>CM053623.1:292778575-292801972 GCA_028646595.1 Phalanger gymnotis | reverse complement strand
CTAATTTGTTGCTCTGGGCCCTGAATAAATTTTTGGATGCCTTCTGCTTAGAGAATTCTGTATACCCATCGATTTTGAACCATTCAGATATTTATATGATCCTTTTTGAGATCATAAATTCGGCCTTCCTACTACAGGGATTAATTAAGGCTGATCTTTAAGAGAAAAAAACAAAATAACAACAACATAAGTTTCAGAGATTAATATATATATGTATACATGTACATATATACATATATACAGATACATATATTCATAATATGTGCATATATGTAATAGTTCATATATCTATGAAATATTTTCATGCTTCTTAAACATCAACATTCAATTACATATGCAAATTGCAGTAGAAAATACATAGGGTATAAAATTAGAAAGTCTGGGTTTAAATCCTACTTCAGGTGCTTCATACTTGGGTGACTGTCAACAGGTCACTTCCTTCTATAGGATTCCGTTTTCTTCATCTGGAAAATGAAAGAATTGGACCTAGTTACCCCTGAGTGATCTTCTAGCTCCAAATCTATGGTAAATCAACTCAACCTAACGTATGGGTCAGTTGAGGTTTTTTTTTTTTAATTTGGTTAAGAAGTTTGTAAGTTTAGCAGTCCATTGGTAATTTATTCTTAAGGCCTTTGCTTGCATTAAGAGTGAGCTGTGACCTGTGTGATGCTGACTCCTCACTTATGATTTCCTGTACTTTATAGCTAAACTCTCAATAGGTGTGAATAGCTGAGAAAAAGAAATCTGACTTCTATCCTAAATTATTTTAAATCCCTCAGGAGAATACATGCAGTCACTCTTTGACAATAAAGGAAATGTCCTTAACTTGCTGCCTTTTCACTTAATTATATCTTTTTCTTTGAAAATAGAACTCTTCATTAAAACATTTAAACATCTTTATGAAATGACATTCGTGTAACTGTTGTATGAATAGACAACATGCAATTTAGAGTAAGAAGTGCAAGGAACTAGGCAAAATTTTGTAATTTTCTCACTAATTTCTCTCATTTTTAAGGAATCTGAGCTAATGCTTACCCTTTTTTTCCAGGATGGAATACTTTTTTTTCCCTCCTTGGAATCAGATTCTCCCAAGGCTTGCCTGTGACTCTAGGAGCTATGATTAGAGTGGTACCAAAAGCCCTTCTAGGAGCTTTCTACAAGTCAGCATTTTAAAAAAAATCATCTCCAGAGCTGACCTATTCACTCTATCAGAGATACAGGAATGGAACCGGTAAACCTGGTGACTGAGACAAGTGAGGAATAGAGTGGACTGGACAGACTAAATGATCATCCATGGAATGTGTCTAGAGTGGAGGAAGGCCTCAGGATCTCATGTTGGGGTTATGGTAATAAGGGTGGGGCTTTTTTTACTGTTTTCTTCTTTGGAATGCTGAGGTAATCAAGTACCTTTCATGAGTTTTGCCTCTCAAATGTCATGGCAAGCAAAGTGGATTTTTTGTTGTCTTTAATTTGGAGTGGTTCTCAGCACTAAGGAATCTTTGATTGAATCAGAGACTTTGATGACCTGCTTACTTCAAGGGAAGGCCTAGTTCACAGGGGTTTGAGTCCCATGGTTGTTATGCCCTTTGACCCTGAAGAAGTCTATATAAACTCAGAGATTAGTGTTTTGCCTTGGGGGCACACTCATTGAAAGAGTGTTGGTGATGGGACTCTGGGTGGCTGTTGAAGCAGCACCCCAGCCCCAGTTTTGAAAACTCAGATGTTGGTGCTTCTCTTTCTGGTAACAGTTTATGCATTGCTTGGACAGACAGCTGGAAGCCTGTCTGCTGATTCATGTTTATTTGCTTTGTCTATATAATGTATGCTTGTAATTTCTATTTGTATTCTCTCTGAAGTTCAAGGTGTTGGCTTTTCCCCTTGAACTAAGTGAATGGTATATATATGTTTAATTAAAGTCAGATTGTTAACCCCTTAAAGTTGTTTTCCTTAGAAAAGCAGATCAGAAAAGCAGTGCCAACAGCCCTCCTGTGCTCTCTTCTTGTTGGTCTTTCACCCCCGCAACAGCTGCTAGTAACATTGTTGTTACAGTTGGGTGCATGCCACACTTCATCTTTATTGTACCCCAGGTAGATTTCTTGAAAGCCTTCCCTGGTTGGAGGTACAGAATGGAATCCAAGGAATTCAGCCTATTCAATTGACTTGCAAGTCAAGACCTCATCCTCCTGATGTCATTGGTCCTCTTCTAGAATGAAAGATGAACAATTTCTTGATAACCCTGCCCTTCCTGACTCAAACAGAAGGCAACAGGAAATGCCTGGTAGTCTTTGACTTTGCTGATGTACCATTGAAGTATACACCAAAGCAGGTACAATAGAGCAGTCTGGGAAAGGAAGCTGGAAGCTGAGGTGCTTGATCTGGAAAGGGCTCAGGGCCAGCAGATGTGAGGAAGATCCCTCCTTTGTGCTCTAAGCCCTTTCCTTCTCAGGTTCCCCTTCATGTATTCCAGACTCCTCTGAATACCCCATTCTGGTTGCTATAATGTCCTTCCCCTTCCCCACTTGTTCTGTCATGGGCAGATGGCAGATATTTAAACTTTTGACATCATTCTGGAAATCTTCCCCAAAATTTGCCTTGCATATTTGGAATTGGAAGGATTTTTCTTTCCAGCAAAAACCTGTGTCTTATTTATGGATTACTAGGAACTAAGTCATAGCACTTTCTAATAAGGATTTTTTTTTCATGGCTTAGCTACTGTATCACCTACCTATCCTAGCTGATAAAGAAATTGCACTCTGTTGAGAATCTCCATTGTAATATCCTGAATTTTTGTTTCTTGTGAAATTTGTGTGGTTTTTGAAATTTTTTGGAATTTTTTTTTTTGGAATTTTGAAGTTTTTGAAATGTTTTTTGAAATTTCTGAAATGTTCTACTAGTATAGAGGAGATGAGCATTAAGGGTTTTTAGAGTAAAAGAAATTAGAGTCAAGTGGGAGGAGGCCCTACTCACAATAGACCAGGAAAATGGGTGACCGGAGGATGACCCCCTAGGTGGAATTTGGTGATCATATAGCAAATGTTAAAACTTAAAATACTAAAACCTAAATACTGGGCTTTGGAGAAATAAATGACACCTCCGTAAATGCAAGAGCCCTAGTTTTGCTTTGTTGTTTTTCATAACAAGTTTATTGAGTGTTCTTTGCATGCTGGATCATCTGCAATGGAGGTTATTAACATATTTCCATCAGAGATCCCCTTTGGCAGAGTTCACTGAAGCCTGTCCTCAGAATAATCATTTTTTTAAATGTATAGAATACATGGAATAATAAAGAAAATAAATTATATTGAAATACAGTCATCAAACAAAACAAAACACAAGTTCACAATCTCTAGATTAAGATACCCTGATTTAGAAGGTTTTTAATATGTTCCCTCTGACTTGGTTGGGTTGCATTTTTAATTATTCCCCTATAAAGAAGAGAATAAGCTAAGTAGAGTTCTCCGTGTAGCTATTTCTTTTCCTTTCTCTTTTCTTTCTCTAACATGGGTTTCTCCGACAGCTACCCTTTCAAGCCTTTGAAACTCAGAGGCTATGTTATTACTTATATGAAAATAATGCTAACATTTACACATCCATTTTTTTCTGCTAGTTCCCTTAGCAACCTTCGCAATAGTATAACATACTTCTGCCTAATTTTAAAGGGATAATATTCTTCTTCTAGCTAATATTCTAACATATAGCAAAACATATATTAAAAACTTTTTAAATATAAATTAACAGGAATATAAGGGGGTTTCTCATTCCTTCTCTCTCCCTTCTCTCCTTTAGTGAGACAGAGAGAGAGAGAGAGAGAGAGAGAGAGAGAGAGAGAGAGAGAGAGAGAGAGAGAGAGAGAGAAATGAGCATACTGTAAAGGAAAAAAATGATGAAATCAATTACAGGGAGCCCATTTTTTTTCTGAATTTTTCAATCATGTCTTTTGTCCCTTTTTAAATCATTTGTAATTGATCTAGGAATATAAGAATTAGCATCTTCATCTTTTTGTTTTGTTTGGACTTTCTTGTCTACGGAGCTCTCAAGTGTGTATTTTAATGAATACCGTGGAAATTTGGAAAACACCATTCTTTTCTTGTTTTTGTTTTTCCATTTCAACTTTCCCCATTTGCCGTCTTCCTTAACTTGGATAAAACATGGAGACATACCTACTACTTGAAGGGGTACTTAATGGCTTGCGTTAGTTTCCTCAACCTCGTAATGACAGTGTTAGATTAGATAACTCTGAAGGTCTCATCCCTCTCTAAATCTGATTCTATGGTCCTTGTAATAACAGTATGATCACAGACCCTTCAAGATTTGGCAGAATTTCTCTGCCCTAAAATATCATCACTGAGGTTTCACCTCATACCCCACAAAATGGTGAAGATGACAAAAAATAGTTGATGTGTGAGGACTTGTGGAAAGATAGGCACAGTAATGTTTTCTTGGGAGACCTGTGAATCAGTACGATCCTTTGGAAAGCAATTTGGAATTACATATATATCAATATGTAACTAAAATTACATATATAAAGGAACTTGGATCCAGAGATTACAATATTGGTTTCATACCTCATGAAGGTCATTGATAAGTAGGAAGATCTATACACCAAAGTATTAGTAGCATAGCTTTTTTATGGTAGCACATAACTGTAATAGATGCCTATCAATTTCGGAATGGTTAAACATATTGTATTACCCTATGAGAATGTAAGCTCTGTGAGGGCAAGATATTTATTCTTATATTTCTATATTCAGTGCCTAGCATATAGTAATTTCTTCTTCATTGTTGATGAATTCACCCTTTTCATTTTTGCTACTGGTGATTTGGCTTTCTTTTTTTCCCTTTTTTTTTTAAATCGGACTTACCAATTGTTTATCTATCTTATTGCTTATTTATTTGTTTTTCATAAAATTAGATTCTAGTTTTATTGACTTTCAATTTTATTAATCTCATTTTTAGTTTTCAGAATTTCCAATTTGGTATTTAATTACACATTTTTAATTTGTTCTTTTTCAAGGTTTTTTTTTCATGGTTTTGTGACTTTTTTGTGGCTTTTGTTGCTTTTGTTGCATGTCCAATTCATTGATCTGAAGTATAATGTCTAGGTCCTTTTTTTGATTATGATTTTCAGTCAAATGATTCTTAAATTATCTCTCCTAGATCTATTTTCACATTTTCTTCTATTTTTCATTCTTTTGATTTTGTTTGATTGGTTTTTGATGTCTCATGGAGTCTGGCTTCCACTTTTCCAATTTTAATTTTTAATGAGTTATTTTCTTGACCTAGCATTTTTACCACCTTTTCCCTTTGCCAATTTTACTTTTTAAGGAGGAATTTTCTTCAGTAAATTTTTGCAGATGTTCCATTTTTTGTGCTTCATGATTTTCTTGTATCACTTGTTGATGTTTGCAGTTTTCCTTCTATCTTTCTTATTTCATTTTTGAAATACTTTTTTGATCAATTCCAGAAATGTTTTTTGGATCTGTGTTTTGATCTTCTCCATCAAGATTACAACTTTTTATGGTCAAGTTATTTTTTTTTTTGCCCATTTTCAATGTTACTTTTTCTGGATAATTTAATAATCTTATTAATAATTTCAACATTTGTTTTTATTTTAATTTAAAAAAATATTATTTGGCATTTTATTTTCCCAATTACATATAAAAACAATTTTAGCATTCCTTTTTTTAAAAAATGATGTCCAAATTCTACCTCCCCTACCTATCCTTCTGTCTCTCCTACCCCACATAAAGAAGGAAAGCAATTTGACATAGGTTATACATGTATTGTCATAGAAAACACCTTTCCATGAAGCTACTATGTGAAATAAAACCCAGACAAAAAAAAACCCAGGAAAAATAAAGTAAAGAAAAAGTATCTTTGATCAGCATTCAGGCTCCACCAGTTCTTTCTCTGTTGTGCCTGGATGAGAGTGAAGTATAGTCCTGTGCAGGCCACACCGTCGCAGACCCAGGCCCAGCAAACCAGAATCAAACATCAGCAGCAGCAGCAGCAGCAGCAGCAGCAGCAGCAGCAGCAGCAGCAGGAAGGATAGCTGCTCATCTGGTGCTGGGCTGAGGCTTGCAGGGTCGACCTGGTGCTGGGCTGACTCCGAGAGGGGCCTGGCTGCTAGGACTATTTTTTGTAGGATCAATTATCAATAACTTCCTCTTACAACACTTCTATATTGAGTAACAAAAGTCACATCTTTGGGGAATTTAGTATATCTCTCTCCTATTATTGATGAGGGTCAAAAAGATCAAGTGGCCTGAACATGGTCTCACAGCTCTCCAAGCAGAATCATAATCAGCTCTCAGACCTCCCACCCCTTGCTACAAATCATCACACTTCTCTTTTTATGTCAGCCTTCATCATTTTATTCTGTATATATGTGCCTTCCTCACCATTCAGAAAAGCATTCCATAAAGAGTGATGGCTGCAAATATTATGCAAATTGAAGATTTCCCGTGGTGGCATAATATGGAAATATTGCCTTCTTTATTAGTCTCAAGAACTCTGAGATAGAACAAGGAGAGTTGTAATGTTTGTTTGCTTTGAAGAAATATGTACTTTAAAAATTTTAACCTAATTTATCATGTTCTCCAACTCTTATCTCTACATCATTCTTTTCAAAATAACCTTCTAGTTTTTGTTTAAGTTGTTTATTGCCTCACTCCAGGCATAGCTATTATTATTTATGAAATGCTATAAGTGTACATGACCCAAGCAAACCCATAAAAGACACATTGATCCATTATCCAAGAAATTTACAGTCAAATTCAAATAAATATAAAAAAACAAACACTAAGACCCAAATATCATTACAAACAAGATGTGAACTACCATGGTGAAGCCATTTGCTATATTAGTAATTCTTGTTCTGAGAGTCTCCAGGCTTTCAGTTCAATATGTTTCCCACTTTACCCCACCAATTCAGTAGGAAGCATCCCAACCTATGGCACAAATCGGCTTCGTTCTGGCAGTCCTATCAAATAGTCTCAATCCATTTTCACAAAGAAATGATAATTTGCCTTCTGGGTCAGCCTAATAAAAAGTTATTTAACCCATTAACACAATTGAATAATTGAAATAAAAGATATCACATGACAGGGAAGGATGTTAGAAGCGATACACTTGAAGGCTGAAGATCTAAATTAGTTAGAGTTTGGACACACAGGTACTAAGTGGCTCTACTCTTAAAGTGAGCCTCAGTGTCCTCATCTATAGAATGGGCATAATTACATACTGCCCTCTTTGTAGGATTTGTGTAAGGAAAGCGCTATACAAAATATAAATGCCCTCTCTTGATGAGCTATTTTTATTATTGCTGTATTATATTACAGCATCTTTGGGTATATTATAGTGTATACTCCTTTTAGATTTTGAGACCTTTCATATTACTGTACAAGGCAACACTATCCTCCTAATTCCTCAGGCTCCTAATCTATGAGTCATCCTGGATTCTTCACTTTCTCTCATCTCCTATATCCAATCTGTTCCCAAGACCTATCAATTTCATCTTTGAAATACCTCTAGAATACACCTCCTTCTCTCCTCTGACCCTGCCACAATTCTGGTGCTAACTCTCATAGTCTCATGCCTTTATTACTAAAATTGCAAACTGCCTGCCTCGGGTCTCTCCCTACTAAAGTCCTTCCTCCATTCCATCTTCAAGGGATTATCCTATAGCACAGGTCCACCATACCTTCCCCCTACTCAGTGCATTTCATTGGCTTCCTATTTCTTCCAAGATCAAATTCAAAGTGTTCTGCTTAAGAGTCAAAGCTTTTTATAACCTTGTGCCCCCCACCTCACCTCTCTAGTCTTCCTACACATTAATGCCTCATATATACCCTTCTATGCAATGATATTTGCCCTCTTGCTGTCCCATGATTAAGGCACTCCATGACTATTCTCTGGCTGTGCCCCCTGTAGCTGGTCCACTCTTCCTCCCTTTCTGTGACTACTGATCAGCCTGGCTTCCTTTAAGCCGCACCTAAAATCCTATTTTCTATAGGAAGCCTTCCCCAGTCCCTCTTAATTCCAGTGATTCCCCTCTGCTAAGTATCTTCTATCTATTTAGAGTTTGCTTTATATGTTTATTTGCGTGTTGTCTCCTCTATTAGATCATAAGCTCCTTGAGGGCAGGGGATGTCTCTTGACCCTTTTCGAATTTTCAGTGGCACATAATAAGCCTTTAATAAATTTGTATTGAATGATTTATTGGTTAATATAAGACAGATTATCCCTCAATCGCAAACTGAGAGACTGAAAGAAGATTGACACCTGGATAGTAATGAGCAAGTAGATTATAGGGGAAAGATCATGACCTTTGCTATAGATGCAAGGAAGTGGGATCAAATGAAACATTTTATGTTTGGAGTATACTCCATGAATGAAACATGATGGTTAAAGTGAAGGGAATATATTAACATGGACTGGATCCAATCAAAGCTATTTATTCCTAGGCAGAACAAAACAGTGTTAGTGCTGCAAAAGATGCTGAAACCAGTCTGTACATATTTATGTATGATAAGTCTATGAGTAAAACACAGCATTTATATAATCATTAATAATGAATTCCTCAGCCAATATACATTTATTAGACACTTCCTATATGCCAGTCATTGTGTTAATACAAGGAAAACCAACATAGTCCTTTCTCTCAAGTAACTCAAAATACTTAGAGGGAGACAGTAGGAAAACAATAATAAGATACATACAGGTTAAATTGAAGATAATTAATAGAGCAAAGGGTGGGTAGAGAAAAATAAAGGTCTTGGGCATATCACCTAATCTCTCAGTACCTCAGGGAATCTTTCAAGGAAATAATTTGTAGACTAAAAATTATATGCATGGGAGTAGAGAGGAAGGAAGGGAAGGGAATGAGCTTTTATTTATCTCCTACTGTTTGCTCAGCACTATGCTATGCTAAGCACTTTGCAAATATTTAATTTGATCTTGAAAACAACTCTGAGGTAGGTGCTATTAATATTATCCCTATTTTACAGTTAAGGAAACTGAAGTTAAGTGGCTTTTCCAATATCATCTGGCTAGTAAGGGTGGATAGATGAAGTTTTCTCATTGGGAGCTCCTTGTATCAGTGAAATTTCAGGTCTGTTTTGTTTTGTTTTGTTTTTACAAAGGATTAAATAAGTGAACAGTAAGAAAGAGTTCATTTGATTTTGTCCTGCACTTGTCACACACCACTTTTATAAGTGGAGATGCATATTTTCGCTAACGTAGAGTAAGTCAATCGTACTTTTTAGATCTGAAAGAGGAAGGAAAGTAGTTATGACATAGAAGGGAAAAAAAGAAGGAAGAAGAGAGATGGGGTATGTTTAAATATAATGAAACTGGTATGGTCTCTAAAGATGGATCATCCAAGTCAAGAAAATGAATTGTTCTCTAAATTCACCAGACCTAAGTAGGGAAGGTACCATTACTAATTACAACCCAACTGGCATGTTCCCCCTGCTAGAAATCTTCCTTCTGAAATGGCAGGATAGCCCACAGTAGGTGTAGAGCCAGAGGAGGCCTCAGTGCCTGTTAATCATTTTGATCCGACCTAAATTGTGTTCCATGCTCCACTAATGCAGAGACAGGGCTACAACACTCCTTTTCATCTGAAACAGCAGGTTAGGTTTGAAAATACAGAATAATTTGAGAATGGGGTCCCAGGGTGGGAAAGGCAGCTTTTTATTCACTGCATAAATGCTGGTCATTCAGCCGTAACAAGCACTGAAGCTGGAAGGTGCAAATGAGAGAGGAGAAACACAGGGGGGCCTATTAAGTCTAGTTTCTGCTTTTAAGACTATTTTATTACTTACAGAACAAAGCGTGGTTTCTTGAATTTAGGGGTTCAAGAAGACAGACCACACTTCTTTCACTTGATAGTTAGGTCACTTCATAATCAACGTAAGAAAAAAAATAAATAAGACTCAAAGAAATACTTAATGTACTCTGTAGTCTGGCAGACCCACCAGATACTCAATGGCCACTCGATTTCCTTTTGGTATTATGCTATCGTCTTCAGCACAACAGAATTTAAACACATACGACCTAGGAAGCAATCGATGATGTTCCAAATAAGAAAGCTTCAGTAAATGTATGCTCCTAACTTTCACCTTGCACAATATTGAATTAGAGCAGAATTTAAGCAAATATCTGGAGTTTCCAAATAAGAAGGACCTCCAAATTTCCTGTAAGTTTCATCTAGTCCTAGTGTTTTTTAGTGGAGACAGTAATACATAATGAAATGTCATTAATTCATCCATGTAATATTAGTTTCTAATTTGATGCTTCACATCCAATTATTAGGAGATTAGTTACTCAGACTTATGGCCCGGTGACTAAGGGAAAAATGTCACTTTTACTAGCTGAACTGTCAGAAAATAGAGGGATGTCTAATGAGAGCAACTAAGAATTCTCTAAAATCTTCATGTTGTCATAGATGTATAGCTTATGCCTTAAAGCAGGTGGAAGGAAAACAGCTTGGGAACTTATTATTTTTTTACTATTTTCAAGCCAAGGGAGAATCTTAGAAAGGATATTTTATCTGGCTGCCCTCCTTAATTTTATTGTAGCAGTTAAGGGCTTGAAATGGGGACAGAAAGTCACCTAAACGTGAATGCCATTTTTCTAAAGCTCTTTTCCAACTTGAAAAGTGTTAAAGGTAGTAAGTTACTTTTAGAGGCATGCTATCTTTCCCCTCCTCTAGAACTCCAAGTCTGCTTTTTTTTTAACAGTGTCTTAGAAGCATTTGCCCCATGGAGGTAATTTTGCTCCGATTTGGCAATTGTGTGCATTGATGTTTTTTCAGTAACTGCCTTTGAGTATTGCCATTTTCTGCAAGTTGGCAAGACATTTCAACTACTTGCAAAAAATCATGGGAGTGCAGGGCCCTTAAAAGGGCCCTGCAAGTTTTCCTCTCAGAGAGGAAGCATCATATGTTTCGGCTCAGCTTTGAGCATCCTGGGCCAGCTCAGCAGGGAAGTGTGAAGATGTCAGGTAAATATAATCAGCCTATTTGTGGGGAATGTGAGAAGAGGAGGGAAGGTAATGAAGCATAGATAGAGCAGCGCAGTTCCCCCAGCCTATTTAGGTAGATTGTCTGTCTCTAATTGTTTTTCTCCCTGGAGGTGAAAAAAAAACCAAAGAGAATTTCGATATCATAAAGCTTAGCTTTATTATTTCAGCTTTCAGTTCTTTCACAAAGAAATATGTACTGCATTATAGTGGCGCCCAGTAGCAAAGCTATAGTTAAGTGTGTGTCAGCACTTCCATTACAGACCCTTATTTTCACTGGCTTCCTTCTCTAAGGTACAAATTTGCTTTAGGGCAAAGCTTGGCAAGTACATTCTCTGCCCAGGAGCACTTTGTTTGGATTTTTGCCAGCTTTTATTGGCATCAAGAAAAGTGATTTTGCCAGTTCTGTGTGGAGATGACCCTTTTATTCTTTTTTTCTCTCTAATTTTGTTTCACAACACCATTCTCTTAACAGAGAAGGATCATGTGCCATGTAGAAGACTGCTAATGGCTTGAAAACATGGTAAGAATTACTAGGATTTTATAAATTTGATGAAGCTAATATTTGACATGATAATTCTTAAAAAGGGGACATTTTCTTCACATAGCTTCATAGGTCTGACCGTGTCACCACCCTATTCAATAAACTCCAGTGTCTCCCTGTTGTCTTTAGGATCAAATACAAAATTCTGTTTGACATTCCAAGACCCTCCTACCTTTCTGTTGTCTTTTTACACCTTACTTCCTGCCAAATACTCTTTGACCTAGTGATGTTGCCACCCTGGCTCTTCCTCAAATAAGGCACTCCTTCTCTTGGCTCTGGGCATCTTCTCTGGCTGTTCCTCATTCCAGGAATGGTCTCCATGCTCATCTCCTATCAGTTCCTTTCCCCAGCTTCCTTTAAGTCTCAATGAAAATCCTAGCTTCTACAGGAAACTTTCCACAATCCTTCTTAATTCCATTGCCTCCCCTGTGTTGGTTGTTTCTTTATTTATCCTTAACATAGCTTATTTATATGTATGTGTTTGCTGGTTGTCTACCCTGTTAGACTGTGAGCTTGTTGAAGTCAGGGACTGTCTTTTGCCTCTCTTCATATCTCCAGTACTTAATACAGTGCCTGGTATACATTAGGTGCTTAATAAATGTTTATTCACTGATTGATTCTAAATTAACCTTATCTCTTCCACATTACTTATAGTCAATTTTCAGATATGAATTCAAATCAAGAATAGAAATAATATGGAAGTGAAGTGAACAGGTAATTCCTAAATATCATTTTAATCATAGTTAATAGCTTCCCTCTCCTCCCCATCCAGTCTTGGAGTGATTAATCTGCTTTTAATTTCCAGTCACCCTTAAATTGGAGGAACTTAGGCCCAGTGAAATGGATGAAGTGAACAGCTGGATGGCAAAGAGTAATCTAGGTGTCCTACCAAGAGTCCTAGGGCAATCATTAGGTGATTACTATCATTAGGGACTGGAGTCCATCTAATCCATTAAAATCCTAATTCTTTTCCATTGAAAATAAACTGATTTCAAATATATTCACTCTTATAGCTGTAATAAAAGTCTCCAGAGTTTTGTACCTGAAAGAGTGAGGCTGTTTTTATACTGGCAAACTGAATTAATATGTTTGGGGTATGGGGAAGATAGGGAGAGTAATTCTGAAGAATGAAAATTATCCTGTATTCCAACCCCTCAATAGTGCAATGCCTGGATAATGTTCCATGAAACTTTCTTTAAATATGTATTCATCTATGTATGTACATGTATGTATGTATATATATATATATGTATGTGTGTGTGTGTTTTATTGATGTCTTTTATTTTTATATCATAGTTACTTCTAGGGAGTAAAACTCCCACTGATTGATCATCAGACCTTTCTTCCAATAAAGAAACAGTACTAAGCAAAAACATCTAATAAATATAGCGACCATACATGACAATATTCTATCCTATTCAACTTCTGATTCACTGCCAAGAAGAGGAGGTATATTTCTTGCTTTTTTTTTTGTTGTTTCTGTTCTCCAGGACTATATTTTTTGCTTGCCAATTACTCAGAGTTTGGCTTCCGCTTAGTGATCTTTTAAATTTATGTCCTAGTAGTCGCTCCTTGAGAAAAGGTAGATACCCATATCCTAGAACTGACAGAAGCCCCTTTAGTTCTGTTCCATCAGAGCATGAAATTTGTCACCTCCTAGGTAATGGGAGGGGGGTAGGGTGTGTTATAAAGCCTTCGCTATTGAACAATTCTTGCTGGGTTAACTCTGTGAGGGATTTCATTGTAATTCAAAGCAAGCAGTCAGTTATATTTCCAGATTTCTGTTGTGGTTTAGGTAAAATAAGTCCTCTGGGGACAAAAGCAGTCTATTTTCTGGGGCAAGTTCCCTGTGGGTTTTACCCAGACTGCACTTACCCTCATTTACCATAGGTTGGATTTTCTAGCCATTCCCAGAATGATGGGTACCGTCTTTGTTTCTAGTTCTTTGTTACTACAGTGCACTACTATGAATATTTTTGTTGCTCCCAGACTTGTAGGGGAAACAGGCTTCTCAATATGTCTCTGACTTCTAGCTTTCCTCCCTTGAGACTTTAGGGAATTTTCCCTTGGGTGAGATGGGCCTCTTTCTTGTCTTAAGTGTGTATACACATATCTCTGCTCCCCACCCCCACCCACACCGCCGATAGATGCCAGGTGGAGAGACCATTCATTCCTGTATTTTCTCATTTTTTCTTATACAGATAAACTAGACGCTTCTCTGTTTTCTGTTTGCTTGGATAAATGGATTTGCTCAGTGGTTGCTACGTGTATGTGTGTGTGTGTGTGTGTGTGTGTGTGTGTGTGTATGTAACATGCTTAGCATTTAGGAGTTGGGCTGGCAAGTGTAAGCCCAGTAAAGTTTGGGTAAGGACCAGGAGAATGGCTTTATTTTGCACCCCTAAAAATCGCAACTCTTGAACAATATCTTGGGAGCATAAAGATATATGCTAGTACTATACCCAAGGTTTTACCCAATTCATACTAACTCCTGAGAGCAAATTGTTAAATTTTCACTGTGATCATTTACACCTCAAATATTTGAAATGGCCACAAATCAGGATTTGGTTTATCTTTTTGTTGACTGTCTAGATTTAGAAAAGTTAGGGAGAAGATGTTAATAATGTAAATTGCACTTACACATGTATCATGTATACATTCTTTCTTTTTTTTTTCTTTTGGAGAGCCAGTTGTTAAAAATTTACCAGTTTACACCTGTTTGTAGCCCTCCCCTGAACTGAAAAAGAAGGGGACTCAGGCTCATGTCCATGCTCTTGTGGCCTGCTTTTCCCTCACAACCACAACCACTTCTTAGGGTAATGGTTGGCTGCAGTCACTGTTAGGCATGTTCTCAATTCAAGAAAAATTATTTATAGAAACACTTTTTTAGAAGGAAAGAACTAGAAAACAAAGTTGGTACCCATCAATTGCAGAATGGATGAACACATTGCAATATAGAGATATGTCCCCACCCTACAGAAAAAGTAAATTTACATAAAGTAAAATAAACTGAATCAAAATTTCTATGAAGACCATTATAACAATTTCAAGGCAACTAACTGTGAAAGCTTCTGAAATCTGACCAAAGCAGTGACACATTATGACTTTGCAAAGGCTGAAAGAAAGTAATAAAACAGGGTCATGCAGTATGCTGAGTATTTTACAAATGTTATCTCATTTGAGCCTCACAACAAACCAGAGAAGTAGGTGCATTCCAATTTTACAGTTGAGGAAACTGAGGCAGAAGTCAAGCAATTTGCCCAGGGCCCTACGGTTACTAAGTGTTTGAGACTGGATTTGGCCTTAGGTCTTCCTGCCTGCAGGCTTGGTGCTCTATACATGGTCAAAGGAAATATTTTGAAATACATTTCCAAATTCTTGACAGAGAGGTGATTAATTATGTTTACAAAATGATATTTGCATTCACAAACGTAACCAAGTTGCTTGATCATGCATATTTAGTATAAGGGAGAGTATCTACTCAGTGGCTGGGGGATTCTGAGTTACAGTAGAATGATAAACATAGATAAAAGGGCTTATCAGTAAAAAAAAAACTTGATGTACAATAGAAAATAATGAAGTATAAAAGGGACAAAAATAGAACAGTTTTATACTACTTTGTAAACATTATATAAATATTTCATTAAATAAAATTTATGTAAAAGATATTCATTGTCATGTATAATTCTCTTCCATGTTTTTCTTTATATTTTGAAATGTTTATGTTTTTTGAGTATTTGTTTCAGAACCAAAAATACATTTTACTCCCCAAAAAGTCATTTGTCCCTCTCCAGTGCTGTAGGGTGCTAGTTCCTTAAACTTTCAAATATCCTTGACCATGGACCTGTAAGCACATCTACTAGTTATTTCTCTTATTAACCAAGAATGTAGTCTATTTCCAAGCTGACTTTATTTCATCAAAAGTGATCAGATGCTCTTTCACTGTCTCTCTATTTGGCCAGTTCCCTGTCAGTCATATTTTGGGGAGTTCCTCTCCACTGTAAAGATCATTCTCTTCAGCTGAGAAAAAAAGAAGAAAAATTAGAATTGAGCAACTTTGCCTTTCACATTATACTTTCAATTATCATCGTTCCATCCATCCCAGGTATCCTTTTCTTTAATTAAGCTAAAATAAACATAATTAGTTTCTTTCAACTTTAGTTTACATCCTCAGCATGAGCTCATTCTGTTTTTGTTCCTTTTAACAATGATTTGGGGCACCAAACAAGTCTCTTATATACATTCTGTTACCTGCCCTTTCTTCTAGTTTTAGCTATCGATCTCTGTCTCTCCTTATTGCTCATTCTGCTGTACTTTTTTGGGCTTCTCTGACTTCCTTACCATATTCCCAGATAACTTGTCATTGGGAAATTCCATTAATCCTTCAAGATTCAATCAGCTTTGGTACTCAAAGTGCATCAGTACCCTATGTCCCTCTGATTGGAGAATGAAACTCTGAACTTCTTAACGTTCATTTCAGAGAGGAGTACAGGACAGGTATCTCCATATTTATCACCCTACTGTACTCATTTTGGACTTCTCCCAAATGACTTCATTAAGGACATCATCTCCTCATGACAAGTACCTTCTCAACATCTCATCCCTACCCTTTCACTCCTGCTTTTCAGCGGTGTGTGTGTGTGTGTGTGTGTGTGTGTTTGTGTGTGTGTGTGTAAGAGAAAGAGAGAGACACAGAGAGAGATAGAGAAACAGAGAGACAGAGAAAGAGAAATATTCCATCATTCGTTTGTAAGCTCCTGAGGACAGATACTATTTCTTTTAATATTTGTACGAACCAATACAGTACAGTTCCTGGCTCATAGTAGGTACTTAATAATTATTTATTTATTATTGACTGACTAGATATCTGTTCACATATGTATCTATTTGTCAATAGATAGCTATCTTGAGTTTCTCATTCTTTCCTGAGCTGATTTCATCTGTAGAATTTTAATTCAGGAGATATTACCTATCCTTCTGTGAACACTGATTTCTTATTTATTTTTATAGATTTTTTGTTTAATTTTATTTTAATTTATAGAATAAAACAAGCATTTCTATAACTTAGTACAATAAAACGATTATTGTACATGAAACAGAACACTGCTTTCTTAGAATTTCAAATGCATGCATACTTTCATAAGCTTTCCTCTCTCACACCTGCCTTTAAATATTTGGAGACAGCTATAATGTCCCCGTAATCTCACTACCAGGCACTCCAGCTGAACATTATTGTTTCAGTCTCCCTTCTGCATAGTTCGTCTTCTTCCACAGGTGCGAAGGCTTCCCATTATCAGGGAAAACTGCATAAACAAGATAGAAATTGGCCTAACCCTTGAAGTTATATATTCATAAGTGTGAAGCGAGCATACATTTGCATTCACCCTTCTACTTTGAAAAATTAAGTAGTGCCATTGATGAGTTCACAGATCAATTTTACTATGTACATTATTGCTGAGTAGTATGAGCCAATATCCTCATTCCCTTAATGAGCCATATTATATTCTAAGAATCCAGAAGATAAAGATCTGCCTAAATTCTCAGGATACAAAAGGAATCAGTTCTTAATATAAATAAGGAAAAGATTTTAACATCTTCAGTAATCCACTAAATGTTTATTGGGTATCTGCTGTGCAAAGCACAGAAATAGAATAACATTCATTTATTGTATTTCTGAATTATTTTATTTCCACAGGGAATCCATTTCTGAAGAGAATTATGAGGCTAATTATGAGCACAACAGTAGGCTTTCAACAACACACTTAGCTTTAATGTATAAGTGATGACAACCAAGACTGTCCCTCCCACCTGTTTTGTACTTTATTCATCTCTACAGACAATACTAAGTAGAAGAAACATGCCAGAAACCTTCTAGATGTTTGACCCTAAATGGATGAAATTTTGATTTGTTTTCCCTCTCACTTGAATGTTTTATTACGTGAATCCCAGTGGATCCAAATCAGTGGATTTACTTGTATTGTTTTAACCTAAAGCTGTCAGAGAACTAGAAAAAACCAGAAAGGCCATACTCTATCGTTGGAGGGAAGAGGATCATGTATTCTAATTATGACATGCAGTTATATGTTCTTAGAATTTATGGGTAGCCTTTTTGGAGGCAGACATTTTGTGTCATCATTGTGGGAAATACTTTCAATCATACATTAATAACTCTAGTGCTGCAATTTTAGAAGATTAATACTAGTTGTAGTTTTTTAACTGGAAGAGTAATTAGAAACATTTTAGTAAAAATAGAGTTTTCATTTATCTTATGTATTTCTATAGAAGGCTCAAATGGTATCTTTAAAATTTAGAAATGCATTTCCCCCATTAGGAAACAAACAAAAAGTAACTGATTTGCCTCAATCACTTTTGATGATATAATTATCTGGCTCTGTATATGAGATGCTTAATTCATCTCTGCTTTTTGAATATCAGGTGGAACTAAGTAAAATTTGAGTGTATTGCAACTGGAAGGAATTGTTTGCCTTCTTCGCACATTATACTCTATCTCCCTCCTCTCTGTCTTTGCTCTGGGAGCTCTTCTTGGCTAGAATAGTTGTCCTCCACATATTAACTTCTTGGAATTCCTGGTTCTCTTCATAAATCATCATCTCAAGAATGATTTTCTACAGACTTCTACTTTTTCCAGCTTCTATTGCCTTTGTATCCAAGGTTACCTTGTGTCCCTGACTTTGTGTATCTGGCGTGCCCCACCTCCTTTTTATGCCCTTATATGCCTAGGAAGTCACATCAAACTAGATACCCAAGGAAGTTTCGTTGAGGGAAATGGAGCTTGTGCCTTAGCCCTGTGGGCTAATCAAGTTCTGCAGACAGCTGTATTTCCAGTCACAGGAAAAGAAAAAAAAAACAAAACAAACAAACAAAAACTACGTGATGAGGAAGAGAAATGTAGGCTCATTGTCATACTCTCATAGCTTTAAATGCCAAATTGAAGAGCTTCTAATTTTCTTAGTAGCAAAAGGGACCCTATTGAGGACTTTTTCACCAAAGGAGTTAAATAGTGTAACTTGTGCCTTAGAAATATTGATTCACTAGTCGTGTGGATATTCCAGTTCCCTGATCTGCACTCAAATTAGCCATTTTTTCTATGAGTAAAATCAATACTGTCTTCCTCTATGCCTCCCGGAATCCTTGTTTTCTTACTAGGTTCAACTCAGATGCCGTATCCTCTATGGAGTCTTCCCTGAACCCTCCTCCTTACCATTTGTAAATGTCTTCTCTCTCCTCATTTTGGTTAATCAATCGATTAGTAAGCATGTATTAAGAATCTGCTATATGTCAAGCACTGTTCTAACTGACTGGGGATATAAAGAAAGGGAAAAGCCCCTAACCTCAAGGGAGAAACATGTAAAAAAACTTTGTACAGTCAAGCTAAATACAGGATAAAAAGGAAAGCCACTAGAATTCACAAAGATCTCCTATAGAAGGTGGAATATATGCTGGCACTTGGAGCCAGAGAAAGCCAAGGAAGTCAACAGAAAGGAAAAAGGAGGGAGAGAATTCCAGGCATGGGGACCAGGTAGACAAAATACCCTTAGCCTAAAAATAGAGTTTCTTACTTGAGGAAGAGCAAGGAAACCAATGGCAATGGACAGAAGAATACAAAGAGGGCATGTAACATGTAAGAAGACACTCCTTAGGCTTCCCTGATCCTGTGAAGCTTACATATCCCATGATCACTAAGTCTATCCTTTCAGCTAGAAAAAAAGTTACACTTCCAATAAGCCCTCTTACTGCTCAGGGGCTCTGCAGTCATGGGAACTAATAAACCTACAGATAAAGAAAGAGTAGAGTAGTTGTGTGCTATAACCAGCTCATACCGGCTCATTAGGACCAATTGTGAAATACTCAGATTGAGCAACTAGACCCCAGAAATCAGCAAATATTATAAATCATTGCTTGATTTATTGTTTTGTTGATTGACTAGATTTTTAAAATGATGGATAAAATGTTAATAATGCAGAAAATTAAAAGTATGTTTTATATACATTTGTTTTGGAGAGTTGGTTGTTAAACATTTATTAGCACAACATTTGAGTAAAGAGAAAGGCCAGGATCCGGTGACTAGACTGTTAAAAAAAGAAGGGGAAATGATCCATGGCTTGTTGATGACTATAACAGTGAACTGTCCTGGCTATGTTAAAGTGGCTAGACTGAATCTCAAAGTTGCAGAGGTTTCTGAGCAGTGGTAGAGATATGGGAACATTCTTACTATTTTTTCCTGGTTCCAGAAATATATTAGAGTGAATATAAAATTTAAAAAAAAATTAAAAAGCACTGTCTTGGAATATGGCCAGTGTCCTCACCCTTCTCATAGGTGAAGTCATCTTCACTTATGATGAAAGTTGTGACATTCATGATTTTTTGCCTAACATCAACTTCCTACCCCTGTAGCTTAGCTGCTCAGTGTTATCATGATCCCAGCTTAATTTCCCCTGGATTCAATAGGCAAATTTATTAAAACTATAAGAAGTAGTTTGTCAGGTAAACATTTTCAGTGGTTAAACAGTATGTTTTTATTCATAAGATCAACTATGATTATGTATTGTTGAGACTTAATTTTAGCTATAGAAGCATTCATTGAGAAGAAAAAAGAGTCCATTATCAGCTTTAAAGGTAAAATCAGGATTACTGTTTGGATAGTCAGATAATGATGTAGCATGTGAAGGAAGCTGTGTGATTGTGAGACAATATAACAAAATAACATTTAAAATTGCAAATGAAATACAAATAGAGAGTAAAAAATATATATTTGGAAATAGTTTCAAGCTGGTAGTAATGGCCAAGGGAAAACATGCCATTTGCATGAAATGATATGATAGATATGAAGAAGTAGATGGCACATCAGTTAGGAGCTGCTACAACAAGGAGAAAGCTTGTTCTGATGTGTGTTATTTTCATCAGTATGACATCATACAGTACAAACAGTGAAGACAGATCTCATCTGCACATTCACACATTTTAATAAGAATCTACTAGAAATATTTTAATTAAGAGAATAGCCTGAAAGAACAAAGAATTATACCTAAAGGATTAGTCTTTAAAAGGAAGGTAAATTAGAATTCATTGAAAGGTATGAATTTCCTTCTTAATTTCAATTATAAGGAAAAGTAGTTGACAAATAAAACAATGTTACTAACATGACTCTAGATGGATTTCATTATAATTAGTGCAGAAGAGACTACACAAGTAGTTAAACTGGGCTATTTCTGTGATGTCTGAAAAACTGACTGGTACAGTAAGTCTCATTAAACTACTCATCAATGGAAGGGAAAAATAATCCAGCCATTAGTGTGACTCATTTGGCAGGTATTCAACAGAAATAGACATTGCTGTCAAAAATGCAAACTGGTTTCTAGAAGGAAATGCTTTCTTGAGGTAAAGCTTGCTTTCCTAATACTAGTTTTAAAGGAATGTTTGATCATGTATTTAGAACTAGAAATCAGTCAACAAACAGTCTTATCACAATGAGGGGCAGAGCCAAGATGGCAGCTAGAAAGCAGGGATTGACCTAAAGCTCTCCCCCAGGATCCTCCAAACACCTATAAAAAAGGCTCTGAAGAAATTCTAGAACTGTAGAACCCACAAAATAGCAGATGGAAGCAGGACTCCAGCCCAGGACAGCCTGGATGATTGCTGGGTAAGGTCTATCGCATGGAGCTGGGAATAGAGCAGAGCCCAGTGTGGGCTGCCCCTAGATCAACCAGACTGTGCCCAGACAAACCAGACTGGGAGCCGGGGGGAACAGGCCTTAGCACCCTAAATCAGTGAGTTGTGGCAATTACCAGACTTCTTAACCCACAAACACCAAAGACAACAGAGAAGGTTAGTGGGAAAAAACTGCAGGGACAGAGTGAAAGGAGTTCAGGTTTGGCCGTCGCCCCAGGGGCAATGCAGGTGATGCAGATACAGAACTACAACTGCAGTTGCTTCCAACCCCAGGCCCACCTGGTGGGAGGAATTAAATGGTGGTTCACAGCAAGAGGGCAGAGTGTGCTCAGATCTGAGTCACAGTCCCCTTTGGGAGTTGTTGGGGGAGGAGGAGCAATGGTGTGGCAGAGTTTGCTGTGTAGAAATAGCTCTGAAAACAATACCACAGCCCCTCAAGCTTTGGACAAATACTCTATACTCTACAAACAGTCATAACCCAATGAAAAACTCAAAGGTCAAGCAGTTGACTGGGAACATGGCCAGGCAGCAAAAAAGGACTCAGATGCAGACTCAGAATTTGGAATCTTTTTTGGTGAAAAAGAAGACCTAAACATACAATGAGAAGAAGTAAACAAAGTCAAAGAACCTACATCAAAAGCCTCCAAGAAAAACATGAACTGGTCTCAGGCCATGGAAGAGCTCAAAAAGGATTTGAAAAACCAAGTTAGAAAAGTTGAGGAAAAATTGAGAAGAGAAATGAGAGGGATGCGAGAAAACCATGAAAAACAAGTCAATGACTTGCTAAAGGAGACTCAAAAAATTACTGAAGAAAATAACACTTTAAAAAATACAGTAACTCAAATGGCAAAAGAGCTCCAAAAAGCCAATGAAGAGAGGAATGCTTTAAAAGGCAGAATTACCCAAATGGAAAAGGAGGTCCAAAAGACCACTGAAGAAAATACTAGCTTAAAAGTTAGATTGGAGCAAGTGGAAGCTAGAGACTTTATGAGAAATCAAGGTATTATAAAACAGAGCCAAAGTAATGAAAAAATGGAAGACAATGGGACATGTCTCATGGGAAAAACCACTGACCTGGAAAATAGAAGCAGGAGAGATAATTTTAAAATTATTGGACTACCTGAAAACCATGGTCAAAAAAGAGCTTAGATTTGATCTTTCAAGAAATTATCAAGGAGAACTGCCCTGATATTTTAGAGCCAGAGGGTAAAGTAGAAATTGAAAGAATCCAATGATCACCTCTTGAAAAAGATCCCAAAAAGAAAAGTCCTAGGAACATTGTTGCCAAATTCCAGAGCTCCCAGATCAAGGAGAAAATACTGCAAGCATGCAGAAAGAAACAATTTGAGTATTGTGGAAACACAATCAGTATAACATAACATCTAGCAGCTTCTACATTAAGGGATGGAAGGGCTTGGAATATGATATTCCAGAGGTCAATGGAGCTAGGATTAAAACCAAGAATCACCTACCCAGCAAAACTGAGTATCATGCTCCAAGGCAAAATATGTATTTTCAATAAAATAAAGGACTTTCAAGCATTCTCAGTGAAAAGACCCAGAGCCAAATCAAAAATGTGACTTTGAAACACAAGAATCAAGAGAAGCATGAAAAGGTAAACAAGAAAGAGAAATCATAAGGGACTTACTAAAGTTGAACTGTTTTGTTTACATTCCTTCATGGAAAGATGATGTGTATAATTCATGAGAATTCAGTATTAGGGTAGCTGAAGGGAATACACACACACACACACACACACACACACATACATATATAGGCAGTGGGCACAGGGTGAGTCAAATATGAAGGGATGACATCTTAAAAAATAAAATCAAATTAAAGGATGAGAGAGGAATATATTGAGAGAGGGAGAAAGGGAGAGATAGAATGGGGTAAATTATCTCAAATAAAAGTGGCAAGAAAAAGCAATTCTGTAGGAAGGGAAGAGTGGGCAGGTAAGGGGGAATGAGAGAATCTTGCTGTCATTGGATTTGACCTGAGGAGGGAATAACATACACACTCAATTGGGTATCTTACCCCATAGGAAAGAAGGAGGAAGGAGATAAAAGGGGGGGCAATAGGAGGGAGGGCAGATAGGGGGAGGAGGTAATTAAAAGCAAACACTTTCAAAAAGGGACAGG
>CM053623.1:292756775-292778075 GCA_028646595.1 Phalanger gymnotis | reverse complement strand
CAATGGGGCATAGAAATTTATCTTGCCCTACAAGAAAGGAAAGGAAAAGGGGATGGGAGGGTGGTGGGGTGACAGATGGGAGGGCAGACTGGGGAACAGGGCAACCAGAATATACGCCATCTTGGAGTGAGGGGAAGGTAAAAATGGGGAGAAAATTTGTAATTCGAACTCTTGTGAAAATCAATGCTGAAACTAAATATACTAAATAAAATTTATAAAAAAAGGGGCAGGGTGAAGGGAGAAAATTGGATAAAGGGGGAAGGTAGAAATGGGGAGAAAAGTTATAATTCAAACTCTTGTGAAAATCAATGCTGAAAACTAAAAATATTAAATAAATGAAAAATAAAAAAGAATATTAAAAATGAACAGTCTTATTAAATGCTTACTATATGCCAGGCACTTTGCCAAGGTCTTGAGGACACAAAAAGAAATCTCCGCTCTCAAGGAGCTCACAGTTGAATGGGGAAAACATGTAAACAACTATGTAGAAACAAGTTATATGCAAGAGAAATTGGAATTAATTAAGGAAGGGAAGGTACCAGATTTATGGGGAATCATTAAATCCTTGATATAAAAAGCAAATTTTACATGGAATTTAAAGAAATTGAAGAAGGACAGGAGATGGAAATAAGGAGAGAATGAATTTAAGACAAATGAGTGGGCAAGTGAAAAATGCCCAACTGTCGTTGGAGTTGTGAATTTGTTCAACAATTCTGGAACACAATTTGGAACTATGTCCAAAAAACATTAAAATGTTCGTACCCTTTGACCCAGATATAATGCTACCAGATCTATCCTCCAAAGAAATCAGAAAGAGGAAAATAATTAATGTGTACAAAAACATTTATAGTAGCTCTTTTGGTGGCATCATAGAATTGGAATCTTAAGGGATTACTATCAGATTGGGAATAGCTGAACAAATTATGTCATATGATTATAAAGAATGCTATCAGACTATAAGAAATGATGAAGTATGTGGTTTCATAAAAACCTGGGAAAATTTGTATGTACTGATGCAAAGTGAAGTGAGCAGAACCAGAGCAATGTATAAAATAACAACGGTATTGTAAAGAAAATAAATTTTGAAAGACTTAGTAACTTTGATCAACACAATGATTATCCATGACTGCAAAAACTCCAGATAGAAAACTGTTGGATTCATATTAAAAATTGCAGCTTTTTTCCCTCTTTCCTTCCTTCCTTCTTTCCTTCCTTCCTTCCTTCCTTCCTTCCTTCCTTCCTTCCATCCATCCATCTTCCTTTCTTCCTTCCTTATTTTTTGAGACATGGCTAATATGAGATATTTTTTGTATGACTATATATATATATATATATAATATATATCTTAATGGATCTTGTTTTTCTTGCCTTTTCAGTGGGTTTTGGAAGTGGAGGGTAGGGTAAATTTGCAAATGAAAATAGATTAAAATTGATTTTTTTAAAAGAAAATGTGCTCTGGAATCATAAGATGGATGGTAATTTTCAAGGGATAATAAGGGAATCCCATGTCATTGTATAATTAAGACTGCCCAAGAGTGAATTTTTATTGATCTTGGAAGTGATATGGAGCCACTGGATTTGATTGAAAAGAAGATTCACATGGTCAGATGGCAGTTTAGGAAGATCAATGTCATAGCTTAGTGGATTGGAATGGGGAGAGACTTGAGGCAAGGAGGAGAACAACAAAAAGACTATTGGAATAGCCCAGGTATGAGGTGATGAGGTCCTGTATCAGAGTAATTGCAGCGAGAAGATAGAAGGGGAGAGATAAAAAAACAAATGAGATTGCATGGAATGAGAAACATTCAGGGTAATAGGTTGACACCTAGATTGTGAGAGTGGGTAACTGGGAGAATTGTGAAACCCTCAGCAATAGCAGATCAGGAAAAGGTGAAGATTTGGATGGAAACATCATGAGTTCAGTTTTGTATATGTTAAGTTTAAGATGTCTATAGAACTTCCAGTTTGAGATGTCTTATTGACAGTTGGAGATGAAAGACTGAATGAAGGTCAAGAGAGTGGTTTGCACAGGACAAACAGACCTGAGAAACCTCTTCATAGAGATGATAACTTAATCCATAGGAGCTGAGGAAATCACAAAGTAAAAAAGCATATGGAGAGGAGAGACAAAGACTTGGGGGTCTTACGTGATTACTGGATGTGACCTGTATGCAAACCAAGAAAAGGGAACTGAGAAGGAAGCAGCAGGCAAGAAGGAGGCAAACAGAGAAAGCAGTTGACATTAAAACATAGAGAGGAGAGAGTAGTAAGATGAGGGCAATTGAGAGTCTCAAAAACTGCAAAGAGGTCAAAAAGGATCCCCAAAATGGCCATTAAGAGATTATGGATGGGGGGGGGTGGTGGAACCAAGATGGCTGCATGAAAATGCTGTCTTACAGGAGCTCTCACACAAATTTTGTCAGATACCTCTAAAAAAAGTGAATCTGAGCAGATTTGAGAGAGTTAGAAGCCACTAGTAGACTGAGTGTGGCAAATTTCTAAGCCAGGAGAGTTCTCAGCATTGACAGGATGGCTCTGTTGGTTGGGAGAGCACCCAGTGCATGGAGTGGCACCAGAGCACACTAAAGCTTAAGCAACTGGGGAAATCAGCCAGCGATCCAGGCTGGGAGAAAGCTGGATGCGTGAAACTGGTGGTGATCCCCAGGCCTCCCAGCAAAAGATGTGAGTCTGTGGGAGCTACAGGAGGAATAGCACAGCACCCAAGGCTGCAAGAAAACTACTCCAGAGGCTTGCAACCAGCAGTCTAAACGTTTGAAACGTGCCTTCTTGAACTTCCAGGAGCCATAATGGACAGCTAAAACAGCTCTCATCCCTCGCTCCCTCCCTAACCCAGACAATACTCTTACAGGAGAAACTTTGAATTGGAAGAGCCAGAAGTGGGGCTTCCGTAGCCTTTTAGCTTGAGAAGTTGGGAAGAGGGCCCTTATTGTGGTGGTAGAAGGAGACTAGTGCTGGAAGAGAGGCATCCCAGAAGGCCCGACCTCAGCAGGACGGTGGGAGTTCTGAAGCCTCAGGAGGGCAGAGCTAGTAATCATCAACACCTGGACCCCAGACATGCCTTCACATAGCCAAGGGAAGTGGCAGACATCAGACATCAGCACAGAAAAAGGCGGTACCACAGTACTAAGGGAAAAGGAGATTTCTAGTAACCAGAGCACACCTCTCCCACACCTCACAAAACCCGCGGCCATAACACACAAAGTCAATAATTAGGGCCACAATTCCCAGAACAAGAAGACTGGTACAGAGCCTCTTGAACCCCAGAAGCAGAAATACACTTTAAAGCCAGGAAAAAGTTAACCAACATGAAGAACTCTAGGAAACTGAGAACTATTGATGCTTTTTATGGAGACAGGAAAGATCAAAATGCCAATTCAGAAGGGGACAGTATGGACACTATACCCACATCTGAAACCTCAAAAGAGAATGTGAACTTGTCTCAATCCCAAAAAGCATTCCTGGAAGAGCTCAAGGAGAATTTAAAAACCAAATTAGAGAGGTTAAAGAAAAAAAATGGGAAAACAAATCACTAATGAAAACAAATCTTTAAAGAGTAATAATGGGCTAAATGGCTAAGAATATTCAGAATCTAGTTAGAGAAAATGATGCCCTGAAAAGTAAAATAAACCAAATAGAAAAAGAGGCCCAGAAGCAAAATGAAGACAGCAATTCATTAAAAATTAGAATTAAGCAGTAGAAGCTAATGACTATATGAGGCATCGTGAGTCAGTCAAACAAAATCTAAAGAATGAAAAATAGAAGAAAATGTGAAATATCTAATTGGAAAAGCAACAGACCTGGAAAATAGATCCAGGAGAGACAATCTAAGAATTATTGGTCTACCTGAAAGATAGGATGAAAAAAGAGTTTGGGGTAGACAGGTGGTGCTGTGAGTAGAGCACTGGCCCTGGAGTCAGGAGGAGCAGAGTTCAAATCTGGCCTCAGACACTAGACACATGTACTAGCTGTGTGACCTTGGGCAAGTCACTTAACCCCAATTGCCCTGCCAAAAACAAAACAACAAAAGAAAAAAGAAAAAAAAAAAGAGCCAGGACAGTATCTTCCAAGAAATCATAAGGACAATTGCTGCAAAGTCCTAGAACCAGAGGGCAAAATAGTCATCGAAAGAATCCACTGATCACCTTTTGAAAGAGATCCTAAATTGAAAACTCCAAGAAATATTATAGCCAAATTCTAGAATTATCAAATCAAGGAGAAAATACTCCAGGCAGCCAGAAAGAAACAATTCAAATATCATGGAACTACAGTTAGGATCATGCAGGATCTTTCAGCTTTTGCATAAATGACAGGAGAAATTGGAATATGATGCTCTGAAAGGCAAAGGAGCTTGGACTACAACCAAGGATCAACTACCCAGCAAAACTGAGCATAATTTTTCAGGCAAGGAGATGGAAATTCAATGAAATAAAAGAATTCCAGATCTTCCTGATGAAAAGGCCAGAGCTCAATGGAAAATTTGATCTTCAAATACAAAATACAAATCTTAAGAGAGACATAAAATAGTAAACAGGGAGAAAAAAAAACCTTGTTAATAAGGGCAAACTGTTTATATCCGTATGTAAGATTATATTGTTTTATATATTATATGTAATGTCAATCTTGAAAATAATGCAGTTATGACAATTGAAAGGGATATACATAGACTGTGGATGTCAGTATAAAATAACTGATATAATAATAAAAACATACTTAAGGGATGTAAAGAGATAGATCTGGAAGAAGAGGTAAGGAGGGAGTAGAATATGATAAATTATATCACACAAAGAGGCACAAAAACATATTGTAGTAGAGGGAAAGGAGGGAGGGATAAGAGCAGTATTTGAGCTTTACTCTCATCAGATTTGATTCAAGAAGGGAATAACATACTCTGAGAAGTATAGAAATCAAACTTGTCCTACAGACAGGCAGTAGGAGGGGAAACGGGAAAGAAGGGGAGTGGTCAGAAGGGAGGAAAGAAGTAGCAAGGGGATGAGAATAAGATAAGGGAGGGGAATCAATAGATAGGGAAAACTGAGGAAGGCAGCAGTCAAAAGCAAAACTCTTGTGAGGAGTAAAAGGGAGAGGGCAGAAATAAAAGCATTAACGGGGGTGGGGGAAACAGGATGGAGAAAAAGATGCAGATAGTAATCATAACTGAATGTGAGTGCGATGAACTCTCCCATAAAATGGAGGCAGATAGCAGAATGGATTAAAAACCATAATCCTACAATATGTTGTTTATAAGAAACACATTTGAAACAGGGGAATACACATAGGGTAAAGGTAAAAGGCAAGAGTAGAACATATTGTTCTTCAGCTAAAGTAAAAAAGCAGGGATTGCAATCCTAATCTCAGACAAAGCAAAAGCAAAGACAGATCTAATTAAAAGAGATAAGGAAGAACACTATATCCTGCTAAAAGGCACCATAGACAACAAAGCAATATCATTATTTAACATATATTCACCAAGTGGTATAGCATACCAATTCTTAGAGGAGAAGTTAAGGGAATTACAGGAAGAAATAGAAAGCAAAACTATGCTAGTGGGGGACCTCAAACTCCTCCTCTCTGAACTTGATAAATCTAGCCTCAAAATAAAAAAGAAGCTAAGTAGGTGAATAGAATTTTAGAAAAGGCAGATATGATAAACCTCTGGAGAAAACTAAATGGGGATAAAAAGGAATATACTTTTTTCTCAGGGTATGTGGCACATACTCAAAAATTGACCATGTACTAGGGCATAAAAACCTCACAATCCAGTGCAGAAAGGCAGAAGTAGTCAAAGCATCCTTTTCAGATCACAATGCAATAAAAAATATTTGTAATAAAGGACCATGGAAAGATAAACTACAATTAAGTAGAGACTAAATCATCTAATCATAAAGAATGAGTGGACCAAAGAACAAATCATAGAAACAATTAATAACTTCATTCAAGAGAACGACAATAATGAGACAACATACCAAAATTTATGGGATACAGCAAAAGCTGTTCTTATGGGAAGTTTTATATCTCTAAATTCTTACATGAGTAAAATACATAAAAAGGAGATCAATGTATTGGGCATGCAACTGAAAAAAAAAACTAGAAAAAGAAGAAATTGAAAATCCCCAACTAAATATTAAATTGGAAATACTGAAAACCAAAGGAGAGATTAATAAAATTGAAATCAAGAAAACTATTCAACTAATAAGTTAAACTAAGAGCTTTTTTATGAGAAAAACCAATAAAATTGATAAACCTTTGGTCAATTAGATTAAAAAAAGAAAGAAGAAAACCAAATTATCAGTATCAAAATGAAAAGTGCGAATTCTCCTCCAATTAAGAGGAAATTAACACAATAATTAGAAATTATTTTGCCCAATTGTATGCCCACAAATTTGACAACCTTAGGGAAATGGATGAATATTTAGAAAAATATGAATTGCCCATGTCAACAGAGGAGGAAGTAAAATACCTAAATAACCCCATCTCAGAAAAAGAAATTGATCAAGCCATCAATGAACTCCCTAGGAAAAAATCTCCAGGGCCACATGGTTTTACATGTGAATTCTATCAAACATTGAAAGAACAATTAATTCCCATACTTTATAGATTATTTGGGAAAATAGGTGAAGAAGGAGTCCTACGAAATTCTTTTTATGACACAAATATGGTACTAATACCCAAACAAGGAAGAGTCAAAACACAGAAAGAAAACTACAGAGCAATTTCCCTAATGAATATTGATGCAAAAAATTTAAGTAAAATATTAGCAAAAAGATTGCAGCCACTTATCATGAGAATAATACCCTATGACCAGGTAGGATTTATTCCAGGAATGCAAGGCTGGTGCAATATTAGGAAACCTATTAGCATAATTAATCATATCAACAACGAAACTAGCAGAAACCATATGATTATCTCAATAGATGCAGAAAAAGCTTTTGACAAAATATAACATCCATTCTTTTTAAAAACACTAGAAAGCATAGGAATAAATGGAATCTTCCTTAAAATTATAAGTAGCATCTACCTAAAAACATCAGCAAAAATTATATGTAATGGGGATAAGCTAGATGCATTCCCAGTAAGATCAGGGGTGAAACAAGGATGTCCATTATCACCCCGTTATTCAGTTTGGTACTAGAAATGTTAGCTCTACCAATAAGAGAAGAAAAAGAAATTGAATGAATTAGAATCAGCAAAGAAGAAACTTAGTTATCACTCTTTGCAGATGATATGACGATTTACTTAGAGAATCCTAGAGAATCAAGTAAAAAACTAGTTGAAATAATAAACAACTTTATCAAAGTTTCAGGATGTAAAATAAACCCACGTAAATCCTCTGCATTCCTATTCATCACTAACAAAGCCCAAGAGCAAGAAATAGAAAGAGAAATTCCATTTAAAGTTACTGTAGACACCATAAAATATTTGGGAGTCTACTTGCCAAGACATACCCAGGACCTATATGAACACAGTTACTAAACACTTTTCACACAAATTAATTCAGATGTAAACAAATGGAAAAACATCAGTTGCTCATGGTTAGGCCAAGCTAATATAATAAAAATGAAAATTTTGCCTAAATTAAATTACTTATTCAGTGCCATGCCAATTGAACTACCAGAAAATTATTTCACAGAGCTGGATAAAAGAATAACAAAATTCATCTGGAAGAACAAAAGGTCTAGAATGTCAAAAGATTTAATGAAAAAAATACTAGGGAAGGTGGCCTACCCATACCAGATATCAAACTGTACTATAAAGCAGCAGTCATCAAAACTATTTGGTATGGCTAAGAAGAAGAGTGATGGATCAGCGGAATAGGTGAAGTATAAAAATTGCAGTAGTCAACGACTATAGCAATCTAATCTTTAATAAACCCAAAGAATCTAGCTTCTGGGCTAAGAACTCAATATTTCACAAAAGCTTCTGGAAAAATTAGAGAATGTTATGGCAGAAACTGGGCATAGACCAATATCTTACACTGTATAACAAAATAAAGTCAAAATGGGTTCATGATATAGGAATAAAGGCTGATACCATAAGCAATTTGAGAGACCAAGGAATAGTTTACTTGTCAGATTTATGGGAAAGGGAAGAATTCATGACCCAAAAAGAGATAGTGTTACAAAATGTAAAATGGATAATTTTGATTATGTTAAATTGAAAAGCTTTTGTATAAACAAAGCCAATGCAACAAAAATTAGGAGGGAAGCCAAAAAATTGGGAGAAAATCTTTACATGTAGTGACTCTGATAAAGGCCTCATATCTAAAATATACAGAGTACTGAGCCAAATTTATAGGAATACAAGTCATTCCCTAATTGAGAAATGGTCAAAGGATATGAATAGGCAGTTTTCAGGGGAAGAAATTAAAGATATCTATAGGCATATGAAAAAATGTTTAAATCACTACTGATTAGAGAAATGCAAATCAAAACAACTCTGAGATACCACATCTCTCCTGTCAGATTGGCTAATATGCCAAAACAGGAAAATAATAAATGCTGGAGAGGATGTAGGAAAACTGGAACACTGTTACATTGTTGGTAGAGTTGTGAACTGATCTAGCCATTCTGGAGAGCAATTTGGAACAAAATGTGCATTCCCTTTGATCCAGCAATGTCGCTTCTAGGGCTGTATCCTAAAGAAATCACACAAGGAGGAAGGGACCTGTATGCACAAAAATATTTATATCAGCTCTTTTTGTGGTAGCAAAGAATTGGAAATCAAGGGGATGCCTATCAATTGAGGAATGGCTAAACAAGTTGTGTTATAGGAATATAATGGAATATGATAGTACTATAAGAAATGGGGAAGATACACACTTCATAATAACCTGGAAAGAACTATATGATATGATGCTGAGTGAGTGGAGCAGACCCAGGAGAACATTGTACACAACAACAGACATATTGATTCTGCGATGACTAACTTTGATAGACTTGGCTCTTCTCAACAATACAAGGTTCAAAGACAGCCCCAAAGGTCTCATGATGGAAAGAGCTAGCTACATCCAGATAAAGAACTATGGAGTCTGAATGCAGACTGAAGGAAACTATCTGCTCTCTTCGTTTTTTCTATCTTTTTTTTTTGTTTTGTTTCTTTTTTCTCATGATTCATTCCATTGATCATGGTTCTTCTTTACGACTTGACTATTGTGTAAATATATTTAATGCAAAGGTATATGTAGAACATATATCAGGTTCCATGGCCTCTTTGGGGGAGGGACTGGGGGAGGGGAAGAAAATTGGGAACTCAAAAAACTGTGGAACTGAGTGTTATAAACTATAAATAAAAAACAATCTAAGTAAAGGGATCATGGATAATTTAAGAGAGGTAATTTTCAATTTTAAGATGAGGTCAGAGGCAAAATGCAAGGCTAAGAAGTAAGAAGAAAGGAAATAGAGGAAGCAATTGTCAATATAATTTCTCAAGTTTAGTCAAAATTAGAGGAGAGATATAGGATGTATTCAGGCTTGATGAATCAATGAGAGTTGTTTTGAGGATGGGGAGACATAGGCATGTTCGTAGGCAGTATGTGAAAAGTCAGTAGACAGAAAAAGACTGAAGAAAAGTGAGAAAGCATGGATCATAGGGAGACAATCAAGTGAGGAAGAGGTGATATAATGGGATCACTTGTGAATATAAAGGTATTTTCTTGATAAGGAGAAAGTTAACTTCTTCGTATGAGATAGGGCTGAAAAGAGTTATTGGTGCATGGCATCTGAGTGATATGAAAGAAGGAAGAAGAAAGACTGTTCATTGTTGTTCAGTCATTTTAGTGGTCTGAGTTTTCCTGACCCTATTTGGGATTTCCATGGTGAAAATACTGGAATGGTTTGCCATTTCCTTCTCCAGAGAGACAAAAAACTCACAGCAAACAAACTCAATCTTTTTGGAGGGAGTATAATATAAGGTAGTATCATAGAACCTATCAACCTTTGAAAGAACTTCACTAAATAATAAGAAAGGCTGTCATTAAAAATTCTTTAACTATCATCTTTTATTATAAGAACAACTAATATATTTGACTTAGCAATTTCTCTATTATGTTGGTTGTGTGGTACTTACATAATTGTCCATGTTCATATAACATTTCCAAACAATGTGATTAAATAAAAAACATGTGAATATGTTTTGAAGAACTATGATGTATTATGAGAGTGATAAATATCACTTAAATATAATTTGGGTTAGAAAAAGAATACTGATAGAAATTTGAAAATATTAGTGTTGATTTTCTATGAATCATAATGAATCATGCTACCCAGAAATTAATAGGCTATATTAATTTAATTGTCACTGTATGTATCCTGAAAATGTTCTATACATTCCAAATCCACACAAGAATATCAGAAAATGACCCGCAAAAGCTGTTGTAAATTATTTTTCCTCATTATAGCTCCCAAATCTGAAATTTTCTCCCTGTCTTAACTGAATAACATGATCAATAAAATTGTGATTTATGTATAATAAATACAATAGATAATTTCTATGAGAATATCGTTGTTCAATCATTCAGTTGTGCCTGACCTGTAGTGACCCTGTATAGGGTTTTCTTGTAAAAGATACTGTAGTGGCTTGCCATTTCCTTCTCCGGGATATTGAGGCAAATAAAAGGTTAAGTGCCAGGGTTACACAGCTAGTGAACATCTGAGATCAGATCTGAACTCAGGTGTTCCTGACTCCAGGTCTAGCACTCTATCCACTGCACCACCTAGCTGCCTCTATTACAGTAAGTATAAAATGCAGAAATGAGGGAGTAAAAAGGGGGGAAGCAGGCAAAAGTTAGATAATACAAAATTGATATATCCTAATAAATAAACCAGAAATTGTTTTATAATTCACAGCATGGCAATTAATTTGAGGAAGTTGCGCAAATTTTATTTATCCATATGAAAGGCCCTCATTCCTATAGTGTACAACTCTCTAATCTGCACTTCATACCTTGCTGACCTCAGAATTCAGTTCAAGCACTACCTTTTAGACAAAACTGTTCCCAGTTCCCCAAAATGCTTTACCTTCTTTAATTACCTTATGTTTGTTTTGTACACATTTATTCTGCACATTTGTAAGTAATAGATATCTTGCTCATGTCCCTCGGAGAGCATCTCTCCATGTAGCAAAGCTTAGAAGACTATGTCTGGGAGAAAGATGATAATATGGAATATAAGTGCCTTGTAGAGACTGTGGAACATGTGTAGACATTACTTAAAATGATTCTGGACTGCTACCTACAAGACGAGGAGGAACTTTTATTCAGTTGGCTGCATAGCTGAAACTTAGTTCATCTTCGAAAAGGCCTGAATCGGCATCAGTCTGACCTTTTTCACTAGCCTCTGAGCTACAGCTGTTTCTTTGTTCATACCATCTAGTGAGAGACAATGCTTTAAGGCTTCCTTGGGGCATTCTCACAAAATGTGGCCCTGTAAAAAAGTGTGACTTCCGTGGATTTTTTTTTCCTTTCATTCTAAGAAGGGGAGTATAATCTCTGATCTTGTGAATTTTCAAAAGCCAGAAAAGTAAATCATAGGAATTTAGGAGTTTACATCCAGGCTATATTTAACAGACCCCTGAGTACTGATGCTTCAAGAAGCATGAAGACTTTGGGTCGTGACCTTCAGGACCTAGGCTAACAGAAGTTGAGACAAGAACTTAATAGGAGCCAGGCCACATCTAGTATTGAATTTGGTCAGACCAATATTACATAGGAACTGAGCTAAGAGAAGCCAGAATGTATATTGGGGCATTTACTTTATGCTTGCTATATCTTCAAAGTAAATGTCTCTTTTTAAAAAGCTAATTGATATTAAGTAGTTAAATGGAACTGAAGTACTAGTTACTGTTCCCTAACAGTGGTAGGGATATTAGCTGATGGTTATAGAGATGAAACATCCCCAAACCTAGATCAAACCCTACTGACACTAGCCCTGAGGGATAGATGTAGCCTGCTCCACTTTGTGAGAGTGAGCCCAGAGTATGTTGGGTACATTTTGTAGCTACATTACATGACTATGTATTGTTTCCCCTAATAGAATGTGTACATGATGTCTAATCCCAATAGAAACTGTGTATATTGTCTACCCCCAATTTTTTTTGTCTTTGCTCACCTTCTAGCCTAGTCAATAGTATTTATTCGATGTTAAACAAATTCATATAAATTGAGTGATGCACATATTTTAAACAGATTTTGTGAAAAAATATCCTGGGATGTGCTGATATAAAAATTTTAAGATTATATTTCCTTTTTTTCTTTTTTTAATTACCGTATTGTTTTTGTTTTGTATGTTATATGTCAAAATGATTTGAAAAGCCATCATATATAGCTATAAAATCCATGCATAGGAGAAAATAATGCATTATCAGGATATCATAGCAAGTGATAGCATAAATGTATGTAAGGAGGGGGAATCCCTGGTCAATCTGAGGAACTCCCTAATCTATCTGAAGACACCATAAAGTTTGGGTCATGGTTTGAAAGTCCGAGACAGGAGTCAATGAGGACTTAATTACTAGGTAGGTAAAAATCACCATCCTCAGAGTGGTCTACAAAAACAAACAAGTGCATTTGGTCATTCCCTTTCTAGGGCTTCTTCACTTCCCCCTTGCTCCTTAGTTCAGCTACCAGACCTGGAAAACAACATTGATTTCCTGAGGCAAACTGATCCTTGGAGAGAAAAAAAAAAGGTGGTCAAACTTGCTATGACATTTATAAAGAAAGGCCTGAACCAACTTGGAAAAAATAGGAAATCAAGCAAGCAAATAAAACAAATGACTAAAATGAAAGGACAAATAGATAAAAAGCAATCTATGCTCCTTAGAGAGTCTCATTCCAGGGGCATGCAGGGATCTTCCTTTAGGAATATAAGATTTGGAACTGATTAGATGAGGTCAGCCTCTTAACTCTCAGGTGAAAAATGCATTTCTTCAGCACATCCCTGAAGGAGTTATAGCAAAATCCAAAACGGTGAACTTGGGGGAAGTCAAGATTCATAGGAAATCAGTCAGCCAAACCATGGGAAACCTGCCACCAAAAAACCCCACAAAATCATACTTCACTTACAAAGGGGAAACCACTCAAGCTTCTACACCATTAGGTGAAACATGACTTTTGGATTGGAGTTCATAAGGATCCCAAGCAGTCTGGATTCATGTTGATTGAAATTTATTAAATTATTCTGTCAGATAGGTGAGCCCTAAACATGCATGGGATTACAAAAATGAGATTAGGTATTTGGGATTAAAGAAAACTGCATATCTCCCAGATAATAATCATGGCCTAGGGCCCTAAAATGATTCTAGATTATCATGGACTATGTCTGATTCTGAGAACTAACCCTAAAAGTGTCACTATATCTCTTTGTTCCTTTGCACTCCAGAAAAACTTCAAGGTAATGTGTAAAGTTTAGCTTGAATATATGTTTCCCAAAGTTAGATAACTGAGTCTCCAATTCTTACATGTGCTCAGTGTACAATATGGTTATTAGGCTTGTGACAAACTGTATTTAATCTTGAGGAAATTTTGTAAGACCCAAAATCCTCACAAAGGCATATGTAGTCTCAGTGTGTGTATGTATGTGTGTATACACACACATACATACATATATAATAAACCTAAAGCATTCAAATAAATATAAAAACATAACAATAAACATAAGACACTAAAAAAGCTTGTTGGCTCTAGTGGAAGAAAGCTAAACATGGGGTTGTTGCTGAGTTAACCTGCTGCCAATCCAGTATTTCTTTCTTTCTTACATGGTCTTACAGTGTCTTTTCAAGACTCATGATACCACTTTTTAGATTATCTCCACAAAGAAGCTAAACATATTTTGAAGCTTGCTGAGCGAACAAATTCATTCTCATTGGTCCCACACTGTTAAAATAAGTCACTGGCTTTGCTGAGAACTGTCCTATTCTTTAACCCAGGTATTCAGTAATTTGGAATTACCTATGAGGCAGCCATCAAAATGGTACTATTCTAAAATTTTCCTTTTTTCACCCAAAATGTTACATTCTGGCAACTTCAATATTGGCAATTCTACAAACTTCAATATGTCATTTCTGAAGATTTCCTTGACTCTCTACTAAGTCAAAAAGAAGAAGATTTCTGAAAAGTAGACTAAAAAAAGAACTGCAACGAAAAAGATATTGACTTCAATAATCTACTGAATTCAAATTAACTTCTCATAGGCTCCAAATACTGGTTGAAATTTCTGTAGCCCTGATGAGACTTTGAAGAAATATATACTAATGGGGAAAAATAACCCTGTTCATGTCTATGCATATTGATTAAATAGAATCTAAATCAGCATTGTTATTTTGAGAGGTTTCAGCTTCTGTTAGGAAGAAGGAGGAGGAGGAGGAAGAAGAAGAAGGAGAAGGAGAAGAAGATGATGACAAAGAAGAAGAAGGAGAAGTAAGAGGAGGAATAGGAGGAGGAGGAGAAGAAAAAGAAATGGAGGAGGAGGTAAAGGAAAAGTAGACAGAGGAGAAAAGAAAGGAAGGTAGGAAGGAAGGTAGGAAGGAAGACAGGAATGAAGGAAGGAAGAAAGGAAGGAAGGAAGGAAGGAAGGAAGGAAGGAAGGAAGGAAGGAAGGAAGGAAGGAAGGAAGGAAGGAAAGAAGGAAGGAAGGAAGGAAGGAAGGAAGGAAGGAAGGAAGGAAGGAAGGAAAGAAGGAAGGAAGGAAGGAAGGGAAGAAGGAGGGAAGAAAGAGAAGAAGGAAGGAAGAAAGGGAAGAAGGGAGAAAGGGAAGAAGAAAGAGAGGAAGAAAGAAAGAAGGAAAGAAAGAAAAAAGAAAGAAAGGAAGAAAAAGGAAGAAAGAAAGGAAGAAAGAAAGAAAAGAAGATAGAAAGAAAGGAGCAGAGAAAGAAAGAAAGAAAATTCAAGAGGTTCAACCTATCATAAATCTACAAGTTCAAAAGCAACTTAGAGGTTAAACAGTCCAACCCTTATAATATAAATGAGCCCACATTTAGGTTAAATGTGTTGACAGTAGTGACATGACATAGGTAGTAAGTGGTGCAGTTGGTGTTTAGACTTGCATTTGTTCCATTATTCCAAATTCAATGTGCTTTCTGCTGCACTACATTGATGAGTAAATACCTGATATTCATGTTGTCCATTACATGTCTTACATATTTAAACACAGTCCACATCTTTCACCTATTTTCAAATCATGGGGTTAAGCATAACAGTTACATTGATTATAGACAATTACTTTTTTACATCTTGAGGATGATTATTTGATATTATGTGAAGTAATTTTTCAGAGGAATTTTTGGAAACTGAAACTTTGAAAGGTACAGCAAAGTAACAATGCTAGTCTGGGTTTCAGGGCACAGACTTCTGGGTTCATGTACATTTTTTTTCCTTTAAATTGGTCTTCTTAATGATAAAATTTCAGTGATTAGCATGCTGGACCTTGAGTTAGAAAGATCAGAGTTCAAATCCTACCCCAGACATTTACTATTTGTGTGACACTGGGCAAGTTACATAACCTCTATATGTCTCAGTTTTAATCTAAACCTCTGTTATTTTACTTACTCTATCCGTAATCCAAGGTTGTTGTAATAAAATGTAATTTTTGTAAAGACCTTTTTCAGACCTTAAGGTAATATAAATGGTGGTTATTATTATTAGTTTTGCTTTGTATTATTTCAAACACTAGAAAAATGGAAAATTCATATTTATAGGTGATTCATGCAATAATTCATTAACTATGTAATGTCTTTATAGCAAAATTTAGTGATCAAGTGGCTCTCAGATGTTATTCACCTTACATATTATGAATGGAGGGATAGTTGTGGTTCCATTATCTCAGTCATGCATCAGAAGACCCAAACCAATGGCTGTCTCATTGTAATGGAATAAGGAGCAGTGAGGAAGTAAAACTGAGCTCTTTGCATTATGCCATTGACTAGATGAGAAATAATATTTATAAATCAATCTAATATTCCATATAGTCATGTCTACCCTATCAATATTTTCTGGGACATATGTTTATGTTCTCAATATTGTGCAATATAGAAAAATTAAAGAAATTTGTTGGTGTTTGGCAAGAATTAATAAATGATAAATATTCTTTGAATATTATTTCTTATTCAATCATGTTGAGAGACCAAGATTTTTCTTTTTTTTAAACTGATTTTCATGGAGAATTCAAAAATAATAATTTGAATATCTGGTCTGTTACACATTTTCTCAATATTAATAGGGGTTTGTGACTTTGACCTGATGAGTTTAATGCCAAGAAGCCTAGTCTGTGCCGAATAATATACCTGGACCAGATTCTAGACTTGGTCAGAAGAGATACATAGCGTAATGGAGAGTGGCATCTGCTCTATTTTCTAAGTGAAGCTGTGGAACAGAGGCTTCCATAAAGAATCACGGAAGCATTTAGCCATAATTGGATTGTTCATGATACAATTACCCCTATAAATGTGCTTTGAGTCTTCCTATGACCTTCTGGATCTAATTGGCAAAATTTAGTGGGAAGATAGAAAAGCAATAAATACAGGATGTTCATATTGGTGTTTCAGCAGCATAATTGCTACTTATTAATAATAAGGTTTTGCTCTTTTATTTTTTCCTGAATGGCAAATTTCAGAAATAATCATGAGGCATTTGTAACCTTTATATATACACACATAACTGAAAAGTTTGTAATCTCTCTCTTTCTCTCTGTCTGTCTGTCTGTCTCTCTCTCTCTCATACACACACACATTGGCCTAATTAAAATTAAAGTATTTGTCTTAACTTCAGTAACATAAAAGGAAAATATCGATGTTTTACATTTAATCTAATTGGGGTATTCTAAAATCCTATTGTGGTGGCATTCCTCTTAGGTAGACCAAATAAATTATCAATAAAAACCATTGATCCAATATGGCCAAAAGCACTGCGCAAAGCATAAAATAACCAATGACGTAGTGGTTTTGGAGAATGAACATTTGTATGTTGTACCCATGAAGGTATATCTTTGTTCTGATGGAGGTTCCCCTCTGTATATCCTTTTCTAAAAGGTTCCCTTATAAGAGAGGATGTTAAACTTTTAAAAGAAAGCTATTTTTAAAGGATCATGGAGTCACAGTGCAAGACAGAACAAATATTTTTCACATGGAAAATGGATAGACTGGTTTTGTTAGATTGTATTTATTTGCTATGATGATTGTTTTTTTAATTTTCTTCATTCGCGCAGGGGAAAATTTGGGAAAGAAGAAGCAAGCAATAGAGATCCTCCATTGTCTACCCCCCAAAATAAAAAAAAAGAAAGAAAAGAAGGTTGCTAAAGTAGTTTTAAAATGAGCAAAATAGAACAGAAGGAAATGCCAACATTCAGGTCACCTCTGAAAGTGGAGAATTTATTATATAGTTTTTAAAAGCATTCTGGATATAATAGAGATTTATATTTTTATATCTACTTTTTTTCTTTTTTCTTCTGTCTATGTAAATGTACCCAAACATTTTTAATTTGAAAAGTTACTTTTTAATCATTTTGTTTATGTAAAACCTGGCCAGAGTAAATATCTCATATAATCTACCCCCCCACACCTCAAAAATGTATACAAAACTCAAAGTGAAGGACAGGTCTAATTTTAAAAATTTCGATTCATGCATATATTTGCATGACTGTTAAGGATGAATTTAATGTTCTCCTGGGGTTTAATTGTAAGTCAAGTTTGGATAAAATCAGTTATAAAAGGTTGGAATAGAAGTTAATTCTTCTTGCCCTTGTAACCCATCTTTATGACATAGATTTCCTTTTATCAACATCTGATACCTATATTTCCCCAGGAGCCATTGTAACAATTTAAACAATTTAACATTTTTTTTCCATTTCATTGAGTTGTCCCATGAAGGATGTTAATTCTTGGTTTCCTAGATCCATCTTCAACACCGTAAATCCTCCATTATATTTTATTCATTGACTTCTGAATTTAGATAAAACAAATGCACAGGAAAGAGTGAGTCTGATGCCATCACAGCATCTACAAGGCCCATATTTCAGAAGAACGTATATTGCCAATAGTAAATATGGATAGAAAATAGATGGATACATATTAGATATAAATAAAGAAATATCTATTCATTCAAGACTTTACCCATAAATATTCAGAGATTTTAAGCTAAAAAGTGAGATACTGAGCTGCAACCACTTTATTTTTTCTGATGAAGTATTAAAATATCTATATACTTTGCTATCATAGGTCTCACAACAATGAACACTTGGTATTATGAAATTCCATTTGACAGATGATTAACAAAGAAGAGCTTTGTGTGTCGGTGTGTATGGAATTGCATATGGCATGGCTTTTGCAGCAGTAACATTATGCATATGCTGAGGATCCACTTAATGATTCTTCACTTAGAGTAAGGAAGAAATTGCTTTAACATATTGGAATCCGCACATTTCATTTCCACTTGAGTGAATCTACACTTGTGAAGTTGCAATGTCAAGAACAAAAAGCATTTGCTCTACAGTGGATACCCACTGTATTCTTCAGAATGACCGAAGATATTTTTATAAAATGAAAGCACTGTTTTCCTACTTGTTCAAACAGAGAAGTAGGAATGATAGGTTATGCCCTATTTTCAACTGTCATTCATTTGCTGTGTGACTTACAAGTTACTAGTTTTTCTGAATCTATTTTAAAGCAACAATGTTAACGTCAAAGTTTCAAAATAGCTAATGAAAATGAATAAAGTACTTGGAAGACTATAATAAATTCAGGCTTCTATAATTCTATAAGTTTAAGCAACAGTGTTGCTTATAATAATTTTAAAACAGGCCAAATTTTAAGTTTTGAGATATGTCAACAAACATTTATTAAGCACCTAGGTGCTTACAGCTAAGTGCCAGGAACTGTGAGTATTGTGTTATTTAATTATATAACTTTATACATTTATTTTCAAAGCATTAGAAATGAGATACAGAAATGCAGAATATACATGTATACACAAATATGTACGTATATATACATGTATATAAATATGTAGCATCTATGTGTGTATATATATATTGCATCTATGTGTGTGTATATATCTGTGTATATGTATGCATGTATATTTATATGTACACATATATATGTCTCTAATTATGTTGGTTATTTGACTCTAGCATCAAAGAGTCTTTCTGTTGTAATAGCTATATTGTACTCTATTTGCCTCTATGACTTTTTTCTATTTACATCTTTTTGACTTTTCTGCAGTATTTGACACTCGACCACTTTTTCTTCCTATATGTCTGTCTCTGGGTTTTCATGCTGACCCTCTCTTGATGTTCTTTTGCATGTTTCTTATCTCTTAGTTTGATTTTTGGACATATCACTAAGGTGGACACATCAGCACTTGGCCTTTGTCTCTTTTTTCTCTTTGTGATTTAATTAACCCTCATTAGTTTCTCATCTCTGTGTGGATGATTCACAAATCAACATACCCTCATTTCTCTTTTGAGATACAGTCTTGCATCTGTCTCATATTTCATGTATCCAAAATGGAACTCATTCACTTTACTTTGAAATCTCTCTGTCTTCCCAACTTTCCTTTTTTTTGTTGAAGGCACACCTATTTTTCCCCTACTCCATTGGGTTCACTATCTTGATTCCCTCTTAGAGTCCTTACTATCATTCACATTCCCCTCCCCAATATATAATGAATTTCCAAATTTTGTGCATTCTACTTTCATGACATATTTTTCATGGGACCCTTCATTTGTGCTCATACCACAAGCATTTAGTTTGTTACCTATTCCCTCCCACCTGTACCACTGCAATAGCCTTCTGGTTGGCATGCAGCCTCTTTCCTTTTCAATGGATCCTATTAACAGATTACCATGATCTATTTTCATTCTTTACTCACAAAACGTTATTGGCTACTCATTACCTGAAGTTTAAAATACAAACTACTATGGCATTTAAAGTTCTCAAAATCTGGTAAAAGCCTATCTTTCCAGTTTGATTGTACATGATTTCCCCTCATACAATCTATACTTTAGTCAAAATGACCCACTTACATATCTCAGTTCCTCCCTCTAAGCTTTTGCATAGGCTTTTACCTATATATGGAATGTTCTAACTCCTTGGTTCCATCATTTGGAACCCCCGCATTCATCCAAGGTTCATATTACATGCCACTGCATACAAGAAGCATTTCCTGATTCACTCAGCTGTTAGGATCCACCTCACCTACAAATACCAGACATGATTTTGCATTTTCTTGTATATATTTTGCGTTTGCTTATCTGAATGCATATTTTTACCCAGTATGAAGTGAGCTCTTAGAGGACAAGGACTGTTTTATGCTTTCTTTGTGTCCTTAGTACTTAGCTCAGTGGCTAAGAACACAGTGGGTTCTTAATAAATGCTAGCTTAATGAAATTGATTTGAATAAGGTAATGTTGGGTTCTTGAAGACTATGCCAGTTGAGTCCAAGCACTGGAAAACACAGCTGATGTATGCAGGCTTTGAGTACAGGCCCAGATATTGCCCTTCTCTTATAAAGTAAACAAGGTAAGCTAAGGTCAGAGACCTTTGTCAACAGTTTGGCTATGTTGAGGTTGGGGTGGGGACATTTTTGGCCATAGTAAATCACAACCATTAAATCCAAAGGTCTATGTTGGTGGAGAAAGGACACAGTCAATCATGAATCTACTTTTCTCATCTGTGTAGATGCTATTTGTTTTGTTTCAATTTAATAAGCTTCTAAATAAATAAATTCATTGAAAAATAACCTGAATATGTGGAAAAGAGTCAAAAAGTATTTTTAAAGTTCTTGACCAATTTAAGAAAGATGGAAGATGTTTACTAACAGCCATTTTTTATTTGAAATAAGTGGGGACATATATCACAGAGAGTAAATAAGAAAGCATGCCTCAAATGAAAGCACTGATGTACTGTGGGGGAAGGGAGTAGTAAATAAATTAAGGAGTTCTTTATCTCCAATCTTTATTTACTTAATATTACTGAAAATAGTGCCAATAATATGATTCATCTGCCTACTCAATGCCATGATACAATATATTCTCCCCAATGTGGTTTACCTATAATTAAAGGGATTTTTTTGGTTCAAATTAGATGCAACATAATTAGCAGTGAGAAATCAGCCAAGTCCTTTATCTTTAATGAGTTTTCCAATAAATTTTGCCTAGAGTAATAGTTCTGATTGTGCTACTTTCATTTAAGGGGAAATATTGCCTATAACCTTTGGGAAATATAGAAGAGGGAAGCAGAAATAGGTAAACGTTGGAAAACACTGACTTAACAAGACTTTCCCAGGTTCAAGGTTAGCAT
>CM053623.1:292723508-292756275 GCA_028646595.1 Phalanger gymnotis | reverse complement strand
AAAAACCCAAGGAAAACAAAAACAGCCTTTTAGGATTATATACTCAGAGATGGAAGGCACCTTTATGGTCATCTAGTGCAATGCCTCATTACCTTTGGGGAAACTGAGTCTCAGCAAGGTCAAGTGACTTACCCAAGGTCACAAAGACCAGGTCATGAATGAAAGTTGTCTTGTTTAAATAGGATATTTCACATCATGCCAAAGCCCATCATTCTCATATGATTTTATGGAATAAATCTTAAAATTATAGTTCATTTCAATGCCAAGATTAAAACTGATTTTATTGAATCACATTAACTTCATTACCTTGTCTTCATTAACTTGTGTCTAGATTGTTGAAATCACCTCCAAATTGATCCATCTGACCCTAATCTCTCCTCTTTCTAATGAGTCTAGGTTAGACAGCATTCTATAAGAATTAAATAAATTGGATCTTAGACACAAACTTTGCTGGTTTTGATAGTAAGTTACATTTGAAGGACAGGATTTATCCTTAGATACTTGGAGGGGGACTATGGGCTGTACTTGTATATTTGCTTTGTTATAGCTTCCTCCCATTTCCTTAGGTCTCTTTTTTTAATTCAGACAACATTTCCTTTAGGACTTTCCCTTAAACACTTCATCCAGAAAGGCTTATTGCTTTCAATTTTGAATGGCTTTTTAAATTCTTCTGTGAAGTCCTTATTGTTTGAGCAATAGAAACTGATACCAGGCAACTGGTCTAGGCCATGGCAATAGTGGGTCTGCCAGAAGAGAAGAAATTAAGGAAGACCAGAATTAATTGAAAATGTCAGCATATTCTAAATCCCAACAGTATGCAGTTATGTTTTTATCATGATCGGATACTTTAATATAGTTCTATATTTTTGTAATATTCCTTCTCACCATTTTGTTATAGAAAACTTCTATGTTTCCTTGTAGTGTTTAGTAAGGTGATATTCTATTTTCAGCTAGCATGTATAAAGATCATGTCTTCTCCAGCAGGCCAAATAGGGTATTAAGTGTGGCTATGGAGAGCTGGCTTCCAAGCAGGATTACCTGAGCATCCAAGGCAGTTATAGTTATAGTTGTGGTTTTCAAGGAGTTTCATAGTGGAGGCAAGAAGAATATAGGAGGATCAAATTAAGTGTGTTTTTTTGTTTCATTTTGTAAGGGGGAGACATAAATGTTGTTGTAGGAAGCAGAGAAGGGAGAGACTGAAGAGAGCCAGGATGCTAAAGGAAGGAATCTGTAGAAAAGGATGGAATGGAATAGGATTGCTTGGATAGAGGGGATTTGCTTGGCAAAGAGAAAGGTCTCCTCTGCATATGAGACAGTAGGTCAACTAATATTTAGTGCCTTTTATGTCCCAAGAAAAAATAGGGGTGAAGAATGAAATAGTGGTGGCAATATGCCTAAGTGATGTGAGGTGAGATTCTTGCCAGTTAAATGGTACCACCTTTAGAGTTAAAGGGAAAAAAGAGAATCAATAGAGACATTCTCTTCATAAGGTACACTTTGTAAGGATACTCCTTCTGGCTCAGTGGCTTAGTCTCTTGACATAGATACCTCTTGCCCCATCAAAGGGAAAGAGACCACTGAGATGATTGTTCTATCATCTCAGGGCACCCAAGTCCTTCAAAACTGAGACACGTGTCCCTAAAAGTTGCTGGGGGAGCACTCATTGTTTTCTCTATGGGATGTATTCTGTAGGCTCATACCCATATGAGCTCTATGGAGTTCACCTCTACTACAAATATAAGCTATTCATATCCTTGTCAGTCTGAGTAAGTAAATGATGACAGCTAGAACTTAAAAGTAGATATGTATGAACAACATATGATTTGACTGAAAACCCAGGTTGTTTTAGTGTAGACATCCCATGAAACATAGCTATGGGTGGGTGGGGTGTCTCAACTGGAGATTTAACACTTTCTTGGCTCTTAGTTGGGCCAGATTTTCCATTAACTCTGGTTCACATTGTAATAATCTATAGATTGTTATCTTTGTAGACTCAGTGTCTATCACACTGTTTGCAAATCAAGTACTTAAAAATATTTGTTGAGCTTTGTGTTTCTAATCCACGTGTTTCTAAGTATTTAGAGGATATATGTTTTTTTTCCAACTAATATGAATCACAAAAAAGCCATGACACATTAGAGGTTCCCTACACTTAAGATTTTCAATATGTTATGACCATACTTGAATTAGCATGGACTAGTGAAAAGCTGGAAAGGACTGTTAGGAGGGTTACCATGATGGTAAAGGGCTTTGAGTCCAGTTGAACAAAGTGGGAATGTTTATTTATCCTGGAGAAGACTCACAGGGAGATAATAACCATCTTCAAGTATCTGAAGGGCCATCAAGGGGAGGAAGAATTCCATTTTTTTTTTTCTGTTTGACCCCGGGGGTCAGAACCTGCTGAATAGCTAGAAGCTGCAAAAAGGCCAACAATTCAGTCTGACATTAGGGAAAATGAATAGAAACAAAAATTCCTGCCCTATTCTTTTGAATCAGATTGGTTGAATATTTATTAATTTTGCTTGTCTTTTCAAAGACTCACTTTTCAGTTTTATTTTTCATTTGTATTGTCTTTTGGTTTCTATTTTTTCTATTTCTTCTCAAATTTGTATTTTTTTTTCCTTTTTAACTTGTTTTTGATTTGGTAAATTTCTAATTTAAAAAATACATACTCAGTTCAATAGTCTTCTGCTTTTCTATTTTGTAAAGTGGGTTTTTAGGGAAATGATTTTCTCCCTGATAACTTTAATTGCATCCCAAAAATTTGGGTTGATGATTCATCATTATCCCTCTCTTTCACATAATTTTTAGTTGTTTTTTTCTGATTCATTCTATGACCATTCATTATTTAAGATTTCTTTGTTAAGTCTCCATTTGTATCTATGTCTTTTGTTTATGTTCTCTGAACTGATTGCAGTTTTTATTATATTATGAACTGCAAAAGTTGTGTTTACTATTTCTTCCTTTTTACATTTATTTACAGTATTTATGTTCTCTAATAAAGGCCAGCTTTTTCAAAAATATTTCATGTGGTGCTGAGCAATATATACTCTTTATCTTACTCATTTAAAAGATACCATGTCTCAGTTTGTTTTGAAGATCAAATAAGACAATATTTGTAAAGTGTTTGGCACATAATTCTATGTAAATGCTTATTACTCTCCCTCTTAGCTCTATTTTTTCCCAATTATTTCATCAACTGTGGGGGGTGATACACATACCCACACACAAAAAAATAACTTCCTAACAATTAAATCTGCTTAAAAATGTAAATATCTATCACCTTGGCAGATAATGTGTTCCCTTTCATTAAATGTCTTCATGCTAGGGTTAGAAGACAATTTGTCAAAAATGTTTAAGTTAGGGATTCCTCCAGGGTATGATTTGTCCAAGAGGACCACCAAAGTATCTTCTAACTTTATAATTCTGAATCTGTGATTTTGAATTATAAATACTGAAGCAGTGTGATCAAGACACCTCACATTGAGCTTGTAGCCTTTGGAGATGGTATAGTTTGTGTTGAATGTATATAATGTATATAATATATATATAATATATATAATATATATAATGTATATAATATATGTATATAATGTATGTATAGATATAGATAGATAGATAGATAGATAGATAGATAGATAGATAGATAGAATGCCTTATCTCCACTGCTAATAAGGATATATTTCAAATTTTGACTTGACAGATAAGTGCTAATTTCCCCATTAGGTATATTTTTCCTTGTGGGATATTCATGCTTAGTGTGACTTGTCTTTGGAAATGGAGCTATAGTTATATTTGAGGCACAATTAAGGCCTATTTCTACAGTTTCTACCATGAAGGGTCATTGAAAATCTGGTTCAGAGTTGGTATAGTAGAAAAACACAGCTCAAAGTATCTGATATGCTACTGATAAGCACTGGGTGGCATGGTCTTTAAGGGCCATTTCAACTCTAAATCTCGATTGTTATGATGTGCCCATGATTTTCAGGACAGTGACTGAGAGTTTCATCCTGAGTCCTCACTAATTCCTATACTCATTGTTATAATGTTACCCTGTTTCTTCAGCCTAAAGGAAAAACTTATTTTCCTATTTTTCCCATAGCTTCTTGCAGTGTTACCTTTGCTCATATAGTCCATTTCACTTAGAATTTCTTTCTTTCTTTTTTTTGAAATGGGAAGGCAGGACAATTGGGGTTAAGTGACTTGCCCAACATCACGCAGCTAGTATGTGTCAAGTGTCTGAGGTCAGATTTGAACTCAGGTCCTCTTGATTCCAGGGCCAGTGCTCTACTCACTAGGCTACCTAGCTGCCCCTTTACCCAGAATTTCTAGGCCTGTTCAGATCTTATTGTTACTTCAAGGCCCAGCTTAGATATTGCCTTCTTGATAAAGGCTTTTCTTATTTATCCAGATATGCGATTTTTCCTTGTACTAAACAAAAAGAATATCTTCCTTTTTACACATTCAAATTATACTGTCATTTTTATATATGTCTTGTAGTGTCTCCTAGGTTAACCTGTGAACTAAATGAGGACAGATAACATGTTTTATATATCTTGATATTCCATGAATGTCCAATCACTGTGCCTTCAGTGAAGCAGTGATCCAATAAATATTTGAAGAATTTAATTGACATGACTCTTGAAGTCTCATAGTTCACTTTGATATGCACTCAGACCACAGAAGTTATGATGAATTTTGGTTTGGCTGCCATGATTCACTGAAGGTGCTGGCCACATATCCTGAGAATGACTGACAGCTTTCTGAATTTAATGGGGCACCTGCTGGGTTCAGGAGCTACTGTAGGTCTCTGGGCTTTATTAACGATTTCCAGTTCATTTATTACTGTCGGAGCAAACAAAAAAGAAAATGGAAACACAGCTTCCAAAGCATCCAAACTTATAATGGAATTATTTTATGGGCCAAATTATCCCCCAAATGTCATTGAACATCCAAAGTGTGAATTTTTTTCTGTTCTGAAACACCACATGATCTAGTGTCTACTTTCATCATTCATTATGAGCTATTGCCATTGAGATAGTATATAAATATGGGAATGCTTATTTCTTCCATTTCATTTCTGCCTGAATTTTATAATAAACATTTGTAGTCCCGTAAAGATAAGGCAACTAACTGAGCACTTGTCCGGCAGGCATCCACTACTGAACTACCCCTACCTTCTCACTTCCACCCCCTTAAAAATTCATTTTGAGGCTGGGAAACAGAGACGAGTTGACTGAGGTGTAAGGGAAAGGGATCTGCAACTTTAGATTCATTAACACTGCGCTCTAATAAACAGAACTAACTGCCCACAGGTATTTCTAATGGAAAATGCAGGTTCGATTCCTGTAACTGCTTATAGAATTTAATCAGCTCCTTTAGATCTGCTCCTTTCCTGGCATACTCTAAATACTAAAGCACTTGTGTTCATTTGCTATCTTTTAAAGACGTCTTTAAGCTAGGACTAATTAAAAACACACAATAGACATAAAATATGTTTCTTTTGTTCCCAAAATTTCATAGAGGCATAAGTCAAAGGGCTAGAACTTGAAAGACAGCTTCAAAATTTTAATGCTTTCTCCAGAGGTATTTCTTTATGAGAATTTTCTGGACAATTTTGTACTCATACTTTGGGGCAAATCAACAAGGTCATGCATGAAACTCCGCAGGTCTGTAAACAAAGACCTCTGTCCTGGTCTCACAAGTACAATCGCCTTCATTTGTGCTCTCGAACAACAAAAAAAGCATAATTTTTCACTCAAGTGAAAACAGTAATCTTTATTTTTTGTCTACTATTTGAATTTATTCTTATAAAATGGAAGAAAACTAAATTTGCCTAGATAATTACTACAGATAATAGAACTGCAGAGTTAAAAGAAGCTTTATTATAACCACTTGGAAGGGGAATAAATCCTCCATGCAAATAATCCAACATAAAAAAATGTTGTACAGCTTCTGTTTGAACAACTCTGAAAATGAAAAGAGCACTGGCTCTGAAGTGATAGGATCTGAGTTCAAATCCTGCTTCTGACATTTATATGATCTTGGACAAGTAATTTTACCTCTCTGGGAATTAGGGAATTATACTAGAAAGTCTCAAGTTTCTTCCAATTTTAAAGCTACAGTTGAATCTTATGAACCCCAGTGATAGGTGACATAACTATTCAATGGAGTTACTAGTTAAATTTTGACAATAGTTTTTTTTTTCAGAATTCCTCTCTAGGCCTTCCACCCTTTGATGCTGTTTCTGTCCTCTGTAGTCAACCAGAATATATAAAATTCACCCTTTATCTATCTTAAGACCACTACCATATCCCTCTTAAGACTTGTTTTCTCCAAAATGAACCTCCCCCACACCCTTCATATAACACAGTTTTGCATCCCCAGTCTTAATCTGGATGTACTGGATCATCACTCCTTTTGGAAATGTGCTAACTGGAAGTGAACCCAGTATGACCAATATGAGCTAATCAGGATGGGGTGACATGGAGCTACTGACTCTGTCATTATAAACACTAAAATCCTAATAATCCAAGACAAAAATAACTTCAGATGTTTATATAGATGTGTTTGCATTCCCTCTCCAGCTATATTACACTGTTGACTTACGTTTGCAGACAACTAAAACTCAGGGATTTTTCATATGAATTGATACCAGTCATGTATGTAAATACTGTAGTTATAGAGGTAATATTTTAGTTAAAGACTTTACATTTAGCCCTATTAAAATTTGTCTTTGGAGGCAGAGCTAAGATGGTGGAGTAAAGTCAAGGATTCACCTGAGCTCTTCCCAAGCTGCTCTAAATATCTTTAAATAATGACTCTAAACAAATTCTAGAGCAGCAGAACCAACAAAAAGATAGAGTGAAAAAATTTTCCAGGCCAAGACAATTTAGAAGGATGACAGGAAAGGTCTGTTGCACTAGGATGAGGGAGGAGCTCAGTCCAGTCCAGGTATCTCCAGAGCAGATCAGGCCCCAAGAAAAGAGAAGCCAGCCTGGGGCAACTGAATCAGTGGCAACAGTGGTGATTTCCAGATCTCTCAGCCCACAGATGGTAAAGGGATCAGACAATGGAGCAGAAAGAGATTTACAGGGGTCCCTTTGCGGGCACCGGGGCAGGAATCTGTTGCATTGCTTGTACTTAGATTAGAGTCACAGATTGGGTCTTAGTTCCAGTGGAAGGAGGGACACTGCACAGCAGAGTTTGTGGCCTCAGGGGAACAGGGACCCTGCTTACATTTCCAGGGTTGAAAAGAGTACTTCTGGACACTCACAAACCAGTGCATAGTACAGGGGAGTAGTAAACACACCTCTCCCTAGGTCACACCATCTTGGAAGAGCTAAAAACTTACAAGTCCCCAGAATTATCTCTGAAAACAACTGCACAAAATCCCTAAGCTTGGGACAGTACCCCCTCCACATGGGAAGCAGAGCCCCACTTTAGCATAGAGTTCAAAGTCAAGAAATAGTCTAGAAAATAAGCAAACAATGGAAAAAAAAATCTGCTATGTTGCTATGGTGACAAGGAAGATCAAAACACACACTCGTGAGAAGACAACAAAGTCAAAATCCCTGTGTCCAAAGACTCAAAGAAAAATATGAATGGGTCTCAGGCCATGAAGAAGCTCAAAAAGGAGTTTTAAAATGAAGTAAGAGAAGTAGAGGGAAAATTGGGAAGAAAAATGAGAATGATACAAGAAAATCATGAAAAAAGAATCAACAGCTTAGTAAAGGAGGCATAAAAATATTGAAAAAAATAATACCTAAAAAACTAAATAGGCCAAATTGTAAAAGAGGCACAAAAGTCCAATGAAGGGAAGAATTTCTTAAAAAGTGGAATTGGCCAAATGGAAAGAGATATTAAAAAAATCACTGAAGAGAAGAACAACTTAAAAAGAAAAGAACTGACCAAATGGAAAAAGGAGGTACAAATGTTCACTGAAGAGAATAATTCCTTGAAAGTGAGAATTGGGCAAGTGGAAGCTAAGGCCTTTACAAGACACCAAGAAACAATCAAACAGAATCAAAAAATGAAAAAAAAATAGAAGATATTGTGAAATAACTCATTGGAAAAACAGCTTAACTAGAAAATAGATCCAGGAGAGATCATTTAAAATTATTGGACTATCTGAAAGTCCCAATAAAAAAGAACCTAGATAGTATCTTTCAAGACATTGTAAAGGAAAACTGCCCTAATATTCTAGAAACAGAAGGTAAAATAAAAATTCAAAGAATCTCCTGATCACCTCCAGAAAGAGATCCCAGAATGAAAACTCCCAGAAATATTATAGACAAATTCCAGGCCTCCCAGATTAAAGGGGAAATACAGCAAGTAGGCAAAAAGAAATAATTCGAATATCATGGAGCGACAGTCAGGATAACATAAGATATTAAAGGCTTCGATATTAAAAGATCAGAGGGCTTAGAACATAATATTCCAGAGGGCAAAAGAAATAGAATTACAACCAAGAATCACCTACCCAGCAAAATTGAATATAATCCTTTAGGGGGAAAATGGATATTGAACGATATAAAGGACTTTCAAGTATTCCTAATGAAAAAGTCAGAATGGAATAGAAAATTTGACTTTCAAACGCAAGATGCAAAGAAGCATAAAAAGGTAAACAGGAAAGAAAAATCATAAAGGATTAAATGAGGTTAAACTGTTTATATTCCTACATGGGAAAACAAGATTTATAACTCTTAAAAACTTTTGCATTATTAGAGCAGTTAGAAGGAGTATACATGGACAGAAAAGCAGAGTTGTGAGTTAAATGTGATAGTGTACGATTATCTAAAAAAAAAATAAAATTAAGGGATGAGAAAGAAGAATACATTGAGAGACAGAAAAAGGGAGATGTAGAATGGGATGAATTATCTGACATAAAAGAGGCCAGAAAGAGATTTTACAGTGGAGGAGAGAATTGAGGAAGTGGTGAGCGGAGCACAAAAATCTACACATATACAGCCAAACAAAGAACCAATACCCAGAAAAGTAATCATTTTCCAAATAATCAGTAAGTAGCAGAGCCATTTGGACTCAGGTGTTTTGACTACCAATCCAGTGTCCTTTGCTAATGATACTAAGCTGTTTTCATTATCATGAACCAATAAATTGGTCTGAATATCTCTAGTATTCAGAGCTTTTAGTATTCTAAAATACAATTACTTGAACATAGAAAACAATGATTTTTCATAGTTACATCTTGAAACTAAATATTAATTATTCATAATTTCGCATACTAATCCATAATAATATTGCAATTAAATAGCTCAAAAATATAATCATCTTATTTATAAACATTTCATGAAGAAGCCATTGATCTATTTTTCAATCTACAATTCACTTTTTATTGTACTATGAGAAAATTGTTACATTGTACACATTGAGGCTTTAATAATAAACAGTAAGGAAAAGAACAGAACTTTTCTATACTAATGGCCTTGGACAAAGTGAAAAATACAGAGAGCTCAAAGCTCACAAATATCCACTGTTTGAGCTATAATGTCTCAGATATGAGCTACTGGAGTCTTTATCTCTTCATGCAGTTGAAGCTCATATAAATGAAACTGGTTACCCAAAGTCATAGAGTCCTGGTGTTGCAGATCCAGCATTTAAACACATCTTGTGACTCCCAAGTGGGTATTTTTTCAATGCATAATACTAATTTTTTTCCACCAAATTTGCCAGTTTAAGCAACATAGGAACATATATTGAAAATGAAATTCTTAAAATTTATAAATTCTATATTTTTAAAGTAATGTTTCAATGTGCATAACAAACACAAAATATTTATTTTATTTTTCGTTTATAAACTTTCCACTTTAGTTCAGCACTTATTTTTCCTTAGCTATATTCAACCCCTTCAAAAACAGAAAAACATTTTTTTTCCTTCATATATATCGTATAGAAAATATTCAATGACCCTCATGGAGGAAAAACAACATTTAATACTAAAGGCTTTTTTAATATTAATGTCCAGGAGAAAGTTCTATTCTTTCAATATATTCACTATAATTAATTAGAATTTCTATAGAAAGCAGCAGGAAAACCCTTGAAATGTTTAATTATATCTTCTGAGAGGGCACTTCTGAACTGAATGATTTAGATATTCTCTAACCATATAACAATGATACTGTATTTTTTAGCTACTTTTTTGTATAAGGGATAAAGATCTTTATTTTGTTATACTTGTTTAAGGAAAATAGGAATAGAAAGGCATGCAACTTCAGGTGCTATATAAAAAGGAAGTACTCAAAGGACAGATTGCATGCATTGTACCCAAAGTTTAAATTTTGAGGTTTTATAAAACCATTGGCTGGGTTTTCCCCTTTTTTTGTATTGCTCAAAAAAATTAAAAATGCACTTGAATAAACATTTATATAGTGTGAAATGGTACTCTTAGCACAATGTGTTTAGGGTAATATTTGTTATTTAATAAGAAAACATGTTCAGAATTTGCAATTTTCTTCACACATTTGTTTTATAAGAAAAACAGTTTACAAAATGGATTTGTTTTTATTTTAAAGTTAGAGATGACTATTTTAACTAAGATACACAACTATCATAGGAGTATTTTTCTAGCTGAAGCTTAATGATCATACTATTATCATACAACACATATTTGACATAGAACTATTGATTTTTTTTTTTATTTTGAGAGCTGCTAGCAAGAAGCAACCAAGATAGCAGAGTAGCAGAAAGAAATACACTTTGATATTTTCCATAACCACTTCATCAAGATTTAGAAAACACACCATATTGAGTCCTAAATGAGAAATCCAGGTGTAAAGAAATCATAGTAAATCATTTTTTTTTAGCTCAAAGCAATGTAGGGATATAAAAATAAATAAATGAATAAGCTTTCTAGCCACTAAGGAAAGACCTACTCAAGACCTCCTATACCCCACAGCACATTCCAATTCATTTACTGAAGTAGAGCCAAAATGCTCTACAGGTATGCAATAAGGCAAAAAGGGGTCATGATTACCAGCTGGGTACCAACTGCTGTAGCATTCTACTAAAGCTTCAAACAGGTATAAGCCCATGGTTTTGTTCAGAAACTTGAAAAGCTCAGATCATCTGGGTAGCTCTCAAACTTCGCCCTGGGTCAGACAACTTGGGTCACAATGAAAGTTTGCAGGTCACCAGCCTGAGCTGTTCCCATCATCCTGGAACAGAACAATACTCAATACAATGAGAAAGTGGCAGCAGGATTCAAGAGAATACAAAACTGAATCCAACCTTTAGCATGGTCTCCACTAGCATGCCAAGTCTCTCCCTAACAAAAAGTTAGAACGGCTGGAAAAATGACCCACCCCCCAATACACAGACAAACACAAAACACACAAAAAATGAAAACCAGATAGAATCTCAACATAGAGAGTTATTATGGAGACAGATACGCAAGATACAAATCCATAAATAAGAGAATGAATTTTAAAAATTTACAAACAAGCAAGGACAGCTGGAATTACTGGAAGAGATGAAGCAAGAGTTCAAAAGAGGAGTTAGCATGATTTCATAAGTGAAATGAAAGATGTAGAGGAAAAAAATTAGAAAAAATGAGATCCCTCAGCCTAAAAATAGAAAGGACATGAGAGGATGTAGTAAGAAGCCGAATTTATGATTTCAAAGAGAATCATATATATGTCTGAATGATTCAGAACCACAGGATATAAGGAATTCTCTAAGTAGAAGGCAGAAGGATTAAAGCATTTATTCAGGCTCTAAAGTAACAGACCCATGAACCAGCCTCCCCATTTTGATATTTTGACCAAAAGCTTCCAGGGCCAATAAGTCAGCCTCACAAGAGTAACCAGGAGGCCACAGAAAAACACGATGGTATTAAACCAAATCATATTCATGCTTCCCCTCTCTGGTAAGAAGATTACCCGCTGGCCTCAAGTCTTTGCTTGGCACTCTTCAGTCCACACACAGGTCGGCTCTACTCCCGGGTCAGCTCCACTTCTGGGTTGGCTCTACTTCCAGGTCGGCTCTGCTTCTGGGTCGGCTGTGGAGTCAACACCTCCCCTTAGCCAGCCTTACCTTGGGCCCCACCTCAGTCATCAATCCACACCCACATAGGTTTTACACCTAATAGGGCTTAGCACTTAGCAAGATTCAATGAAATAGCTGAATCACTCAAAGCAAACAAAAGCCAAACTCCTCAAGGGCACCTGTTGAACTAAGTGCTAAGGAGTCCATTTTGCTTACCAACACAGAGCTATAAACAAGGAACTAAAAACAGAATGAACAGTTTGGCACAAGTGGTACAAAACCTTACCCAAGCAAGAAGACAACATGAAAATTAAAATGGAACAAATACATCTTAATGAAGCCAGAAGACAAGAAATATTAAAACACAGATGGAAAAAAAGAGGAATAAAAGGTAAGATATCTAATATCAAAACAACTATTCCCAAAAAGAGATGAAAGAGAGAGAATTTAAGAATCATTATAAAATAAGATAATATTGGTAAAGTGTTTTTCAAACCTTCAAGCACTATTTAAATGTTAGTTATTCATTTTGGACATTATCCTATTCGATGAAGCTGAGGACAAGCATTATTATTTTTGGTTATGTCACAGTAACGATAGAAATTGATTACTTTTGAAATAATGAAACATTTACATTTATCATCTCTTGAACATCCTTCTTCCAGTTTCTCCTACAAATTCCCTTGGTATTCTCTCTCTTAATCTGGTCTCAGACTTTTTATAGAATTGTTTTCTCTCCTATATTTTTTTTTTGTTTTATGAAACTGCTTGCAATCTTCTATCATCCTCCATAAACTTTCTTCAAATGGTTTTCCTTCTGACTGATATGTCAAAGAGATCAAGTGTTTGCAATCTGAGCATTTTTATTCTAATTATTACAAATATTTTACATTCATTTAACTTCTACATATTATGGCATTAATCTAAATTAATGTTTTTTTCTTTGTTTTTCCTTTTTCCAATTTTTCAGCATCAAGTAGCTTTGTTTGAATAGTCCCAGAAGTGACTACTATTACTGTAGGCAGTAGGTTCTCTTTTGGATCTTCTATCCTGATATCATGTTGATTTTGCTTTAAATAGTTAATGATCTAACTTCATACAGACTGCTAATTTAAAATTGACTTCTGCAGTCATATAGAGACCACATATTTTAAGCCTTGTACATAATAGGAACTTACTAAATAATGATGAGACTAGGGACTTGACCTGGGATTTCACTGGTATAGGCAATTCTCAAATGATGAAACTCCCTTCACTCATTTGGTGTTCACTTTCTCTTCAATTTATAGTGTTAGAGAGTTGCCTAAATATTGAGAGATTAAGTCATGTGTCCAAGATCCCATAGCTGCTAAATGTCAGATGTTTACTAAATAAGATATTAAAATAGCAAATTGAATGCTAGAAGTGACAGCAGATTGTGAAAGGTAGTAGTCAGAAGCAAAACAATTGTGAGGAGGAACAGGGTGAAAGGAGAGAAAGGAAGCAGAATAAATGGGGAAAACTAAGACTGAGAGAAAAAAAAATGTGGCAATCATACTGTGAATGTGAATGGGGTGAACTCACTGATAAAATGAATGTAAATAGCAGAGTAGATTCAAAACTTGAATCTTACAATATGTTGTTTACAAGAAGTACATATGAACCAAAGAGACACACACAGAGTAAAGGTAAGGGGCTGCAGCAAAATCTCTTATGCTTCTACTGAGTTTAAAACAAAACAAAACAATACAGGATAACAATCATGATCTCAGGCAAAGCAAAAGCCAAGATAGATCTTATTAAAAGAGATAAGGAAGGAAACTGCCTCTTGCTAAAAGCTACTACAAGCAATGAAATAATATCAATAGAAAACCTATGTTCTCCAAATGGTATAGCATCCAAAATTTTAAAGAAGTCAAATGAGTTACAGGAGGATAGAGAAAGTAAAACTGTACTTCTGACAGACCTCTACTTTCCCTTCTTAGAACTAGATAAACCTAAAAAAGAAAACAACAAGAAAGAAGTTAAGGAGGTGAATAGAATTTCAGAAAAAAATAGACTGATAGAGAAAAAGGAATGGCAATATAAAGGAATATACTTTTTTTTCTCAGTGGTACATAGCACACATACACAAAATTTGACCAAGGCATAAAGGCCTCAAAATCGAATGCAGAAGGCAGATATATTAAATGCATCTTTTTCCAGATCATAATGCAATAAAAATTACATTCAATAATTGGCCATAGAAAGATAGATTCAAATTAATTGGAAAACAAATAATTTAATCTTAAAGAATGAGTAGATAAGAGAACAAATCATAGAAATAATGTGTAATTTCATTAAAGTGATTGACAGCAATGAAATAATATGTAAAAATTATGGGATGGAGCCAAAGTAGTGCATAAAGAAAAATTTATATATCTATTACTTACATTAATAAAATAAAGAACAGATCAATAAATTGGGCATACAACTAAAAAACTAGAAAAAGACAAATTAAAAATCCCCTATAAAACGACAAATTGTAAATCCTTAAAATCAAATTAAAAGTAAGACAAACATTAAAGTAATAAATAAAACTAGGAGTTGACTTTATGATTAAAAATAAAATAGATAAACCATTGGTCAATTTTATTTAAAAAAAAAAGAAAATCAAATTACCAGCACTCAAATTAAAAAGGGTAAATTCACCACCAATGAAGAGGAAGTTTAAGTAATTATTAGGAACCAAATTATATGCTGATAATTCTGACAATATAAGTGAAGTGAATGAATATTTACAAAAAAAAATAAATTGCCCAGAATAACAGAAGAGGAAGTACAATACTTTACAAACCTATTTTACAAAAAGGAATTGAACAAGCCATCAATGAATTCTCAAAGAAAAAATCTTTAGGGTCAGATGGAATCACAATTGAATTTTACCAAACATTTAAAGAACCATTAATTCCAATACTATATAAACTATTTGGGAAAATAGCCATTGAAAGAGTCCTTCAACATTTCTTTCATGACATAAATATATGGTGCTTATAATTAAACAATACACAGATAGTGAGAAAACTGGGATTTAAACTTAGGTGCTTTGATTCTAGATCTCACGATTTTTCTAACAGAAGACCATTATTTCTCCCTTGGTAGTTCTTTATCTTGTGATTGCTCTCAATACTAGTTATGGAAAATGAACTGGGGCAAAGGGTATTGGTTCAAAGGAAAGGAGTTCACATACACCATTATCATATAATCTGGTGGAAACACATGTGTTTCATATTTAGGTTGTAGAGGTTTATCTTCCTGTGGACCTTGCATCTCTTTTATACCTTGTGAGAGTATCATCATAGCACAAACTCATGTAGCCTATAGGACAGGGCATTTTTTATATTTGTATTAGCCTTCTCTGGTCTGTTATTCATACTGAGATCATAGTTCACTGTTGCTGTTAGTCAGTTGTGATAGGAACTGTCCACCATAGCTATAATCAAAATTTAAGTCAGTTGATTGAATTTTCACCTATCTATCTAACTATGAAATTGACATACATAAGCCTGAAATTGAGATCGCAAAACTTTGTCCTGGAATTTTTCAGTGATAGTACTTTTCAAAGCCAAGAACAGTGATTTGTGTATAGCCAAATCAGTGGCCTGGTTATTAGGTACTCTGCAGCAAATGCAATAGATTTCTTTTTAAAATAATTTTATCGAGGTCTTTTTTGTACCACAATAATTTTTGCCAATATCCCTTCCATCTCCTTCCTAGAAAGCTACCTCATATAAAAGCAATATTTTTTAAAGAGAGAAAAAAAAATCAGCAAAACTATGGAATGCATTGAAAAAACATGAAACTATAAGCAATGTTCCATAACCATAAGTAGGTGGATATCACACTTCTACAGAGGAGTATCATGGAAGTGTTTTCTCATATTTTCTTCTATTGTGGTCATGTTGTTACCTGTAATTTTACAATATTCATCTTCGATTATTCTGTGGATTTTCTTTTTATCCGTATTGTTGTAGTTATGGTATGTATTGTTTTTGAGTCTCTGAATACTTCACTTTGTATCAGTTCATTTCAGTATTTTAGGACAACTAACCAATGCATCCATAGTGTTTTAACTTCGTGAGTAAGAAATATCTCACCTTTATCCCACCTAATATCCCACCTTTGCAATGTAGGCAGGATGGTTGGTACATATGAAACATATGACTGGTTAAGATAAGGATATGTAATGTCAGAAATTCCAGTTATTAAAAGTACTACAGATAGACTAATGACAAAGAAAACTTAAAGGAAACAAGTTAAGCTTCTCCATCATGTCAAGAACTGCAAAAATAAATGTATAAATTAACGATTAAATGAAAAACAGGCAAATAAATGATTAAATGGATAAATGAATAAAGAGATAAAAATAACAAACAAATAAATAAATCAAAATAGCCAAAAGTGAGCAGATACTCTCCAATTATGTTGGGAAGCCAACATAGAAGTGGTTAAATATGGAAGTCATAAGCCACTTAGCCTAGGCAAAAGGAAGCCAGAATGTTCTCCAATAAAGCAGTCAGAAGCTTGTGGAGGTAGAAAGAAGAGGCATGCAGAGAAGCCGATATGAACTTTGTGAGCTTCTACAAACTTTCCTGAAGTGAAACACTCTAAACAGAAGTGTCCCAAGCCACAATGATCTCCAGTGACTGGGAGACAAAAACCAGATCTTCAACCTGGCCTGTCATAACATAAGCAGGGATGGAATTGTCCCATATAACTTATTATACAGAGTTATGGGGTATGGTTTTGTTTTCCTTTTACTACTGTGAGCCTGAGCAGAAGATAGGTCTAAATTACTTCCTACTTACCAGCATGAAGGAAGCCTGATACTGGTATAATCTCCATTATCATATTTGGACCTATGGGAGCTATAGCAGAAGGCAGAACCAAGCTCCAACTGGAGATCATACAAGAGTCAGGCCAATGCCAAAATTTGCAGTAGATTACCAGGAAAATGAAACAAAATCTAGGCACTAAGGCAGAGAGTGAGGCCAAACACTAGTCACTTCATCCAGACTGGAAGAGGCAACCTTATCCAAGGTATAAAAACCATAAAACGAGTCCTACTAAACCATTCCAAAGCACCCCCTTCCCCATATGAACATGAAATTCCTGACAAGGAGCTAAGATTGAGGATGAGTCAAAATAAGAAAACACTGAATAGATTAAAAAATACTGTGGGAAATAGAAACTCAAGAGGTAAACTCAGAAGACAGTAGTCATACAACTACAGATGAACTACAGAGTTTCAGATGAACTATGGCTTGTCACCAAGGAGTACAAATTTGACTTGAAAAAATTAAGCAAGAGATTAAAAAGAGAAAGAAATTAATATCAACAAGAATTTATTAGGCATTTACTATGTGTTAAGCAAGTGAATTAGCATTTAAGAAGTTAAAGAAAATGAAAGGGTTATAAATAATTCTAGAAAAAGAATAATGAAATTCATAGGACGAACAAAAGGTCAAGAAGCACAAGAGAAATTAAAAATAATAATAATAACATAGAAGGAAAGGACTCAGTAGTACCAGATAAGTACAAATTATCAAAATGATTTTTAAGATTTAATAAAGAGGTCAATCAATCAGACTAATTCCACAAGATTAAGAAGCAAAAGAACCTTCCATCTGAGTGCCTTCTCTCTGATATTACCCCTTTTTTATATCTATCTATCTATCTATCTATCTATCTATCTATCTATCTATCTATCTATCTATCTATCTATTCTATGTACCTAGTTGCTTACATGGTTTCTCCTTCATTAGAATATGAGCTGCTTTAGGGCAGGGATCATATATTTTTTTTTTCTTTTCTTTCTTTGTATCCCCAATACTTAGCACAGCACCAAATATACAGAAAGCACTTGTTTGTTGACTGCCTGGCTCACAGACTTTTTTTTTAAATAAACCCAGAGATACCACTGTGGTGTGAGAAATGATTGACAAAAAAGTGGTGAGAAAATTTGACAATAGGTAGAAATAGGTAGACACCAACAACTTACATCAAATCTCAGATGATTTTAAAACAATAAATTTTGCTTTCCATACCCTATAAAAACTAAGGGACAAGTAATGAAAGGAAGAAGACCAAATGCTAAAGTAGAGACTATGAGTGGAGAGAGGCATTGTGTGAGGTTTTCATCCTGGCTCCTTTCAGCGGGGAAGGAAAATTCTTCCTCAGACAAATTTTGCCTTTTCACAATGTCATCTCCTATTTTTATACAAGACGGGTGGGAAACCATAGAGACACAAAAAAGTCAACTTTTTCACTACTTTGTTTATCTTAAGATATGTGTATACACACATACATACACAGAAACATTTCAAGGTTCAAAAAAGAGGGAAGTAGATTGTAGAAGAAACTGCGAACTTTGATTAATATGTGTGTTTGTGTGTGTATTTCTGTGTATTCATTCATATATATCTTTTAGGTAGATAGACGTATTTTAATCAAAGTTCACAATTTTTCTACAATCTATTTTCCTCTTCTCCAAACCTCAAAATGTCTGAATGTGTTGATGAGACTAATTCATAATAAGAAAGCACATTCATTTTAAAAAGATAACCAAAATGAATGTGGAATATAAAGTTTAATCTACATTTTATAGTCAAAATTTTTGCTTATCTCCACTCTCTTCCTTTTCAGCATATGTTATAACTTTCTAAAGTACTCATCACAGCTGTCTGTAATATTCAAATACACTAAAACAATTTGAACTATTCCTCATCATAAAGTCATATAGCTCAAAGGAGCTCCAAATTTTCATACGGTCAAGCCTTGTGCTGACAGGTAGTAAGAGCCATCAAAGAAGTATGACTTATTCTTAAATTAAATGTTCTTATGGAAAATTAATAGCAAAATTAATGACTATTCATAGTTCTTCAATTGTTTCTATCAACTTTTCAAAGCCTCTGAGGGGTCTATAAGTGAAGAAAGAAGAAGTAGGAGTTATCTTTATTACCAGTATTAATATATGTTTCAATTCTTTACTCTTTCCTCCCTTTTAAGTGGTGAAACATTTACCAGGCACATGCTTTCCCCCCTGTATTCTCAATATTTTGAAAGCTGGGCTGCATTTTCTAACTATTGAGATTCTACCTATCCCTCAAAACCCAGATTAAGTGCCAAGTCTTTCCTCAAGCTGGAGATGATTTCTCTTTTCTCTGAATTCCAATAATGCTTTGCTGATAACTCCTCTATCCAGATATCATATTGTTTTGTGTTCTATTCATTTGTCTATGCCACCAGGAGAGTAGAAATGAAAAAAAAAATTGAATTATCTTTTGTTAGATCTATGGATTGCATGTAAATATGAGTTACAGATAGAACCGAAAGAGGAATGAAAAACTGACACGTGAGTAGCTGAATTCTAAAAAATCGGCATTGGGAAAGAAATGTGAAATCAACAATAGAGTTCATCCCAAACCCCCAAAACAGTAAGAATGATCTCATCATGATTTAGTTTACAACCATTTGATACAAGAATACCAACCTCAAAATAGAGAAAAGCAGAATGGTTTTCTATTATAGCTATGAACTAGAAGACTGAAAGTTTACTAGGGAGAATTATCATTGGATAAGAAGAAGTTGGTATCCAAATATTCAGTACCAGAAAACAAGTGATGTTTTAAGGCCCAAATTTGTCTTTTAGCTTAAAATCTTTGTTGGTCAGAGAATATTGAACATAGTTTTAAACAATTAAACAGAGATTTGATAAACAGAAAAACCTGAATGCAAGGTATTTCAGCCAAACAAGAAATTTGAGATTGAGATGGAGGTCAGGCTTCCCTTTAATAGAAATAAAAAAAAAAAACACATTCTTGATACAAAAGAGCCAGTAAAGATGTTCAAAAAGAAATTGCTCCATGGGAGCAGCAATTTAAAAAATGTTGCTGTATAAGCTTGTTTCCCAACCAACAGAGGACATTGATGTGAAAGGTGTTTGGAGTAAAGTAATCTCTACATAAAGGTGTCTCTGCATACAGAAACTGTCCAGGATTGAGGAGGACCCTAGTTCAGAAAATGAGTGGGGGAGATTCCTAAACCTAGAGGCAAAACCTTTCTTGTCTAATAGCTCATTTTGCCTGTGGGGCAAAAAGAAAATAGGGTTTAGAAATGCACTAACTCACATAAAAGAGCAGTAGGAAAAATGGAATGAGAAAGAACAACTTATAAATAAGTAAATTATGATGCTGGTGGGAAGGGGCTAATCCTTTAGCTCTGTGTAATTAATGTTGAACTACATATAATATTATTTTTGCAATTTTTGATATGTTATGAATGTGTTGTTATTCTATTTGTTTATTATCACTCTTGCCAGTGTTATATTTTTGCTTTCTTCCTTATTTAAAATGACCTGTCCAGTGCTGATTTAAAATATGAAATATGTATTATTTTTAATATTAGTGTAGATTTAATGTACCTCAAATTACTTTTTGGGAATCTGAAATCTTTTGCCTGGAGGGAGAAATGTAATTTTTTTTCACTAGGCTTTACAACAAAGACACCCAATAATATTTCTATATCATTAAAAGGCAGATGTTGTGTTTGTCCTTTGTTTTTGAAGAGGACCATGGCACCAGGGAAAAGATGACATAACTTGCAGTTGACTTTGATTTGAGTGAAGGGGGCTACTAGAGAAGTTAAGTAATTTGCTATAGACTATATTTCCATATTAGCCATGCTGCAAAACAAAAGACAAAACCTAAGAAAAATAAAAAAAGGGGAAAAGTATGCTTTGATCTGTATTCGGACTTCATCATTAAGACTCAGATCTTAGGATTAAGGGCATTTTAAGTAATACATGCAGAAAAGTCAAAGGCTTATGCTACTAATGTTACTTCAGGTAAGACAACTCAGAAAAATCCCCCCCCTCACTCCCCGAGGCTTAGCTGAGAAAAACTATGATGACATATCTCAGGAATTGCCAGTAGTTTGTAATTCTTGGCAATTTTGCACTAATTCACCCTCTGAGAGAGGAGTTGATTGAAAAAAGGAGCCCTTCTAATCAAGGGAGGAATTCCTACAGAGAAACTGAATGTCACAATTAAATCCAGAAATACCATTTCTTCTGTGAGTAAGGATGAGATTATACCCCCTGTGGTAGATAGATACCATAGACAGCAATTGGCATTTTCTCTGGACATGAGCCATGCCTCTAAAGGGCACAACAGTGGAAGATTTAGGCTTGAGACACTGTGAGGCACCAGATTCAGACAAATCGATAAGGCAAAGAGTCTGAGAGAGATAACTCCATGGGCAGTGAATCAGCTCCTTGGTGCATGGCTTGATACCATTGTATGGATATATCCAAACTTTAGCTAAGATATTGGAAGTGAGACTGAGGGGGAGTAGAACACCAGAGGTCTATGCTATTTTTCTCCAACACTAGGGATTGTAAAAGAGGAAAGACTGTCAAATTCATCCTCGGATTGGAACAATTCCTAAAGAGAATGCTGTACATAGGTACCATGGATGCTAAGAATGTAGATACAAATGGACTGCAAAAATTTAGTTGCATTTTAGTATGTGTCCCTTCTGTATCCGATGTGATCACAGCTCTGTAGACAGAGAACCCAGTGCCAACAAAGCCTGAGATACTACTGAACTTAAGATGCAGTTTAATTTGAAGGATGTGGCCTTCTCATTAGTTGGAGCCTCAGAAATAAAACACCATCAAGGTGATGATAAAATGTATGGTGCCTGGATAGGCAGACAAGAAGGTGCCTAGCAACAATTAGATGGAAGTGTGAACATTTTACAAACTATTTTCTTTGAAGAGGTAGAGCAATGCACAAATGCTTGACACCAGAACACCTCGGGCAATCGGAAGAGTAACATAACCCAGCATAGGTCAAAACTGTGCATCTGAAGCCCATACAACCTGCTAAATGTACTACTGTCAAAAATACAGAGTTGTCTGGACAACTTTCTAACTCCTTTCTAACTTTGAGAAACCAAGGCAAGGCCAAAAAGAAAGTCACCCTGGGTCCCAGGACAATCACATTGGCCATATTGTCATTTTTATTAAGGCAGCTTAGTAGCATAATGCCTAGTTCTAGACCTGGAGTCACTAAGAGCTGAGTTCAAATCTATCCTCAGTCATTATGACCTGGGTAAGTCACTGAACTTCTGCCTCCCTCAATTTCTTCATTTTGAAATACTAATAGCATCCAACTCTCAGGATTATTGGGGGGATCAAATAAGATAATATTTATTAAGCACTTTGCAAGCCTTTAAGGGTGACATAAATGGTAAATATTACTATTGTTACTTATAGGTCAGTTGTGTCTAGACTCACAAGACTAAATGCAGAGGGGATGGTAAAAATTGAGTTTGTGGGCTGCATTGCCACGTGGTTCATTTTCTGATCTTTGATGGAGGATATTTTAGAAAAATGCCTGTGTAAGATATGCAAGGAGTTGGTTCCAGAGTTCCCTATGGGAGAGCCAGAGATAGAGTTCACACCAGGCAGGAAAAAAAGGACTTTGGAAACTTTAGACATATAAAGTCTCTTCAACTCGACCAATTCCTAGCTTTCTTTCCTAGAGAATTTGGATAGAACTTTCCCACTGGCAAGAACTGGTTCACTCTTTTAGTTTGATGTGAGATCTTCTGTTCCTCCTTTCTTAAAAGCTCATTCATCTTTATGTATTATTTAACATATTCTAATCTGTCTAGCATCTTTGATTTCTCTTTGCTTGGATATACCCTTATGCTAGACAGACACTTGAGGTGAAGCCTAACTATCTAAGTCTATTCTGACATTCCTCTCAGACACTGAAGGATGGTGTACACTGTAGAAAATACAGAGTTTGTCTTGAAGAGAGGAAGACTTGAGTTTAAGTCTTGCCTCTGACGTACTGAACATGTGAACCAGTCAATGAGAGCACACATCTGCGCAAGCTAGATTCGCATTATTTGGTGTTATTAAGTGAAGCATTTATTTCGGTTTGCTTTTTGTTCTTTATAACTGGACCCCATCTTATACTATAACATACCATATACATGATCATCTGGTGTCTTTATTGGAGATTTTTTTTCTTGATTGGAAAAACGTAAACTTCAAGGAGGAGGAATCTACCTTCTATCTAGGCAGCCAACTCCATTTTGGACAGCAAACTTTTAAAGCATTTTTTTCTTGACATTAAAACTAAATTAACTTCTGTGGCTTGTACTTGTTTATTTTTCTAGTTTGTCTCTCTGGGTTCAGGCAGAACACGTCTCTCTGTTAAGTCATAGCCCTCAAATACTTGTTAGTTCTAACCTTTGCCCAAATCTTCTCCCGGCTAAACATGTCCAGTCTCCTCAGCTTATGTTCACATGATACTGAATCAAAGCTTTCACCATCTTTGTTGTTGTTCTCTGTTCACTCTCCAATTGATCAATGTCCTCAAATTATAATGCTCAGGACTGAACACAAAACCTCAGATCTGGCCCAATGAAGGCAGAGTGCAATGGTCACTTCCACTCTTCTTAGTGCAGCCCAAGATCACATTCAATTTTTTTGCTCCTCCCTCACACTTATGATTCATATTAAATTCACTAAAACCTGAAGATTTTTTTTTCACAATTTCTGTCTAATCATACCCTTCCCCACAGTATTTTATGGTTTCAATGTTGATTTTTTTTGAACCCGAGTTCAAATTTTACATTTTTTTCTGACAGAAATCTAACTTATTGGATTCAGACTAATCCTACAATCTGTCAAGATCCTTTTGGACTCTGGCTGTCATCCACTGTGTCAGCTATCAGTCCCAGCTTTGTGATAATAAATAAACATCTTTCTTCAACTTTTAGTTTAGCTTGCTTTATGTCAGATTATATGCTTTAAAAATCTCTTGAATTTCTACTTTAAGGAAACATGAAAAAATATTGAAACTGTCACACAAGTTACTAAAATTAACTTGTCATATTTTTATATTAAGCTTCAACTAAAGAACAAATTTCAATATAGTTTCATCTTTACTATGATTATGACAATTATAAAATGTTGCAAGGGACAAAGAAAGCATAAGTAAGTCATCTAAGAAAAGAGTATTTTCTCTTAAAAAGAACATTCAAAAATTCATACTACCATTAAGGTTTTTGTATTCATAATTACTGTTATTGTTATTCACTAGGACCTGCTAATTTTATAAAATGAAAACTATTACAAAAATATTTCTTTTCTCCAGAAAGCAGTAGGAATTATATAAAATAAAGATACTCTGCACCGTGATTTTCAGAAAGATATTCATTTTCTGTATTCGGATTTTGACTCAACACTTGATTCAACCCTAAATTTAATCAACAATAAATTTCATAAAAATATGACAAATAAAATATTTCATTTATTATAATGCAAATATGGACAACATTTTGATCTAGGATGCGGTGATTATCTCATTGATATCTCTACCAATTCAAATTACAATCCATGCACATCATCTTATCCTGCTTAATTCTTTTCCATATCTTTCTAAAAATTTTCAGAATAGATTGGAAGTCTTCTTCTTGTTTCATTGCTGTTTCATGGATAGTACTGCAACATTCAGATGGTTGGATCCTCACTCTTGCTACGTGAACAATTTGCTTTGCTTTCCAGTTATAATGCCCTTGACTATATCCATTTCATCACTTCCGTGTGCAAGTCTTTATTGGTAGTAACTCTGCAATTTAGTTATACTATGTGTCTTTTTAATGTCTTTGGAATCACTCACAATTTTGATTCATTTGAGTTTGACAATCCTTGCATTTGTGTTAAAAAGTTGGGCTTTGGGAGCTGGGATCATCTTGGGATAATTAAAAATTTTCAGCAGCTTTTTGTTGATGTCCTGTCTAAACTCTTCCTCTTATTCAATCTTACTGATCATCTAAGTTGCCCATATGGGTATATGTGTGTATGCACCTGTATAAGTATGCATAGATATATAAACAAATACTCACAGGTATGTATGTATCTATGATAGAGTAAATTCACTGGCTGCCCTCATTACTGCACCGTCTATGACAATATAGTTTTTATCGTGTGTGTGTGTGTGTGTGTGTGTGTGTGTGTGTGTGTGTGCGTGTGTGTGTGTGTGTGTGTTTGTGTGTGGTCTTAATAGAATACAACCTTCCTGTTTTCTAGGACTATTTCATCTTCTGTCTTTGTATCTTCAGCAAATGTTACTGTATCTGGCACATAGAAGACACCTGGTAGATATTACTGTTGGATTGGTCATAGGTTTCACTGAGAAGATTCTACAGTATATTGGGACTTGATACCATTATCATAATGTCATCAGAGTCTTTTTATAAACAGGAAAACATTTTCTATTTAGACTTGGCACAAGGAATCCTCTAAATGCTGGTGATTACCATTGGCAAGCATATCACTTTCTCTTTCATCATAACATTCCATGTTATTAATCAGAGAATCAGGGAGAAAATTATCTCTCTGGTTCTATCATTTGTGGCCTCCTGTTTCATGAGATACATGCCATATGGGGAGTATCTTTAAAGCATTATTTTCACAGGACACTGCATTGCTTCCATACAAAAATTAAATAACTTTAAAAAAGAATGCATATGTAACTGAATTTGTTGACTTCAAATTGTTTTTATATAATAAACCTTTATTTTTATTTTATATTTTCTAATTTCCCCACAAACACACTGAAAAGAAAAAAAATCTTTTATAATAATAAATATGAATTGCCAAACAGCAAATCAAATTTCCGTACTTGACAAGTCCAAAAATGTGTCTTATTCTGCAAATTAATCCATCACCTCTCTGTCAGAAGTTAGTAAGGTCCTTCACCATCAATCTTCTTGAATCATTACTGACTATACTTTATTCAGAATTCTTAAGTCTTTCAAAATTGTTCATTTTTACAATGTTATTGTTTTGGAATTCATTGTTCTCCCGATTCTGCTCATTTTATCATGTATCAGTTCATACGAGTATCTTCAGGTCACTGCTAATTGATGGGCACCACCTTAAGTAATACTTCTTTTCCACTACAATATAATGGCTATAAATATTTTTGTCCATAAAAGACTCTTCCATATCTTTTGTCTCCTTGAGATATAGGTCTAGATTTGTTATATTATATGCACAGTTTTTATGCACAGCTGAATTACTTTTGGATCCCATATGTTTCCAAAGTGCTTCCTAGAATAACTGGACCAGTTCACCACTCTACCAACAGTAGTACACTGGCATATTTGTTTTCTTGCACAAACTCTTTAATTTATCTTTTTTTCCTTCTTTGTTAACTTTGCCAATTTAATAGGTATGAGATAAAAGTGTAGAATTTCATTATTTTGCATTTGGCTCACTATTAGTGATTTTGAGCACTTTTTCATATGACTTTATATAGCTTGGATTTCCTCCTTAGAAAATTGCCTATTAATATTCTTTAACTATTTATAATGTAGCAAATGGTTCTTATTCTAAGAAATTTGAATCAATTGTTTGTACATCCTAATGATTGATCCAGACAATTCTCCTTTAAATATCCCATTCCTTTCTAATCTTAGTTTTATTGGATTTATTCATTTAAAAATACTTTTACTCTTTTTATGAACAAAATGGATCTTTTTATCTTTATGTAAAGTTTTAGCCAGAAATGGTTGCGTAGAGGATTCCAGGGGAAGGATGGATTCTCTGGGAAATTCCAGCACAGGGAATGAAGAGGACTCAAGTTGTACCATTGGTCAAGGAGAGTGCCCAGGCCCATGGTGAAGGCCTTCATCTTCTACATGTTGCAGGAATAAGTGCAAACTGGAAGCTCAGTTTACTCTACCTAGTTCCAGGTCACAGAACTAGGGCAAACCATAGAGGGGAACTGTGCATAGGGGTGACTTTCCTGGGGTAGGAATAGTCAAGCTCTCTAGTCTGTACAGAACAAAGAGAAAATGTGGAAGAAAGCAGTTGCTATATGACTCTGACCCTAGGAATTGAACAAGTTCTTGTCCAGTCAATAGCTCAGCATGAAGCATGCAATAGAATAACCAAGGCAGGGATAATAGACCAAAGAGGAACCTAAACAGTTATGTCATTCTTAACCAGAAGAATTTTCCATCTGGCTTTTGTTGGTTTATTCCAGAAGCATGCTACTTGAATTCCAAGTGGGGCAAGCCTAAAGGTGTGCTGCTCAGACTTAAACTCAAGTCAGCAACTTGTTCAATTCAGACTAGGCAGGTTGTGATCAGACTTTGTACTGGATCAGACTACTTTGGAAGAACTAAAAGTTTACAGACCTCCAGTGTGCTCTGGCCCTGGGATGCTAGAATAACATAATAGTAATAAGAACCAGGGAAATAAGCTCAGTCCAAACATCCCTTCCAGAACTGTATAGAGACTCCAAAATAATGTTAAAGCCAGGAAGCAGGCTGAAAAAATGAGTGAAAAATAGAAAGAATCCCACTACAAATAGCCATTATGGTGACAGGGACTGTCAGAGATAAAACACAAAAGAAGATAATGATTCCAAAATACACATAAGCTAAGCCTCAAAGAAAAATACATGTTGGGTGCAAATTCAACTAGAATTCCTGTAGGAGATATAGAAAAGGAGAATTTTACATAATACATATATACATGTATATATACATATTATATAATAACATAATATATAACATATGTATATATATAAGCACTAGAAGAAAAAACAGCAAAGAAATGAGATTTATGGAAGAAAGAATTGGTAGCAAGATTAACAACATGATTCAAGAGGTAGGAAGTCTTACCAAAGAAATAAGCTTTTGAAACTTATAATGGACTTAAGACAAAATAATGGCTCCATTAGAACATAAGAAAAGTTTAAAACAAAGTCAAAATATAAGAAAATGTTAAATATTTTATAGCAAAAGCAACTCTCTCAAAAATAAAGCCTAAAGAGAGAATTTAAGACTCATTCCACTACCTAAAAGCCATGACCACTCTTCTTTGTAAGTGTGTTTAGCATTTTATTTTCCCCATTTACATATTAAAATAATTTTTAAGATTCATTTTTAAAACTCTGACTTCTAAATTCTCTCCCTTCCTCTTTCCCCACCCTCCTCATTGAGAAGGCAAGAATTTTATATAGGTTATACATGTGTAGTCATGCAAAACATATTTTGTGTTATTAAACAAAACCAAGACAAAAAAACTGAAGAAAAGTAAAGTAAAAAAGTATGCTTCAATATATATTCAGGAACTTTCCATTTCTTCTCTGTCATCTTAAGTCCTTCAGAGCCATCTTGGATCATTATATTGCTGAAAATAACTAAGTCATTCACAGCTGATCATCTTACAATATTCTCATTACTTTGTACACAGTACATTTCACTTTGCATCAGTTCACATAATCCTTTACAAGTTTTTCTGAGAGCATCCTGCTCATCATTTCCTATAGCACAATAATATTCCACCACAATCTCATACCACAATTTGTTCAGCCATCCGTCAACCCATAGGTATCCCCTCAATTTCTAATTCTTTGCCACCAGAAAAGCACTGCTATAAATATTTTTTTTTGCACATGTAGGTCCTTTTCATTTTTATTTTTTATTTCTTTTGGGATATAGATCTGGTAGTGGTATTGCTAGGTCAAACAGTATGCAAGGTTTTATAGCCTGTTGGGCAAAGTTCAAAATTTCAAAGAAATTATTTCACCCTGTCCTTTTCTGGGTTCTGTCACTCTAGGAATTGTTTTACACCATTATTTAAAGGTGTTCAGAGAGGTTATGGGGAGAGCTCGAGCAGGTCTCTGCCTTTTCTCTGCCATCTTGACTCTGTCTCCTCCATCATTGCATTTCAAAAAAAAAAAAAACCTGCTCAGATTTCTTAGAATCAGAGGGGAAATTGAAAATAGAAAAATCATAATTAATGATTATAACTTAAAATGCAAAAACAAAACTAATCCAGTAAATCTTAGAAGGAAAGAAGCCAAATAATTGGAATAAAATTCATCTTAAAAATATAGCAAAGTAAAAAAAAAATGTTGTTTTACTTAAGCCATTTCAATGATCAACCTCTCTTTTGTTAAGCTATGCCCAGATTATTTTGATGATCATTGTAGTACAGTTTGAGATCTGGTACTATCATCCCTATTCCTTCCCATTTTTTCCATAATATTTCCCTTGAAATTATTAGTTTTTTAATCCTCTATGTGAATTTCCATATTATTTTTTCAACACTAAACTTCATAGGTAAGAAAATGTAGAGTAAATCTTAGAAAGATATTAGGTTTTTAAAAATTTATTTACTTTTCCTAATTTGCTACTCCGATTTCAGCAACACTAAAATGTTACTGTAAGAAATTATTTCAGATCACAGAGCTATAGTTATTTACAAGTAGAAAATGTCATTGATTCATTGATTTTATTCTCTAATGGACAGTTTTAATATTAAAAATATGTAAAGAATTTCAGGATATCACATGATACTTCAGTGAACAAAGAGGATAAGTTTTAATGTAATCAAGACAATCACATTCCCATGTTTATTAAATGTCTATGATATGGCAATTCCACAATTTCTTCGTCAATTACAATTATCCTTCTATTTCCATGGCTGCTCAATAAATTCTAGTGACTATTGTATGTGCAGCATTTCCTGCTCATCCAGGCACTAGTGGTTTCTCCTCTCCAAATTACCTGCTTTTTTATTTTGTGAATAGAGCCTCATTGTCAAGTGGGCTTAGTGGTTCCCCAATGGATAGCCCTGTGATACTGGGTACATATAAGGAAATACAATTTCTGGTAAGCTGAGTCTTCTGGGAGAAAAAGTTGGAGCAGGAGAGAGACAAGACAAGAGGGAACACACAGACGTTAATAATAAAAGGCTCCCAGAACAACAGATGTTTGTGGAGGAACCAATCTTCCAACATATCCTTTTATTAACAGCTCCTGCACTGCCTGAAACTAAGGCTCAACTTCTGGGGTGAAATAGTTCTCTTGCTAATTGAGTTGAGGTTTTGTCTCACTACAGAGTTGCAGAAGCCTTCTTTGCTCTTCTATGTTCTATGACCCAAATTCGTCTACATAAAATCCCTGAATGATGTCTTTACTTGATTGCATTGATAAATGTTTTCTTGGTATACACAATTCTTTCATTGTATGAGGGTATGTATGATAGGGAGAGGAAGATGCACCACCAAAAGTAATCAAATTGTTAACTCTCCAGTTCTCTGGTGAAGTTACTCCTTCTATTCTCTCCCTCTCAAAAGGAAAAGCAGTTTTTTTTATTCTGAAATAACAAAATCAATTGTACCTTTAGGGTACAAATATATGATTCCTAACCCAATATCAGTCTTGAATACATGAGAGGGAGGGAGTGATCATCTCTCTATACCCATCCTTTTAATCCTTACAGAGGTGAAAGTCTCATCCTGCAGAGAAATGAAATGGCACATTTCCAGATCTCTCTATAAATCCTTGTTATATTCAAGCCCCCTAAGAATAATAGTAATAATAATAATATCTATATAGTACTAATATGTGCAAGGTAATTTGCTAAGTATTTAACTATTATCTCATTTGTTACAAACCACTCTGAGACATAGGTGTCATTATTATCCTTGTTTTACAGATGAGGAACCTGAGGCAAACAGGTTAAGTGACTTGCCCAGGGTCAACTCTCAGGCTGGATTTGAGTGCAGGTCTTCTCTGTTTTCTGAGACTAGTCCATTATGGAGAGATGATAGGTAAATAAACAGATAGTCACATACATACATTCTACATGTACATATAATATGTACATACATTCATAATATATACATATATTATAATCCCGTATATGTATAAATATCATATAAATGTGTATATATGGTGTCTTTTTTCTGAAATTCTTATATGTATTTGTATGTGATTCTCCTATTCAGGCTCCTTGAAGACAAAGAGTTTTTAATGTATGCTTTCCTGGCACAGTTTGAAGCTTACCAAATGTTTGTTGATTGATTTATGCCTATTCCTCTATCTTTTGTGCCACTTCTTTATCTTCTCAACCTTTAAGTGTGGATATTAAAATCCTCTTTTTGTAATCTCTCCCTCATAGGACTCATCTATACCTATCTTCTGCCTTTAACTATCTGCCTCTTTTCAAGCACTCTCTGTAATAAGGTCTTTGAGGTCTCATTTTGGATCCCTACATGCTTGCCTAACATTTTCACTTGGACTCATGCCAACACATAAAATTAAATAAATCTAAAACCAAACTCATCATCTTACTCTCTCAAACTGACTGCCTTCCTGGACTACTAATTCCTGTAAACAATGTTCTTGTGCTTCTAGTTACATGGGCTCTGAACATCTCCTTCTTGTGCTGCAATGGACAGAATGTTATATTTGGAGTGATAGAACCTGGGTTGGAAACCCAGCTCTGCCACTTACTTCCCAGTTGACCCTGTTTCATCTCTCTAAGTCTCATTTTCCTCATATGTAAGAGGGAGAATTGGACTCAATGACGTTTATGGTCCTGCCAGCTCTATATCAATGAACCATTGATCACCATACCCTAGCATCCTATCAGTTATCACTTTCTGGTGATTCTTACATAGAAATACCTCTTTTATATGCTTTTAATATTCTTTCTTAGCAAAACTACTCTAGTGTACACCCTCATGTACTCTTAATTGAATCATATTGCAAAGCCTCCTGATTTCTCTAACTTCAAAGTTTCTTCACAGCAATTTATCTAGTATACTACCATAAGATTCTTTTTTCTCTAAAACACCACTTAAACAAATATTTGCATTGGTCACTTTTAATACTTTAGTCCATTTTGTACATTTTCCCAATATTATCTCTCACCATTCTAAGACTTCTCCACTTTAGCCAATTATTCCATGTACTAAAAAGCGTACAATTCATTTAAGCTTGGTGCATTGCCTTTTCTCATGGCCCTTTTCGTTCATGAAATGAATTTCTCACTCCAACCCAGCTCTCTAAATCATTACCATCCATCAGAGTCAACCTCAAATCCTACTCCTTTTTCAAGCAATCTTTCATGATCCTTTCCAGGTACAATAACCACTCATTCATCCAAATATAATTAATGACAATATTACAAAATAGCTGACATTTATATAGCATTTCAAGGTTTGCAAAATACTTTATCAATATTATCTTATTTTAACCTTACAAAAACCTTGGGAAGTAGGTGCTATTAGTATTCTAATTTTATAAATGAAGAAACTGAGGCAGACGGAGATTAATGGACACACTCACAACTAATACATAATCTGAGGATAGATTTGAACTCCAGGTTTCCTGACTCCTGACAGCTTACTATCCACTATTTTTCTATAATCATTTATGTGTTGATTTAATCGCAAAATTCATTATGATATCTTTTTTTAGTGTGGCCCTGGATTATTAGTAAGTGCTTAAATATTGATATGTTCATGTTTCACCAAATAAATTCTGATTTAGAGTCGGTGGTGATTGTGTTTATGCTTCTTGGAGTCCACTTCAGTACATGGTGGCCTATACATAGTAGGTCAGTATATGTTCGCTAAATCAGATCCATTGAATAGTATCCTCCTATTATAGTATTAGTCCACTTGAAGGTGGCTAATAAACCTTTTACTGTTAATTAAGTTTGATTTTTCTTCAAAATTAACACTATTTAATCTTTAATCATTGTTGCTATTCTTTTTTTTCTTTGACTTTTTTATTATTTAATATATTTAGTTTTCAGCATTGATTTTCACAAGAGTTTGAATTACAATTTTTCTCCCCATTTCTACCCTCCCCCTCACTCCAAGATGGCATATATTCTGGTTGTCCTGTT
>CM053623.1:292696648-292723008 GCA_028646595.1 Phalanger gymnotis | reverse complement strand
ATTTGAGTTAGTCTATTTTTTAAGGTGCTGTTCTCACCAGTATATTTTTCAGTATATTTTTGGGTCTCCTTTAGCAAGTCATTGACTTGTTTTTCATGGTTTTCTTGCATTCTTCTCATTTCTCTTCCCAATTTTTCCTCTACTTCTCTAACTTGCTTTTCCAAATCCTTTTTGAGCTCCTTCATGGCCTGAGACCAGTTCATGTTTTTCTTGGAGGCTTTTGTTGTAGGCTCTTCAACTTTGTTGATTTCTTCTGGCTGTATGTTTTGGTCTTCTTTGTCACCAAAGAAAGATTCCAGAGTCTGAGACTGAATCTGGGTGTGTTTTCGCTGCCTGGCCATGTTCCCAGCCAACTTACTGGACCCTTGAGTTTTTCAGCAGAGTATAACTGCTTGTAGAGTACAGATTTCTATGTTCCAAGCTTGCGGGGGGGATGTGCCAGCTTTGCCACATCAGCACTCCTCCTTCCCCAAGAACCCCCAACCAGGCCTGGACTTAGATCTTCAGCAGGCTGTTCACTCCTGCTCTGATCAGCCACTTAATTCCTCCCACCAGGTGGGCCTGGGCTGCAGAAGCAACTGCAGCTGTAGTTCTGTAGCTGCCCCACCTCTGCTGCCCCTGGGGTGGTGGCTGAACCACAAACTCCCTGTCCTCAGCAGCTTTTCCCACTAACCTTCTCTGTTGTCTTTGGTGTTTGTGGGTTGAGAAGTCTGGTAACTGCCGCAGCTCACTGATTCAGGGTGCTAGGGCACCCTCCGCCCGGCTCCTGGTCTGGTTGGTCCATGCCACCCACACTGTGAATACCAAAGCCAAAAACTTTAACTGAGATTCTGACACTCATCTGTTCAGTAGTATTCCTCCTTATGATGACATAAATTGTGACTTTAAAAATTATAGTTCTTCTTACTCACCTCTCATATCCAAACATTTTCCAAGTGTGTTTATTCTACTTCCATAATTCTCTTGCATTTGTCCCCTCTGGTTGCATTCTTTTCTTTTTGTATTTCGTTATTTTCTGCCAGGTAAACAATTTAATAAAATTTATTTTATTAAACTCATACTCAAACTTTATAAAACTCAGGAAGCCTATGGTGACCATATTGAATTATTACTGAATATAGGAAGCAGGCTAAGGCTGGAGTTTACCTATCTTCAACTTCAGCCCCCAAGGTAAGAGAAACAATGAGACATGTAACAACCTGTGTGACCTTGGGCAGATCACTTAAGCTCTAGATCATTCACATTCCACATTTGTGAAGTGAATGGGATGGATGTGATGGCTTTTATGCACCTTTCCTGCTTTGGAACCATGACCCCATGAACTCTGATTCTTTGAAAATACAATAGAACATTTTTGAGGAGATGTTTCATAAACTGGCTACCAAAAATGGGATGATATATTATCAAAGCCTTTTTTTTTCAAATTTATTTTAGAGATCAATCTAGAGCCATCCAAAAAGATGTGGAGACCTGGAATCATTATTCAGAAATTAGAGGCAGAACAACTGTGGGCTTTTGTAGATAGTATGTTACTCATTTTTCCCTCTCCATGATTTGTTAAGCTATTTTTTTTAAAAAAAAAGACAAATAGAAAATGTTGTATTAAATTTCCTTATTCCACTTACTAGAGTTTGATAATGATCATCTTGAAAAAACTCACGCAGGTTTTGTCAGATATAATAAAGAAGTCATTTTCTCTTTTAAAAGAAAAATTAAAACACTTACATGTCTTTAATCATTGATTCATTAAATCTTTGGGAAATTATTTCCATATTAAAAGAGCTATAGTTCAGAAACCAAAGGGATAAATATACATTAATAAGCTACTTACTAATCCATTGAACTGTGGCTCTTCCAGAAAGTCTACTTCTGTTAAGAACTTGACTGTATGGAAGACTTACAAAAAATATCATGAAGTAAAATAACCATTTTCCCAGATATTTGGTTGTACAGGCATAGGGTGAGCTGAATGTGCTGTCATATTCGACAGTTACCAATATGAAAGAGAAAATTACTTCTGTCAATAAGGTTCTCTCTCTCTAGGGCATTTCAGTGTAAATTTCTTAATTGGCCTTTGTTCCTATGAAATACTTACATTTCTCACTATATAACTTTCATTTAACTGTTTATTGTTAGTTTTAATTTGGCCATGGCACTTTATTACTTCAATATAATATGATCACATCTTTTCTAGTTGGTAATATTTAAACTTGATCTATCTAAGAATTGTTTATTTGAAAAATAAGTCCCAAACCTTCAATAGTAAACTATAAATTTTTCATGTTACTTCCATGTCACAAAGTGATAAATTTATGACAAATGGAAATCCCACGATGGAGCACAACTTTGTTATAGTCAAAGAGTCATTGATGGTATGTATCAGAAGGATCACTTGATCCAACCCCATCATTTCACTAGTGAGGAAACTTATAGAAGTTAAGAGCCTTACCAAAGGTCAATCAAGGTTATAAAAATGGCAGAGCCAGGAGTTGAGCCTAGGTTATGACTTCAAATCCAGCCCTCTTTCTATTGTGTTTAGTATCTTCCCTAAATTCAATATGGATGAATAAAGAAAATAAGAATCTAAGATTAGTTGGTGACATAAAATAATTATGATGCCAAATGCTGTAACCTGTTATGTCAACTTCCTTGTACTCTCCTAGGCTGCCAGTTGGCTATTTCTTCTCTTAACTCCACAACCTTTCTAACACCTTAATCCATATCCAATCAGGTTTCAAGACTTGCATTTCTACCTTTGTAATTTTTTTTCATATATACTCCCTTTTCTCCTCGGGTACTGCAATCACACTGGTGCAAATCCTCACCATCTCACACCTGGACTACTGCAAGAAACTGTTGGTTGGTCTGTCTGTACTACATCTCTTCATATTACATCCTGTCTTCTATTCACCTTTCAATTTGACCTTGTAGAAACATGGGCATCGCTATTTCAGCCTCTTATTCAATAAACTCCAATAGCTACCTATTGCCTCCAGTTTCAAATATAAAATCTTCTGTCTGTCTCATAGAGGCCTTCATAGTCTGACCCCTTCTTACAATTTCAATAGGCCTTACTATCCCTCCCCCACAGATTACTTCCCAGTGATAAGGACCTCCTTACTTTTTCCTCACACAATACTACTAACTGAGTATTTTCACGGGCTATATCATATGACTGGAACTCACTCACTCTCTCTCTCTCTCTCTCTCTCTCTCTCTCTCTCTCTTTCTCTCTGCCTCTCTCTCTTCTCTCTCTTTCTCTGTCTCTCTGTCTCTGTCTCTGTCTCTCTATCTTGGTCTCCCTCTCTTCTCTCTCGCTCTCTCTTTCTCTCTCTCTCTCTCTCTCTTCACTGTTTCATTCTTGGCTTCCATGCTTTCCTTTAAGTCTCATCTGAAGTCTTACAAAAGGAGCTTTTCTCAGTCCTCCTTAATCTTAGGACCTTTCTTCTGAGACTAATTCCAAAGTATCATGTGCATATTTTGATTGTGCATAGTTGTTTGCATGATTTCTCCTCCATTAGATTGTGAGCTCCTTGAGAGCAGGGGTTGTTAGTTTTTTGTTTATTTTTGCGTTTCTTCCATTCTTTTTGTTTGTTTGTTTTTGGCCTTTCTTTGTATCCTCAGTGCTTAGAGTAATGTCTGACACATAATAAGAACTTAATAAATGCTAGTTGACTAACTGATTCTATTTCTAGGGGTAACCCCGATGATTTTAGGGATGATTTTTCTCATACTATAGTTCAGGGTTCCCTATTACTATGCTCCCAAATTGATGTCAATATAAATCCAGACTCAATTCACTTTTAGAAATAATGATTTACTAATGTGTCATAGTAAGAAGATTTGGTAGAAAAGTTCTTTGCAAAAGTTGAGGAAACATTCTCATGAGGACATTCAGATTTCAAGGGAAAGTGGTCTCAAACTTTAGAGAGTCCATGTGGCAAATGGGTGAACATAGTTCTTAGCTGAGTATTATTTTTTTCTTTGTGAAGAAGTGGTGAAATTCCTCTTAAATACAGCATAGCTTTCCTGTTACGTTCCCTGTAGAGTCCTTAAGTTGTCACTTCTCAGTCTTTCTAATTTGTTCTTTGCGCACAGTGCAGACACTGCCCTCATTTACTGCCATTCCAGTGACCATAATAATGCTAATGTGAAGGCCCAAATCTGAGCTTTTAAAGTTTGCAAGGGTTTCAGTGAGAAGGAGAGGAGGAGACAGAAGCTCTCCATTTTACTCTCCCAAAGCAAATCTCTCTCATGGACTTAGCAGATACCTCTCCCACCACTGAGTGGACACAACACTTGAATCCTCAATCCTGAAATATATTTTTAGTTTTGTCTGAGCCCTAAAGGTAGTGACCATCCTTTCAATCAATATTAATACATTTCTTGGGTAGCATCATTTCATTTAAACCAAAGGCTGGATACATTTTGGTCCCTCCAAAATAATTAAGAACTTTCATTCCTATATTATCATTGATTGGTCAATTCCATAGTGCTATTTTCATCTGATAAAAGTATGGAGGGTAGAACATTTTGTTAGTTACTTTAAATATGTTAAGGGTTATCGATTGACTCAGTGCCCCCCCCATTCTTACATTCACATTAAGTGGTTATGTGTTCAATATTTCCACAATTGGAAAATGTCTCAATCAAGAATATTATCCATTGTATTTTTAATGATTTCAGAAATGGTACTTTACAAAGGGCTTTGAACTCCAACAGAGAAATTGGCCTGAAGAAATGCAGTTTTTGTAAAATGTTCAGACCTTTCTGGGCTTTTTTGGACATTTCACTTGTAAATGTATTTATTATGAATAGTAATTTTTTCACTGACTTACTTAAGACAGTGAAATTTCAACACAATAAATGAAGACTTGGCTGAATAGTGTCATAGAGAATTGGAAACCAATCGAAATGGAGCAGCAAAATCATCTACAAATGAAGGTAACAAACCAATTGTTGTTTACCTTTACAAATATTAATAGTGTGCTTAAGGAGTTACAGTATTCATTTTCATTTTTGGAGGAGATGATGCTTACTAATCACATCTCATTGCTTCTCCCCGCAGGGCCTCTCATCCCATTTGGGCATAATGACTGAGTTAGCATCAGTTTTTAAGAAAGTATGTTATCATTATTCACTACAGTACTATACTGAGGCTTTGCTGGGAAGTAATAAAAAACAGAATGTATATTTTAAAGACCTTCATTTTCCCCTAAATGCTTAAAATGAGCTGCCGTCTGTGGTGTTCCAGGATTTGAGTTATGCGCTAACTCTGTGTTTCTGCAGGAGTACATCATGCCTGAAGATTGGTTTCTGATTAGGCTGGGAGGTTTCTAATACTCACTATTGATTTTCTGCTACTGTAGTTACCATTGGACTTTGTGTCCGGCCATGGGGGGTACTATCTTTTGCATGAGAGAATGATGAATGGTTGTCTGAGAGGTTCTGAGCACATACTTATTTCTCCTTCAATAAGAACAACAGTCAATATCATTTAAGCAGAGAAAAATACTGGTTGCCCAGCAAATTTATGGGACTGTTTGGATTTTATCCTCTTGTATCTGCTTAATGACTAAAATGACAAAGTCATATATAGCCTGTGAAAAATTGGCAATCGTATTGAAGGTTGTTATATTCCCTTTGATCTCTAACAGAGAAAGCAGGGCCCTCATACTTTTAGATGTATAGATTCTCTATTTTATGATATTTGGAAGGCTACTCATAGTGGGTATAATGGTCACTTTTGCCCATGGTCTTATCTTAATGAAAGAAGGTGTCGCGCTTAATATACACATACATCCTATATATTGATAACCATGTTTATTTTAATCTACCCTTAGCCTTGAGGATCATCAAGTGACCTATAAATAGTTATCGTGTCTACATAAGGACCCAGTCCATACTAACAAGCAATCACTAAGATCATACCATGTTCTGGGAGCATCAAACATGGCCTATAAATTATGGTCTTAGGGGTCACTAATCATGTTTACACGGGTGTCCAGTATAAGGCAGCAAGTATTCACAAAATACCTACTATGTGTGAGAACCATCAATATATGGAGACATAGTCATGATGGCAGAGTAAAGGCAAGGACTTGCCAGACCTCTTCCCCAAGCCCCTCCAAATACTTTTAAATAATGAATTTAAACAAATTCCAAAGTGACAGAATCCACCAAAAGATAGAGCAAAACAATTTTCCAGCCCAAGACAACTTAGAAGTTTGGCAGGAAAGGTCTGTTGTGCCAGGGTGAGAGTGGAGTGCAGTACAGCACAGGCCTCTTCAGTGTAGACCAGCACCAGCAAACAAGGAGCAGACTTTGGGGCCACTGAATCAATGGCAGCAGTTTACAGTTTACATACCTCTCAGCCCACAGATGGTAAGAGGAGCAGACAACAGGTCAGGAGATTCATAGGAATTCCTTTGCTGGTACCAGGGGAAGGACTCTGTTGCGTTGCCTATACTTGGATTTGGGTCATAGTCCTGGGTCTTAGTCCCAGGGAGAGGAGGAGCACTAGAACAGCAGAGCTTGAGGACCCTTGGGAGCAGGGACCCTGGTCACAGTTCTAGGGTTGAAAAGAGTACTAGTGGTTACTCACAAACCAGTACACAGTGCAGGAGAGTAATAAATACACCTCTCCCTAGATCATATTACCTTGAAGAGCCAAAAGTTACAGGTCCCCAGAATTAGCTCTGAAAACAGCTGCACAAAACACCTGAAGCTTGGAACAGTGCCCCTTCCACTTGGGAAGAAGAGCCTCAATTTAGCATAGAGTTAAAAGCCAAGAAATAGGCTGGAAAAGGAGTAAAACAACAGAAAAAATATTCTGACTATAGACAGTTACTATGCTGAAAAGGAAGATTAAAACATACCCTCAGAGGAAAATGAAGTCAAACTCCCTGCATCCAGAGCCTCAAAGAAAAATATGAACTGATCTCAGGCTATGGAAAGGTTCAAAAACAGATTTTAAAAATCAAGTAAGAGAAGTAGAGGAAAAAATGAGAAGAAAAATGAGAGTGATATAAGAAAATCATGAAAAAAGAGTCAATACTTGGTAAAGGAGGAACAAAAAATAGTATAGAAAATAATATCTTAAAACATAACACTACAAATGGTAAAATAGGCACAAAAATCCAGTCAAGAGAAGAATTCCTTTAAAAGCAGAATTGGCAAAATGGAAAAAGATATACAAAAATTCACTGAAGAGAACTTCTTAAAAAATAAAATTGTCCAAAAGGAAAAAGAGGTACAAAAGCTCACTGAAGAAAATAATTCTTTAAATGTGGGCAAGTAGAAACAAATGACTAATCAAAAAAGAAATAAAATCAAAAGCATGAAAAAATAGAGGGTGATGTGAAATATCTCATTGGAAAAACAGCTATTCTGGAAAAATAGATCCAGAAGAGATAATTTAAAAGTTACTGGACTACCTGAAAGCCATGATCAAAAAAGAGCATAGACATCATCTTTCAAGAAATTATCAAGGAAAACTGTCCTTATATTGTAGAGCCAGAGGGTAAAATGGAAATTGAAAGAATCCACAGATCACCTTGTAAAAGAGATCCCAAAATGAAAACTCCCAAATTCCAGACCTCCACATTAAAGAGAAAATATGGCAAGCAGCCAAAAAGAAACAATTCAAATACTGTGGAGCCACAGTCAAGATAGCACAAGATTTAGCAGCTTCTACATTAAAGGATCATAGGGGTTGGAATACATAATTCCAGAAGGCAAGAGTGCTAGAGTTACGATCAAGAATCACCTACCCAGCAAAACTGAGTATAATCTTTTAGGGGAAAAATGGATATTGAATGAAATGGAGGACTTTCAAATATTCCTGATGAAAAGATCAGAGCTGAATTGAAAATCTGACTTTCAAATACAGGATGCGCAAGAAGCATAGAAAGAAAGAGAAATTATAAGAGATTCGATAAGGTTAAACTGTTTATATTCCTACATGGGAATATGATATTTATAACTCTTAAAAACTTTCTCATCATTAGGGCAGCTAGAAGGAGTATGTATAAACAGAAAACAGAGGTGTGAGTTGAATGTGATTGTGTGATTATCTAAAAAAAATAATACTCTATAATCCAGTTGCTTGCCTTCTCAATGAGGGGTAGAGAAAGGAAAGACTGAATTTGGAACTCAAAATTTGAAAAAAAAGACCTTGAGTGAAGTAAGAAAAGCTCTATCAAACCTCAAACTATATTATAAATCATTATTCATATTATTATTGGGTTCTGATTAAAAATAGAAAAGAAGATCATTTCGACAGAATAAAAAGAGTAGATTTTTCAATGTATTGATTAGATTTGCTTCATTTTTGATTAATTTTATTTTTTAGAACTATATTTTTTATAAGTATGGCTGTCTTGAAGGGGAAAATGGAGTGATACAGAGGAAAATCTAGGCAAAACAAAATATATAAACATATTTACAAGAAAAGAATATGTAGAATCTTAATGTGTACAAAGAATGAAGTATGTGTGAAGTATTACGTATTATATTAAAACTGTAAACATAAAAAAGAATTGCCAATATGAACTCTAAATGATTATGCTAATTACATTAAGTATTACTATATTTTATTTATACTTTTGGAACATAGAACATTATAAGTTTTTGGAACATATGATTACATGGAATAATGTGTGTATGTGTATATGCGTGTGTGTGTGTGTGTGTATGTGTGTGTGTGTAATATATGATTATACTAATCATTTCTACACAGAGATCCAGGTCAAACTCACAAGTATTCACTAAATAACTACTCTGTGCTTGGTGTTTTGTCTACAAAGAGAAAAAAAATTTTGAAAAAAATTTATTTGTTTTTGAGTTAAATAGTGGCTTTAGATGTACACTGAGGATGGGGTAGATGAATATACGGCATGTATGATAGACATTTAAAAGAACATATGAACCATAAATTCCCAAATAATCTAGTTGTCCTGCTTTGTATATGTGGGATTATTCTAATACACAAAGATCTTTCAGTGTCCTCTAAATGGTAATGTATAGGAAACTGAGGGTAGAGAATGCAGAAGGGGTCTTTGATTTACTCTATGTGTAGGCTGTTAAATATTCTAGTTTATATTCAAATGACTCCATGGCCTTTAAGTTGGTCTGAAAATAGTTAGATAGAAACAGATATTTTAAAACCAAATGAATATGATAGCTCAGTCTAGGCAGGACAGCTTTCCAAAGTTTCACCTCTTCCTCAATGGCTATGGGCCAACAGAATCCTACTGAAACACATCATTGTACAGTTGTACCTACTATGTCCAAAGGGAACAAGAGTTAATCTTTCCTTTTCCAATTTCACTAAGATGAGAAAAGTCAAAAGAGCAAAAAATATAAAACACAAAAGCAATATGCATGACAGGGCATGAAATCTAGTTTTAGCTAAAAATCTTCCCAAAGATTTATGGATCAATGAGATTTCAGAGCTGTTTATGCACTGTCCTTTTAAAATGTCATGATTCCATAAATGTTTTATGAATTGTAGTTATTATGTATTTAGGACCTTCTCAAAGGATATAGTTGAATTATACCCAAAGATTCAAATGTAAATCCCTTAACCCCTTTATATTCTCTCATGTCATCACTTTTGCTTCCATGAAAAGCCCTGAACAACTTGGTCTGTCTCATAGAAGAGCAGAGATATCTCTTCCTCTGTAACAAGTATTAAAATAATCACTCAATAATTCACTAAACACAAACCCAGAATCCTCCTTCCTACATCTTTCTTTCAACCATTCCCAGGATTTTTATCCCTGAAGCATGCCCACCATTAGATTTTGCCACTCCTATCCATTGGTTACTCCTACATCTAGAAGAACACATGAAATTGAGCTGATCTTTTCACAATTCTATCAATGAATTAACAAGCATTTATTAGGCTCCCACTATATGCCAGACACTACAATATATTCTAATAATACAGATGCTAAAGAGAGATGTACATAGCTCTCATAAGGAGCATAAATTCTGGTTGGGGGGTTTTAGGGCACAGAAGCAAATTTGGGGCTGGGCAGTTACAAAGATTACAAGAAGAGCTATACCCTACACTATTAGCAATAATATCAATATGAGAGCGATAAATGAGCAAGAGATAGAAAGATCAGAGAGAGTACTAGTGTCAAAGCAGATAACAATATATGCATTCTGCCTGGAAAGTCTAGAACAGCCAGTTACAGAAATTTGAGGAATAATACCTCATCCATATTAAATTCTTTCGTTAACTTGAACATAGTCATCATTGCCTCTGTCCCACCAAATCTTTTTTTAGGTTAATTTCCAGTTCTTTCAACTAGTTCCCAATGTTCTTTGCCATTCTTGTTGCCCTTATTTTTAGAATATCAGTGCCTTTATTACATTGTGTCATCCAGAATTGAATATGATTTGGCATATAAGATCTGAATAAGTAAAAGTACAACAATACCAGGTCATTTTGATGACTACTGCTTTTGTAGCATAGTTTGAAATCTGGTACTTATAGGCCACATTCCTTTACTTTTTCAATTTTTTATTGATTCTCTTGATATTCTTGATTTATTTTTCCTTCCAAATGAATGTTGTTATTTTTTCCTAGCTGTATAAAATAATTTTGGTAGTTTGATTGGCATGCACTAGATATATTAATTTTGTTGGAATTTTCATTTTCATTATATTGGCTTGGTCCACCAATGGGAAGTTAATACTTCTCCACTTGTTTAGAGCTGTCTTTATTTGTGTGAACAGTATTTGATAATTACGTTCAAATCATTCCTGGTTGTATGTCTTCAGTTAGACTCCCAAATATCTTACAACATTGCAGCTATTTTTAGAATTTCTCTATTTCTTTCTGCTTGATTTTTTTTTTGTTTTGGTAGCATATTAAAATGCTGATGATTTATATGAATTTATTTTATATTCTACAACTTTGTTAAGTTTGTTTGTTATTTTGACCACTTTTTAAATTGATTCTCCAAGTTATATCATTTGTGGAGAATGATAATTTTGATTTCTCATTGCCTAATTTTTTTTGTTTGATATCTTTTTTCTTGTCTTATAGCACTGACAAGCATTTCTAATACAATATTGAACAATAGTGGTGATAATGTGCAACTTTGTTTCACCCTGATAATTTTGGAACAGTTTCCAGTTTATTCTCACTATAGATAATACTTTCTCTTGGTTTTGGATAGATGGTACTTATCATTAAAAACAAACAATCAAAAAGCTCCATTGATTCCTCTATTTTCTATTTTTCAAATAAGAATGGATATTTTAGCAAAAGCTGTTTCTGCATCTCTTGATATAATCTCGTGATTTTTTGTTTCTGTTATTAATATGGTTAATTATGTTTATATTTTCCCAAGGTTGAACCAGCCCTGCAATCTGGGTAGAAATCCCACCTGATCTTGGCATATGAACTTGTAATATTTTCTATGTTCTCCTTGCTTGTATTTTTTTTCAATTTTTGTGTCAGCATTTATTAGAAAATTGGTTTATAGTTTTCTTTCTCTGTTTATCCTCTTCCTGATTTAAGTAACAAAAACATATTTTGTGTTATAGCAAGAATTTTGTAGGATTTTTTCTTTAGCCATTTTTCTAATAATTTGTAGTAAAAGATTTGTTTTTGAAATGTTTGGTAGAAATCAGTTTTAAATCCATCTGCTCCTGGTGATTTTTTTCTTAGGGAGTTTCATTTAGGGCTTATTCAGTTTCTTTTTCTAAGATAGCATTAGTTATGTATTCTATTTTCTCTTCTGTTAAGCTATACAATTTATACGTTTCTTGTAAATATTCACATATTTCATTTAGATTTGAAGTTTTATTGGCACACAATTGGGCAAAATATCTCTTAATTTTTATTCCATGTTCGTTGGTCCTACATTCACCTTATTCACTGTTGAAACTAGTAATTTTGTTTTCTCCTTTCCTTTTTTAAATCATATTAAGCAGTAGTTTATTTATTGTGTTGTTATTTTCCACAATACCAGATGCTCAATTGATTTACTTCAATTTTTTAATATTCAATTTTTATTAATCTCTTATAGTCAGGATTTCTATTTTGATTTTTTTTGAAAAAAATTAATTTGTAGTTCTTCTAGTTTTTTTTTCGTGCTCAATTAATGGATCTGATCTTTGTCTCCTTTTTCTTTTTCTTTTTTTTATTATTTAATATATTTAGTTTTCAGGGTTGAAATTCACAGGAGTTTGAATTACAAATTTTCTCCCCATTTCTACCCTCCCCCCCCCACTCCAAGATGGCATATATTCTGATTGTCCTGTTCCCCAGTCAGGCCTCACTTCTGTCATCCCACTGCCCTCCCATCCCCTTTTCCCTTTCTTTCTTGTAGGTCAAGATTTCCCATTCTTAGTCAACACAAAAAGAGCTGCTATAAATATTTTTGTACAAATAGGTCCTTTTCCCTTTTGGAGGATGTCTTCGAGATATAGACACAGCAGTGATATTGCTAGACCAAAGATTGCAGTTTTATAGCCCAATGGACATCATTCCTAATTTCTCTCCAGAATGGTTGGATCAGTTCACAACTCCACCAAAAGTGTATTAGTGTCCCAGTTTTCCCACATTAACATCTAACATTTCCCCTTTTTGTCATATTAGCCATTCTGATAGGTGTGCAGTGGTACCTCAGAGTTGTTTTAATTTGCATTTCCCTGACCAAGAGTTATTTAGAGCATTTTTTCATATAACTCTAGATAGCTTTGATTTCTTTGCCTGAAAACTGCTTGTTCATAACCTGTGAGCATTTATCATTTTGAGAATGACTTGTATTTTTATAAATTTGACTTAGTTCACTACATAGTTGAGAGATGGGGCTTTTATCAGAGATATTTGTAAAAAAAATTCCAGTTTTTTTTTGCTTTCCTTATAATTTTGGTTGCCTTGGTTTTATCTGTGCAAAACCTTTTTAATTTTACATAATCAAAACAATCTATTTTACATTTTATAATGCTCTCTATATCTTCTTTGGTCCTAAATTATTTCCTTATCGATAAATCTGACAAACTATTCCAAGGTCTCTTAATTTGCTTATGGTATCACCCTTTATATGTACACATACCCATTTTGACCTTATCTTGGTATATAGTGTGAGATGTTGGTCTATGGTTAGTTTCTGCCATAATATTTTTCAGTTTTCCAAGCAGTTTTTGTCAAATAATGAGTTTTTGTTCCAAAAGCTTGGATCTTTGAGTTTTTCTTATACTAGATTACAGTGGCAATCACTATAGTGTAATTTGCACCTAATTTATTCCACTACTCTGTTTTTTAGCCAGTACCAGATTGCTTTGATAACTACTATTTTATAATACAGTCTGATATCTGCTATGGCTAGACCAACTTTGTTTACATATTTTTATTGATCCCCTTGACATCTTTGAGCTTTTGTTCTTCCAGATGAATTTTTTTTTTAGTATTTTTCTAGCTCTATAAAATAATTTTTTGACAGTTTGATTGGTATGGCATGGAAAAATAGATGAATTTAGGTAAAATTGTCACTTTTACTATATTAGCTTGGCCTACCCAGCAGCAACTGATATTTTTCCAATTGTTTAGATTTGACTTTATTTGTATAAGAATTGTTTTATAGTTGTGTTCATGTAGTTCGTGGGTTTGTGTTGGCAGGCAGACTCCCAATTTTATATTGTTTACAGTTATTTTAAATGGAATTTCTCTTTTTATAAAACTCTTGCTCTTGAGCTTCGTTTGTAATATATAGAAATGCTGAGGAATTATGTGGGTATATTTTGTATCTTGCAACTTTGCTAAGGTTGGTAATCATTTCAAGTAATTTTTTTAGTTGATTCTCTAGGATTTTCTAAGTACAACATCATTTCACCTACAAAGATTAATAGTTTTGTTTCCTCATTGCCTATTTTAATTCCTTTAATTTCTTTTTCTTCCCTTATTGCTATAGCTAATATTTCTAGTAGAATATTAAATTATAGAGATGACAATGGGCAGCTTTTCTTCACCTATAATCTTAATGGGAAGGATTCTTGCCTATCCCCATTACATAAATTGCTTGCTAATGGTTTTAGATAAATATTTAAGGTAAGCGCCACTTATTCCTATGCTATCTAGTGTTTTTTTTCTTTAGAATTATTTTATTAAATCATAAATGTACAACCGCTTCTTAACTCTACACATGCACTTAAATTTTTTAGAGGAAAATGTTATGTCTTATTATACCATGATCCTGGCTAATAGCTTTTCAAAACTTTGAAAAAAATCTTTAAAAAGGTTTCACATGTCACCTGAAACTTGCGAATTTAACTTTATCAAAGAAGGAATGCTTCTACACTCTAAGACCACTAGAGAGAAACAACAATTAAAAAGCTAAGAAACTGTCTGAAAGGGATTTTTTTGTGTGTTTTTTGTGTTTTTTACAATCCTTCCTCCGCAGTAATGTTATTAAATAATCCAATTCATTCACAAAATGGCTCTCTGCATCTGCTCTGGTGTCTCCTTTCATATCACTGCATAGTTATGCATGACTGAGATAAGATTTTCCATAACATTGGTATTTCGATAACCTGAAGCTGTTCTGTTTCCTCTGGGCTCTCATTCTCTCCTATTTATACAGGGAGACCATATTTCCCTCTACCATATGGTCCCCGCCATGTTCCTGCTACCACTAAAGTTTCCACTCTTCATTGGACCATAGTTTGAAGGTTGCTGATTATAGTTTCCAAAATCGTTGTAGTTTCCACTTCCACATAATTGCCTCCTCCATAGTTGTCACAACCACCTCCGTAGCCCCCACCCTGGTTGCCAAAGCCAGGTTCTCCACCACCATATCCTCCTCTTCCTCCTCCATAACCAGGACTACCTCCAAAATTGCCACCTCCTGGTCCTCCTCCATATCCATCGTAACCATCTCCAAATCCATGACCGCTTACATATCCATCAGATCCCCCTCGAAAATTGCTTCCTGGGCCTGGTCCAAAGTTTCCACCGCCACCACGGGAATCCCCAAAACCAAAGTTTCCTCCTCTTCCGCTCCTAGAACTCTGAACTTCCTGCATCTCTTGTTTAGATAGAGCTTTTCTTACTTCTGCATTACGGCCATTGATGATGTGGTATTTCTGCAAACAATTTTATCCACAGGATCATGGTCATCAAATGTTACAAAACCAAATCCCCTTGATCTTTTGCTTGCAGGATCCCTCATAACCACACAGTCTGTGAGCTTCCCCCATTGTTCATAGTAGTTTCTCAAACTTTCTTCTGTTGTTTCAAAGCTTAGGCCTCTTCTCTCTCCATGGCAGCGTCAGTCGCCTCAGGCTGGGGCCCCGCAGCCCAGCGAGGTGAGAGATAAGAAGGATCTCCGCCGACGGGGGCTGCCGTGCCGCTGCCCAGGAAACCACACCGCAGCAGGCCGCTGGGCTCAGGATGCGAGGCAGGGGCCGAGGGCGGCCGGGGAGCCGGATGACGAGCGGGAGGAGCAGGCGGAGGCGGTGACTCCAGCAGCGGCGGCTGCTGCGACTGCTGCTGCGACTGCAGCTGCGGCTGCGGCTGTAGCTCGCGCGTCTGGCGCTTTTCTTATCTAGTGTTCTTACTGGGAATGTGTGATGCATTTTGTCAAAGCTTTTTTTCTTGAGATAATTAAGTTTATCATATAATTTCTGTTGGTTTTGCTATTGATATGATTAATTATGTTGTTAGTTTTTCTAATATTGAACCAGCATATCTGGTATAAACCCCACTTGGTCATAGTGTACGATTCTTGTGATATTGCTATAATCTCCTCGCTAATATTTTATTTAAATTTTTGCATCCATATTTATATGAAAACTGGTATAAAATTGTCTTTCTCTACTTTGGCTCTTCCTGGTATGGGTATCAGCACCATATTTGTGTTATAAAAGGAATTTGATAGGCCTTTCTTTGACTATTTTCCTAAATAGTTTATATAGAATTAGGACTAATTGTTCTTTAAATGGTTTTAGAATTCACTTATGAATCCATCTGGTCTTGTTTTTTGTTTTTTTTTTTCCCCCTTAGGAGGTACACTGATAATTTGGTAGTTTCTTTTTCTAAGATTGGGTTATTTAAGTATTTTATTTCTTCTTCTGTTAATCTAGGTAATTTATATTTTTGTAGATGTTTATCTGCTTCATTTAGATTGTCAAATTTATTGGCATATACTTGGCAAAGTAGCTCCTAACCATTGTCTTAATTTCCTCTTCATTAGTGGTAAATTAACTTCTTTCATTTTTGATACTAGTAATTTCGTTTTCTTCTTTCCTTTTTTAAATCAAATTAACCAATGATTTATCCATTTTATTGTTTTCTTCATACAAATAACTTCTAGTTTTTTTATTAGTTCATTGTTTTTATACTTTCAATTTTATTAACTTCTTCCTTGATTTTCACTATTTTCAATTTCTTCTTTAATTAGAGATTTTTAATTTGTTCTTTTTCAAGGTTTTTTAGTTGATTGCCCAATTCATTGATCTGCATTTTCTCAATTTTATTAGTCTATGTAAGAAAATAGAGACAAACATTTTCCCCTAAATATTGCTTTGGCTGACTCCCAAAAAATTTGGCATATTGTCTCATTATTGTCATTTTCCTTAATGAAATTATTGTGTCTATGATTTGTTCCTTGACCCACTTGTTGTCTAGGATTAGATTATTTAATTTCCCAATAATTTTAATCTCTTTGCATTGTCCATTATTTAATGTAGTTTTGTTGCAATATGATCTGAAAAGGATGCATTTACTTTTTCTGCTTTTCTGCATTTGGTTGTAAGGTTTTTACTTCCTAATATGTGGTCATTTTTTATAGGTGCCATATACTGCTGAGAAAATAGTATACTCCTTTCTATTCCCATTCAGTTTTATCCAGAGATTTACCATATCTAATTTTCCAAAATTTTATTATCTCCTTAATTTCTTTCTTGTTTATTTTTGGTTAGATTTATTTCTGAGAGGGGAAAGTTGAGGTCCCCCAGTAGTATAATTTTATTATGTATTTCCTCCTGTAACTCTTATGACTTCTCCCTAAAAAAATCTGCATGCTATACCACTTGATGCATATATGTTTACTATTGATGACTTCATTGTCTATGGTACTTTATAAAATACAGTTCCCTTCTTTATCTCTCTTGATGAGATCTATTTTTGCTTTTGCTTTGTCTGACATCGGAATTGCTACCCTTGCTTACTTTGCATCGATGAAGCATAATAGATGCTGCTCAATCCCTTTATCTTTATCCTGTGTATCTCTCTGTAGCAGCAATGTTACTAGCAGCTGCTGTGGAATTATAAGGCCAATAACACCAGCACACAGGAAGGCTGCTAGCACAAGTTCTTTCATCTACTTTTCTAAAGGAAAGCAACTTTTAGGGGTTAACAATTTGTTCTTCCTTTTCCATTTGGTCAATTCTATTTTTCAGGTAGTCATTTTCCTCATTCATTTTTTTTTTACATCTTTTCCCATGCTATTGCCTCCTTTTTCATTATTATTTTGCATTACACTCATTTCTTTTCCCAATTTTTCTACAATGTCTCTAATTTTTTAAAATCCTTTTTAAGCTCTTACAGGAATTATTTTTGTGTCTGAGACTAAATTACATTTTTATTTGAGGCTTAGTATTGATATGACTTAATTGTCTATGGTATCTTTCAGCAAAATACAGTTTCCTTCTTTATCTCTTTTGATTAAATCTGGTTTTGCTTTTGCTTTGTCTGAGATCAGGATTGCTGCTTCTGCTTACTCTGCATTTTGATACTATTGTCCTCTTTTAAATTTATGCCTTGATCCTTCCTATCACCATTGTAACTTTCTATAGTCAAGATTTTTTTGTTTGGTTAGTTTTTTGGTTTGTTTGTTTTTTTTTTTTTTGCTCATTTTTTTCCCACCTTTTTTGTGATTTAGTGTTTTATGTGAAAGTTGGTCTCCAGCCCTTCAATGTATCAAGCTTTTTGTGCTGCGGATCTGGGTCTTACTGATGGCTTTCACTGGACTTCAGGGCTTGGCTTCTTGTTTTCTTGGGAGTATAAACTTCCCTTTCGGCTTGAACCTCACTGTTAGCCTCCCCTGTGTGGGGTTTAGTTGCTGGCCTACTCCAGGGGTGTGTCTCTCTGCTGGGTTGTTATAGAAACAGGGCCTTTCTGCTTGCAGGCCCTTGAGGAGTAATTTTGTTGCTGATCAGTCTGAGGAGTGGGGCCCTGATGCAGGGTTGTTATGGAAACAGGGTCTCTGCTGTTTGGCTCCAGGGGCAAAGGCTTGTTGTTGGCCAGATCTGGGTTGGGGCTTCACTACTGGTCAGCAGTGGGGTCTAGGTCTCTGCTGGTGGCTTGTGCTGGGTGTAGGGTTGCTGGAATGGGACCTTGCTGTGCTGCACAGACTGCTCATTTGCCTAGGGGGCTGGTGACATACTCCCTGGTGGACTGCCCTAGACTTGGAGCCTTGTGGTAGGGTCCCCTGCTGTGAGGCTGGCTGCTGCTGCTTCTGCTCCTGGACCTTGCTCCCTCCCAACCCAATGAGACTGACCTTTCCTGCCCCACTGGTAAGCTGGTTCTCTGATCATAGACCAATTCTGAGATTATTTTCTAGTTGTTTGGAGGGGAATTTGGGAGGGCTTCAGAGGGTTCCTTCCTCACTCCACCACTTTGACTCCTTTGGTTGGTCTTGATATCTGTCCAAAGATAATGCAAAAATTTCTGCCCTTGGTGCTCTAGTTAATTTATCACTATACCTTTATAGCTCAATCATGAATCCATTTCAAGCTGATCTTAGTAGAGGTGCATATGATGCTAGTCTATATCAATTTCAGCAACACTGCTTTTCAATTATTTCAGCAGTTTTGTCAAATATTGAGCATTGATTAGAGCAACTGGGGACATGGGTTTCATTAAATACCGTTTTAATTTTTTTCCATTTTTGTGTACTTTTCCGCTAATTGGCCTATACTTTTAACAAATAACAAGTTCTCTTAATGATTATTGCTTTGTAGTATAGTTTCAGATCCTATCCTAAAGACATTTCCACTTTATTATTATTTATCTTGAGATTCTTAATATCTTTTTTGTCTTTAAGATTGATTTTGTAACAAATTTTCTATCCCTATATAGTAAGTAATCCTTTAAGAACTGAGTAAATTAATTTAGGGGTTTTCTCAGTTTAATTATAATAACAGTACAACTATAAACAATTAATATATAATATATATAGCTATTATATATATTATAATTATATATTATAATATATATATATTACATAGTCATTATTTCTGTAAAGAATGTTTTGTAATAGTATTTAGAGAGTCTTTGTATAACTTGGTAGATGGAATCCCAAATATATCATACATTTTGTAGTTTTGAAGGTAATTTCTCTTTCTATCTTTCCATTCTTACGTTTGTTAGTAATAAAGAGAAAGGTAATCTTTTATGTGTGTGTCTGCCTACAAAATATATCCCCTTACTTTGCTGAGGTTAACTTTTTCTATTAAATTTTTGTTAATGCTGTAATGTTCTCTAAGCAAGTCATCATATGCAAAGAAGTCCTTTGCTTATTTTTTTCAGTTTCCTTTTCTTAATTTTTATTGATCACATTTCTAGTATTGATAAATAAATGGTGATATGTACACCTTTTCTTTGCCCCAATGTTATTTTAAATGCCTCTACTTGATCCCCTTTACAAAAAATACTGGCTCTTGATTATAGATAGTTATAATTTTTCATATTAAAGAAAATTCCATTTATTCCTACATTTTCCTATATTTTAAGAGAAATGGCTGCTGTATTTTCTCAAAAGTTCCTCATCAATGATTGATACAATCTTTTGATTTTTGTTTTGTTATTGACATGGTCAGCCATCAATAGCTTATAATTCTGCTTTGTGATAGTATATCTTTGAGAATGTTTTATTTTAAATTTTCCAGTTATTGGGGATATTGACATCTTCTTTTTCTATATTTTTGTCTCATTCAATTTTAGGCTTCAAAATCAAATTCATATCACAAAAGAAATTTGTTAATATTTTTTCTTATATTTAAACAATTTACATAATATTCAATGAATTGTTCTTTAAGTATTTGATACAATTCACTCATGGTCCATCTTTGGACATCTAGGTGGCACAGTGGGTAGAGTGTTGGACTTAGAGTCAGGAAGATTCCTTTTTCTGAGCTCAAATCTGGCCTCAGACACTTACTAGTTGTGTGACCCTGGGTAAGTCACTTAACCCTGTTTGCCTCAGTTTCTTCATATGCAAAACGAGCAAGAGAAAGAAATGGCAAACCGCTCATGTATCTTTGCAAAGAACACCCCAAATGGGATCATGAAGAATCAGACACAACTAGAAAATGACTAAATAACAACAACATGGTGCATCTGGTCCTGTCTCACCTTTTCCCTTACTAATTCATTTATGGATTGTTTAATTTCCTTTTCAGATATTGAGTCATTCAAATCCATCTATTTCTTCATCAAAGTGAATTATATTTTAAAATATTCAAAAATTTCATTTAAATTGTCAATTTTTTTTAGTAATTACTATATAATGAGCAAAGTCAATGGCTAAGAAGTTTTTTCTTCTTTTGCTTATCTCTCCCTCCCTCCCTTTGTCTCTTTCTCTCTCTCTCTCTCTCTCTCTCTCTCTCTCTCTCTCTCTCTCTCTCCCTCTCTCCCTCTCTCCCTCTCCCTCTCTCCCTCTCTCCCTCTCTCCCTCTCCCTCTCCCTCTCTCTCTCTGTTTTTTTTTTCATATTTGATACCAGAATTTTGGTTTTCCTCTTTTTTCTCTTTTTAAGAAATCAGCCAAGGTAATGGTTTGTATATCTGATGTAAAAAAAAAAAAACTTCCTAAAAATTACAGTTATCCTAAAGTGAAATAGCATTATTTGAGTGGTAGTGAGTTTTAATCCATTAGAGAGCTTTGTGTAACGAATGCATGACAGCTTCTTAGGAGTAATGCAACTCTGGTTTGTTTCAAATATAGAATGAACCACTGAATGGCCTTCCCGTATACAAATTATATGATTTTGTGTAATAATCATTAAAGTAGTTTTATTCTTTCTTCCCAAGTTTCTAGTCACTTCTTTTCCAGGAAACTGATCTCATATGTTACTATACTCTTTCAATTTAGAATCTTTCTTACCAATTGGGAAAACTGACCCTAAATTTTCCAGTAGAACAATTAATATGGAATTATAGTCACCACATATTTAAATTAACTAAAATTGATCATGACAAGGTCAGCAACACATAAAGAACTTCAGATGCTACTTTTCTAAGTAATCATAAATTCGTGTCTCTTTAGATTAACTTTTTTTATGTAATTGAGCTAGACCTTTCAGTATTTTGTGGAAAATGAAAAGGAAATACATTAGATATGACATTACAGAATCTAATGAAAATTTTTCTGTTGGAAAAGATGTCAATGTGATGTTCCCTTTGTTGAATAATGTACATTAATAATCTAAGAAAGCAATGATAAAATAATTTACTGATTATTATTATTTACTCTTGAAAAAATCAAAATCCACCCGTTGTATTTTGTGTTAATGATCAGTGTGAAAGACAAAAAAGCTTAATAATGTTTTGGAAAGGCTTTAGATGAGAGTTTAATAAAGATCTGCATGTATTACTCAGCTTTCATAGCTGTGGCCTTTTCTTTGGCAGGAAAAGTAATGATCTGCAATAGGATTTGCAAGGATTTTTTAATTTATAGACACCTTGACCATTAACATCTGAACTTGTCATGCACTTCATTCATTTCTTAAGGATAATGCTATTTTACAACAAATAATTTCATTGCTCAGATGAAAAATTACTGTACAGCATACCAATTATATTGGGACTTACACATATATAGCATGACAAGAATAAATTTAAAAGGCAATTACTGTTTTATGTAGACTGGGCGTTAGCCATCAACTGAGAACAATATGGTAAAAAGTCATGAGAGTATACATGCCTAAAAGCCAGTTAAAAAGACAGGGAATATTATTTAAAAAGATGATTTGACTAATAGTTGAAAAACCTTTGCCCTGAAATGAAGGAAAGACACCTTTGACCATTTATGAACAACGGAAAATAATTTCCCAGCATGTCACATCATGGGAAAAAGCACTAGTTGACATTCTTAGCACTTGTAAAACATTTAAATTTAACCATGTTTCACACATTGTTTAATTTGAACAAACCATTACTGGATGCCAACAAACTATTCAATGATAACAAGAACTGGAAAAATATATAGTATTTCATCAAGAGTTGAAGTCTGGTGTGCAAGCTAAATCTTCAAAGCTCTGATCAGAACAGCAGATATTAGGAAAGGCAAAGTTTATGGTTCATTTAGGAAGGGGAGAAGATGAAGTAAAATAAAATGAGACAGAAATATCCTCTGATGAATATGAATTTCATTCTGATTTAGACAAGAAGAGAAATAGATAAAATCTTCAGAGTTTAAATTTTTCCAGATGTCAAATATCTAAAAAAAATATGTAGACTTGTGAAAATATACTAATATCTATCTAGGAAATGACATTTGAATTTCTCACCCAATAATAAGCATGGATATTTACAAAGAAAGGTACATTATAATGTCAGCCTACAGGGGTCCCTTTAGGGACACCCATCTACTTAGTACATTTTCACAAAGTGAATTACAAAAACAAAGTATACTGCTTTGTAGTTTGAGCTGCCTCTCAAGAGGCATGGACTATTCCAAGTCCAGAAAAAATGAGATGAAATACTATTTAATGCACCTTCTATTTGTGTGACCCTAAACAATTCAATTAACCTCTGTTACCTTTAGTTTCCTCATGAGAAAAGAAGTAATAATAGCACCTACTTAAGAAAGAGATCATAAGGATCAAATGCAGTAATATTTTACAACTCTTAAATTGATATATAAATGTTAACTACAATCAACCTATATTTTGGGGCCATTCTGGAAACTTTAGGAATCCTCATTTTTTTGGCATCACATAATCCAACTATAAGTAATCAATATTCTGAGATAAGCAGATGGGTTTCAGGTTGCATATAAGGTTGTCATTGGGTGGGGAGTAGGGATCAATTCCTTCCTTAAGCAAACAAAATCCTCAATTTGTTCCAGGAATTTACCTGAAATTGGAGGCCTATTTGGTGACATCTGATTTCCAAAAGCTATCTTCTGAAATGCTTATAGGGACCTTCGAAATTATGCAAGCATTCATGATAAAGGTTTGATGTCTTCCAGTGACTGACCTGTGGGAATATTACCTGGTCAAACCACATGTAATCAGGCACCTGTTTTTTTTTCTTTTTAACCTGGAAATTTGGGTAGCAATCTTAACAGGGACTTTCTTAGAGAGGTGGGGGGGGTGATGAATCTTCATCTAGAATCAGAGAGTAAGTAGCACTTGGTAGATACCAGAGTTGGGTAAACCCAATATATGAACTTTTCTTATTTATAGTTAATTTCCAACTACTATGTGCCCAGGAATTGTGTTAAGCACTGAGGATACAAAATAAGGTAAAATTTCTTGCCCTCATAGAGCTCACAGTCTAATGGAGAGACAATATACAAACAACTATGTCCAAACTCTCTCTCTCTCTCTCTCCCTCCCTCCCTCCCTCCCTCCCTCCCTCCACACATACACACACACACACACACACACACACACCCTATTTCTGGAAGGAACTGGGTTATTCAGTGAAGAGAAGGTTTGTGTATATATGTGATGTGTATACATATACACACACACACATATATGTAATACCCACACAGATATATAACATATATGTATATGTATATTCTGTGTCATAAACACAGACATTCATTGCTCAATGACTCTCTGTCAGACAGTTTCCCTTTCTCTCCATAATCAATGATTGCCAGCTAGCTGACAAATGCAAAAAGCGACAATGTTTGCCAGATAGCTACAAGCATGTGTCATCCATGATTATCAACAGCATTTGCTACCTTCCAATTTATCACTTGGGAGCACTGGGGATTCATTATCTGTTGTAAGTCTAAAGTGCCAAAAGAGCAAGTGTAGAACACAAACACAACATTTCACCATAGGATTGGATTTATTCTTGTTATTTATATCAGATATCTGAACAACAACAAAAAAATACTTTCATCTAAAAAAGAAATAGTGTTGATGGTAGGTCAGATTCACATAGCATCGTGGGAATCATTCCTAAAATTTACATTCTGAAGCTAAAAATCTATTTGAACAATTAATTTTTAGATAGTTAGCTGTGAGGAAATGCTGACTTGCATCATTCACAGGATAATAACCCAATTATCACCTAGATCTACATATTTAATAATTGTCATAAACTAACATGGTTGACTCAGGGCCTACCTTGTCCAATTTTGAATCTCCTTTTTCTTCTTATAAGATCTTTAGACAGGTACTATGCACAGTCCATCAGCCTATCAACAGCACCTGCTATGTGCAAAGTATTGTGCAAAGTCATAAGGTAGACACAAAGTTGAGACATTGTGCTAGTCTCACTGAGTTTGCCATCTGGAAGGAGGGATATTACTTAGAGAATTATAAAATTTTGAAATAACAGTTGAAAGAAACTTCAGGGGTTATCTATTCGGTACCTCCTTAAAGTATGAATTTGGCATACAACATCTATTAGATTGTTATGTTGTTGTCAATGTTGTTGTTTTGTTCAGCCATTTTTCAGTTGTGTCTGATTCTTTGTGACTCCATCTGGGGGTTTCTTTGCAAAGATACTGGAATGGTCTGCATTTTTTTCTCTAACTCATTTTACAGATGAGAAAACTGAGGCAAACAGGGTTAAGTGATTTACTCAGCTAGTAAGTATCTGAGGCCAAATTTGATCTCAGGGAGATGAGTCTTCCTAAATTCAGGTCTGGCATTCTGTTCACTATACCACCAAGATTTGCTTTTGTTTTGTTTTGTTTTGTTTGTATCAATACAACTGATAGTACATAGAAGTCAATTAATAAATATTTATTGAAAAATGGCCTTTCAACCTTAACATGAAAGTTTCCGATGATGGGGAATGTAACCCTCCAATTAAACATATTTCTTTTTTTTGGAATGTTTCTAATTGTTAAGAATTTTTTTAATATATCAAATTAAAATCTGCCTCTAGCTTAATGTGTCTTTCATATGACGTTTCCAATGAGGATGGGATTTGAACCCAAAGTGTCATTGGGGAAGAAGGAATTCTCCTGGTCCTCTTTGTCAGGAGATGTGACAGGTTGAGCAACCAGTCTTAGAGAATGTGTCTTTGGGGGGCAGAGCCAAGATGGCGGCTGGAAAGCAGGGACTAGAGTGAGGTCCCCGCCAAGTCTCTCCAAAAACATATAAAAAATGGTTCTGAACCAATTCTAGAACTGCAGAACCCACAAAATAGCATAGGGAAGCAGGGCTCTAGCCCAGGACAGCTTGGATGGTCTCTGGGTAAGGTCTATCCCACACAGAGCTGGGAGCAGAGGGGAGCGGAGCTGAGTGGAGCAGAGCCCAGTGTGGGCGGCGTGGACCAACAAGACCAGGAGCTGGGCAGAGCGTGCCCTAGCGCCCTGAATCAGTGAGCTGTGGCAGTTACCACACTTCTCAACCCACAAACACCAAGGACCACAGAGTAGGTTAGTGGGAGAAGCTGCTGAGGACTGGGATAGAGTTTGTAGTTTGGCCAGCACCCCGGGGGGCAGCGGAGGTGGGACAGCTACAGAACTACAGCTGCAGTTGCTTCTGGCCCCAGGCCCACCTGGTGGGAGGAATTAAGTGGCCGATCAGAGCAGGAGTGAAGAGCATGCTGAAGATCTAAGTCCAGTCCTGGTTGGGGGTTCTTGGGGAAGGAGGAGTGCTGGTGTGGCAGAGCTGGTGCATCCCCCCAGGCATAGAACATAGAACTCTTTAGTGTACAAGCAGACATACCCTGCTGAAAAACTCAAGGGTCAAGTGAGTTGTCTGGGAACATGACCAGGCAGTGAAAATGCACCCAGACTCATTCTCAGACTCTGGAATCCTTCTTTGGTGACAAAGAAGACCAAAACGCACAGCCAGAAGAAGTCAACAAAGTCAAAGAGCCTACAACAAAAGCCTCCAAGAAAAACATGAACTGGTCTCAGGCCATGGAAGAGCTCAAAAAGGATTTGGAAAAGCAAGTTAGAGAAGTAGAGGAAAATTGGGAAGAGAAATGAGAAGGATGTGAGAAAACCACGAAAAACAAGTCAATGACTTGCTAAAGGAGACCCAAAAATATACTGAAAAATATACCGAAGAAAAAAGCACCTTAAAAAATGGACTAACTCAAATGGCAAAAGAGCTCCAAAAAGCCAATGAGGAGAATGCCTTGAAAGGCAGAATTAGCCAAATGGAAAAGGAGGTCCAAAAGACCACTGAT
>CM053623.1:292676211-292696148 GCA_028646595.1 Phalanger gymnotis | reverse complement strand
ATCTTGCAGTGGGGGGCGGGAGAGGGTAGAAATGGGGAGAAAATTTGTAATTCAAACTCCTCTGAAAATCAGTGCTGAAAACTAAATATATTAAATAATAAAAAAATAAAATAGAAAAAAAAGAAACAGAGTGCTGGATCAGTGGAATAGATGATGTGCACAATACAGAGCAGTAAATGACTAAGTAATCTAAAATTTATAATCCCAAAGTTCCAAGCTTTGGGGATAAGAATTGACCATTTAACAATAATTGCTGGGAAAGCAGTTGGGAAGAAATTAGGCATAAACCAACATCTCACACTGTGTGGCAAGATATCAAAATGGGTACATGAATTAGGCATAAAAGGTGATATCCTAAGTAAATTAGGAGATCATTGAAATAAGTACCTGTCAGATACATGAATAGCTAAAGAGTGTATGACCAATTAAGAGATAGAGAGGATCACAGGAAATAAAGGATAGTTTTGATTGCTTGAAATTAAAAAGCTTTAGCACAAACAAAATGAATAAAGTCAAAATTAGAATGAAAACAGGAAATGGGGAAAATTGTAGCAAGTTTCTTTGATTTCATCTCTCAACTCTGTATGGAACTGAATCAAATTTATAAAAAATAAGAACTATAACCTAGTTGAGAAAAGGTCAAAGGATATAAATTAGTATTCAGAAGAAGAAATCAAAGCTATTAATAGTCATATTAATAGTCAGACCTGACACCCTGGTCCATAGGAATCTCAAAACAGTACCCCCCCCCAAAAAAAATGTGTCTTTAGCAGAAAAGTGTCAGTGAGAACCAAAATATGGGAGAGATTTAAAAGGAAGAGTTCTAGGCTGAAGGGACTATTATTATAATAGAGAGAATGGCAGGGAGGTAGGGAGAGGGATTGGGAAAAAGCTAGATCTAAGTTTCCAGACTGGTGGTACATGGCAGTGCATGACACATACCACCTTTGCTCTTGAACTCTGTCCCTTGTTTTCTAGGTGCCCTTTTCTGATTGAGCTCAGACATATTTCCAGTAGGGCAACAGACTGAAACCTTGTTAAGTTGTATTCTTGGGCCTAGGCAGGGGAGCAGATGAGCCAGGCTAAGGACTCCAGGTGGAGGTGGTTGGGGATGGGTGGTGGGTAGGATGAAGTACAAGATAAAATACACTGCTGTAACCCCACCCCTTGCCCTGTAAACACATCTTTAGAGCCACCAGTGCCTGTGGCCAATTCTGCCTCTATTACATACAATCAATGGATTTCATAAAATTAGACTTAGCAAAGATACCTTTTATCAGGATGTACTCCAATCACTTCAGAAAAGAATTTCCATGAAAACAAGACAGTGATGTTATGGATATTGTCATTGCGTTTGGAGTCAGAAGACTTGGGTTGACTTGGTTTTTTGTCCCTTACTAAATGTGTGATCTCGGATAAGCCATCTAAGCTTGTGGCATATCAGGTTTTTGTCATATTATAAAAAAATTGGTGAGGGTCGTAGTATTAAATATCACACATAGCTTTTATGATGCTTTAATAAAATAAGGGATACAAAATTTCTGTTATTATGAGTATACTGGGAATGAAATGATGTATGAGTGATAGTGCTTGAAGAATACCCAGGTACTTGCCTTTAATCAAATAAAGTACATGAAAGGCTGAGAGGCTTATAATGCTTGATGGTGAAAAGTCTTCTAATTGGTTTGAGGTCTGGAAAAACTGATTACTTGATTTACTGGGTCAAAACTGTGTGTATAGAATAATAATATCTAATGCTAACTAACATTTATTTTGCACTTTATGGATTGCAAAGCACTGAAAATATGTTATCCCTTTTGATCTTCGGTATAACCCTGCGAGAGGTGCTGTTGTCATTCTCATTTTCCATATGAGGAAAGTAATCTAAGGCCCAGGGTCACACAACTAATAAATGTCTGAGGCAGGTCTCAACTCAGTCTTCCTCCCTCCAAATCTAGCATTCTTACTGACTCTGCTACCTAGCTGCTACAAAACAGACCACATTTGTGGCTGCCAGAAGACAGGGCTGCTTTGAGCTGCTTCCATGAGAACTGGGTACAGTATGGGCAGTAGACCTGCCTAACACCTGGCCATGGCTGCTGGGAGCCAGTAAGAATTCAGAGATGGAACTGCCCAGGTGACCTGTGAGATTGGGAGATCCTAGTGGTATTTGGAGAGGAGTGGAAGCAGTGACAGTGTCAATTGAAGGTAAGACCAGTGGCCACAGGAATTGAGAGGTTACTTAGCAGCCCCCTGGAGATAGATCTGCCCAGGAAGTAACCTTGTGTAGATTTCAAGGTCTAAAGAGATTGCAGAATGATAGCTGGTGGCCTCTGCATACCCACACATGAACAGAATTGTGGAAGATAGTGTCAGGCATAGTGAAACAAGCCAAGCCAAAGGAGAAGTCGACTAGCACATAGGATAAACGGGTCCAGCTCAGCCCAGACCAAAAATAGGCTAGACCAGTAATAGATTGTCCTATTCCCAACAGGAAAGAGATCCAGTCATCACCAATGATACAATTTAAGCATATTTTATGAGGATGTTACTAGTGGGGGGGGAAATACTACCAGAGCCACAAGTAAAGAAACATCCCTTTGCCACCTGTGTTCTCTATGTGCATCAATCACTACCATTTTTAAAATTTAAAATTTAAATTAAATTAATTTTAACCAGTTGATTAAAATTAAATTTAATTCAATTTTAAATGAAATGTAAAAGACCCAATTTCTAAATGGACTCTGGGTTTATTAATGGGAGCGTATGCCGTAACTCTTCTTGCTGTACTTTGTAAAGGCTATTTTTGAAAAGTTAATAGAATCAACTGTTGATTGTTGATAGGGAACACACTAGTAGGGGATAGTAAGAAGTTAAAATTGTAACATCTGAGGGTTACTGCTAGAACGCCTTGGTGCGAAGTATTTAGCCATCTTTTGGGGGACTACAACCTATGAATAACAGTGATCTTTGGGAGGACGTAGCCCAGAGTGGGTACTATGTAAAGAACCCTATAAACATAAGATGTTATGGGGATGCAGGTGGTACAATAGAAACAGTGTTAGCTAAATGCAGAAGACCTGATTTTGAGCTCCTTTGAGTTCTTTCGAGATTTACTGGCCTTGATGCAATTTATTCCTTTGAGGCAGGAAGTGAGAAAGGGAGGGAGGGAGAAAAGAAGGAAGGAAAAAAGGAAGGAAAGAAGGGAAGGAAGGAAGGGAGGTAGGGAGGGAAGAAGGAAGGAAGGAAGAGAGGGAAGAAGGAAGGAAGGAAGGAAAGAAGGAAGGAAGGAAGGAAGGAAGGAAGGAAGGAAGGAAGGAAGGAAGGAAGGAAGGAAGGAAGGAAATATTTTTAAGTATCTACTATGTGCCAAGCACTATGGTCAGACCTTTACAGATGTGATTTCATTTAATCCTCACAACAAACCGTGGAGTAGGTGCTATTTTTCTCTTCAGTTTACAGATGAGGAAAATGAGGAAGACAGAGGCTAAGTAACTTTTCCAGGGTCACAGAGATGGCAAATATCTGAAGCTGGATTTGAACTCCAGTCTTCCTGACTCTGTGCCTAGTACTTTATGCACCGTAACAACTAACTGCCTTGAGGCAAGATGCTGTAGTTAATTAAATGCTGGATTTGGCATCAGGATGATAATAGTTCAGATCCTGCCATTGAAGCTTACCTGGTCTCTGATCTTGGTCAAGTCACATATCTTATCAGATTTCCTTATCTCTAAATGTGGATAATGAGCTACTTCCCAGATCTGTGAAAATCAAATGAGGTAATATATGTAGAACTTTTCCCAAGTCCTAAAACTCTGTATAAATTTTAGTTATTATTATCTGTAAAACGGGGGTAATAACACTGGCAATATATGACTTACAGGGTGCCTGTGAGGATAAAATAAGATAATGTATGTAAAGTGCTTTATATGCATGGAGCTTTATATAAATGTAGGTTGTTATTATTCTTCACTATGCATATAGATTAATATATACATTGATTACCTTGGAGACATTTCAGCTCAAGTACAAACATGCAAATCTTTGTTCATCAAAAATGGAAAATTAGCTCCATCACATCACCCCTTTGCATGAGCAGCTCAGCTTTAGAAACTCCTAACATTAACTGCACAGAGCAGAGATGGGGTAAAGACTTTTAGGGAATATACAAGTAGGGAGAGAGGGATGGGCAGTTAATATCCGAAGTTAGCCATCTTGGTGGGGTAGATTGGAAACCTTGATTGGAAAACTCATTGAAATACAAAGATAATTCACAAACTTCCATTTATCCCTTAAAATCTGTTACTTGATTTGAATTTCATTAATTTTTCTTTTCCCTATGCTTTCAACAACACCAAAAATTAGCCACAAAATTGCCAAAGGTTGACACTTGAAGAAACTCATTTCTGGGAGGTCTGTCACTCAGGACAGGGTTCTCCACTAGCTAGCACAACACAATCCATACATGGAACCATAGGTTACAGCAAAATGGAGAAGTTTTGAATTGTGTGAATAAGTTCACTTACCTTGGCGTTATAATTTCCAGGGATGTACACATAGATGATGACGATTGGTGTACACATTGCCAGATCTAGCTCAGTGTTTGGGAGGCTCCGAAGGAAACTGTGGGAGAGAAGAGGGATTAGTCTGCTTACCAAACTGAAGGTCTACAGAGCCATGGTGCTGACCTCATTGTCGTATGCCTGTCAGACCTGGATAGTATACCAGCACCATGCCAGGAAACTTAATGGCTTCCATTTTAATTGTCTTAGGAAGATTCTGAAGAGCTCCTGGCAAGGTAAGGTATTGGACACTGAGGTCTTCTCATGAGCTGAACTGCCAAGCATTTAAACTCTGTTGCAGAAAGTACAACTCTGATTGGTTGACGATGTTCAAATGCCAAAAGTATGTTTGCCTAAAAGACTATTTTAGGGAGAACTCACACAAAGCAAGTGTTCACATGAAGGTCAGAAGAAGCAATACAAGGACACTCTCAAGGTCTCTCAAGAACTTTTGAATTAATCGTCAGACATATTAGACCCTAGCATAGTACTAACCAGCATGCCATGCCTGCAACAAAGAAGTCACTATACTCTATGAACAAAGCAGAATTGCAGTAGTTCAAAAGAAATATGAGGTTCACATATTGTGAGAAATCACCACTCCAAATATTCATACATACTACATGTTTGACTTCTCAAAACCTTCCAAGCTCATGTTGGTCCAATCAGCCACAGTCAGACACACTGTACTTTGACCCTAAGAAAATGATGTTATTTTGGTCTTCTTTGGGAATGAAGGACAACCACCACCAACCATCCATCAGTCAGGACAGGCACCATTTGACAGTACTAAATGTTAATTAACATCCTTGGCCAACAGCACAGCTGAAGCAGCTGGAAATCCTTCACACTAACCCATCTAACTAACCTACACTAAGTCATAATGGAGACAATGAAAGGGGAACACAGTTTCCAGGCCTATTTAATCACTAACCTCTCTTGCAAAAGCAGACTGTCATGGTGTTTTTGGTCAAGGGCACTCTTGTCTTCCCTAAACTATATGGAAAGAAATAAGTAATTTTCATCTGTCATATGGAGGACAGTTGGTGATGACATTCTGCCACTCTCAGGCCTTCATTGGTTCTGGTGGTTGATTTGGAGGCAGTTGTTATTGTTAGTGCTTTATGAAAATCTGCACCTCCTTAATGAACAATGTATTAAAACCACCTTAATAAAGTGCACAGCTTTCTCTTTGGGGAAATAAAAGGAAAACATGCCTCTTGAAAGGTTGCTTAAGGTATAATTTTCTTCCACTTCCCTCGATACTGTATTCCACCTTCTAGCAGCCTAATGACTATAAAAGAGTTTAGGGAAGAACCATAAAACAAAGGGAACAGGAAACATTTGCTTGAATTCGGTTCTATGAGTCAAGAGTTCTATAGTGCTTGCCAGACACAAAATAATTAGGCTTATGCTAGTTTTTAATCTGGGGGATAATGTGGCTATATTATTTAGCATAGAGGTAATGACAAAGTGAAGCTTTTCCGTTATATCCAGAAGGCTGTTATCCCAATTCACTTACCTCATACATAACACTGGCTAGATATGTGCTTGATAGAATAACATTGAGCCACATTCACACGTCCTGCAAAATATACCTTCAGTTAATGGGAGAATATCTCATCAGTGAAAGTGTATTTTAAAAAAATAACTAATCTTTCTTTTGTCTCTGCTATGGTGTTGGGGGTGGGAAATGATGCTATAAATGAGCTCAGAATCAAAGCCATTAGTAAGCAGAAGAAAACACAGATCTATTCTTTATTAGAAATCAGGCTATAAAAATTAAATGTCGCTCTAATAATTTACTAGCATCAATTGAATTTCATATAATGTTTTTCTCCCTGTCTAGGGACTATCACTTAAAAGACTTTCAAATTGAGCAAAAGGGCTTCCCATGGGCATTCTAACCCCCTAAAGCTTCTTATTAGCAATTGGTTTCCTACTATGGTCTGCTCTATTCCAAGCAGAGTAGACACGTTTCTCTTTTAGTCCTTATTTTTTCCTGCCCCATTTGTATGAATTTCAAATCATCTGTTATTACTCCAGAACCAATCAGTAAATGGCAAAAAGTTATTTCTCCTGTCTTTGAGACCAAGAGATCAATTCAGAAGGTCAAGAAAGACTTTCCTTTTTTATTAATGCCTCTGAATCATAAATAGTCTCTGAGACAAATAAGGGAGTGATTGTTCTGGGTTAGATAGTAAATGACTTGCAGCAACCTGAACCTGCAGTGAAGACACATCAAGGGCTTTCCTTCTATCAGTACCACTAATCTAGTACCATGTTCATCACAAGAAACTCAGAGTCAGAAAATGATGTGACTAATCAAAGTCCCATATAAAAAAAAAACAATGTATTTCCTTTGAAACAATTGAAGTATTGGCATGCAGAGAACATAAGATAGCTTTAATATTGCTTGAATTACTAGACTTCCTGGGCAGTCACTTCAAGTTGCTTTGGTTTGAAATGCATGAATTTTTTTTTCAAAGGATATAAAAATTATTATCCTGTTGTTACAGTTGCTGTAGCAGTCATCATGGTGCAATAAGAGAACTCTCAGCTCCCAATGTGTGTTCTAATGGGCCAAAGGGGAATGAAGACAAAAATTTCCTCCACAAAAGCTCATAAATAGTATATACTGTCTATGACTTTAATCCTTTTGTTTTTGTATTAAATTACAGTAAAAGATCTTTAAGTACAAAAGGTGAAGATGAGCTCTTCATGAAAACTGCATATTTGGATGGTTTCTAGTATATTTTTCTCTCTATTTCCAATAAAGATTATTTCATTTTCCTAATAGGATCTGAATAATTATAGCTAGCAAAATTAACACTGGGTTTCATGAGTCTCCAAATATCACCAACAATTGTGAAACCATTACATCTATGACAATTACATATGACTGTGTGTGCATATACATATATATGTGTGGGGGTGTATATGTACACACACATACATATGTGTGTATGTATATACCTACACATATGTGTGTATGTATATATGTATTATGTCTATGTGTGTATATATAGAGAATTATAGTTTTAAACTAAGATGTATTTCTTCCATCACCTTCTTTTGCCTTTCTTCATTAGAAAAGCTTATTATAGAATAACCTTGATAGAGATATTCTATTTTTCCATAGTTCCTGGATTCAATTCTTTGGAACAGAAGATGAAGTCCAGGTTTGTAAAGCATAGATTCTGAGTAGCTAGCTAAGAATGTAACCTCGATAGAGATATTCTATTTTTCCATAGTTCCTGGATAGTTCTTTGGAACAGAAGATGAAGTCCAGATTTGTAAAGCATAGATTCTGAGTAGCTAGCTAAGAATGTAACCTTGATAGAGATATTCTATCTTTCCATAGTTCCTGGATACAATTCTTTGGAACAGAAGATGAAATCCAGGTTTGTAAAGCATAGATTCTGAGTAGCTAGCTAAGAATTTAACCTTGAGAAGAATAAGGAGAAGGGTGAAAAGGAATCTGTTTGGGGCATTTCTATCCCTGTCCTCACACTGACCATGAGATTCTTCAAGAAAATTTCAAGGAAATAATTTCATATTGAGGATTTATGCTTATATCCTCAAAAGGAGAGACAGCAGCACACAATAGAAAGAGTAATGACTTTGGAGTCAAGGGATATAGGATCAAGTCTTGCCTCTGTTACTCCTTTTGTGATTGCTTCATTTGTTCATCTACAAAATAACTGTGTTGGATTGTATATACTATGAGATCTTTGCTTGTTCTAAATTTGTGATACTAGGCAAACATAGCAGTCATTGTGTATATAACCAAAATAGACAATTCTGCAATTTTGTGTCAACACATCAGGTTTGCTAGTATGCTAAGATAGAAAGAAACCTTTCAAAGCTTGTTAAAATCTAATATTTCAAAATATTCTTTACCTTTTTTGTCACTTGCTGCCGTCTAGTATACAACTTCCTTAGCTAAAATGAAACCATGAAGAATCTTCTTAGCCATATGTGGCTTGTATTCAGTTTCACATGAGGCATATATATATATATATATATATATATATACATATTATAGGATGAAGCCCTTATACATAGGATCATTTCTATCTTAATTTAATACCATATCATTAATTGCAGCACATCTCTCAGTATTATCTCAGCAAATGGCTTTTTTCCAAATGCTTTTGTAACTAGATATTCAGTTTGTTATCAATAATAGTTCAAATTTCTCTGGGCTGGATGAGTTTTAAAAAAAAAGCATTGCTCTTCTGCAATGCTTATCTGCCCTTAAAAGCATAGTGTTTCTCATTCTCTCTCTCTCTCCCCCTCCCTCCCTCCTTCTCTTTCTCTCTCAATATAGACATATAAATTTATATATATTATAGAGATATATGCCTATAACAGAAATAATCATTAAATCCTGATACGTAATATCTAATAATATGTATAATAAAATATACTATATTATGGATATATATCTATATAGATATCTATCTGTATCTATATGTGTGTATATATATCTATATCTATCTAAATATCTATATCTATATATAGAGACATACATCCACACATATATATTTAATTCTAGAGCAGGCAAAATATTTAACCTCATAGCAGGTCATCTTTTCATTTTTTTAACTTGTATTTTGATTCATTTTTGTATGGAATCTCCAATAAGGAAATTCTCTTCACCAATGCAGATCATCACCTACCCTGCAACTAATAGTATTAAAGAGTTGTTTGAGCTATTGAGAGTGACTAGTCCAGGGTCACACAGTGTGTAGGAAGCATAAAGTGAGCCAAGATCTTGCCTCATACGCCAGCATTCTATCCATCACGTCATGCTGACAAGCTAAGAGAAAATCCGTTATTTAATTGTTTATTAAAAATAAGGTACAAAGTAGGATCTGCTTGCAGTATTTTCTCCTTGACCTTGGAGCTCTGGAGTGTGCTTCTAATATTCCTGAGAGATTTCATTTGGAGCTTTCAGGAAATGATCCGTGCATTCTTTTTTTTTTTAGTTGAGTCAAGCTTTTTATTTAATGTTACAAAAAACATCTAGTCCAACAGACCAAAGCCCATGTCATCATCAGACTCCTCGGATTCTTCTTTTTTTGCTTCCTCTTTCTTCTTCTCCTCAGCTGGGGCAGCTGTGCTAGCAGGAGCAGTCCCTCCAGCAGGGGCAGCACCACCAGCTGCTGGGGCAGGTCCAGCAACTCCTACATTGCAGATGAGGCTTGCAATGTTTACATTGGACAAGGCCTTTGCAAATAATCCAGGCCAGAATGGTTCAACATTTACACCTGCTGCTTTAATGAGGGCATTGATTGTGTCCTCCGTGACCGTAACCTCATCGTTGTGAAGGATGAGGGCAGAGTAGATGCAAGCGAGCTTGGAGACGGCCATTTCAGCGGATGGGTGAGGAGACTTGTTTGTAGTGGTGCTAGTCGCCGGCTGAAGTGAGGGGGTCACCCCAACCCGACCTTAGCTTCCGAAGAAGAACTGAGCACCTTATAGACAACTGAAGAGAAGAGCTGATCCATGCATTCTTCCAGTTTCTATTCTGCCTTCTGGTTCTAAGATATCAGAGAGTTTTCCCTTATCATTTCTTGAAATATGATATCTAAGATCTTTATTTGATCATGGCTTCAGTTAGTCCAATGATTCTTAAATTCCTTTGTTATTGCTATTATTTGCTCATTTTACAGTCTGTTTCCTGAAATTGAACTTTTATGTTAGACTTGAGCCCTAGAGCTGTGAACAGAACTGGATAATGGGCAATGGCGTTGCTAACCAGCATCCAGTCCTGTCCCCAGTGTTAGCACAGGGTTCCCCTGTGTTATCTTGCTTACCACTTGCCCAAACTTCTTGTTGTCTCTGGACTGGGAGCTGCTGAATCTGCTGCTATTGCTACTGCTGCCATGCCAACCTCCAAGGTCCACAGTCTCCTCCCCACTGTTACAGATATATTCTTCTGACTGCCTTGCTTGTATTTGGGCTGGGAAAAAAATGTCTCATCTTGACCTTTGATTGGCTACACCATTAGAGAATTCAATGTGACATGTTATTTTAAAGTTTGTTGGGAGAGATCAACTGGAATGCTCCTTGTGTGGTCATCTGTGGCATTGTTGATCACTCTCAACGTAGGATCAGAAATAAAACTGCTCTCACTAAATTTCCCAGTGTACTCTTAATTGAAAAACTGGTGATTTTTCCTCAGTTCTTATCCCTCTTGATCTCTATGTAGCATTTGGCACTTTTATTTACACTGTTCTGTATATTCTCTCTCTTACCAGTTGTTTAGTGTGTTTGTGTGTGTGTGTGTGTGTGTGTGTGTGTGTGTGTGTGTGAGAGAGAGAGAGAGAGAGAGAGAGAGAGAAAGAAAGAGAGACAATGTATTCATGACAGTAGTATTTTTCTATGAAACAAGATTAATGCTGAGTAATAATTCATTCTGTGGAGCCTACAGCCATCTGCATCTAGTTAGTCATATCATCTCAACCATAATGAAGTTTCAAAAAAGCCACACATACACATTTTGTTTTCGAATAATCAAAGCCGTAGAGGAGAATTTCTGCTGAATGCCACAGTGGATAAAGTATTAAACCTGGAGTCAGGAAGATGAGGTCAAATACAGTCTTGGACAAGTTAGTTAACCTATGTTTACCTCAATTTCCTCAAATGTAAGATGGGAGTGAAAACAGGTTATGCATATTAAATAAAATAATATTTCTAAAGTACTTATCATAGTGCCTGGCACATAGTAGGCACTTAATATTTTTTTTTCATTTCCTTTCTAGTGTCATCAGATTCCCTGAAAATCCCTAGCAATAAGGTATTAATAGCCTGTGCTGACTGTCTTTCTGTCTTAGGGTAATTCAGCATTCATTTGCAGTTGGTACCAGTAGGAATGGCAGTCTTCTTCCCTCCCCCTGCTCCTCCTGTCCCTGGCTTTTACACATAGCAATGGTATCCAGAAAGTTACTTCAACCCAGTTCCATTCAACATTCTCCAAAAGATGGATACTTGGTTATTTCAGGATACCTTTAAGAAAATATAGATAAATTGCATTATTTATTGCTTCATTGTTTTATTTTTTCTTCTCGTTTTCTTTTCCATGAAGAATTGAATTCACTTCCCTAGTAAATCTGAAAGTGCATCATTTATAGGGTTTAACTTTCTGTGATATGATGACAGAACACACAGAGATTCGTGGACATCTACTGAAAGACAGCTTTGTGTGGAATGTAATTTCCACCTCGGAATAGCAGCTATCATGAAAACATTTTCCTTACATTCTCAATTGTTTCCTTACATTCTCAAAACATTGTATCATATTTGAAATATGTTCAAAATAAGTTTGTGACCTATATGACATGGGTCACAAACTTATGGAGGTCAAGGCTCATGTGTCATAACGTATTTTTACTGATGAAAGGGTCTTCCACAGAGGTTAGTGAACCCAAGTCCCTCATCCTTCGGATAAGGAAACAAGCCTAGGGAGGTAAAACCATTTGCCCAAGATAAGTATCAGAGAGTAGGGCCCAAATTTCTGAGAGCTTTTTTTTCTTTTCTTACTCAGCCTTGCTACCCCCCATAAGACAGATACCACTAGCACACAGGAGGGCGGCTAGCACAGTTTCACTCTTTATCTGCTCAGAGAGAAAGGACAGGAAGACAGCTTCTGAGGGGCTAATAATCTCACTTCATTCTAGTTTAGTCTTCTCAAGAGGGGTGCTGATAATGAGAACACCAACTCCTACAGCATTCCCTAATCATCCTTCTAGCTGGGGCAGGGGGAGGGGCTATCTCTGCATCTTGATGGGGTCATTCAAGACAGAAACAGCTTGTGCACTCCTCTAAATCTCCTCAAGACCCAATGGGGGGCCAGTGGAGGCAAACACAAATTCCCCCCAAGCCTCAATGGGAGATGATCTAGGCACACACAGCATTCCAGCTTGTGCATTCAACTCTAAGGCCCCTCCAATCACTGACCAATGCCCACCTGCTTTATAGGGCAACAGACAAAGAAGCCATATTGCCAGCAATAGCTTCACAAGTTTACATTATCTCACCATTATGTCTCACTGCACAGTCGCAGTGGAAATTTATAATTTAAGCAGAAATGTTTGTATTATTTATCATTACATAATGCTGCGCAAGTGTGGTGGAAATGGTTACAAATCATGAGCCTGGGAAATAGATATTGTTATGGCCATGGATCCTGGGACACTAAACTATAAGAAAGAATAACAAAGATCTACCTTACTTACACCTCCCTATTTGCTTTATAATCTATCAATCCATAAACAAGCATTTCTTAAGTGCCTACTACATGCCAGGCATTGTGCTAGGAATGGATAACCCTTCATTCCTATCAGAAGCTCAAGTGATATTATTGATTAAGTAAAGCTGATTAAAATCATCATATCCACTTTGTATGTCGATATTTCTGAAACATATTTTGTTAATTGATTTAATTTAAATCTACTTGGCTCATGGAGTTTAAATTCAAGACACACCCCGTTTTTACCAAAGCCCTGAGAAATCTTTCTGACACATTCAGTTATACATTTTGACCTCAGATGTTATAGAAAAATCCAAAGTAGGAGAAATTTGACCCAACTTGCCAGGTCATTCAAAGTAGTTTGAATTTATTTGTATTTATATATTTTATTTAGTTCACTGATAAAGTTTGCTTTGTAGGCATAGGGTGTTCTTCTATATGGCTTAAAGAGAATAAACTTTAACTGGACCATGCATAATCCTCAGACAGCAGGTTCAAGAGAAATAAATGTCACCTTTCCTGTGGTCTGGTCATTCAAGCTGATGGTCGTTTTGTTTTTCCCCATCTTAGACAGGTATTAACACATGTCATTGCTGCAGCCTCCTCATAAGTTTCTCTGCTTAAGACCTAGCCTGGAGACAGTTCAATTTAGAGTGCAGGGCACAGAGAAATTAGGTGTATAGGCCTCATTATCATCAGCAGCGGTTGTGTACTGTGCTGAAAATATCCACAACAAATTAGCAGGCACACAAGGGAGTGGAGAAAAGGCAGACAGAATGCTAAGAGCCCCAGAGCTAATCCATGCAACAGATAATAAAAAAAGGAAGTAGTTGCCTATGCTCTGAGCAACAGCTTGAGGAGTCTTGAGCCCTAGCTTACAAAATTTGTTAATCTTACAAGGACCCTGATACCTCTTGCGCTAATTCTTAGCTATTACATTAATTTTCTTTACAAAAGCTGCTGAGGCAACTGAATAATTTTAGCACCCTGCAGACCTTACAAGATACTTAAGTAGAAATTATGATGACATAAAAGTGAAACTATCCAGCAATAGTAAGAAACCTTTGTTGATAGTTAAAGGTAGCAAAGGGAACTCTTCCATGTTCACACATTCTTTTGACAGTGTTTAGGAGAAAGGAGTTTTTTTTTTAATATATGGTGAGTATTTAACATGAATATTGCATTTTTAGTATTTTCCTTTATACTGGCAGAGCTTTAAATGAAGAAAGTTCAATTCTTAAATAATTAACTGCTATAACATATCAGAAACAATAAAGCAATTCATTAGAAAATGTTCAGGATGCTATTTAAATGTATGCTAAATTTTGGTTTAACCATGCCACGAGTTAAATTTAGAGCAATTAACTTGTAATCCTTATTCTATTACTGACTCCGTTTTTTAAAATAAATAACAGCAAATAGTCAAATATGCAAACACAAAAAAGATCATGTAAAAATTGAAAATCCAAAGTTATTTATTACTTGTTTTATTTTTCAAATGCTCATATTAACTTTAACAAAATAAGGGAAATCACTTTAGTGTTTTTTATCATTATATTTGCAAATCCTTTATTTTGTTTTTTTTCACATAAATAGCCATTGTAGTAAATGCATATGTATTTATATATATTTACCAAATGTCCCTTTCTCTATAGAAAAATCTATGACTTTCATAGATTTTCTCATCATGGCTATATTTTAATATTTCTATTCTGTACTAAAGAGTGGGTGCAGGTAGGTAGCATAATGGATAGAGTATTAGTTGTGTAGTCAGGAAGAATCATCTTGCTGAGTTCAAATCTGGCCTCAGACACTAGCTGTGTGATCCTGGGCAAGTCACTTAACCCTGTTTGCCTCAGTTTCCTCATCTGTAAAATGAGTTAGAGAAGGAAATGGTAACCACTCCAGTATCTTTACCAAGAAAACCATGAATGGGGTCATAAAGAGTTGGACAAAGCAGAAATTACTGAACAACATACTAAATAGTAATTATGTATTTAAAGTGCATTGATTGCCTGCTCTGTATAGGGTAGTATTCTAGATACTGCTGATACCAGGTGAAAAGGACACGGCCCTTGCTCTCAAGAAACATACATTCTGTTTAGAAACTGAGAGGAAGGAAAGAAGGAAAGAAGAAAGAAAAAGAAAGAAAAAAGAAAGAAAGAAAGAAAGAAAAAAAGGAAGGAAGGAAGGAAAAAAAGGAAGAAGGAAGAAGGAAAGAATAGAAGGAAGAAAGGAGAGAAAGAAAGAAAGAAAGAAAGAAGGAATGAAGGAAAGAAGGAAAGAAAGAAAGAAAAAGAAAGAAAGAGAGAAAGAAAGGGCATTTATTAAGTCTTGTTTGCCAAGAAGTATGCTAAATGCTAAAGACAGAAAGGTAAAAAGCTTGAAAATCTTCAGTCTCAAAGGGCTTATACTCTTATTGTAGGAAACAACACATTAAGAGAATTCATCTGCGAAGTAACTGAAAAAGTCAAAAAGTCTGAAAGGTTCATTAACAGGGCAGATGGTAAAGCCTAAAGTGTCCTTGAGGCAAATCAGCAACTCAGATGATGGTGTTCAGAGGGTTGGAGCAGCTGATGAGCTGATGAGAAAGTCCAGAGAAGAGGAGTCAATGAGAGGGCAGATGGTAAGGTCTGGTGCTCCTCCAGAATGATTTTAGTAGTTGACTTCCAGATAATCCAAGGATTGTGACTAGTCTTGTCACATTTCCCTCTTGGCCCAGATGGTGTTCAGGTTGCTTAGGGGATTAGGAGATGGGATAAAAGGCTAGAGAATACATACACGCACATACACTTATACAGATACACACACATATACATATACACACATATATATATAATATATGAAATTATAGCATATGTAATACTGTATAACAATATTAAACTGTAATATAAAGTATATACAAGACTATAGTATATATAATACCATATAAACTGCGGTATATATAAAATTACTATAGTATTTTATATGATATAATGTATAATATAGCATATATATAACAGTATATATTATATGTAGTATATTATATATTATATTATATATAGTATAATATAGTATATATATAATTCTATGATATATAATACTATATATGTAGCGTGTGTGTGTGTGTCTCATACACACACATACACACACGCACACACATAAAAATACCAAAACAGATAGAGAACCAACAATGGGGGTGAGATCAGGAAAAATCTGCCGAAGATGAAGGAAGCTTGGGATTTTACAAAATGGACATGAGGAGACAGTATATCATAGGGGTGTAGGACTTGTACACACACGTGATGGGACATGCAATATTGTGTTTAGGAATTAACAGATAGACTAATTGGACTGGAACTGAGATGGCGTGAAGGAAAATAATATGGAATGATGATGGAGAAGGAGGTGGGAGTCAAATTATAGAGGGCTTTAAATGCCAAAGGTGAACTTCTTAATTTCATGTTAGAGGCTGTTGGGAGCCATTGGAGATTTTTGAATAGGAGCATGAAATAGATCTGCTTTAGGAATATCAACATAAACTGGAGAGAGTATATTCTGAAAGCAGAAAGACATCTTTTAATTTTCATCTTTCTAAAAAACTCTTCTGAAATGTTAATGTTTTTTTTTTTCTAGTCAGGGCTTTTCTTCTTAGTAGTTTGTAGGATCCCATGTCACTGTGGTCTTGATGCTTAGCAATGATGATGAATGAGATTCACTTTGTCTTTTTCACTCCTCATTTGAATGTTGTGAAATGTATATATTTTCCACCATCATTCCCTCATTTTCAAATAATGGGGAATTATTTTGTCATCATTTCCCTATCATTTTCAGTAAGTCTGATGATCTTAATCTCTCTTTAATCTGTTCTTCAGATATGTCATTTTCTCTTTCTTGGCTAATGAGCAAAGGGAATATATTTTTGCTTTGTTTTGTTTTTATTGTTTCCATCATATACAGCACTCACTCCAGTGATGGGAAGAACCATGTTGTAGTACAAAGAATAGTGAGGTAGAATTTTACTGGGTGGTGGATTTATTTTTGCTTATTCCTTGAGTTTTTTATTTCTCATTTAGCTTCTCCGAATCTCATTTTAATGATCTATTATATAACTATATTTATATATACACATATACACACATACACGTATACGTAAATATTTATATATACATATTTGTATGGAGAGTTGTGGTCCAGTTTTTCTTTTCCGAATGCTATTCATTCTACCCTGTCTATTATCATTATTATTACTTGTTTTATTTTTCAAATGCACATATTAACTTTAACAAAATAAAGGAAATCACTTTAGTGTTTTTTATTATTATATTTGCAAATCCTTTATTTTGGAGTTTTTTCCACATAAATAGCCATTGTAGTAAATGCATATGTAGAAACAGTTAGGAACTTCCAATTCCTAGATTATTAGTGGCTCCTTGACTATAAGCTCTGGAGTGGGAAGCCAATTATATTCCCTGGAAAATATCTGATCAGTTCTGATACAAGAGCTTCCCTGAATCTAGAACTGCCCCAAATACCATATGACATGGTGTCTCAATAGTAGTAGGTGATAGTGGTAGTCTCTACTACATGGTATCTCTCAATCCAGCCCCAATAGTTCTGGACCACAGATGACTCCCTCTTCTTGTTATAGTCTGAAAATTGTCATGTGTAAGTCTCCCCGGTAAAACATAGAAGTTCTACCCTTTTCTTTCCCCTTCTTAATATCAATTTTTAGGTTTTATCCCCAATCCCAGTGTAAGGTAAGTCACTAGTTTGACCCAGTGTGTAGATATTAGTGTACACAGCTCTTCATTTTTACCTACTGTCCTTCCTGCTCCTGGAGTGCCTCCAGTTAAGCCATATGGCCTTACTTTAAATATACCAAAGAAAAGTGAATCCTGCTTTCAGCATTGTCTGACCTGATTAATGTTTTTTTCAAGTTTCTTTTATTCCAACGACCGATCTTGACAAATATCTACCATGCCTATCTCATAGGGCAGTCAGAAAGATTAAATGATAGTGGATACACATATGCATTATCAAATATTCTGCAAATATTAAATATTTTATTTACTTTTCAGCAATTATGGAAGTGGATTGGAGTTGGAAAATATAGATATAGGAAGACGTGAAAAGAAGTTGTTAAGGTGGCACAGTGAGTAGAGCACTGGCCCTGGAGTCAGAAGGACCTGAGTTCAAATCTGACCCCAGACACTTAACACGTGTACTAGCTGTGTGACCTTGGGCAAGTCACTTAACCTCAATTGCCCTGCCAAAAAAAAAGAAGTTGTTTAAATATGAAAGTTATAAGCCTTCATGCAATGAACCAAAGAAGCAGGTTAGAGGACAATAGAGTATTAGCCTAAAGAAACTAAAATAAGTAAATTTATTTATCATTTTCAGAATATTAGGAATATTCCAAAGTCAAACTTAACTTAGCAAAGTTGAAGACAACATTGAAATGAAGAGAAAAATGTAACTGAGTGCATAATACTTTGTCTAATTTGGGGAACTAATAAGTATTTGCTGTTGGGTTACTAATGATTTCTTAATTAAAAAATCTAGTAGCCTTTTTTAAGTCCTCATACTTCTTTCCTTCTCTGTAGCCATTGACACAGTTGACCGCCTTCTTTTCCTTGATACCCACTCTGCTCTAGGTTTTCATGAAACTACTTTATCATGGTTCTTTCCTGATACTTCATCTCAGTCTCCTTTGCTTGAAATTCATCCACATTATACCTGTTAGCCCTAGGTGCCTCATAGGATTCTATGTGGGACCTCTACTCTTTTCTCTATATATTATTTCATTTGATCAACTCAACAGCACCAGTGATTTCAATGACCATTTCCAAGCTGATGATCTTCAGGTTTATTCATCTGTACCATGCAGAATTATATCTCCAACTGCCTATTAGACATCAAAAATTATGTGCCTTGGTGGGCAGAGCCAAGATGGCAGCAGGAAAGCAGGGACTTGTGTGAGCTCCCCACCGCAGGTCCCTCCAAACAGCTATAAAATGGCTCTGAACAAATTCTAGAACTGCAGAACCCATGAAATAGCAGAGGGAAGCAGGGCTCTAGCCCAGGACAGCCTGGATGGTTGCGGGGTAAGGTCTACCGCATGGAGCTGGGAGCAGAGCAGAGCAGAGCCTAGCGTGAGCTGTGCCTGGACTAACCAGACCGGGAGACGGGTGGAAGAGGCTCTAGCACCCTGAATCAGTGAGCTGGGGCAGTTATCAGACTTCTCAACCCATAAACACCAAAGACAAAAGAGGAGATTAGTGGGAAAGGTACTGGGACAGAGCGAAAGGAATTCCTGGTTTGGCCACTGCCCCAGGGGCAGTGGAAGAGTTGCAGCTACAGAACTTCACTTGCAGTTGTTTCTGGCCCCAGGCCCACCTGGTCGGAGGAATTAAGTGGTGGACCCAAGCAGGAGTGCGGAGCCAGCTTAGATCTGAGTCCGGTCCAGGTTGGTCGTTCTTGGGATGGTTGCGGGGTAAGGTCTACCGCATGGAGCTGGGGTGTGGAGCCAGCTTAGATCTGAGTCTGGTCCAGAAGGAGCACTGGTGTGGCAGAGCTTGCTTTGCAGAAACAGCTCTGAAAACAACAGTGCAACCCTTCAAGCTTGGGACAAAGTATTCTGTATTCAACAAGCAGTCATACCCCAACAAAAAACTCAAGGGTCAAGTAGTTGGCTGGGAACATGACCAGGCAGCAAAAGGAGCCTCAGACTCATTCTCAGACTTTGGAATCTTTCTTTGGTGACAAAGAAGATCAAAACATACAGCCAGAAGTCAACAAAGTTAAAGAGCCTACATCAAAAGCCTCCAAGAAAAACATGAACTGGTCTCAGGCCATGGAGGAGCTCAAAAAGGATTTGGAAAAGCAAGTTAGAGAAGTAGAGGAAAAATTGGGAAGAGAAATGAGAATGATATGAGAAAACCATGAAAAACAAGTCAATGACTTGATAAAGGAGACCCAAAAAATTACAGAAAAAAATACTGAAGAAAACAACACCTTAAAAAATAGACTAACTCAAATGGCAAAAGAACTCCAAAAAGCCAATGAGGAGAAGAATGCCTTGAAAGGCAAAATTAGCCAAATGGAAAAGGAGGTCCAAAAGACCACTGAAGAAA
>CM053623.1:292649994-292675711 GCA_028646595.1 Phalanger gymnotis | reverse complement strand
GGAGTTCTGTTCGGGACAGACCTTACCCCGAGACCATCCAGGCAGACCTGGGCTGGAGTCCTGCTTCCCTCTGCCCCTTTGTGGGTTCTGTAGTTCTAGAATTGGTTCAGAGCCATTTTTTCATAGGTTTTTGGAGGGACTTGGAGGGGAGCTCACGCCGGTTACTGCTTTCCAGTCGCCATCTTGGCTCCGCCCCAATATAGTTAGTCTTTCACAACATGAGTATTGTGGAAGGGTTTTCCATAATGGCATGTGGCCTGTGTTGAATTACTTGCCTTCTTAGGGAGTGTGGGTGGGGAGGGAGCAGGGGAGAGAATTTGGAGCTCAAAGTTTTTAAAAAACATATGTTCAAAAAATAAGTTTTTGCATGCAACTAGGAAATAAGATATACAGGCAATGGGACATAGAAATCTGTCTTGCCCTACAAGAAAGTAAGGGAAAAGGAGATGGGTGGGAGTGGGGTGACACGAGGGAGGGCTGAGTAGGGAACGGGGCAACCAGAATATATGCCATCTTGGAATGGGGGGGAGGGTAGAAATGGGGAGAAAATTTGTAACTCAAACTCTTGTGAAAATCAATGCTGAAAACTAAAAATATTAATTAATTAAATAATAACAACAAAAAAAATTATGTACCTTGTAGACATGTTAAACTCAACAGGTTTAAAACTGAGCTCATTATCTCCCTGCCCCAGGCACTCTCTTTTTCCTAATTTCCCTCCTCCCTGTCATCCAGGCTCACAACCTCGGTGTCATCATTGGCTCCTAGATCTCCCACACTTCACATATCCAATCTGTTGCCAGGTCTTGTAAATATTGTCTGCAAAACATCATTTACATATGTTCCCCTCTTGGTCTGATGCTGCCCCCACCCTTGTGCACCTCTCACCTGGACTCTTACGATGGCCTGAATGTTGGTCTCTCAGCTTAACTTTCTCCCCATATTAATCTGTCTTCCATGTAGCTGTCAAATCAATCTACCCAAATCACACCACTCAATGACATCACCTTCCCTACTCCCTCCATTCAACTATCTCCAGTAGCTCTCTAAAATAAAAATTGTTTGTTTGGAATTAAAAGTTCTTCATCACCTGCCCCACTCCTGCTTTTGCATCTCTTTATACCTTATTTCTCTCCATATGCTCTGTAATGCATTGACGTTCTCCTTATTTTTTCCTTAAATAAAACCCTCCAACTTTAAGACCCTAAGCATTTTCACTGTCAGTGTCTATGTGTGGAATACTCTACCTTTCTAGCCCCTGGGATCCCTCTTCAGGAAATTCTTGGTCCCACTCCCCCACCAGCCATCTTTAATAAACATTCTCTTTTTCTCCAAAACCAAAACCAAATAGCCTGGAATAGTCTACCTCCTCATCTCTTCCTCCTGGCTTCCTTCAAGTCACAGTGAAAATCTTGTCTTCTGTGAGAGGTCTTTCCGAACTCCACTTAACGCCTTGTCTCTATTGATTACCTCCAATTTATACTATATATATCTTGTATATATGTAGCTGTTTTATGTTTTCTCCTCATTATACTGTGAGCTCCTTGAGAGCAGGGATCATCTTAGTGGCCTTCCTTTGGATCCCCTAGTACTTAGCACAGTGCCTGTTACATAGTAGGTATTTAATAAATGCTTTTTGATTGAGCAACTGACTTAAAAAGAAGAGTAGTGAAAATGTAAAAAAGAAATTGTAAGAGTATGGAACCCCAATTCAAGCAATTTAAATTCTTAGAAGAATTTCTAATATCAGTTAAATGAAATTATAATGAAAAATAAATGAAAATATAATACCTTTCTATCCCCCCCCCCATCATCAATAAAATACTCTGTAGACATGAAAAAAAATACTTTGCTTGGTAAGTTAGTCCCTCCAGAGAAGTATAAAAATATTTTCCACACTTGAACAAATACTGCAAAGGGAGAAAATGGCAACCATGCATTACTCCAAAAACAAACAAACAAAAAACGTTGCTAAGCCAAGATTGGTCATTTCTTACAGGGTTTTTGAAGCCATAGTGTTATATAAGGCATTCCAAAAGTCTTAGTACAGTTGTAAGCTTCGATGCCTTAAAAATGCTTTAAGACCTTTGGAAACTTCTATATATGTCTTAGTCATGGATATAATAGCCACTAGCACTGTCCTTGTGAGAAAAAACATGTTGCAATCACCTCCACTAAAGATTCTGCCACTTTTACTTTATCATATTTTTCGCCATCTTTGTTTTCATATGATCTTGTTTCTGATCCAAATTAATTCTATAGCTGCAAAAGTGAAGATTGAGTTATGACAAAGTGATGAAGAACTACCTTCCCCCCTCCATAGAGAATGCTCATGTGATTGACTCGTCTGAGCTCTAACTTGAATCATCTTTGCTGTTACTTACCATATTCGCATTCCCCTTACAAGCCATTTCATATATTTTTTGCCCTCCCCTTTCATGCCATGCTCCCCGCCCTAAGCAAGAGACAGCAGGTAAGCCCAAACAACTCCTGTTCTGTTCCTCCTTTTGCCTTTCTCAATAATCATGCTGGGCAACCTTGACCTTCTACTCTAGGACATTTTCCTCTCTGACCAGTTTTACTTAGACCCATCTGTCTATTCATAAGGCCACGCCAATGTTATCTCCTCAGCTCAATGGTAATATTCCTCTTCCCCTAAGGGTTTGGCACATTTGGTGTAATCTGTTTAGTTTCTTCTCTCTGCCACTGAGATCCTTCTTGTCTGTGTCCTTTTTTAATTATGTCTAGAGAACTGGAACACTAATGTGACTCTCCATTGGACCATATCTTCAAGGTGAGCAGGTGACAGAAATCCTGAGTATGTAAGAAAAGTACCACAGCGCTTGGACAGAGGAAAAAAGTCATATACAAAAGAAACTGACAAACAACCATCCTTTGATTACATATATATGTGATATGATGCAGTTTTTTTTTCATTTTGAGGTGTTAGTGAAGCATATACACATACACCTACATATATATACATACAAATAAAAAATATATGAACATATGTGTATTTGTGTATAATATATACACATTATATTATTATATATACATACATGCATATATATATATCCTTCAAGAACAACTCAGTAGAATTTTTAAACAGCTGTGTCCCATTTCCCCCAAAATACTCTACTACTAAAGGATAATATTTGTCTCTAAGAATAGGCAACTTGGTTTCACTAAAAACAAGTGTTCCTCATTGATCACGACTAGAGATTTAAATAGGCTAGAATTGTCTACAAAATACTCCTCTCCTGCTTACCCCCACCCCAAGAGTTAAAGAGCTTATTAGAATCAAGGAATGCATACTTTAGGTACATATTTATTAGTCAGTTGTTGTGGTGGACCCACTCTATAACTAGAAGTCTTTCTAGGGGTGACACATACTGCAATAATATCCATTTTCAAGTCAAGTGAATCTTTTAAAAGCTGTGTGTCTTTGGTTGGTTACTTGATTATTTCAATCTAGCACTAATACATCCCCATTCACCACTGTCATTCTTGAATCCTCCTGAGTTTCCATCAACGAATCAACAAGTGGCAGCCCAAGTCATGGGATTTATCAAATGATTTCTGTCTTCTTTTTAAGGGGTAAGAGTTCCTCTCTCTCTCTACCTGGAAGATGATCCATTCTAACAAAGATACAAATATTTTAGGGATCATTAAACTGATATAGCCTCACCTAATCAATCCCTATTACCTTTTTTCTCAATGTCATTTATTTTGTATTGCCTAATAAATTTTATTCTCCAAACTGAACATTCTATCTTAAAAATTTTGTATTTAATATTTTATTTTCCCAAAATACATGCAAAAACAATCTTAGTATTTTTTTAATTATGAGTTCCAAATTCTTTCCCTCATCACTCCTTTCCCTTCCTCCTCATTGGGAAAGCAAACAGTTTGATATAGGTTAAACATGTACAGTCATCCAAAACATATTTCCATATTAGTCATTCTGTGAAAGAAAACACAGAGCAAAAGGAAAAGCAAAACCCAAGAAAAATAAAGTAAAAAAAGAGAATGCTTTAACCTGCATTCAGATTCCATCAGCTCTTTCTCTGAAGATGAACAGTATTTTTTTTTTATCATAAGCCCTTCTGAATTGTCTTGGATCATTGTGTTTCTAAGAATGACTGTTATTCAAAGTTGATCATCATATAATATTTTTGTTACTTTGTACAGTATTCTCCTGGCTCTGCTCATTTTACTTTCATGTAAGGTTTTTCTGAGAATATCCTGCTCATCATCCCTTATGGAAAATAGTATTCTATCAAAATCAAATACCACAACTTGTTCAGCCATTCTCCAATTAGTGGGCGTCTCCTCAATTTCCAATTTTTTGCCACCACAAAAAGAACTGTTATAAAAGTTTTTGGTATGTATGTGTGTGTATATATATATATATATATATATATATACATATATATGTGTGTATGTATGTGTGTATATATGTATATGTATATATATATGTGTGTGTGTATGTATGTGTGTATGTATACCTTTTATCTTTGTTTTTTATCACTTTGGGATATAGATCCAGTAGTGGTATTATTGCTTCAAGGGAAAGCATGATTTTATAATCTTTTTGGTATACTTCCAAACTGCTCTTCAGATTGGTTGAACCAGTTTACAACATCAGCAACAATGTATTAGTGTCTCAATTTTCCCACATCCCCTGCAACATTTGTCATTTTCTGTCATTATTATCTAATCTGGCAGGTATAGTGTAGTACCTCAGAGTTATTCTAAGTTGCGTTTCTCTTGTCAATGGTGATTTAGAGCATCTTTATATTACTATAGTATAGCTTTGATTACTTCATGTGAAAACTGCATGTTTGTATCCTTTGTCAATTGTGGAATGGCTCTTATTTTATATATTTGATTCAGTTCTCTATATGTTTGAGAAATGAGGCCTTTATCAGAGGAACTTTCTACAAATTTTTCACAGTTGTGATTACTGTGTATTTTCCTCCATCCTGTTCTCTCTCCTTTTACCCTATCTATCCTCAAACGTGTTTTGCTTCCGACTACTGCCTCTCCCAATTTCTCTCTCTTCTTTCAGTTTCCTACCCACCTTGTCTTATGCTCTTCCCCTCCTGTTTTCCAGTAGGGTAATAGGGATTTCTTTACCCAACTGAGTGTGTATGTTAATTCTTCTTTGAGCATATTCTGAAGAGAGGATGATTCATGTGCTCCTCCCCAACACTTCCATCTTTCCTGACAATGTAAAAGCTCCTTTGAACCTCTTATGTGACATAATTTACTCCATTCTAACTCTCCCTTTTCCCTTTTCTCTCAGCATTCCTCTTTATTACCCCTTATTTTTTAAAGATATCATCTCTTCATATTAAATTAACACCCTGGCCCACTATTGATGTCTGTTCCTTTTAACTGCCCTAATAATGAGAAAGATTTTAGGAGTTAAAAAGTATCATGTTCCCATGTAGAGATGTAAACCATTTAATATTATGGAATCTCTTATGATTTCTCTTTCCTGTTTACTTTTTTATGTTTCTCTTGAGCCTTCTTTTGAAAGTCAAGTTTTCTATTCACTTCTGGTCTTTTTATTAGGAATGCTTGAAAGTCTTCTATTTCAGTAAGTACCCATTTTTTCCCCTGAAAATTATACTCAGGTTTGCTGGGTTAGGTGATCCTTGCCTGTAATCTTAGCTCCTTTGCCCTCTGGAATATTATGTTCCAAGACCTCCTATACTTTAATATAGAACCTGTTAAATCCAGTGTTATGTGATCTGTGGCTTCACTATATTTGGCTTGTTTCTTTCTGGCTGTTCCCATTATTTTCTCTTTAACTTGGGAATTCTGGAATTTGGCTATGATATTCCTGGGATTTGGGGGATCCTTTCAGGAGGCAATTGGTAGATTCTTTCAATTTCAGCTTTACCCTCTGGTTCTATAATTTCAGGAGAATTTTTCCGGATAATTTCTCAAAAACTATGTCTACGGTCTTTTTTATTTATTCATGGCTTTCCATGAGTCCAAAAATTTCAAAATTACTTCTCTATGTATTTTCCAGGTCAGTTGATTTTCCAACAAAATATTTCACATTTTCTATTTTTTTTCATTCTTTTGATTTTGTTTTATCATTTCTTGTCTCATGTAGTCAGTACCTTCAATACACTCAATTCCAATTTTTAAGGAATTTTTTTCAGTGAGTTTTTATACCTTCTTATCCATTTGGCTAATTCTACTTTTTAAGGAGTTTTTCAGTCAATGTTTCTATATCTCTCATTTTTCCCATTTGGCCAGTTCTACTTTTTAAGTAGTTCTTCTCTTCAGTGAGTTTCGTATATCTTTTTTTCCCAATTTTGCCAATTCGGCTTTTTACGGCATTCTTCTCTTTTGTGTGTGTGTCTCTTTTGTCATTTGACTTATTTTTTTAAGGTGTAATCTTGGATGTTATTTTGTGCCTCCTTTACCAAGCTGCTGAATCTTTTTTTCATGATTTTCTTGCATCACTCTCATTTCTTTTCCCAATTTTTCCTCTATCTCATTTGATGTTTAAAATCCTTTTTGAGATCTTTCAGTTCTTTTTGGGTCTGTGGTGACTTCATATTTTTCTTTGAGTCTTTGGATGTAGCAGTTTTTTTTAAAAAAATATTTTGTCATCTTCTTTTAGTTTTGTGTTTTGATCCTTCTTGTCATCATAGTAACTTTCTATGTTGAGTTTTTTTTTTGTTTCATTGTTGTTTGTTCATTTTTTCAAGACTATTTCTTGATTTTTAATTTGATGTTATAGTTGGGCTCTGTGCCCATGGTGAAGGGTACACAGTTCCAAACTTCAGTATTTTTGTGCTGCTGCTTTCTAACTAGGTGGTTTTATCTAAGGAGAGGTGCATTTACTGCTCTCCTGACCTAAGCATTAGTCTGAGTGACTAAAATCACTTTTCTCCACTCTGGAATTATGAACATCATCTTTACTCACAGCCACAAAATCAACTGTGCTATTATTCCTCCTTACTCTGGAACAATGACCCAGGACTGCAACGCAGATCTGTGTATAGGTGATGCAACAGAGTTCTTCACCCAATGCCAGCGAGGGGACCACTGCAATCTCCTTCTGACCAGTTGCTCAACCCTTTTATCATCTGTGGGCTGAGAGTTTTAGAAGCTGTATTTCTTCACCAAGGCCTGCTGTTGGCTGGACAATGCACAGCATATGCTGGACTGTACTCTACTCTCACCCCAGACAGATCTTTCTTGTCAGCCTTCTAAGTTGTTTCTAGCTATAAAATTGTTCACTCCATCCTTTTTCTGCTTTTGCAATTGCAGAATTTGTTTCAAGATGATTTTGAAGTTGTTTGGAGGGGAGTTTGGGAGAGCTCAGATGAGTTTTTGCCCTTTCCCCACCATTGTGCTCCACCTCTCCCAACTCTGAAGCTTCTTAAATATTAAAATAATTCTAGAATGATAATCATTAAAAATTTCTTATAAAATCTATAACATTACATATTTCAATACTTTGTAAAGTTTTTCTATTATTGGCATTTTTATTACCAAGGTTCCTTATAAATTTTAAATTAGCAATGACAAATGAAAAAAATGCTAATTTTAATATTTAAGATTTAATGTACAACAATATGTACATTTTACATATGTACAATTTAATGAACAACAGCCCTGTTATCCTGAAGTTTTCCTTTCATTTCTGCTCTTTGCAGTTTAGAAAAGAATTGAAAAACAACATCAAAAGGAAAACTTAGGGAGTTAATAATATTCTGGGATGGCACTAAAATTTTCACAAAGAGTTTGGAATGAGTCTGGATGCGTGTATGAAGATTCACTTTTTCCAGGCAGACTAAAGATAATTTCTAAGAATTTTCCTCCTTAAATCCCTCACTACTTAAATCACCCAGTCATGTAGGTGACAAATATATGCGTTAAACAATCACAGACCAGTAAATCACTTTTGTAATTCAGGAACATATGGAACAAAGTTTTTAAACATGACACATCAGTTAATATTTGAAACTAAATAGTAACAAATAGTAACACAGTCATCAAAATCAAAAACTCCACATGATTTAGATATAAAGACTGATACTGTAAGCAAACTAAGAGAAAGGAATAGTTTACTTGTCATATTTATGGAGAAGGGAAGATCGTGAAATGCAAAATAGATGATGTGATTATATTAAATTGAAAAGTTTTTGCACAAAGTCAACGGAACCAAAATTAGAAGAGAAGCAGAAAGCTGGGAAACATTTTTAATAACCAGTGTCTCTGACAAAGGCCTCATTTCTAAAATATATAAAGAACTGATTCAAATTTATAATACTACAAGTCATCCCCTAATTGATAAATGGTCAAAGGATGTGAACAGGCAATTTTCAGAGGAAGAATTTAAAGCTGTCTGTAGTCATATGAAAAAAAAATGCTCTAAGTCACTATCTATTACAGAAATACAAATCAAAACGATTCTGAGATATTACATCATACTTATCAGATTAGCTAACATGACAAAACAGGAAAAGTATAAATGTTGGAGAAAATATGGGAAAATTAGAACATTAATGCATTGTTGGTGGAGTTGTGAGCTGATCCAACTGTTCTGAAGAGCAATTGGAACAATGCCCAAAGGACTATAAAACTGTGTGTACCTTTTGACCCAGCAATACCACTTCTTGGTCTGTATCCAAAAGAGATCATAAAAACTGGAAAAGAACCCACAGGTGCAAAACTATGTATAGCAGCTCTTTTTGTGGTGGCAAAGAATTGGAAATTGAGGGGATAACCATCAGTTGAGGAATGGCTAAACAAGTTGTGGTATATGAATGTAATGGAATACTATTGTGCTATAAGAAATTATGAGCAGGCATACTTCAGAAAAACCTGGAAAGACTTATATGAACTGATGCTGAGTGAAATGAGCAGTACCAGGAGAACACTGTACATAGTAACAGGCACAGTGTGTGATGACTGACCTTGATAGACTTAGTTCATCTCAGCAATGCAAACACCTAAGACAACTCCAAAAGACTCAGGATGGAAAATTCTCTAGACATCTAGAGAAAGAACTTTGGAGTCTGAAAGCAGATGGAAGCATACTATTTGCTCTTCTTTTCCTTTGTTGTTTTGTTTTGTTTCTTCTTTCTTGTGGTTCCTCTCATTAGTTCTAATTCTTCTTTACATCATGACTAATGAGCAAATATGTTTAATATGAATGTATAAATAGATCCTGTGTCAGATTGCATGCTGTCATGGGGAGGGGGGAAGAGAGAAAATTCAAAACTCAAAATCTTGTGGACATGAATGTTTAAAACTAAACATACATAAGTAAACTATATCTAAAAATCAAAATTGGAAACCCCCATTGTTTTTTTCTGAGCAAGAATTCAATTGTGCCTTTGCAGATAGGCATTAAAATTATTCAAAAATAAAATAAAAATGACAGAGTCCTGATGCTTATTTATTCATTATTCATTTTAAAGAGTGACTAACTTCCATGAAGCTGGCACTAATTTAGCCAAAACAATGTGTTCTTTAAGTAATTATTGGTATTATAAATGTGTATAAATTGGAAGAGAAAAAACCAAAACAAAACTTTGCTTAGAACAGAGACAGTAAGCTTATACTTGTCTTGGAGATTAGGTCACCGAAGCGTCTACAAAACAAAGGCCATAGCCCAGTCACGAATGAGGAATTCTTCTTTCAACCATATACAAAAAGTTTTAAAACAGACTCATAAATGAAACATTGGAAATAAATTTACATAGTTTGTCAAACAAAAGTAATTAAATTTTAACATCTTCTCTAAGAGCTCATTTACAAGAAACAGTGTTTTCCATTGTTTCTGTTAAAAAGACCACCTTCCTTATTAATTTATAATTGAAAAAGTGTCACAGGTAACAATATCAACAACATTTGAGAAATTTTGTAACAAAAAATAGCTTACCTCTCACATAACATTTGTAGTAGGGGGCAGCTAGTTGGTGCAGTGGCTAGAGTACTAGGTCTGGAGTCAGGAAGACCTGAGTTTGAATCTGACTTCAGCAGATTACTGGCTGCACAACCCTGAGCAAGCCATTTAACCCTGTTTACCTCAGGTTCCTCATCTACTGAATGAACTAGAGAAGAAAATGGCAAACCACTCCAGTATCTTTGCCAAGAAAACCCCCAATGGGGTCACGAAGAGTTAGTGATGACTGACAAGACTCAACAACAACGTAAACACAATAGCAAAAGTTTCTCCATAAAGAATTATGTATATGTTGTATAATTTTTTGTAATTTAAGATTTATTTGTGCATTATAAATTATGGAAAATTCTAAATTTTATTCATATAAAATATAATCTTATTATTTGCAAATATTACTTTGTGACAATTGGGGTCATACAGGTTTTTTTTTTTGGAAGAAGTGGAAGTATCACTACCTAAATTATGGAAACCATTGCTTAAGGGGAAAGTATAGAAAGGAAATGTTGAGTTCTTACCAAGTGAAATCTTGGATACTTTCTCCTTTTCTGGCTTTACCAAACTCTGAATCCCAGAAACAGGGGATAGAAAAAAAATATGGTCTTCCTTTGAAAATGTTCTAAATTTTCTAAACAAAATGTTATGACACCATTACTTCATTACAAATTTCTTTATAATTAAAATTAGCAGACAGTGTCACCGAGTAAATGGATGGCTGGGCTTGGAATTAGGGAGTCCAATTCAAATCTCATTTATGACACCTACTAGTTGAGAACACTTGGCTAAATTATTTCACCTCTTTCTGCCTCAAGCAAGTCCTTAGAGGGATTTGCATCACTGCTCGCATACTGAGATTCTTCTACATTGGAGAAATCATACATCATTTAAGTATCCATATATTAGAAATCTTATTGACTGTAATTAATATAACCATCAAAAATAGCTATAACAGGGATTAAGTAGTAATTTTATGCCTGTAGAGCTTTACTGTTGTCTATACACACTAGGTGAATAGAGAGATGAACATAGAGCCTGGTTATTTACATATATTTGTGTGTGTATGCATATACACACATATGCACATATACATATTGCTTCAAATTGCTTTGCAAAGGTCTGCAAACAACATGAAAGATAAATTTTTCTACTGAGAAGTGACATGAACTTTGTCCTTATTTCCACATTCCTGACTGTCCACTCTGATAATTTCGTCCCTTTCATTTTTATGATAAAAATAGATCTTTCCGTAAAAGAACCTATCGCAATGTAGACATACAATGGATACTTGACAAACATTTGCTAACAATTATGAGCTCTATGTGGGCAGCTAGGTGGTATCCTGGATAGAGTGCTGGGCTTGGAATCAGGAAGACTCATCTTCATGAGTTCAAATCTGGCCTCAGACACTTACTAGCTGTGTGACCTTAGACAAGCCACTTAATTCTGTCTCAGTCTCTCGTGTTAAATGAAATGGAGAATAAAATGGGAAACCATTCCAGTATGTTTGCCAAGAAAATCTCAAAATGGAGTAAAAAGGAGTGAGACGTGACCAAAATGACCCAACAAAAACAACAACATGAGCTTCATGGAGGAGTATTCCCTAAGTATTTTATGATAATTCATTTTCAATTATATTCTAATGCTACTAAAGGGTGAGAGGAATTGTGAACTTGCAAAGTGAAACTGAGGGGTAGCCTGTGGCAAATTATCTCGGATTAAAAAAATCAAACTTTATTAAAAAAAAGCAACCTAAGCATAAAAAATTAAGAGACCATCTGTAGCCAAATCATTGCCTCTTCAAACTGTTTTCATTCCTATACTGTGGGACAAGTGAATCTGATCATGTGTACTATGAAGTAATTTAATAAAGACATTCAGTATATATATATATATATATATATATATATATATATATACACAAATATGTGTGTATAAAATATATACATATATATTATATATATAAAATATATATATGAAATATATATATATATATATATATATATATATATCCTATCCTTAATCAATCAGAACTGTTATATTCATGAAGTTGGAGCATCAAAACCTACTCAAATTCCAGCCCTACTAACTTACTACTTACACAATATTAGAGAAGTCACTTCATCTCCAGGGCTGGGCCTCAGTATAGTCAAATGTAAGATGAAAAAGTTAGACTAGATTTCTTTCCATCTCTAGACCTATGATTGCATAATTCTGTAATTCATTGACGGTACTGAGAATGTTTAGCCTGATGAAGAATAGACTTGTGGTTAGCAAAATGGCCATCCTCAAGTGATCGAAAAGCTATGACCTAGGAAATGGATTAAATTTATTCTTTTTAGCCACATAGAAAAGAACTAGGAACAAAGAGTAGAAGCTATAAAGAGTCAAATTCTGGCTTGTAAAGAAAAAAATTCCCAAGAGATAGAAATGCCCTAAAATGGAACGGCTCTCTTGGGAGAGAAGTAGGTTCACTTTCACTTTAAATCTTCAAGTAAAGGCAGAATGAACACTTCTCAAATATGTTACAGAGGAGATTTACATTCTAGTATTGTCACTGAGGTCCCTTCCAACTCTGAAATTCTGTGATTCTTTGATTTATTTGTCCCAAATCTGGGTAAAACGGTAATATGAAATCATGGATCTACTCTCATGACCATAAAGCTGGAGTCTAATTCTTTAAGGATTGTAAGGCATTTCTTGAGAATATTGCCACTTAAAATGCTTCATGATCTATAAACATGAAATAGGAATATCCAGTGATTCCAATTCACTCTAGAAAATGGTCACTAACCACGTTTTTTGAGTCATAGACCCTTTGATAGCCTGGGAAAAATCTATGGATTTCTTCTCAGAATATTTTCCAATGGTTAGACTAATTTATGACTCTACCAAAAATACACTAATTTGCCTATCTTCCCATAACCCCTACAAGATTGGTTATTTCCTTATTCTGTCATCTCTTCTGATTTTATGGGTATGAGGAGAAAGTCGAGTTGTTTGATTTGTATTACTGGTTTAGAGCATCCTTTCATATGCGTGAATTTTTCCTAAATTTATTTTATTCTGAATTTAAGAAATAAAACAAGCATTTCCATAAAATAGTAGAATAAAAAATAATTATACATGAAACTACAATTATGTACAACTTGATATTTCTTTTAAATATATAATAAAGTTATATAACTTTTCCCCCCTTTTTCCTTCCCTAACCACCCCCTGCCCTTGAGATGGCTATCATTAAACATAAATATATATATGTGTATGTATGTGTGTATATATCACATTATGTTATATATTATATTATTTATATGTTATATGTGTGGATGTATTATATTATATGTAAAACCGGTATATACATTCTATACATACTTCTATTTATCAGTTGCTTCTCTGGATATAGATAATGTCTTCCTTCATACATCCTTTGTTATTAATTTGGGTCTTTATAATAGGCCAAATGAGAGTCACTCAAAGTTGTTCTTAAAACAATATTGTTACTGTATACAACATTCATATGGTTCTAATAGTTGATAATCCTTTTAAGAACTATTTACTAATATTCTTTGATCACATACCTACTAGGGAAGGCAAAAAAACAACTTACATTAAATGCAGCTATTAAAATATTAAACAGAAATCCTGAGTCCCTACTCAAGAAAGTCTATATAGCTGTGCTGATGATTCTGAGCCTTGAACTCTAGTTGCTGATGCTCACAATAAATTCATTGTAGAATATGAGTGAATAAATGGAGAAAAATGGCATTTGTTAATTGTTTACTATTTGTCAGGCACTGTGCTGAGGATATAAATATGAATATAAATTGTGCAGAGGACATGAATGTAAACATAATATATAATATAATATAAATAAGCAAAAGAATCCTTCACCTTAAGCAGGTAGCATTCTAAAGAGAGAAGATAACACATAAAGGGTAAGAGCTAGAAAGGAAAGAGGTACACAGGAGGTGTTAAAATTTGGAGATGTCCAGAAAGTGGTGTGGTGACCTGGTTCTGGGCAAGATAAGTAAAAAAAAAAATCTCACTTATCAGAGCCCTAGGCCCTAAGGGTCAGCTGGGCAGTACAGTGGATAGAGCACCATGCCCGGAGTCATGAAGAGGCTTCTTTCTTGAGTTCACATCTGGTCTCAGATATTTACTAGCTATGTGACCCTGAGGAAGTTGCTTAACACTGTTGCCTCAGTTTCCTCATTTGTAAAAAGACCCGGAGAAGGAAATGGCAAACCACTAGAGTATCTTTGCCAAGAAAACCTCAAATAGGGTCATTGAGAGTCAGACAAAACTAAAAAAATGACTGGACAACAATAGCAACGGGCTGTAAGGTTAAATTCTGAGTTCTGTTGAAAAGATCGCAAGACTGTATGGTTTGGAACTTTTTTTAAATTAACTTTATTTTATTCAGAACTTAATAAATAAAGCAAATATTTCCATAACGTAGAATAGAAAAAAAGATGACTGTACTTGAAACTGCAAATCTAGTATATGCAACTTGCTGTTCCTTTTAAATATATAATGAAAGTAATCATGTAACTTTCTTTTTTGTTCTTTTTTTCTTTCTTCCCTGCCCTAGAGATGGCTATCATCAGACACAAATGTGTGTGTGTGTGTATGTGTGTTTAAAACCATTCTATATATTCTTCTATTTATCAGTTCTTTCTCTGGATGCAGATAGTTCCTTCCTTCATATATCCTTTGTAGTTAATTTGGGTATTCATAATAGTCAAAATGTCATAGGCACTCAAAATTGTTCTTAAAACAAAATACTGTTGCTGTATACAACACTCTCTTGATTCTGCTCATTTTGCTCTTATTTTGTATGTCTGTCTATGTTTTTTCTAAGATTATCAAGCTCACCATTTCTCATCGCACAGTAGTATCCCAATGCAATCATATGACATAACTTGTTCAGCCATTCCTCTACTTACGGGAATCCTCACAATTTCCAATTCTTCGCCACCACAAAGAGAGCTGATATAAATATTTTAAAACATATAGGCTCTTTGTTTGGAAATGACAGTGAAGAGGAATGACAACCTGGTTCCAGACAAAAAAAAAACAAGTCCTTTCTGGCTATTGCCATTACAGTTACATAGACACACTTCACTGTACTAAAGTAGAAAGTTTCAAGTTGTTCTATTCAAATGGATTGTAGGAGTTAATGAAATTTTATGGCAATTACATTCAGGAATTCAATCAACAAATAAAACAATATATTCTAGATTTAATGGAAAGATATCAAAGAAATATATTTAGAGTACCTTTCTAATGTAATCCAAAATAACTCACATTTAGGTATAACCCAGCTATATTTTAGATACTGTCTTATGTGGTTTAGTTACCAAAGGTAACAGCACAGAATGTGCCCTCACACATACCACCCGATCAGGGATCTTGAAGATGATACTTAAATGAAATCTATCTTTAAAAATATGGTCTTTCCCTCAAGGAAATGCTAATATGCAGTGATAGATTATTGAAGAATGCTTATGGTTTCAGAAAACATTGCAAAACTATCACACATATTTAGCTGAATTCATGAATCATCTAAATCTGGACGACGAATATTTTTTCCCAGTTTTTCTCTGCCAAAAATTGTGCAATGCCTCTCTGAAGCTAGCCACCGTTTACAATGATTGGTAAATAGTTTTACAGTGGTTACACAAGTTAATTATCCACTTATCAGCATATAAATCAGTACAATTAATGAGATTTAACTCGTAGTTAAGAGGACATCCATTCCCACATCACAAACTGCTTCTTCAACATTTCTTTTTGGTTGTCGCGTAGGCATACCAAACTCAATATGTCCAAAGAAGAGTGCATTATTCCCCTCTCCCCCACAATCATAACTCTTCCCAACTCCATTATTTCTCTCAAGAGGAACACCATTCTTACAGAAACCTAAGTTCAAAGAATACTGGAAATTATCCTTTATGTCTCATTCAATTCAATCAATGCTGTTGATTCTTTCTCTACAATCTCTCACTTCTTTTCTCTATTTACACTGCTATGATCCTGCTACAGGCATCATCACCTCCTTCCTAGCTTCATAACTTGGCCCCTAGACTCATTTTTCTCCATTCCAATCCATCATCCACACAGATGCCAAACATAATTTATTTTCCTTAACTGCTAGTGTTACCATGTCATTTGCCTATTCAATATATTCCGGTGGGTCTCTGTTGCCTTTAGGATAAAATATAAACACCTAGTCATCATATTTGCAAACTAGAGCCAACTACAACCAAGTCTTCCAATGCACTTCCATTACATGTCATAACAATTCTCCTAGAAGCATGGACCATAGCTTCCTCAAAGAGGGGTGTTGCTTCAGTGGCACATTGTACATATACCAATCTTATTATGTACTTACACATGGATGTATGAATACATGTATGTACATACACATAAACATTAATGTGTGTATATACTTTTCTATGTTTACTGCAATATGTCCTGCCATTAGTCATAAAATGACTGATCTTAGATAAGCCCCTCAATTGTAATGGTAATAACGATTAGCTGAATTTAAGCATGGGGGCAATAAACATCTCTTAAAGCCTAGTGGGTTCCCTGCTTTTCAGATTTAGGGACTTTTTTTAACTGAAAAGTTCTGAGACAAGTCACAGTTGCACTGAGCCCCTAGTTTGAAAAAGAAAAGTCCTAATATCTCAAGGGAGACTGGACCCTCTATGTAATGTAATTTTATATATATATATATATATGTATATATATATATATATACACACACATATATATTATATACATACACATACACCCATATAAAATATGTATAGAATATATATACACATACATACACACATGCATATATATATAAATACACACACAAATATATGTATATATATATACACATACACACATTTTTCTAGTTAAGTTTTGATCTCTTTATGATGGAGACAAAATTTAATTTATTGGAAGCATCGGTCATGAAACAGCATAGCCTATGTTATCTGTGGATATTCAAACATGAGGAGGGAAAATTTGTAAAGGAGCTGACCTTTTCATAGACCTTCCCTCAGTCCTCAACCCCCAATTACCTGTAAAGCCAATGACTCTCCTCTTCCATACCTCAATTTTCCCTTTGCCCTATATTTGCTCTCTCATATCTATCTATCTACACATATCCACACACACACATAGATACATATATAGTTAAATATATAAATACATGTTACATACATATTTATATGCACATGTATATGCATAGTCTTTCCCAGATGCTACTGGTATCTCTGCTTCCAATTAAAAAAATTACTTCCGTGATGTACCAGTTACTAACCGCATCATCCATACTGCATATCTTCTGCTGAATACATTTCAACTCCCAATGCTCCTGATGCAAAGAAGAGAAAGGCAAAGATTCCAGTGCTTGCTACATACATTAGCCACAGAATTCCTATAGATTAGAGTAATGAAATGTGAAGTTCTTTGAGACAGATGCTATTTTTGGTCCACTCTAGTCAGAAGGAATGTATTCTACCAGAGCCAGTGATTTCTATGAGCCATTCCTAAAACAAGAACCATTAGCATTTCCTTTAAATAACATAATGGCTCTTTATATATCCATTGATTTGGACTTTGCAATATGAAGACAATATGTATTTGGAATACAAATTGTTCCAACCCTCAAAGAGCTTGCATTCTATGGGTGGAGTGTGTTGTGTGTGTGTGTGTATTCAAATAGTATTCCCAGAAGCCAGAGAGAAAAGTAAATATAGTTAACACTAACTAATTCTTGGACATGGTAAAGATTAGCCTCTAGAAACAGCCCATGATTTCTGTCAAATCCGAATCAGTAACAAATAGACAAAAAATTTGAATGAGAACATAGATGAATCAACTAAATTTATACGATGAACAGAGAAAGAAAATGCTTTTAGTTTGAGTTTCAGTTTATAGTTGAAACTAGAGGTTCATCACTGCACATTCAAAAATAATTGCTACATACTCTTCTCCACCGTATACATTTTTCATGAGCTAAAATGCACAGATGGGAAAAGGAAAGAGAAACCATTAAAGACCAAAGAATTTACCATCTCAATTAGGGATTTTGATGTTATGAAAGGTATAATCTGACATATGTCTTGACTGAGAAACAAACCCAAGGTAGAAAAAGACGTTTGTTCCTTTTTTTCATCAAGCAGCAAACAATTAAAGCCTCAGAACCAAAGAAATGCCACCAGAAGCTCTCTAGGGAGCTGGAAGTTAGTGATTTTATGGGAGATAATTAGGACTCACAAGAAAGCAATGTGATAATCAATAAGACTTTATGAGTTGTACTTTACTCAGTGTTGATAGTCTGGGAAAACCTGGGGCAATATAATTGTTCTTACCACTGATAAGCTCCACAGAGTCCCAGGCTCCATTCTGTGGCCTTCCTCAGGCTCATTTTAGGCCTCTGTCCTCAGGCTTTCTCTATGACCTGTATCACTATGTATATTGGGTTGTTTGTTCTCCACTTGTGAAGAAACTACTAGAAAATAGCATAGGAACATTAATAAAATTATTTTCATGCAACCGAATTTTGAGTTAGAAAGGGGAAACTATGATACGTATTTCTCTAATTATTACCATGGTCTACTACAGGGAGTTCCTAAAGTCTGGACACATAGGAAAAATGCATATTTTCAAGAAATGAAGTGAATGAAATTCTCTACAACATTTTATTTAATTGGAATATTAACAAATAACATCTTCAATTCTTTTGTGATGCAAAGGTTGATGTGCTTTGCAAGATTCACATGAACTCAATGCAATAACTCCACATTGCCGTCAATTGCCTATGTGTCCAGACTTTAGGAGCACCCTGTAGATAGGGATGAAATGTTTCCTCCTCTGATTCCTTTGCCCCTTCTAGAAAAGGGGGGCTTTTCCAGTATATACTCACATTGTGAGTGGCAGAAGGAATGGTAAGCATTTTGCTCAGGGAAAAAAAATTCTGTCTATATTAAACTAAATTTTGATATGTTAGCCCTTCAACAAGAATTTTTAGTTCCTCTGTAACTTCAACAAAGATGTGGCCATGCTATGGGATTGTAGAATAGTATGATTACTGGGGTTCTTTCTCAAACTAAACTGCCAAGTATTCAAATTCTACTTTGAAAATCTCAACTCTGATAGGTAGCTATGTTATTTGAATACAAAACATACACTTGCCAAAAAGACTATTTTATAGAGAACTCACACAGGGCAAGTGCTCACATGGTAGTCAGAAGAAGCAATACACGGCAACTCTCAAGGTCTCTCTGAAGAACTTTGGAATTGATTTGTGACATGGCAGACACTGGCACAGGACTGCTCAGCATGACATGCCCCATGTCAGAGAAGGTACTGTGCTCTATGAGCAAAGCACAACTAAAATAGCTCATAGGAAATGCAAAATGCACAAATTTAGAGAATCCACCCCAAAAGTTCACATGGACTATTTGTGCTTGACTGTGGTAGAGCATTCCAAGCTCATATTGGTCTGATCAGCCACTGTCAGACACACTGAAACTTAATGTAGTATAGTGATGTCATTTTGGTTCTCTTTAAGAATGAAGGACAACAACTACCAACATAGTGGCATAATCACAGTTCTCCTTTTTCTAGCTTTGAACTTCTGGTTTTGCTGAAGTAATCTCCAACTGTTAATCAGATGCTAACATATGCAGGAAGGATTCAACACTACAAATTGAAACAGGTCACAATTCATTCAGCCCAAGTGAATCATAATAAAGAAAAAAGTCCTCACTTGAAAAGGAAGCAAATGATCACAAATGAAAAAGAACCTTATGGTTGAAAATGTCAAATAATGGATTAAAATGTTTTAATTGTGTCACATCGGTCACTATTAAATTGTGCTATTTTGATAGTGTACGTTATTTTTAAAAGGTAACACATGTACTGGTTATTCTTAGTATTTGTCTTTCTTCTGGATCAGCAGGATATCAGACAGCTTGCATTTAAAATACAGTATTTTATTTCCCTGATAATGGAGTTGAATATAATCTTGAAAGCAACTGAATAGCATTCCTTTCCCAGGTTTCAGAATTAGGGAAATTGAGAGAAGCAATAAGAAAATGTTACCAGGAAGTGGTAATAATGTCAGATATAACTCAGAGGAAAGTGGATATTTTTCCAGGTTTTTTTTTTGGCCTCTAACTTCTGAAGAGACCTAGGTTTTACCTCTCTATACACACATAAGGATCCTAACGGTTTTTCTTGGCTCATTTCTGCTGAATTTATCCCATGGCTTCCACTAAGAACACAAAGATAAATTGAATGATATCCTCAACTACCAGGTTCAGCTCAGAAATTGGCCCAAGTTTTACACTGTTCTATTAATGACTAAAAATAAGGGTCAATCTTATAAAAGTAAAGGCCAAGCCTCCAAATTTTTGTTTGTTATTTCCCTTCAGGTCAGAATTTCTGACCCTCTTTTATCATTCTTCACTGCTTTTTAAAGTCAGAATTGTCTTGTTTGGTGATTGAAAAGAGACCCAGGCACTAGGGGGAAAAGTGCCATTTTCATTTTCTGTTTTTATTCCTTCATCCTGAGATTTTAGATCTCTTCTTTCCTAACTTCCCCTTCTCTCACTTCTCTTATTAAATACCTGGATTTTTTAATGTGAAAATATGCTTAATAAAAATGTATATGTATGTAGAGTCTGTATCAGATTGCATGCTGTCTTGGGGAGGAGGGAGTGAGGTGGAGAAAATTTAAAATTTTTAAAAGTCAATGTTGAAAACTAAAAATAATTAAATTTTTAAAAATACCTGGATTTTTGTCTCAATTGATACTTTTCCTGCTATACCAGAGACATTAAAAAGTCCCTCTATGAAAAAAAAGTTTCCTATGTTGAATACAATTGTATAGCTTGTAGTTCTTGTTTAGTTGTTTCAGTCATGACTGACTCTTCATAATCATATTGGGGTTTTCTTGGCAAAGCTACTGGAGTAACTTGCCATTTCCTTCTCCAGCTCATTTTACATATGAGGAACTGAGGTCAACAGGATTAAGTGACTTGTGCAAAGTCACACAGCTAGTAATTCTCTAAAAGCAGAGATTTGAATTCATGAAGATATGTCTTCCTGACCCCAGGCCCACCACTCTATTCATTAAGCTGCCCACATCTTGTAGCAATTCCCATCAAATCAAATACACATAAACACACACACACACAAATATTCACATACATATTTACATTATATATATACATATATATACACACATTATATATAATACATTATATATAACATATGTATGTATGTGTATACACTACATATATATAATAACATACATATCTATATATGTATATGTATATGACTAACCTGTACAAAGCACTCTGCTGAATCCCTTGCGAAAGCCAAAGACAGAAGGCAATCCCTCCCTCCAGGGATTTAACAAGTTTTAAAGGCAATTTACCAAAATGTCAAGGTTAAACAATGACACAAGATTTCAATAACAAAGCAACAATGAAAGATACATTATTAAGTCTATATTCAAGAATAATTTCCAAAAGAATAGTAGATAGATACACAGAAAAGCTACACTCTGAATTAATTCTCTATTGTGATCAAAAAACTCTGCTGGATGCTGGAAACAAATAAAGTTTAGCTGAGAGGTGGCCTCTGTACTCAAGATATGTAACAACAATGTTATTAGCGGCTGCTGTGGAGGTATGAGGCAAATAGCACCAGCACACATGAGGGCTGCTAGCACAGGTTCTTTGATCTGCTTTCCTAACGAAAGCAACTTTAAGGGGTTAAAAATCTTACTTTAATTAAACATACATATATCATTCACTTAATTCAGGGGAAAAAGTCAACACCCTGAACTTCAAAGCAAATACAAACAGAAATTACAAGCATAAATTATAAAAATAGAGCAAATATCACAAATCAGCAGACAGGGCTTCTAGCTGTCTGATCATTACATGCATACATAGTTACCAGAGAGAGAAGCACCAACGTCTGGGTTTTCAAAGCCATGGGACTCCTTAAGGGCTACCCAGAGTCTCCACACCCACACTCTTCCGATGAGTCAGCCCCAAGCAAAATGCTAACTTCAGAGTGTATATACACTTCTTCAGGGTCAGCCCAAAGATGGTATCAAAACCACGTGACTTGAACTCATGTGACTTAGGCTTTCTTATGACTTAAGCAGGTCATCAAAGACTCTGATTCAAACAAAGGCAAGGCTCAGTAAAAGCCACTTGATTGACTTAGTGCTGAGAAGCACTTCAAAAGAAAAAAAAATGATGAAAAGTCCCACTTTGCTTGCCGTTATATCATGGTAAGCCAAAATAAATTATAACACATAATTATAGCATTTACATAATTCAGTAGTATGTTACAAAATAAATGCAATATGAGTTTGTGAAGACTAATAAAGGTTACGATGGATTAGGGGAATAGACATAATGTTTTATGAGAAGTATCGTTTGGTTCAGGCTTTAAAGGATAGGTAGGAAATCAAAATCAAAGGATGGGAAGGAGAGCATCCCATGTATAGAAAGTAGTCTGAGCAAAACTCTAAAGATGTGAGATCACAATGCATATCAGGGAGCACAGTTTGCCTAGAAAATGGAGAGAGTGGAAGAGTATAACATGATATAAGGTGGTGATGCAGGAAATCATTTGCCAGACAAAAAAGTCTGAACTTCTAAGGAGTGATCCAAAAAATATGAGTAATGCAATAAATAACTATTTACATGCTTAAGAAAGATGATTTTTTCAGTGGTGTCAATGTTGGGTTGGTTGGCAAAGAGATGAGTTGGGAAGACCCATATGGAATAGTCCAAGATGCAATAATTTTTATGGTTTGTAATGTAGGCACATATAAATAAGGTGGCAGGAAGAATAGAGTGTGGGAACAAATCTGACTGATATTGAGGAGAAGGCATTAATCTTACCCTGTCCTCTACTCTTGAGTCCTTTGCCCCATTATGTTTTAAGTTTTCATTCTTTCTATATTACTAGCAAACCACAATAAGCAATTGTGTTACTCTTCTCCTGAGTCTGATCTATCCCTTCTGTCCCTTGTGATAGAATTTATATCTTTTAACCAGCCCCCAAAAGCTTTGTTGTCAAAGGCTTTAAAATAAGTTTAACAGAATATAATTTGAGATGTAAAATTGCAGACACTTTTGAAATTCCCTTGAAGCTATAGATATCTTGTTCTTCCAAATCAATTTTATTATTATCTTATCCCATTCCCAAAACTTATTATGTGGAAATGTGTTTGGTAGAACACTAAACTAACAGGCAATATCAATACTTTCATTACATTGCAGTGGTCTAGCCATGAGTAAGCAGTATCTCTCAAATTATTTACTTTTATAAAGGGGATTTTCTAGCTATAACTATTTCTTTAGTGACTCCCTAAGCTAACTCACATATATTTTATGTACTGTATTATTCTAGAGGCAATATTTGGTTCTTTTGGTTGGTCTATTTTCTCAGAATTTAGAATTTCTAAACAGTTTTCTGTTATTATTTCCTGTATTAGGATATTCAGATTTTTGAATTCATCATGTTGTTTTACTGAAAATCCTGTGATTATTAAACTATCTACAGCCCCACCCTAAGTCTTGAAGGTCAATAGTTTTGTTTTTTATAAATTTTATATGTTCTATAAATATTGCTGCCTTTTCCTTTTCTACCACCTTTTTCTCCACTTTAACATTTTTGTGTTACGATTTGTTCATCTATAACTTACATATTGGTAAACGCTCTCCAATGTGAACACACTTTCTTGTAAACTGGTATTATAGAGTTTTAAATTCAATTCTTCATTGAAATTTCTAAATTCTAACCTATATTCACTTTAAATTTCTTTTACAAGTTTTGCATCTCTTTTGAAATATTCAGGAATTTCTTGTTTCTTGCTCACTTGAGAGTCTATAGGATTCTTTTTGGGGGGGTATATTTTTTTAAGATTTTTTTCATTCTTCTTGTTGTTATTTATTTAATATTATTTAGTTTTCAGCATTGATTTCTACAAGATTTTGAATTACACCTTTTCTCCCCATTTTTACCCTCCCCCCTGCTCCAAGATGGCATATATTCTGATTGCCTCATGCCCCAGTCAGCTCTCCCTTCTGTCACCCCACTCCTACCCCATTGCCTTTTCTCTTACTTTCTTATTGGGCAAGATAGATTGCTATACCCCATTGCCTATATATCTTATTTCCCAGTGGCATGCAAAACCAACTTTTTTTTTGAACATCTGCTTTTAAAACTTCGAGGTCCAAATTCTCTCCCCTCTTCCCTCCCCATCCACCTTCCTAAAGCAGGCAAAAAATTCAACATAGGTCACATGCGTGTCATTATATAAAACCTTTCCACAATACTCATGTTGTGAAAGACTAACTGTATTTTGCTCCCTCCTATCCAGTCCCCATTTATTCAATTTTCTCCCTTGACCCTGTCCCTTTATGAAAGTGTTTGCTTTTGATTACTTCCTCCCCCTATCTGCCCTCCCTTCTATCATCCCCCCTTTTTTATCCACTTCCTCCTTATTTCCTGAGGAGTAAGATACCCAATTGAGTGTGTGTGTTATTCCTTCCTCAAGTCAAATCCAATGAGGGCAAGATTCCCTCATTCCCCCTCACCTGACTCCTCCTCCCTTCCAATAAACTGCTTTTTCTTGCCACTTTTATGTGAGATAATTTACCCCATTCTATCTCTCCCTTTCTCCCTCTCTCAATATATTTTTCTCTCTTCCCTTGATTTGATTTGATTTTTTTAGGTATCATGCCTTCATATTCAGATCATCCTGTGCCCTCTGTCTCTCTATATATGTATATTCCCTTCTGCTACTCTAATACTGAGGTCTCATGAATTATGCACATCATCTTTCCATGTAGGAATGTAAACAAAACAGTTCAACTTTAGCAAGTCCCCTGTGAATTCTCTTTCTTGTTTACCTTTTCATGCTTCTCTTGATTCTTGTGTCTGAAAATCAAATTTTCTGTTCAGCTCTGGTCTTTTCACTGCGAAAGCTTGAAAGTCCTCTATTTTATCGAAAAGCCATATTTTGCCTTGGAGCATGATACTCAGTTTTGCTGGGTAGGTGATTCTTGGTTTTAATCCTAGCTCCGTTGACCTCCAGAATATCGTATTACAAGTCCTTCGATCCCTTAATGTTGAAGCTGCTAGATTTTGTGTTATCCTGATTGTGTTTTCACAATACTCAAATTGTCTCTTTCTGGCTGCTTGCAGTATTTTCTCCTTGATCTGGGAGCTACAGAATTTGGCAACAATATTCCTAGGAGTTTGCTTTTTGGGATCTTTTTCAGGAGGTGATGGGTAGATTCATTCAATTTCTATTTTACCCTCTGGTTCTAGAATATCAGGGCAGTTCTCCTTCATAATTTCTTGAAAGATGATATCTAGGCTTTTTTTTTGATCATGGCTTTTAGGTAGCCCAATAATTTTTAAATTATCACTCCAGGATCTATTTCTAGGTCAGTAGTTTTTCCAATGAGATATTTCACATTGTCCTCCATTTTTTCATTCCTTTGGTTCTGTTTTATAATATCTTGATTTCTCATCAAGTCACTAGCTTCCCCTTGCTCCAATCTAATTTTTTTTATTTTTTTTATTTATTTTTTTAAATTTATTTTTGACATGTTTGGTTTTCAGCATTGATTTTCACAGGCGTTTGAATTACAAATTTTCTCCCCATTTTCTCCCCCCCACACTCCAAGATGGCGTACATTCTGGTTGCCCTGTTCCCCAGTCTGCCCT
>CM053623.1:292632378-292649494 GCA_028646595.1 Phalanger gymnotis | reverse complement strand
CATTCATAATGCAACATCCTAACAAAATTGCTCTATTTCTGTTCCATTGCCGACATCCCTATTTATTTTGCTTGAATATAAATATTTGTTATAGTGAGGGCTACTTTTCAAATGTACGTATTTTCAATCATTAACAAGCATTTATTAAACAGCTATTCTCAAAGATTTAGTGTAGATATAAATATATATCATGAAACAATTTCTATTCTCAAGGAGTTTACATTGAGTAAATATTTCTGTAATGACCCACCCTGTTCATGAATTCCAACTGTCTTGCTTTTTATTATCATCATGAAATGTTAATTAAGAATCTTCTTAATATAGGGTTTTGTGCCATATTTTTTGATTTGGTTATTCAAGGAGATGTGTTAGCAAATGCAAGGAAATGTGTGTATATGTGTGTGTGTGTGCATTTTTTCATGTGCATGTGTGTGTTTCAATGATGTGTGATTTTATTTTAATGAACGACCCCACCCCCACACCAATTTCAATTGCAGCTCCTGTATGACAGGAGATCTTTGTTCACTCTGCATTCTAGCCAGGTAGATGCCCTGACTTCCCTTCACCATGCAAGAAATTCTATTTTATATTTTTGTCTCAGTATTTTTATTGAGGCTGTCACCCATGCTATCCCTTTTTTTCCAATCCACCTTTTAGAATCACCTCCTTGAAGAATCGTTTCATGATCCTCCCCAGTTAATAATGTTCTCCCTCATTGTTGAGGGATATAGAGGGGCAGGATATAATATTATTTATCGTGAAGCATATCATCTCTCCTTAGTAAAATGCAAACTTATTGAAAAAACGATACATTTCTTTTTGCATTTGCATTCTGTCTAACAAAATTTCTGACACACATTTGGACCTTATAAATGTTTATTTTTGATTGTTTGATTCAATCCTTTCTAGGAATGCAAAAGAAAATGTATTGTATATTAACTTTTCATTTTCATTGGAAGCCAGAAGGAAAGTACCCTCACAACTACAAATGAAAATGAAAATAAGGTGATTTCAAATTATGTGGAACTGTTTGTTGCAAACTAAAAATGAAAAAAAAAATTTAAAAAAAGAAAATAAGGTGATTTCAGTTATATTTTTCATTACAATTACTAATTACAATTCAGGTTTATTTTTGGTTAAAACAATTGCACCTCTCAGCATTTTTCTTAGCATCAGTTTGGTGGGATGTACAATACACTATTTTTTTGTGTCTACAATTATCGCCCTCCTCAAAAACTTCACTTTTCTGGTGTCCAAATGATCTCCTTAAAATAATCTAAAAGGAAAAAAAAATCTTTCTTTACAAGCTTTCATTTGTTGTAGTGCTGGTGTTTATTTAAGAAGTGAGTCAATTCTACATACTGTGTAGTGAATGCCTGACTCAGGAAATTCAATAAAAAGCTACAGATTTTTCTGTCCTTTGGGCAAGTGTGTGTGCGCGTGCGCGCACGCGTGCGTGCGTGTGTTTTTGTTGGTAGTTGAGAAGCCTGGGAAGTAGGGAGATAGAAGTCTCTAATCTCCGGAGAAACTTTTTCATCTAGCAACTATATTGATGGAGAGAGATATGGGATGATGTTAGAAGAATAGTATCTTGGTTCAGCCAGGTCTCATAATATTGGCTAGAAAGAACTTTGATTTAACAGCATTAGTCATTTCCTTTCGTTTAAAGTTTCAGGGATCGAAGTTCCTAAATCAGCAGGATTTTTTGGACAGTAAAATATGCATTTTCTTTGCACGCAGTATTTTATGCTGTCTATTAAACAGAAGACCTTACCCTGAATGGAGGGAGGGCAAGGAAATGTGAAGCATCAGCTATCTTAAGACTAATTACAATTACTTTGTGTCTCTTCACAAAAGGTTTTACACCTTAGCTAAGCATCACGGAATGGTGCAGTGTACACAGGGTGAAGTGTATGAAGAGGAAAAGAGGTCTCAAGGCAAGTTTGGTTGGCTGTGAGCTACCACTGAATCATTGCATAATAGGCAGGTCATTGTGATATATGGGATCTAACATCCATATTTCCAAAGCACAGCTGTTCCTACTTTGAATGCTGGACTGAGTGCCTTCTGTGTTTTGAGTTTCTTTGTTCCTTACACAGTAGCATGATTTCTTTTCTTCCCTTTGCTAAATAGGGTCTACATAAAGTCACATTCAAAAGAGGGACTTTTCTGTGGTGCACATCTGTCTTCTACAGTGGCATGGTACCCCCTTGTCTTTAAATGTTCTCCTCAAGGAGATGCTATTGTTGGATTTCCAAGGGAATGAAAGGCCAACAACCCTAAAAAATGGTTGCCCATGAAACTGTATTAAAAGCAAAAAGGCACTTTAACAGATTTACCTTGAGAAATCTCATAGGCTTTCACAGTCTAATGTTTCTGCCATATGCTTCTTCGTCATCTGTATGTTCTCCACCCTTTATTAGATCCATCAGAGCCCACAACGGTTGTTTTGTTTTTAAAGAAGGTAATTAGCTTGACCATGGTCACAACCCACAGCATTGCCTGTCATCTATGTTAAAGAGGAAATATCTCCTTTATCCTGTTTGAATTGAGGAAAGTAGAACAAAATTATTCTTCAGGAAAAAAAAAAAGATTGCAGTACTCTATGAAAATTGAATATTCTCACAGTGCATTAAAATTATCCATTTTTCATGGATCGTGTGTAGATTAACATATACCCCCAAATAAAGAAATTGAAACTACTACACTCAAGCACATTTCAGCAACACCTGAAGAATTTAAATATAATAACCTCCTCCCTTTAATTATTTTTATTATCAACCAGGACAGGAAAGTAGACATTAAACACAATGGATTAAGATCATTTAACATTTTGAAAACAAAAGCAACATGGTATGATTCTTTTTTTTGGTGGGGGTAATATCACTATAGTGAGTTTTCCTGTATTTTTCATTTCAGGTTATTGTTTTGAAAGGATTTAAATTATTCCAGCACAGGATTTGGAGTCAGAAGATATTGCTTTGAATCCTAATTCTGACATCCATGTGACCTTGGTCAAATTTCCTTGAGAGGATCTCAAAGTTTATTTTATTTACAAAGTAATAAGATATCACATTCATGATGGAGTAGAAAATTTGCATTAGATTGAATAAGTTCTCTCTGAAAAAGTAATCAAAAGAAACTGTTCAGTTGGTTGCAGAATACATCCAACATGTACTGAAGCCAGTAAATAGAGATGTCTAAAGAAAAATAAAATCAATGGTGAGCAAAAAAATGAAGTTATTTACTAAATAAAAGGCAAGGTAACTTAGTTACTCCTCCTCATCCTTCTCCTCCTCACTTAGAACTTAGTCTAACACATGATGACCCAACCAACTTGGGTAAGACACAGTATCATCTCTCCTAAAGTATTCCAACCAGTATTCATTTTGGTTAGCCTGAAATTTGTCTATAAATGACTCCTAGAATTGTGGTTACAAAATCCTTTACACTTAGTGGAATCTTACCTTTAATATATATGTGTGTGTGTGTATGTGTGTATGCATATATGTGTGTATGTATATATGTATATATAGGTGTATATATGTACATACACACATATACATATATACACATACATGTATATATGTATATGTATGTATATACGTATGTATGTATGTATGCATGTGAGTATATATTTGCATTAGGACAATCCAGAGCATTTGTTTTATATTTTTCCTTATTGAGGCAATGTGTCATAGGAGAGAGAAGGAGAGAGAGAGAGAGAGAGAGAGAGAGAGAGAGAGAGAGACAGAGAGATACATACATATATACATACATACAGGGATACATGTATACTATATAGATAGATATACAAATAGATATAGACAGCTATGCATATATTCATATATATGTGTATATACATACATTTATATACATGTGTGTGTGTTGTGGTAGTGGGCTCCTCATCAGATTGTAAGCTCCTTACTTAGGATCTTTTTTATTTTTACTCTTCTTGCATACTCCCCTCTTGGCACAGTGCCTGGCACATATATAGTGGGTCCTTAGTAAATGTTTATTGATTGCCCGACTGATCTCGGCACTCTTTAAGACTATATAGTTGCAAAGAAGTTTCTTATATGCCTTGGAAGAGGAAGCTGCCTGTGCCAGTGGAATCACAGGTCCATTCCCTATCCCTGTCCCTCTTCTATTCTTGAGCTTCCCCCTGCCCTGCACAGGAAGATAGGTGACATGATGGATTGAGTACTGAGTCTGGCGTCAGGAAGACATGCGTTTGAATCCAGTATCAGACTTTATTAGATTTATGTATATATGTATGTAAATCACATATGTACAAGTACATACATATATACACATACATGTACACATATGCACATATATGTAAACACACTGCTCTGTATACACTTTTACATATAAGCATGCTATATGTGTGTGCACATATACATACATGTGTATGCACATCTGCATATATGCACATAAACATACATGTTGATTATGTATAAAATTATGTATATATTGTATAAAATTATGTTGAAGCATAATTATATTTCAACATGATGTGTTTCTTTTATATTATGTATTTTACTTTGTGTATGTAAAATATTATTGTGAGAAGAGGTTCAAAAGCTTCCTCAGAATACCAAAAAGATCCATGACACAAAAAAGCTTAAGTGTCCCAAACCTTAAAGCACCATTCACATATAATGGATCCAGAAAACTCTCCAGCTCTTGCCAAACCATGCCGTCCTCCTCACCCGCCTCCTGGTGGACCTTAGATTCTGTCCCTGGCACCCTAGGCTATGAGAGGTGAACTGTACTTTATCTTCCCTGAAATGAGGACATCATGCTCCATTCAAGCCATGCCATAGCACATACATTCTCTCCTCTCCCTACTTTGTGCGTTTCTTCCACGTTGGAATATAAGCTCCTTGAGGGTAAGCATTCTTTCTTGCTTGTATTTATACCTCTGGTGCTTAGCAGAGTATCTGCCACTTAGAAAGCAGTTAATAAATGCATTTTTCATTCATTTCCTCTAATTTCTTGAGTGTAATCAATTACGATTAACACATTACTATAGCACTTAATGTGCTTATTACCGTTAATTTTTAAATAAAGCTTCTTGAATAAAGACTATTAAAACTATGAATAACAGCTCATGTTAATATAACATTTTCAGTTTGCAAAGCACTTTCTTTCCAACCCTATAGGAACAGTGTCCTTTGGGAGGGTGAGGCACGGTCCTATTATTTCACTGAGAAAGGACTCTATTCCTTGTGAAGAATCTCTTTTCACCAACCTAAAAGCTTAGTGGATTACCTGATCCTCTGTGAATTGTACTGAGTGTCTTGTCTTGGCTGATATGGTCAAGTCAGCCAGAAACAAAATCTGAATGCATGCCTTGCTGATTGTGAGTTTTATATTCTGACTACTATACCATCTGCAGGTCATATTATCACCATTTTACAGATAATGCAGCTCAATCTAAGAAAGGCTAAACAATGAGTCAGGGATCACATGGCCATGATATGTCAGAGGTAGAATTTAAACACAGTTCTTCCTGACTCTAAGGCCAGCACTTTTTCTACTATGCTTCCAGCAGTCATTATTATCCCCAATTTACAGATAAAGAAACTGCTATTCTGAGTAATTCGATAATGGAGTTACTGTCACACGGGTACTAAATATCAGAGCTGGCATGAAAATTCAGGTTTTCTCACTCTGAATCTGACCCTGTTTCCACTTCGTCCCATGATTCTTGCTTGAACATCTGAATTGTGTCAAGACAAAGGAAGGCTTGCCATTTTGAGCCCTGGTTGGAGGGAAGCACTCCTCAAGTTGTCATACTCTCTTTTGCCCATAAGTTACATGGTATGTACAAGAGTTAGACATATTGCAAGTCACAAAGTCAAGGACTGATAATAGCTATAGAAGGGAACTCAAGATGTTCCTTCAAATTCCATGTTATTTTTTTTTCTTGTAAATAAAACATAAAATTGGAATACCATGAATTGTTTTCTTATTTAAATTTAAAAACTAAACTTTTCTAAGAATCAGTCAGTAGTTTTGTCTCTATGTCCATTAGAGGTTTTGTTTTTGTTTTTCATAAAATTGATTTTCATATGAAAGAAAATTTCTGAATGGACATTGTTCCAGTTTCCTCTAAAGTTTCCAGAGAAATGTTTGGGTATATGTATGTAAATAGATATCCAGTTACAGATATAGATATATTTCTAGATGGCAAAATAGCTGTCATCTGGGTAGATGTTTCTCCATTTGTCAATAAATGTCACCAGTATTTCTCAACAGGCTGCTTATGCTTCTGATGTTCCCAAATAGTCACATAGTTCAGGATTTTGAAGTTTGAAAAAAAAAAGTACTTAATGAGTCTGATCTGAATCAGACTCCAGTTTACATCATGATAATGTTATTTCTCAATCCTCACTAACCCACCCTTACCATATGGCATGATAGAAATGACTGTGGAGAGAATATATCATGCCAACTCAATTTTAATTTCAATATAATGATAGTACTCCAGGACCAACTGTGGGGAGGTATAAAATGATCCATCATATCCCTTTATTAGCTTCTCTCAGATCATCCATTTATAATCATTATTCTTATCCGTTCTGGATAGTCTCCACAGAATTTTCTCCTCTGGGTAATGCTTGTAACTGGGTGTCTAATGGGGATGTTAATGATTGACTGATACAATGCAATCCTGGGAAGGACTTGCCCAGTGCTGTCTCATTAACCAGATGACCTCCAGACATTGTCAGCACAACCTAGCCAAGATGATTGATCACCAGAGAACAGAGGTTAGTAACTATCCCTCAGGTATTAATGTATAGCATCTTCACTTACGCCCCTCTCAGACTTTTCCAGTAAAAGATTGATTTATTATGCTGCTTCAATGGGGATTTGTCAAACTCTTAATCAAGGGGCCCTACATTACCACAAGTAAATCAATGACACTTTCTGGTAAAAAAAAAAAACACTTTTATGGCACATGAAAACATGACTGTGTGGTGATTTTTTTTCTATAACAACAAAATGCTTTCTTTGTAATAGTGAAACACTTTTTAACTATGATACTCATATAACTCTATGTAGGCTACACACAATAGAGGATTACCTTATTGCATTTATTCTAGACATCTGAACCTACCCCACTCTCCAGTGCAAAGCAAGTTAATTTAATGGAGAGTAAGCTGCTAGCTTAATCAAAATGGCCCACTGTGTGATTGATTCAAGCCACAAATAGTTGGCACAAACAAGGGAAAGTAAATAGAAAGGCTCATAGATTGAATAATAGGCAGGACCTTAAAGGTGATCTATTCAACTCTTTTACTTTGTTTTCTTACAAAGGATGAAGCCAAAGCTCAGAGAGTGACTATCCAAGTTCACAGGGGTAGCAAGTGGCAGTTTGGATTAGAACCTAGGTTTCTTCTTTCTCTCTACTTCCTAGCTCTCTCTCTCTCTCTCTCTCTCTCTCTCTCTCTCTCTCTCTCTCTCTCTCTCAGCTCTCACTAGCTGTGATGGATCCAATTATATCTATATCTATGTTTCCAGGTCTGTAATCCCAGCTCTAGTCATTCTCCTCACATCCAGTCTCATGTCACCAATTACCTATTGGATTTTTTAAACTTGAATTCCATAGGAATATCAAACTCAAAATGTCCAAAATAAAATCCATTATCTTTCCCCCAATATATTCCTAGCTTCCTTGTTTCTATATATAGCACCACCATCCTTATAATCAGGTTCACAATTCTAGTCATCCTTTTCTCCTCATTGGTCTTTACCACCGTCCTGTTTCTGCCTCCACAACATCTTTCCCAACTGTCCCCTTCCCATTCACATAGACACTACCCTAATTTAAGCCTTCATTACTTCGTACCTGGACAACTGCAGTAGACTCCTATTTGTTCTCCCAGCATCAACCATCTCCCCTTTCCACTACATCCTCCTCACAGATGCCATAGTGATTCTCCTAAAACACAGATCTGACCAAACTCTAGGAGTTCCCTAGTAATTCTAGAGCAAAACATAAACAAGTTCATTTGGCATTTTGAAACCTTCACAACATGGTCCAGCCTATCTGGTATAAGGTACCAGCCTTATACACAACTCTTCCTCCTACATACACTATCTTAGAACATTTACTTTACTCTTCCCACCCTAACATTCTAGTTCCTGTATCGGTGGCTCTTTCTAATCTTCCACCCACAACTGGAAATTACTGCTGCTCCTCTACCTATTGGAAGCCTTAGCTAAAGCACGGGTTAGTCTTTCCTGATTCCCTTAGCTGGTGATATACCAAAAATTTATTTTTTCTTTATTTTATATGCTTTGAATATACTTGATTATGTTGGTATATGTTGTCTCCCTTAATAGAATGCAAGACCTTTGAACTTTATGTTGGTTTCATTTCTGTATTTGTATCCCCAGTTGTCTAACACAATGCTCCACACAAAAGGAGTCCTTAATAAATGTTTGTGTATTGATTGATTGACTCTACAGCCAGTATCAATTCTCCTAAGGTAGCTACGTAAGTCAACAAGTTAAGAAGTACATATTAAGCAAATACTATATCCCAGACACTGTGTTGCTAAGCACTGGGAATATAAAAGAAGGGTAAAAAAATCTGTCCTTGCTCTCAAAGAGTTCATGAAATAATGAAAGAGGCAGTATGAAAATAATCATGGAAAAAAAAAACAAAGCACAAACAGGATGAAATAAAGATACTCTCAGAAGGAAGGCATTAGGTTTAAGAAGGACTGAGAAAGGCTTTTTGCCAAAGGTGGTATTTTAGCTGAGACTCTAAGGAAGTCAGGGACGTCAGAAGGCGGAGATGAAGAGAGAGAATGATAAGCATGGTGAACTGCCAGGAATAATTCCCAGAACTGGGGAATAGTAATATTTTAGGAATGGCATGGTCATTTTCACTGGATCACAAAGTATTTGGAAAAGAAAAAGTGTAAGAAGACTAGAAAGGTAGGAATGAGCCAGGTAATGAAGGAGTTAAGAAGCCTAACAGAAGATTTTATATTTGATTTTGGAGGCAATAGGTTAGCACAAGATTTGATTCAAAAGGGGTGGGAGTTAGGCATTATGGAATATAGTCAGACCTATGCTTTAGTAAGATCAATTTGGCAGCTAAAGTATGGAGTGAAAAGGGAAAGGATTACTTAAAAAACACGCATCAGGCTGTTGAAATAATCCAGTTGCAAGGAAATGAGAGCCTGAATCATAGTAGTGTCAATGTCAAAGAAAGGAAGGGGTCATACATGAAAGATGTTTTAAAGTAGAATTGGCAGAAATTAGTATCTGACTGGATATGTAAATGAAGGATGACATACATTCTGTAAGACTAGGTGACTAGGAAGATAGTGGTACCCTCAGAAGTAATAGAGATGTGGGGTACCTAGGTGGAGCAGTGAGTAGAGCAGTGGCCCTGGAGTTAGGAGGACCTGAATTCAAATCCAGTCTCAGACTCTTGACTCACTTACTAGCTACGTGACCTTGGGCAAGTCACTTAACCCCAATTGCCCTGCCTTCCCCCCTGCAAAAAAAAATAGAAATGTTAGGAAGAGGAGAAGGTTTTTTGGGGGGAGTAAGATAATGAGCTCAGCTTTGGACATACTTAGTTGAAGGTATCTACAGAATATCAAGTTTAACATGTCCAATAGACAGTTGAAATGCAAGACCAGAGGACAAAAAAGAGAGATTAAAGCTGGACAGATACATCTGAGATCCATCATCATTGAAACAATAAATGATTCTATAAGAGCTTATGAGATTATCAAGTGATATAGTGTACATAGTGTATCTGGCTCAAGACAGAGTCCTGGAGGACATCAATGATTAGCAGGCTTGATCTGGATGAAGTTCAATAAAAAAAGATTGAGAAAGATCAGTCAGGTAGGAGAATCAGGAGAGAATGATGTCATAAACATCTAAAGGGAAGAGAGTATCTAGGAGAAGAAAATAATCAACGGTGTCAAGGGTTGTAGAGAGGCCAAGAAGAATGAGGGTAGAGAAAAGGCTCTTAGATTTGGCACCAAGATCGTCCATAACTTAGAAGAGGTAAAAAGGAAACTGATTTGGAATTTTAAAATGTAGTTTAAATAAATCAGAAAGGGTGGTAGTAAAGAAATGATGTATGAGGGAAAATATGAAATAAAGAGAGAAAATATAGAAAGAACTATTTCAGAAAAAAATTCAATACATCTACTGCTCAAACATCTGTTTGAAATTTTAATCTCCATAGAGAAACCTTTTAAAACAAGTAAAAGAATAGAAAAGGCACCAGCAAACTGAGGGAATTAGTGACATCAATTACTCATGAGTCAGGAAAAATGGATAATCTAGTGCCAGCTCTGCCAATGCTTGAACTGGAGCAAGTCATTAAATTTTGCCATTTTCCCAAGCAAGAACTTAAAGATTTAAGTTGAAGAATAGTTATTGTTCTGCATTGGTAGAGGGAGTTTCCACTAAAGGAAATAGATATAGCTTTCTTTAACTATCAAATCAAAACCCAAGATGGTGTGTGTGTGTGTGGGTGTGTGTGTGTGGGTGTTTGTGTGTGTGTGTGATATTCTATTCAATATATTTCTGTTAATATCTTTGATGTTTCTGTCAAGGACACAAACATCTTTCCAGTTCCCCCAAATCTACCCCATTCCCAAACTTCCCTATTTCTATTCTGGGCACCATCCTGCTAGTCATCCAGATTCATAACTTTAGAATCACTTTCATCCCCTCACTTTTGATCACTCCCATATTCAATAAGTTGTCAAGACTTGTTGATTCTACAGCCACAATATATTTTGTGTATGTCCCCATTTTCTCCACTCAAACAACCAATGGGTGTGAGTTGGGTTTGGTGTTACAGTTAGACGATTAGCTAAATGCTGACACATTCCTGTATGTTTGCATGTGTACAAGTGTGTTTGGTGCACTGCCACTTGTTGGGTGTTGTGAATATGTATATTTTAAGCAATAAGATTCAGCTGATCAGACTTCTTTTGGCAGCCTTACTGACACTTTTCCTATGATGTGATTGTTTTGAAGACAGAGTGGCTCCTACCACTGTGGGATGCCCAGATAAAAACCAATCCAAGAAAAAAAGGGGGAGCAGCTAGGTAGTGCAGTGAGTAGAGCACCGGCTCTAGGGTCAGAAGGACCTGAGTTCAAATATAGCCTCAGACACTTGACACACCTACTAGTTGTGTGACCTTGGCAAGTCACTTAACTCCAATTGCCTTGCCTTCCCCTCTCAAAAAAAACTCAAAAAATTAAATATCCAAATTAATTATAAAGAACATATGAAGATACTATCTGCATCCAGAGAGGGAGCTGATCAATAGAAACATGTATAGAATAATTTTAAAAAAAGAAAAAAAACTATTCAGGTCTTTATCACTACTTCCTTAGATATAATAATCTCCTCTGTCCTTCAAGTCTCTCTCCTCTTTCTAACTGATTCTTCACATATCTGCCAAATAATTTCCCTAAAGCATAGATTTGAACATGATAGCAGCTTGCCCACACTGGTGACTCTAATGGACCTTTGGATGAAACAAAAATTACAGTTGGGTATTTAAAACCCTTAGCAACCTGGCTCTAAGCTACTTTTCTTATTACACACTATTTCCCTTAATGTACTCTATAATCTAACCATGTTGACTTTGCTATCCCTCACACATAACATGTCTTCTCCCATCTCTGTGCATTTGTATACATAACCCACAGCTAAAATCAACACCCATTTTCTAGAATCTTTAGCTTCCTTTAATTTTTTTTCTTGAACTCGACCTACTACATAAGCTCTTACTACTTTCCCTCTGTGAAATTTCATATTTATTTTCTTTATATTTTATATATGTGTATACACACACACATATATATATATATACATATATATATATATATGTCTATGTATTGTTTTCCCCAATAAAATACAAGCTCCTTGAGCATAAAGACCTTCCATTTTTGTCTTTGTATCCCTAGCTCCCAGCATGCAGTAGGCATTTAATAAATTTGTTTTAGGTCTATTTCCTCAGTTTCTTTATTAGGGAAAAAAAGAAGTCAAACTAAATGATGGCTAAGGTCCCTTTTAGTACTAGAATTCTATTCTTGTTGCTTTGTTGATTTTGCATTGTATATTAACCCACAGCTTAAGGTAATTGGAACACTATAAATGGGATTGTATTTTATGAGGAGGAGGTAGCATTTCTCTCTTGGGCAAACAAACAGTACAAAATAGAACAAGCAATATGTGCTCTATTGTTTTAGAAGAATTTAAATGATACAGAGAAATTATTATTCTAAAATATAGAAAATGTGATGTGAGCAGGTCGATCTCGCAAAACTGTGCCTCACCTCCTGGATTTCTATACTGTGGCCTGAATCGCTGACACAAGTATTAGTGTGATGAAGAACCTCTCTTATTCTACATTGGATATGTCCATTGTACAATTGAAGATAGATAAGGTCATAGAGTGTAACTAGAGTGGGGGTGATACGCTATCAAGTTAATCCAATAGGTGCAAGGAATTTTGTTGTTCAGTTGTTTTAGTCATGTGTAACTCATTGTGACCCCACTTGGGTCTTTCTTCATGAGGAATTATATGGTTGCTATAGCTGTCTTTATATGGGCTCATTTCTACATTACTCTTAGAATGCATTTTATTTTTATTTTATTTATTTTTTTGCAATTAGGTGTCTTATCTTTGGCTTGTGATTCCTCATTGTAAAAATAACATCCAAGCTTAGTCATATACAACCTTTTCAATGCTTATATAATTTTGAGTGATATCTGACTAGGTGAGAAATGACGAGATATCTGTGTTGATCTTGAAAGCCCATTCTCAGATTCATCAATGGATCCTAGATCTAAAACTGAAAAGATCTCAAAAGCCATCCACTTTCAACTATATCTCACTTTACAGAGGAAGAAACAGAGACCCAGGAAATGAAGCGATTTGCCCCAAGTCATAAGCATCAGAAGTGAAATTTGAGCAAGTATTTCTTCTACGGTATCCCCTTGTATTCCTTTTGGAATGATGTTGTCCTCCTTCCCTCCCTCCATTCCTTCCTTCCTTCCTTCCTTCCTTCCTTCCTTCCTTCCTTCCTTCCTTCCTTCCTTCCTTCCTTCCTTCCTTCCTTTCTTTCTTTCTTTCTTTCTTTTTCTTTCTTTCTTTCTTTCTTTCTTCCTTACCTTCCTTCCTTCCTTCCTTCCTTCCTTCCTTCCTTCCTTCCTTCCTTCCTTCCTTCCTTCCTTCCTTCCTTCCTTCCTTCTTTCCTTCCTTCTTTTCTTCCTTTCTTTTTGTTTTGGGATGGGTTTTTATGGGTATTGTTGTGTATGTGTGACTGAGAACCTATTGTATGGATCAAAGACTTGAAACATCAGTTTTATAGAAGAGAAGAACAGCTACCCTTTAAGATATAAGCATATGAGAATGTTAAATTGTTATTGTCACAATTCCCTAATAGGTGAAGGGAGAATCATTCTCACTCCATTTAAATGTCACAACATCCTAGGAATACAATCAAATCTAAGATTAATAGAGGTTTTTTTGTCCTTTTGATGAAAATAATGTATTCAGTACCTTGTTCTATAAAGAGAACTCTTTTAGACATTGTAATGCACAGCACACCACACAAATCCAGTGAGCCAGCAATCAAATTCTTTGCCCAAAATATGAGATTTGGCAATCAGCAGGTGCCATTCCAATTTCCAAGTATTAAGTAGGAAATTATTATACATGCTTGCTGATGATGCATCTGTTTTACTACTTTTTTTTTTTTTTACTACTTTTACTACCTGCTAGACAGGTAACTGGGAAAACAGTTCAGTTGCATAGTTAGCATGGATCCAGCCCGAGCAAAGTACATGGTTTTTGAAAAGTCAAGACCCAGGCTTCAAGGGCTAAGCTGCTAAAGCAGAATGGGGCACTTTTATTATGAGGAAAATCTCTTGGTAAAAATAGCCTTTAAAATAATCACACAACATTAGCAGAATAATTAGTCCCTGACTATTTCAAGGACACTTCACAGTGACTTAGTCATTACCACTTCTTAACTGCCTTCTAAAGTTGTAGAATGACCATGAGATAAGGCTGAATGTTGGAAGTATATGATAATTTATCACTCACACAATAGTATGCAATAGCCAAAAGTTTGTTTTTAGCCATATCTCTGAGTTTCTAATGATTCTGTAGTCATAGTGAACTTCTGTAACATCAACATCATTTCATATCCAAATATCCATTTTCCTTTGGATTACAAATAGTTTTCTTTGTCCCAAACCAACAATTTATATTGATTATTAGAGGAAATTATGTAAACATTTCAAAGGAACATCAAAGCCTAATATAAATCAAAATAAAGTTGCCTGTGGTGGAAAAAAGAGGAAATAAAATAAGAAATTGTTTTTTTCAAGAATAATATTCTGTTAGGAACAAATCCCACTTTTCTTCATGATATATACTACAATTGACAAGATTTGTACTCTTTGTACAGGATTGACCTCTCTTATATAGTACTGTTGGCAAAATGTAAAATTTTCATTTTACATAGACTATCTTATTCTAACCTCACAACAACCAATGTAGTGAAGTAGGTCATGCAGGAATCATCTCCACTTTAGAGATGAGAAAAATGTGGCACAGAGAGACTTTTACATGGGGATAGTAGACTGTGATAGGTAGTATGAGTATTATTATATCTATTTTACATATATAACATTACCTCAAATTGTAAATACCATCTTCTAACAAAAAGGACTTGAAGGTTTGGGCTGAGAAAATCTGATGGTAAATGATATGATCCATGGTAAAGGTAAGAGTGAAAGAGATGTATGGGTACGAGTTGGTGATGCTACTCCTAGAGGGGGAGGGCCAATGATGTTATTCACTCCATTCCATGAAGCCATGATGATACCCAAATGAAGTTAGATGTACCTGGCCACAGCCAGAATTTTGATCTAGGGAAAGCACCTGCTGTTCTGATATCTACTTCTCACTAGATCCCATGTTCCTGGGCTGTGAGGGAGCTAAGATCTTGTGTTTGAGAAAAGTCTGATTCAGCCAAGTCCATTGTTTCAAGCTTAGGACTGAAACAAAATTATACACCATCCAAAATTCGGCAAAAATAAGTTAACTAAATAGCATGAAAAGCCCCTTCATCTCTACAGAGAATTACATCTGATCAGAAGAATGTCTTGGTTTAGAAAGGTACATAGATTGACATGGTGATGGGAGATCTATCTACCTCCAAAGGCAGTGACTCCTCAGGTGCTAACCATTTTAATATCCTAGGTAGTCAGGGGATAATGTAAGTGGCTTGAGCCCTAATTCTAGTCCTTGACGAATCAAATCTTAGAAATACCTTCTCTGACTTTTAGAGGAAAATAAACTAATCAAGAATATGTTAACAGGAAGTCCAGAAACCATAACTTCTACCACATCATACTCCAGACTTTCTATATTTATGTCCCATGAGAACTGTATTGTTACACTCCTTTGCCTACTCAGGGTAAAATATATGCTTCTTTTAATTTCTGTTTCCTGATCAAGACTATATTTTAGAAACTTCTGGGGCTTAGGAGAACATTGGGCTTCTAGAGACTTGGTAAATTGTCAAATTAACTTAAAGGATAATGTAACGTTGTTGTTTATCTCTCTTGACATAGAGAATTTTTATTTTTATTTTGACTGATATGATTTCTGATGCTGCTTTTTTTTAAACACCTGATATATAGCAAATTTTATTCAAGCCACACATTGTCATCCTACATAAAGCCTAGGAAAATGGAAAGAGCTGGTATTTGAAGTCAGGAGACCTAGGTTTAAATTCCATCTTTGTCAAATATTACCTTTGTGACCATAGATACTTTACCTCTTCAAGACTCATGTGAAAGATGATTCCGTTGGAATGAATGACTTTAGGTCTAAATTTCTCTCTCTCTTTCTTTCTTTCCTTCTTCCCTCCTTCCTTCCTTCCTTCCTTCCTTCCTTCCTTCCTTCCTTCTTTCCTTCCTTTTTCTTTCTTTCCTTCCTTCCTTCCTTCCTTTCTTCCTTCCTTCCTTCCTTCCTTCCTTCCTTCCTTCCTTCCTTCCTTCCTTCCTTCCTTCCTTCCTTCCTTCCTTCCTTCCTTCTTTCCTTTCTTTCTAATTATCAAGTGTTGTTGCTTACTTGTTTCTATATTGAGTAAAAACCCTTTATGCAACATTTATGTCTATTTCCACGAAGATGTGAACTCCATTAGTAGATCACATGATCTGTAGTCAGGGAAATACAATAAGTACAAAAGGAGATAGCAGTAGTTAGTGGATGAGGACACAGAGGTAAATTCAATTAGGTAAGGCCACAAATGCACATGCTCCCTAGGCAAATTGATTCCATCCCTGTAGAGTAGGTATTCTTAAATTATAAAGATAGAGATACATTATAGAGATAGAGATACATTACAGGTATATATATATATATGTATGTATGTATCTACATATATATGTATATGTATATGTATATATAGACAGACATGAATATTAACATTTCTATCTCTATTTCATCTCTATCTCTATGCATGAGCAACTACATCCACATCTCTCTTTATTTCTCCATCATGACCCTATCTCTACAACTACATCTATGTTGATTGCACATTCATTTCATTCATGCCCACCTCTATGTGACCTCATTTTGGGGTTTTCTTGGGAAACATACTGATGCAGTTTGCCATTTCCTTCTCCATCTCATTTTACAGATGAGGAGCTGTGCCAGTAAGGCAAAATGGGCTTAGTTTAACAGGTGCCCTTGAGCAGTTTGGCTTTTGTTTACCGTGAAAGTACTTTCACCTGTTAAATGCTAAGCCCCAGGCCCAAAGCCCTATCAGGTGTGAAACCCGTGTGGGTGTAGATTAATCACTTAAGAGGGGCCAACTCGGGAACCAGTGGGTCTCTGGACTCTGGTCTCTAGTCGTTGAGGCGGGACTTAAGAACGCCAGAGGCTTGGCTGTGAGGAGAGGGGAGAAATTACAGCTGGAAAAAAATCCGAAGCAGAGCCGACCCCTGTGTGGACCCAGGAGTTCGAGCGAGGTCTTGAGGCTGGTGAATATGATTTATGCCATCTTATTTTCCTGTGGCCTC
>CM053623.1:292619787-292631878 GCA_028646595.1 Phalanger gymnotis | reverse complement strand
CGTAGATTAATCACTTAAGAGGGGCCAACTCGGGAACCAGTGGGTCTCTGGACTCTGGTCTCTAGTCATTGAGGCGGGACTTGAGAACGCCAGAGGCTTGGCTGTGAGGAGAGGGGAGAAACTACAGCTGGAAAAAAATCCGAAGCAGAGCCGACCCCTGTGTGGACCCAGGAGTTCGAGCGAGGTCTTGAGGCTGGTGAATATAATTTATGCCATCTTATTTTTCTGTGGCTGCCTGGCTACTCTTGTGAGGTGGGCCTACTGGGCCTGGAGGCTTGTGTTCACATTACTGGAATGGGGAGGTTGGTTCACTAATTTGTTGCTCTGGGCCCTGAATAAATTTTTTGATGCCTTCTGCTTGGAGAATTCTGTATACCCAACGATTTTGAACCATTCAGATATTTATATGATCCTTTCTGAGATCATAAATTTGGCCTTCCTACTACAGGAGCTAAGGCAAAGAGGTTTAAACGATTTGCCCAAGTCCATGCGGCTAGTATCTGAGGCTAGATTTGGACTCAGGAACACCTGTCTTCTTGATTCCAGACACAGTGCTCTGTCTATTATACCACATTTCTACCCCATCTATATCTATATTGATATCCGTATATATAATGGCATCTATATAAATATCTCTATCTCTACCTTTATAATACGATATATTACATTTTCAGCAGCTAAGTGGCACAGTGGATAAAGTGCTGGGCCTGAAGTCAAGAGGACTCATATTCCTAAGTTCAAATCTGGCCTCAAACACTAGCTGTGTTATCCAGGTCAAGCCACTTAACCCTATTTGCCTCAATTCCTCAACTGTAAAATAACCTGGAGAAGGAAATGGGAAACCACTGTGGTATCTTTGAGAAGAAAATTCCAAATGGAGTTATGGAAAGTTGGAAAAGACTGAACCAACTCAACAGCAGCAGCAGGAGTAGCATATTACATTTCAGACTCTAAGTTAAGAATATTTATCTGTGAAGAGAGACAAAGCTAAGCGATAGGTTACTGATGCTCTATTGATCATACATTCTTTTGAGACCCTTTTTTAGCACTTCTACTCCAGTAAGGCACATAAAAAATGATATGGTAAACCTGAGACTAGCAATAAATGTTACCTGATGGATAAATGTCTTTCCTGTGTTCATGTAGCTGTAATGGGGGTCTCCACAGGCGTGGAACACCTGGAACAGTATTTCTTCCTCTGGAAAACCTGAGAAAGCTACTTCCAGGAGAATTGTCACCACCTGTAAAAGATGTGACTTGGATAAGCCTTCCAAGCATGCATAGATATTTTGTGACTAATTCTTGTCAGCTAACCACATATTCAAGAGAAGGCTCTTTAATTTGCTAGAAAGGCATTCTAAGACACATTAGTTTTGGCTACTGGACCTTTATCTTATTGACTTCAGGGAGAACTTGGCAATGCCTTCTCTCATGATGTTGTATGAAGAAAGGAAACTCTGACCTTGGGAGTACTGAAAATTCAAGAAAATAAGCCATAAGAATCTGACAGTTGGAATCCAGGTTGCGTTTTACAGCCAGCCCATCATCAAAGCCCTGGAAATCAAGAAGTATCCTTCAGGGCGCCTATCAAAGAAGAAGTGGAGAGGAAGACTAATGCAGCAGTGATGTTGCCTTTGGACATGAACTTAATTTAATCTTTAATTTATTCTTCTGATTAATCTCTTCTGTTCAATAAATATTTGGGGAGGAACTGTATAAGAACTGAGCTAAATTTTGAGTACTCTTCCAGAGACTTGGGAAGTATGAAGAATGGAATGTCCCAGAAATGTTGGGAAAAAAAAATTGTGCATATTATTTTTAATGTATCTTTCAGGTAAAAATTTATTGGGAAAACCCAATAAATGTTTAGTGGCTAAATGGAACTGGCTGCTACTCACTGGTCCCTAATAAATGGGAGCTCAAGCTGATGCCATTAGAGAAAAGATGCCCCCATGCATTCTGCAGAGTAACCTAGGACTGTGTGGTGACTTGTGGTGTGTCTGGCTCTTCAAGAGAGGAGTAAATCCTACAAACTCCATATAGCCAGTAAATATCAGAGGCATGATTTAAACTCAAGTTTGCCCAATTCCAAATTCAACATTCTATCCAATATGGAATACTGCATTAACTCTCTTAATGCAAGCTTGCTAAAGAAGTCTCTATTTAAATTAATATGTTTTTGAATAGGCATTGGTTTAACCTATCCTTGTTTTAAGTAAGCCAATTTATTATGTAGAAAGAAATGATTTAACTGAGGCAACTTAATTATACCTGATATTGGTAAAATCAAAAAGAGGATCAAGGTAGAAAGGGGCAATAATACTTCCTTATGCTTCTAAGAAGGGAAAGGTGATTAGGAACATTTCATAGGAATTAGAGCTAATAATTCCCTCCAAACATGAAGTCACCAAAAAGACTTTATTGATTTTCTTTCCATCAATCCCCTGATTTCTTAGAATAACCTTCATTTTTAAAAAATTTTATATATATATATATATATTCAGGGAGAGGGCAGGGCAATTGGGGTTAAGTGACTTGCCCCAGGTCACACAGCTAGCCAGTGTGTCAAGTGTCTGAGGCCAGATTTGAAGTCAGGTCCTCCTGACTCCAGGGTTGGTGCTCTACTCACTGCGCCACTTAGCTGCCCCTAGAATAACCTTCTTGTGGTGCTAATTAAATATTGGCAAGGCACTGTCCCAATCTGGGCATTTTTATAGCTCAAGGTATCAGTGATTTGACAAGGTGACATGAAAATTGGGCCCCTGTGGTCAATTACTCTTTTGAACTTTCAAAATACATAGGGGAAAGAGCTAGAAGAGGGATATTTAGTTGATATTTCAAATTGTGCCTTTTTCGTGAGTTATTTCAGGGTTGGTTTGACCAGATATGCCAGCCTGGCAAGAATCATTTGGCTTTTAGTCTGTTTGTCTCCCTATAGATCAGCTAGATTCCCTCTGTTCCATTGCCCCACACTGAAGCTTTAACCATATCCAGCCATTTCCCAAATGTGTGCCACTGGCCACAAGGGGAATCAGGTAAGAGGATAGTCAGATAATAGGAAATTCATAAACATTTAAAGAAGTATCCTTCTTCTGGGGAGGGGAACAGGAGTGTCTCCAGCAGGGTCATATGTCAAGAACAATAGGTTTTTTTTTTTAATAAAGGATCCATGAACATATATATACATACATATATTATATATATATATTATATATATATATATATTATATATACAGAGAGAGAGAGAGAGCGAGCACATATTCTCTTGTGCCATTTTACAAAACTGCACAGAACCAAGCCTCTAGATCAAACTATGCTTTGTTTGGGGCATGAGAATTGTTTAGCTCTGTAATAGGACCAGAACAGCAACAAACTTCTCCAGAAAAAAAGAAAACCCTCTTATTCCTTTAAGAAAAAAAAAACACCTCTATTCTGAGTGCACAGTGAAGTAAAAATAATGTGAGTTCAAATGTATTAATGTCTCACAGAATAACGTCAGGTTGAATATCATGTAAAAGCTACAATTGTAGAAATTCATTCTCATACTTTATACTTCCGTTGCTATGATTTTAAAAGGAAAGGGTAGAAAATTCCCTTCTTTTCCATTTATTCCTAAGAGAATAGCAATTAGCTATTTCCTTTAACTAGGAAAATGCCTTCCCCTTTTCCCCATGAAATGGAAAAACTAGATGACAAATTGCATATTCACATCCATTAATGGTATAACCCTGCTCTTGCTGTTTTTCTTTTCTCTTAGGTAATGCTATCTGACATCCTATAATAATTTTAAGTCTGGAGGAAATTATTTAAAATAATTACTTGGGAGTGAGAAATCTCAAGAATCTATTACAGAACAACCCATTAGTGAATTTATATACTGTTATAAAATACTTGACTTTCCTCTGCAACCACATAAAACTGGAAATGTGGTAAAATCTCAGACACATTTTCAAAATTACGTTTTTCCTCCCTACATGAGAAATAAGTGGATATGTTTACAAGTAAGTTATAGTTATAAAAATTAAGTCCAGGGCTTGAGGATTTGGGGAAGTTTATATTAAGAGCTTTACTTTTTTGTTCTTCCTCTTTTAAACATAGACAGAAAAAGAGAAAGAAAGAAGGAAAGAAAGAAAGAAAGAAAGAAAGAAAGAAAGAAAGAAAGAAAGAAAGAAAGAAAGAAAGAAAGAAAGAAAGGGAGGGAGGAAGGGAGGAAGGAAGGAAGGAAGGAAAGGAAGAAAAGGAAGGAAGGAAGGAAGGAAGGAAGGAAGGAAGGAAGGAAGGAAGGAAGGAAGGAAGGAAGGAAGGAAAGAGAAAGAAAGGGAGAAAAAAGAAAGAGAGAGATAAGAAAGAGAGAAAGAAAGAGAAATGAAGGAAGGAAAGAAGGAAGGAAGGAATGGAGGAAGGGTAGGAGAAAGGGCAAGAGGAAGAAAAGGAAAGAAAGAATAAAGGGCAGAGAAACCGAGACAGACAATCAGACAAGGATGTGAAAACAGTTCAACAAACATTTATTTAATACCTACAGTGTTGCAAGCATTGAATATGCAAAGAAAGACAAATAGTCTCTATAACTCAATAAATTCATGGTTTAATGGGGGGAAATAATGTGCAAGAAACTATGTACAAATACTATACATACATGCGTGTGTGTGTGTGTGTGTGTGTGTGTATTATAATGGGAGGTGATCTCAGAGGGCAGGCACTAGCATTAAGAAGGACTGGGAAAGAATTCTTCACCTATTCAATGACTTAAACACAGTTTGGCAGACTTGTCGATTGAAGAAAATGACTCCACTAAATTGAAATGATTGAGATGATAATATGTAATGAAAGGGAAATGCCCAGAAACAGCTAGAAATTACCAAGAGAATTTAAATATGGAGTAGTAGCATCGGTAAATACCTAGGATAAAAGACAAGAAAGCTCAGAAAACATCACCCACTGAAGCAGTTTCCTTTCTGTGGATGTAGAAGCCCTCTTGCTCAGTCTGTCCTTCCTCTTCCCTCACCCTACCTCCCAATCAGAGGGGCAGCAGGGCTGTGGCCCAGGGGAGCAGTAAGACAGAAAGTAACTACAGAAAGTACCATAGCAGTGGCCTGGAGAGATGCCAGGGTAGTAAAGAAGGTATTGTTTTTTGCTAGGTCTGGCTATGAAGTCCAATTCCTCTCCCCTTGATATATTGGTGAAAAGTAGTCAGTCACTAATCAGTGGACAGAATAACCAATGCAACTGAGAATAGAAGCATTTTTATGAAGTTTAGTTTATCCCACCTGCTAAGTTTTTAATCTTCCTCTTTAAGAAGCTGGAATGTACTAGAAGAACTAGTCAGATAACTGAGTGTGAATGGTAGTGTGGTACAGTGGAAAGATCTCTGGATTTGGACACAGAGGACCTCTGGTTCCTCCTCACATCATGCCTGAGTGGCCGCAGGTCACTCTAACTCTCTGAGGGTCAATTTCCCTCATTTGTAAAATATGAGGACTCGATCAATTGGATAAGAACTGCTATGAAAATTTGAAAGCAGTTTGGCAGAAATTAGGTTTATACCAACATCTTGCATAAAGCCAAGATTCACCTTTTTGCTACTTCAATTCACTTTTTTGCCCTCTGAGACTCAACAGAGCTTTTTGCCCTTTTCACTTTCCTATGGGCAAAACTGAGAAGCTCTGGATGGAAAAAAAAAATGATCCACTATGGTCCATTTGGTGCACTATGGTCCCTTCCTCAGTTTTCCAATCATTACTGGTCTGGGACTTTTATATTTCTGTTGGGTTTATTGTGGGGAAAACTGCTTTACTACTTCTTCCTACTCAGCTGATTTTATTCCAGCATGTATGTATACATTAAAAACATTCACATACACACACACACACACAGCACTCCCAAACACCATCTAATGGAAAAGTAATAAATTTAAGTGCAGAAACAAACATGATTTGTACATGGTTAACATGGGAATGTATAGATTGTGTATGTACACACATATATGTACATGAACATACACATATTACATGTGATATATTTCATGTACATATGTGTATCGCATGTGCTATGTACATATACATTACAAGTGTTATGTATAGTATTTGTATTTCAGGAAAGCAATAGGAATCCAAGGTACCATGATGTGATAATTGGCAGGAAATTTTGGGGGCACGGGCAGTGATGGGAATACAATGTAATTTAATTCCTGATAAATCTAAGAGATGGCAAAGTTTCTGAATCTAGATCACCCTGGTCACTAAGAAAACACATTTCTAGTCATTGATTTTGCTTTAGCCTTATGTTTACAGGGACCAGGAACAGTCATGGCTGATACTAGAAGATTAGGGGGCCAAGTTGGCACATAGGTAGGTATCTGAGATGATAATGACACGAAATGCAAGAAGAGATGAATAAGCACCTCATTTCTCAAAGAAGAGTATCACATTATATCATCAACCTATCAACATCAGAAGACTGTAGTCTCTTTCCAGTAACAGCACATTAGGAAATCACACACATATATACTGGTGTTGTGAATGGTGCCGGAAAGCATTCAAATGGCCAGACATCTCATAATGTGGTCTCCTTGGCCTGAGGCCTAGAAGAAATTAGGTTTGACTTAAAAGAAATTACATCACATGTCACACATTATTGTAACAAAGAATTTTAAATATGGCCTGCCACATGACTACTTTAATGTGGTGGTTTATTGGTAGTATAACAGTAAATTTGAAATTATGGGAAGTGCTAATAAACCATTCTTAAACCTGAAGACTGATAAACCTGAAAAGTAAAATGAACATGGTCTTCTCCTAGATTTCTGTGTAGTATTACTGTTAATAAAATATCTTCATCAAATGTGAGAAAAGATTTTTGAAAGGTATAAGGTAGGGTATAAAAGTTTGGTTTCTGGACTTATTGAGCAAGAACATATATATTAAGTCAAGAAAAGAGTCTCTAATATTTATTCCTACACATAACAATGCACAAATCTTCAAACTAATATTTTTTCCCTTTTCTAGTTTTTACTTGGTCCAATAGAACTGATATATCAAATACGATCTCAAAAGTTTTATTTCCTTCTAACTCTTACCAGTTATACGCAGGAATTTGGCGCTAATGGGACCTAGGCAAAATGAGGCACAGAGAAATACGGAATTTATTGTAGAGAGAACAGATCTCTACATTTCTGTCTTTCCATCAATGTTACTGACTGGCTGAATTGTCAGCCTCCATTAGGCCACTAGCAGCTGCATTAATTGGTTGTTACACTATTGCTGGCTGTTTGCCTGGTGATGACTGATACCTCAGCCATCCAGTGACAAGGGGCACAGGAGCCCTGGAGGACAAGGGACATGTGTCCACCATCTCCCATTCATGACTAAAACAGAAATTATGGACCAACCTGAAACACTACCAAGGCTTAAAGTTCCCTTCTGTATCTCATAATTAACTACAAAGGAAGCCAGGAAGAATTTGCAATTGGTTCATTTTCAAGGGGGACAAGAGGCTCTGAATGCCCTCATATGTTTAAGGTCTTGATTATAACTAGCTTCTACATGGAGAATATTCATTGATCTAGATAAACAGGCAAATGTAGATGGGTTTATCTAAATCAGATTAAGCATATTCATCATTAGTGGCAGCATGACATATCTAAAGTTTTATCATTTCCTAATTTAATAAAGAAATCTCATTGTGTTTGACTTGACTAATCTTTTCTTAACTGCAGCTGTTCAGAAAAAGATCCATAAGGGAAATCAGCCCTGATACATTATTTTTCTTCTTTTTTTCATTTTTTCCTGGGGGGCAGGCAGAGAAACATACCTGTGATGACTTCTGATGTCACTGTGAAAGGAGCATCCATTGTGGAAACATTTTATATGCATCTGTATAGGAAACTTGTTTGTAACTTATGTCAGTTTCTCTGCATGATTTTACTTTAATCATGAACTCTTATCAATTAAAAAAATTGAATACAGCCTCCTACCCTATATATGTTGACAACAATGATGGTGTCATACTTCTTTCTTTTCTTTTTTGTTTTATTTCTTTTTAAACTTTCTTAACAATTATTTTATTATTTAATATTTTAGTTTTCAACATTGATTTCCACAAGATTTTGAGTTATATATTTTCTCCCCATTTTTACCCTCCCCACACTACAAGATGGCATATATTCTGATTGCCCAATTCCCACCACCCAGTCAGCCCTCCCTTCTATCACCCCACTTTCCCCCTAACCTCTTTCCCCTTACTTTCTTGTTGGGCAAGATAGATTTCTGTGCCCCATTCCCTATATATCTTATTTCTCAGTTGCATGCAAAAACAAAAACAACTTTTTTTGGCATCTGCTTTTAAAACGTTGAGCTTCAAATTCTCTCCCCTCTTCCCTTCCCACCTACCCTCCCTAAGAAGGCAAGCAATTCAACATAAGCCACACATGTATCATTATGTAAAACGTTTCCACAATACTCATATTGTGAAAGACTAACTATATTTCCCTCCATCCCATCCTGTACCCCTTTATTCAAATTTCTCCCTTGACCCTGTCCCTTTTCAAAAGTGTTTGTTTTTCATTACCTCCTCCCCTGACATAACCTCCCTTCTATCATCTCCCCTTTCTTATCTCCTTCCTCCCATTCTACTTCGGGGTAAGATACCCAGTTGAGTGTGTATGTTATTCTCTCCTCAAGTCAAATCTGATGAGAGCAAGATTAACTCATCCCACCTCACCTTCCCTTCCAACAGAATTGCTTTTTCTTGCCATTTTTATGTGAGATAATTTGTCCCATTCTATCTCTCCCTTTTTCCCTCTCTCAATATATTCCTCTCTCATCCCTTAATTTGATTTTATTTTTTAGATATCATCCCTTTCATATTCAACTCACCCTGAGCCCTCTGTCTATATACATATGTGTGTATGTATGTGTATATATATATATATATGTATATATGTATATGTACATACATATGTATATGTATATTCCCCTGAACTACCTTAATACTGAGAAAGGCCTCATGAATTACACATATCATCTTTCCATGTAGAGATGTAAACAAAACAGTTCAACTTTGGTAAGTCCCTTATGATTTCTCTTTCTTGTTTACCTTTTCATACTTCTCTTCATCCTTGTGTTTGAAAGTCAGATTTTCTTTTCAGCTCTGGTCTTTTCACTGAGAAAACTTGAAAGTCCTCTATTTTCTTGAAAATCTATATTTTGCCTTGGAGCATTATACTCAGTTTTGCTGGGTAGGTGATTCTTGGTTTTAATCCTAGCTCCTTTGACCTCCAGAATATCATATTCCAAGCCCTTTGATCCCTTGCTAGATCTTATGTTGTCCTGATTGTGTTTTCACAATACTCAAATTGTTTCTTTCTGACTGCTTATGGTATTTTCTCCTTAGCCTGGGAACTCTGGAATTTGGTGACAATATTCTTAGGAGCTTCCTTTTTGGGATCTTTTTCAAGAGGCAGTTGGTAGATTCTTTCAATTTCTATTTTACCCTCTGGTTCTAGAATAACAGGGCAGTTTTCCTCGATAATTTCTTAAAAGATGATGTCTAGGCTCTTATTTTGATCATGACTTTCAGGTAGTTGAATAATTTTTAAATTATCTCTCCTGGATCTATTTTCTAGGTCAGTCATTTTTCCAGTGAGATACATCACATTGTCTTCCATTTTTTCATTCCTTTGGTTCTGTTTTATAATATCTTGATGTCTCATAAAGTCACTAGCTTCCACTTGCTCCAATCACATTTTTAAGGTAGTGTTTTCTTCAGTGATCTTTTGGACCTAGTTTTCCATTTGGCTAATTCTGCCTTTCAAGGCATTCTTCTCCTCATTGGCTTTTTGGAGCTCTTTTGCCATTTGAGTTAGTCTATTTTTTAAGGTGTTATTTTCTTCAGTATTTTTTGGGTCTCCTTTAGACAGTCATTGACTTGTTTTTCATGGTTTTCTCACATCACTCTCATTGCTCTTCCCAATTTTTCTTCTACTTCTCTAACTTGCTTTTCCAAATTCTTTTTGAGCTGCTTCCATGGCCTCAGACCAGTTCATGTTTTTTTTTGGAGGCTTTTGATGTAAGCTCTTTGATTTTGTTGACTTCTTCTGGCTGTATGTTTTGGTCTTCTTTGTCACCAAAGAAAGATTCCAAAGTCTGAGTCTTAATCTGAGTCTGTTTTCACTGCCTGGCCATGTTCCCAACCAACTACTTGACCCTTGAGCTTTTTGTCAGGGTATGACTGCTTGCAGAGTAGAGAGTGCTTTGTCCCAAGCTTAAGGGCTGCGCTGCTGTTTTCAGAACTACTTCTACACAGCAAGCTCTGCCACACCAGTGCTCCTCCTCCCCCAAGAACAGCCAACCAGGATTGCCAACCAGATCCAAGCAGGGCAAAGCTGCCTCTGTGCCAGAAAAGCATTCCTTGCATTCCAGGTCTGATCCACTGCTTGATTCCTCCCACCGTGTGAGCCAGGACTGCAGAAGTAGATGACACTAGAGCTCTGGAAGCAGCCACAAGAGCTTCCTGCTGCTGCTGCTGCCACCACAGCTGTGCCACCTCTGCCACCCCCAGGGTTGAGGCCTGACTGCTCTCTGTCCTGATTCAGCAGTTTTCCCACTAACCTGCTATGAAGTCTTTGGAGTTTGCGGGTTAAGAAGTCTGGTAATTGTCACAGCTCAATGATTCATTGTACTAATGCCTGCTCTGGCCCACTCCCAGGTTGGTCTGTCCTGGTGCGGCCCATGCTGGGCTGCACTCTGCTCCCAGCCCCATGTGATGACCCTTCCCAATGACCATCCAGGCTCTCCTGGGTTGGAAACCTGCTTCCCTCTGCTATTTTGTGGGTTCCGCAGCTCTAGAATTTTTTCAGAGCCATTTTTACAGGTGTTTGGAGGGATTGGGGGAAAGATCAAGCAAGTCCCAGCTTTCTAGCCATCATCTTGGGTCTACCTGGTATCGTACTTTTTCAAAAAAATTTTTTTTTATTTAATATATTTAGTTTTCAGCATTGATTTTCACAAGAGTTTGAATTAAAACTTTCCTCCCCATTTCTACCCTCCCCCCTACTCCAAGATGATGTATACTCTGGTTGTCCTGTTCCCCACTCAGCCCTCCCTTCTGTCACCCCACTACCCTCCCATCCCCTTTACCCTTCTTTTCTTGTAGGGCAAGATAAATTTCTATGCCCCATTGCCTGTGTATCTTATTTTCTAGTTGCACTTAATTTTGGGGGGGGGGTTTGAACATCTATTTTTAAAACTTTGAGTTCCAAATTCTCTCCCATCTTCCCTTTCCACCCACCCTCCCTAAGAAGTCATGCAATTCAACATGGACCACATGCGTATCGTTATGTATAACCCTTCCACAATACTCATGTTGTGAAAGACTAACTATATTTTGCTTCTTCCTAACCTATCCTCCTTTATTGAATTTTCTCCCTTGACCCTGGCCCTTTTCGAAAGTGTTCGTTTTTGATTACCTCCACCCCTATCTCCCCTCCCTTCTATCATCCCTCCCCCCCTTTTTTTTTAATCTTCTTCCTCCTTCTTTCCTGTGGAGTAAGATATCCAATTGAGTATGTATGGTATTCCCTCCTCAGGTCAAATCTGATGAGAGCAAGATTTACCCATTCCCCCTCACATACCCTCTCCTCTCCTCCTACAGAAATGCCTTTTCTTGCCATTTTTATGTGCGATGATTTACCCCATTCTATCTCTCCCTTTCTACCCCCCTCGATATATTCCTCTCTCATCCCTTAGTTTGATTTTATTTCTTTTAGATATCTTCCCTTCATCTTCAATTCTCCCTGTGCGCTCTCTCTCTCTCTCTCTCTCTCTCTCTCTCTCTCTCTCTCTCTCTCTATATATATATATATATATATATATATATATGCTTATATATATGTATATATATACATACACACTCACATATATACACATATATACATAAATATATATATATATATATATGCATATTCCCTTCAGCTACCCTAATACTGAGGTTTCATGAATCATACACATCATCTTTCCATGTAGGAATATAAACAAAACAGTTCAACTTTAGTAAGTCCCTTGCAATTTCTTTTTCTTGTTCTTTTTCTTGATTA
>CM053623.1:292597499-292610831 GCA_028646595.1 Phalanger gymnotis | reverse complement strand
CATACATACATACATACCTAGAGGGCACAGGAGGAGTTGAATATGAAGGGATGATATAAAAAAATTAAAATCAAATTAAGGAATGAGAGAGGAATATATTGAAAGAGGGAGAAAGGGAGAGATAGAATGGGGTAAATTATCTCAGATAAAAGTGGCAAGAAAAAGCAGTTCATTGGAAGGGAAGAGGGGGCAGGTGAAAGTGAATGAATGTATCTTGCTCTCATCAAACTTGGCTTAAGGAGGTAATAACATGCATACTCAATTGGGTATCTTACCTTGCAGGAAAGTAGGGTGGAAGGGGATAAGAGAGAGGGGATGATAGAAGGGAGGGCAGAGGGGGAAAGGAGGTGATCAAAAGCAAACACTTTTGAAAGGGGCCAGGGTCAAAGGGATAAGGTTGAATCAAGGAGGACAGGATAGGATGGAGGAAAGTGTGGTTAGTCTTTCACAACATGACTGTTGTGGAAGTGTTTTACATAATGATACATGTGGCCTGTGTTGAACTGCTTGCCTTCTCGGGAAGGGAAGAAGGGAGAGAGTTTAAAACTCAAATTTCTAAAAGCAAATGCTTTTAAAAAAAAAGTTTTTTGCATGCAACTGAGAAATGAGATGTACAGGCAATGGGGTATAGAGATCTATCTTGCCCTGCAGGAAAGTCGGGGTAAAGGGGGGGGGAGTGGGGAGACAGAAGGGAGGGCAGAGTGGGGGAAAGGGCTATCAGAGTGTACAATGTCTTGTGGAAATCAATGTTGAAAACTAAAAAATATTAAATAAAGAGAAAAAGTTTCTTATCTACACACACACTGCTCAATAAATTAATTAAAAAAAAGAAATATTGAATTGAATTGATCTGCAGTCAGAGAGAGTTGAATAAACAAGTGAAATCTCTGAAGATATATTATTTAATTCATGGTCTCATTTTTCTGTTATTTTGAAATTCATGATGATTATATACATCAGTGAACAATGCCTGGACTGCCAAAAAAAAATCATGATATCTTGACTGACATCATCTAGAAAAAAATTTTCAACTTAAAAAAACAAAATTCCTGTCAATAGCTCCAGGGTTGGTCAAATAATAAGCTATTAATTAGAGCAATAAGTAAATGTATAAAAGATAACAGTAAACCTCCTAATTGAAGGAATCTTCTGCCATGGAAAATTCTATAAACAAGTCAAGTATCTTATTTGAGTCTTTGAAATCCATAGAAAATTTCTTGATTATTTCCCTCATAATAATGCTCATCTGAAATTTAGTAGAACATTTCAGATGGATCTGAAACAAATTTCCCTAATCTTGGCTTTCTAGCTCCTGACTGTCAATGGCAATCAGATACTGTCTACATGATATTACAACAGTCAGCCTGCAAATCACCATTTATCAAGTCATCAAGGAGCTTTCAGTCCAGCATCCTTCAGCATTCTAAAAAGAACACTATTGCAACATGCAAAAGAGAAAAAAGAAATAGCCCTTTCCTTTAAGAAGGTTATAATATAATTAGCCTGATTTTTCTCCTTGTGTGAGCAAAGTAGACTTTTTTTGCATGTTTCTTGTTTTGTAATAGCATATCAAGTATTGGTCTCATGCATAAATGTTGAAATGTTGTAATCATATGCTATTGTATTCAATAAGGCACCAAATGTCATATGACAAACAAACCAAAAATCATAGGACTTAGAGTCAGGATATTTACTAGTTATATAACCTTAGAAAAATCATTTGTCAGGTTCCCAAATTCTACCTGTTGATGATTTGAAGCTCTCAATTTGAAAGCTGTCTTGTTTACATCTTTTGACTACTTAGCTATGAGGGGATTGCCTTGAATCTTATATTTGTGTTAATTCTCATTGTATATATTGTATATCAAATTTTAATCAGAAATATTTGATTAAGAAGATTCATCCCACTTTACAAATTATCTTCTTATTCTAGTGTTATTGAATTACCTTGTGCAAAAGTTTTTTTTTTAATTTCACAAAATCAAAACTTTATATTGTCTCTTCAGAGGTCATCTAAGCTTAATTTTTTTTAAGAATTTACCTTCTAAAAAGGGAAGGGGGCTGATAGAAGGGAGGGAAAATTGAAGGAGGCAGTGGTCAAAACCAAACTCTTTTGAGGAGGGGAAGGGAGAAGGGAGAAATAAAACCATAAATGGGGGAGGGGATAGGATGGAGAGAAAGGCACAGATAGTAATCATAACTGTGAATGTGAATGGGATGATCTGTCCCATAAAACAGAGGTGGATAGCAGAAAGGATAAAAAAAATCATAATTCTACAATATGTTGTTTACAAGAAACACATCTGAAACAGGGGGATACACACAGGGTAAAGGTAAAAGGTGGGAGGAGAATACATTAAGCTTCAGCTGAAGTATAAAAAGAAAAGCAGGGGTACCAATCCTAATCTCAGACATAGCAAAAGCAAAAATAGTTCTAATCAAAAGAGATAAGGAAGGAAATTAAATCCCGCTAAAAGGCATCATAGACAAGGAAGTAATATCATTACTAAAGATATATGCACCAAGTAGTATAACATTCACATTCTTAGAGGAGAAGTTGAGAGAGTTAGTGGAAGGAATAGATAGCAAAACTATACTAGTGGGGGACCTCAACCACCCCGTCTCTGAACTTGATAAATCTAACCTCAACATAAACAAGAAAGTAGTGAAGGAGGTAAATAGAATTTTAGAAAGAGTAGATATGATAGACCTCTGGAGAAAATTGAATGTGGATAGAGAGGAATATACCTTTTTTTCAGCAATACATGGCACATACACAGAAATTGATCATGTACTAAGGCATAAAAATATCACAATCCAGTGCAGAAAGACAGAAATAGTCAATGCATCCTTTTCAGATTATGATGAAATAAAAATTATATATACTAAAGAGTCATGGATAGACCAAAAAATTAATTGGAAGTTAAATAATGAGACAACATACCAAAACTTATGGGATGCAGCAAAAGCAGTTCTTAGGGGAAGTTTTATATCTCTGAATGCTTACATGAATAAAATGGAAAAAAAGGAGATCAATGAATTGGGCATGCAACTGAAAAAGCTAGAGAAAGAACAAATTGAAAATCCCCAATTAAATGCCAAATTAGAAATACTGAAAACCAAAGGAGAGATTAATAAAATTGAAATTAAGAAAACTATTGAACTAAAAATAAGACTAAGAGCTGGTTTTATGAACAAACCAATAAAATTGATACACCTTTGGTTAATTTGATTTTAAAAAAGGAAGAAAACCAAATTGCCAGCATCAAAAATGAAAAGGGTGAATTCACCTCCAGATAAGAGGAAATTAAAACAATAATTGGGATTATTTTGCCCAATTGTATGCCAATAAATTTGCCAATCTTCATGAAGTAGATGCATGTTTACAAAAATATAAATTGCCCAGATTAACAGAAGAGAAAGTAAAATACTTAAATAACCCCATCTCAGAAAAAGAAATTGAACAAGCCATCAATGAACTCCCTAGGAAAAAATCTCTAGGGCCAGATGGATTTACAAGTGAATTCTATCAAACATTTAAAGAATAATGAATTCCAATACTATATAGACTATTTGGGAAAATTGGTGAAGTAGGAGTTCTACCAAATTCTTTTTATGATACAAATATGGTACTGATACCTAAACTGGGAAGAGCCAAAACAGAGCAAGAAAATTATAGACCAATTTTCCTAATGAATATAGATGTAAAACTTTTAAATAAGATATTAGCAAAAAGATTACAGTAATTTATCATGAGAATAATATACTTTGATCAGGTAGAATTTATATCAGCAATGCAGGGCTGGCTCAATATTAGGATAACTATCAGCATAATTGATCATATCAACAACAAAACTAACAGAAACCACATGATTTTCTCAATAGATGCAGAGAAAGCTTTTCACAAAACACAACACCCATTCCTACTGAAAACTCTGGAGAGCATAGGAATAAATGGAGCCTTCCTTAAAATGATAGGTAGCATCTAACTAAAACCATCAGCAAGCATTATATGTAATGGTAATAAGCTAGATGCATTTTCAGTAAGGTTGGGTGTGGAACAAGGATGTCCACTATTCAATATGGTACTAGAAATGTTAAGTTTAGCAATAAGGAGAAGAAAAAGAAATTGAAATAATTAGTATAGGCAAAGAGGAAACTATGTTACCACTCTTAGCAGATGATATGATAATACACTTAGAAAATCCTAGAGAATAAAGGAAAAAAAAACTACTTAAAATAATAAACAGCTTTAGCAAAGGTGCAGGATATAAAATAAACCCACATAAATCATCTACATTTCTATATATCACTAACAAAGGCCAACAGTAAGAAACAGGAAAAAGAAATCCCATTTAAAGTTACTACAGACATTATAAAATATTTGGGAGTCTACCTGCCAAGACAAGCCCAGGACCTATATGAACTCAATCACAAAATACTTTTCACATAAATAAAGTCAGATCCAAAAAATTGGAAAAAATCAGTTGCTTATAGGTAGATGGAGCTAATATAATAAAGATTACAATTCTACCTAAATTAATTTACTTGTTCTGTGCCAAACCAATCAAATTATCAAAAAAATCACTTTATAGGGCTATAAAAATAATATCAAAATTCATCTGGAAGAACAAAACGTCTAGAACATCAAGGTAATGAATGAAAAGAAATTCTAGGGAAGGTGGCCTAGCCATTCCAGATGTTAAACTGTATTATAAAGCAGCTATTATCAAAACCACTCCGTACTGGCTAAGAAATAGAGGGGTAGATCAGTGGAATAGGTCAGGTACACAAGGCACAGTAGTTAATGATTATAGCAGTCTACTGTTTGATAAACACAAAGACCCCAGCTTCTGGGATAAGAATTCACTGTTTGACAAAAAATATTGGGAAAACTGGAAAATAGTATGGCAGAATCTGGACATAAATTAATGTCTGACATTGTATTTTAGAATAAAGTCTAAATGGGTACATGATCTAGGTATAAAGGCTGATACTATATACAAATTAGGGGAGCAAGGAATAGTTTATCTGTCAGATTTATGGGGAGTGGAGGAATTTATGACCATAGCAGAGATAGAGAACAGTATGAAATGCAAAACAGATAATTTTGATTACATTAAATTGAAAAAATTTTGCACAAAAAGCTAATACGACCAAGATTAGGAGAGAAGCAGAAAACTGGGAAAGAATTTTTGCAATTAATATCTCTGATAAAGGCCTCATTTTTAAAATATAGAGAGAACTGAGTCAAATTTACAAGAATACAAGTCATTCCCCAATTGAGAAATGGTCAAAGGATATGAACAGGCAGTTTTCAGAGGAAGAAATTAAAGTTATCTATATTGTAGTCATATGAAAAAATGCTCTAAATCACTATTGATTAGAGAGATGCAAATCAAAACAACTCTGAGGTACCACATGACACCTATCAGATTGGCTAACATGACAAAACAAGAAATTGATAAATGTTGGAGAAGATGTGAGAAACTTGGAACACTAATTCATTGTTGGTGGAGCTGTGAGCTGATCCAACCATTCTGGAAAGCAATATAATAATTCCTCGAAATAAATTATGGAGCAGCAGAACCCACAAGAGGATGGAGTGAAACAATTTTCTGGCCCATGACAACTTAGAAGGTCAGCAGGAAAGGTCTGTCAGGACTGAGAGAGAGAGGAGCTCAGTCCAGTGCATGCCATGCCAGCTCAGAATAGGCCCTAGCAAACCAAGAGCGGGACTTAGGAGCAACTGAATCAGCAGCAGCAGCAGCTGCTTCCAGAGCTCTTAGCCCACAGGGAGTAAGGGCATTGAACAACTGATCTAAAGGACATTACAGGGGTCTCTTTGCTAGAACTGAGGACAGGACTCCATTTCTTTACCCATAGTTGGATCAGGGTTGCAGGGCTGTGTGGTAGTCCCATCAAGGCAAGGAGGAGCACTAGCAGACAAGAACTTGTGGCCACAGAGGAGTGGGGACCCTCAGCACAGTTCTAGTATAAAAAAAGTGTCCTCATGGTCACCCCCAGACAGCAAATACACCTTTTCCTAGATCACGTCACCTTGGAAGAACTGAAAGCTTACAGACCCCCAGAACTAGCTCTGAAAATAGCTGCACGAAAACTCTGAAGGTTGGAAAAATCATGCCCTTCACTCAGGAAGTAGAGCTCCACTTTATCATGTAGTTAACAGTCAAGAAATGGGCTGGAAAAAATGAGCAAACAACAGAAAAAATGATGACTATAGAAAGTTGCTATGGTTTCAAGGGAGATCAAAACACACAATCAGAAGAAAACAAAGTCAGAACTCCTAAATCCAAAGCCTTAAGAAAAAATATGAAATGGTCTTAGACCACGGAAGAGGATTTTTAAGTATCAAGTAAAAGAGACAGAGGAAAAATTGGGAAGAGAAATGAGAGAGTTGCAAGAAAATCATGAAAAAAAGTCAACAACTTGGTAAAGTAGGCACAAAAAAATACCGAAGAAAACAACACCTTATAAAACAGACTAGACCAAATGGTAAAAGAGATCCAAAAATCCAAACATGAGGAGAAAGCCTTGAAAAGCAGAGCTGGCCGTATGGAAAAAGATATACAAAAATTCACTGAGAAAGGAGGGATGATTAAAAAAGAGGGTAAATTAAGGCAAGCAGTCATCATGAGGAAAACAGACTTTTGAGAAGGCACAAGGTAAAACAAGAGAGAAAAGGATAAATAGAAGAAAATGGGATGGAGGGAAATATGCAGTTAATAATCACAGTTTTGCATGACTATTATGGAAGTGTTTTGCCTGACTACACATGTATAACCTATATCAAATTGTTGCCTTCTCAATGAAGGTGGGTAGGGAGGGAGGAAGGGAGGGAATTTGGAACTCAAAGTTTAAAAACAAAAGTTAAAAATTGTTTTTACATACACCTGGGAAATAAGATATATGGGCAACAGGGTATAGAAATCTATCTTGGCCTACAGGAAAATAGAAAGGAAGGGGATAGAATTGGGGTTGATAGAAAGGAGGGCCGATTGGGGGAAGGGGAAATCAGAATGCATGCCATCTTGGGGTGAAAGGAGGGGAGAGATGAGAAAATCTGGAACTCAAAATCTTGTGTTAGTGAATGTCGAAAACTATAAATAAATTAAATAAAGAATAAAAAATTTTAAAAAATCACAGTTTTGAATGTCAATAGAATGAGCCCATTTATAAAATGGAAGCAGTTAGGAGAATGGATTGGAAACAAGAATCTAATAATATGTTGTTTACAAGAGATGCACTTGGAAACAGAAAGACAGAAATGGAATTAAAATAAAGAGCTGGAGCAGAATCTTTAATGTTTCAGCTGAAGGAAAAAAGGCATGAGTAGCAAACATGAACTCAGACTAAGCGAAAGCAAAAATAGACCTAATTAAAAGAGATGATCAGGGAAACCCAACAGTAAGAAATAGAAAGAGTTATTCCACTTAAAATAACTATAGACAACATAAAATATTTGTGAGTCTACCTGCCAAGACAAACACAGAAACTTTATGACAGAATCGCAAAATGCTTTTTCACACAAAGATCTACACGACTGGAAAAATATCAACTGCTCATGGGTAGGCTGAGCCAATATAATGAAAATGGCTATTCTACCTAAATCAATATACTTATTCAATGCCATACCAATCAACCTTCTAAAAAATATTTTACAGAGCTAGAAAAAATTATAACAAAATTCATCTGGAAGAACAAAATGTCAAGACTATCAAAGGAATTAATGAAAAAAATGAAATGCAAAGGAAGATGTCCTAGCTGTACCAGATCTAAAACTCTATTATAAAGCAGCAATCATCAAAACTATTTGGTACTGGCTAAGAAATAGAGTGATGGATCATTGGAATAAGTTAGGTTCACAAGAAACAGTAGTAAATGACCATAGTAATCTACTGTTTCATAAGCCCAAAGACTCCAGCATCTGGGATAAGAACTCTCTATTTGATAAAACTGTTGTGAAAACTGGAAAATAGTATGGCAGAAACTAGACATAGAGATAATCAAGGAAACTATATTTTGATAAAAGGTACTACAGATAAGTAATATAAAAAAATTACAGAAAGTTTCTCTGAAACAAGGCCACATTTCTCAAACATGTGGGGAGCTGAGTCAAATTTATAAAAAAAAAATAAGAGCCTTATTCTTAATAGTCAATTCTTAAATTGACACAGAATACGAACAGTTGCAAGAAGAAGAAATCAAAACTATCTATAGTCACATGAAATATACTCTAAGTCAGTATTGATTACAGAAATGTAAATTAAAACAACTCCAAGGCGCCATCTCCCACCTTTCATAAATGACAAACATCTGAAGGGATGAAGGGAAATAGGTAAAATAATGAACTGCTGTTGGGGCTGTAAACTGGTCTAATCATTCTGAGGACAATTTAAAACTATGCTCAAATGGCTATAAATCTGTGCATACCTTTCCCCCCACCAATACCTCTGCTAGTCCTGTACCACAGCAAGATCAAAGGAAAAGGAAAAGGACCTTATGTACAAAAATATTTATAGTAACTCTTTTTGTGGTGGTAAATAATTGGAAGTGAAAGGGATGCCTATCAGTTGGGGAATAGTTGAGCAAGTTCTGGCACAGATTTATGATGAAATACTATTTTGGCATAAAAAGTGATAAGAGTCTCTAGCTATTTCTATCTAACCAGGTTTTTAGTCCCCTCTCCATCCCAGCATTAAGCCACTCCCCACTGCTGCTGCCACCTCCATAGCACAGTGCTGCCATAACCACAGGGTGCCACTTCTCTAATGAACTCAGCTCATGGCCAGTCCTTAACTCAGTGTCTACAGACCTCTCTGTCTCCCTCAGCTGTCCTTGACTGGAAATTACTCACTGTCACTTTTCATTGGCTTTCTTCTTCCAAAATTCACTTCAGTACATTTTTCTATGGTCATTATAGAAAAGGTTTAAGGATATTTGGCACTCGTGACCTCTTAACTCCATCCCACCTCTTCAGTCTTCATTTCCCCTTGTGGAAGTAAGGAAGACTTTGATTAAATCATCATCTGCAAGGAGAGCTCTCTGGCAATAACTGGTAAAGATCCTTATTGATTATCTGCCCTGACTTACTATAACTTTCCATTTATTTTTATCTGTATGTTGCTATAGCCCTTACCATACAGACCCCTTAATGGGGGAAATGTGAATAGAAAGTTTATATGAAGGGAACTAAGTGTTAAATAATGAGCCCAGGAGACTGTCTGTCCTACCTGCTTTTGACTATGACAGTGCTGGAACCTATGTCTTAGGAAACCCTTGACATGGGACGCAAGATAGTCATGGACAGCAGGGCCCCACTAGTTGCCTCCAAAACTTGGTACTTAATAATTGTAACTCGTAATTGTCCCTTTAACTTTCTGCTATACCTCAGATTACCTTCAGTCTGCAGCCCCTGGAGAATTTATAGGATTCTGTCGTTCATTGTGGGGACAGAAAACATTTGACATGAGTATCTCACATTACAGATTGTTTGTATTTCAATGGGGATTACATTATGGGGATATTTTTTGCTTACTTTTTTGTTTCAATTCTTGTTATTTTTCTTCTGAATGATTTCTTACCATTTTTAGAGTGGCAACAAAGGGCATAAAATTTATGGGGAACATTTCCATCACCTTCCTGGAAGTTCTCTTTTGCTACAGCAAATTCTTTTAATCAAAAGAACAGATAAAACTGGCAGCCCTGGGTCAGACAGAATCCAGGAAAATGGAGGAGTATAAAAGTTGATTTTTCTTTTTCTCCACAAGATTAACAGTTGGACAATGAGGAAAAAATATGATAAAGATAATTACATAATTAAAACTCATCATGACCGTGTGACGTGATTTTGCAAATATTTAAAAATTATTTTAAACCATTAGGAACAAAAACTGATAGTTAGAATACATCTCAAAATATGCCATTTAATCCACCTCCAATTTTTTCCAGTAGTTATTAGGGAATTAATGGTATGTTACACAACATTTCAATGCAGAAAGTCAGTGATCTAGCTAGATAGTGATAAACTTGGATTCAAGAAAACACAATTTCAAAATTTCAATTAGATAAACTAGACAAATCACTACACCTCTCTCAACCTATTTCCCTCTCTATAAAATGGGGATAATAATAGCCTCTACATCACAAGGTAGTTAGGATCAAATGAAATAAAATAGTAAAGAACTTTCAAAAATTAAATACTACATGAATGATATTTACCCATAACCTAATAAAAAAGACACATCGAAATTCTTACATGCTGTATCCTCAATATCACTGATATTCATTTGACCATGATTATGTTATAGACGGCACTGGGATTTGAAAAAGTTTTGAAAGTTTAATTTAGCACACATGCAGACCCAGAAACAGACACACACATGCACACACACACTTAGGTTCTAGTTCTATCATGCACTTACAATAAAGGAACAGTACCGGATTTTCACTGAATTAGGCTGGAACTCCTTGAAGAGCACAGATCTATATATTGAATTGAGCTACAATTGACCTAAGCATCCATTGGTTTGTTAAGAATTAAAATAGTATACCCTACACAGAAATGTTGCAAAATCCCAAAGGTAGTATAAGTAGACTTGAAAGAGTTCAAGGGATATCCTTAAGTAGAAAACAAAGGCATGGACTTCTTAAACACTTGTGCCACAGAAAATTCTTGCCAATTTCCATATCACATTCTTTGCTATGTAACCGAGAATCACCTGTGAAAAGCAAACAAGCATTTGATTATGGAACGTAAACCATTCAAGATCTTGACTTCTGTGAACAATAAAGCATCTTGTATATGTACCTTCAATAGATGGCACTACTCTGATGCAATCTAATTTGAACTGGATTGATATTAACACAGGTAGCACATACAGCAGTGGAATGAAGGCTGATACCACAAAGTAAGTAGAGTATGGAATGGAATAGAAGGAGTTGTGATTATGTATGTTTCACACTGAGCATTCTGAAGGTCTGGAAGATTAAATTTGTTTTATAGAAGATCTAGATTGCCTAATCCCTAATCCAGAAACCATGTTAGCAATGATAACAACTAAGAGATACTTTAAAGGGATCTATAATTGTGACGAAAAACTATATTTGGAATGTAATTGACCCTTGGAACTCAGGCTTTGTTAAAAATGATTTTGTTAGAAATTCTGGTTTCTGAGTACTGTGGAAAACATATGGATTCTGAGAAGGAATTAAGTGCTTGCTAGCAGGGGGGTGATGGGTTCCCTCATTAATAAAATGGGAACAGCAGGAAGAGGCTAATGAATAGATACCCTAGAACTTGCATACCAGATTTGTTCCACTAGGGGAAAAATTTAACTTGAATATTTTCACAAACTGAAGGATTCCACAAAGGAGAATTCCATAGCAAATGAACAGTGTATTATTCAGCAATGTAGAGTTTGTTTTTTTTAAGCTTGATTATTTTGCTGCTTCCTACTCTAATGCTATACCGTGTTCTAAAAGCAAATTAAATTCTCTCACTTTAAGTTACCTAAGGGCACCCATTCTATAAATGCCGCTAAACTTTGGGGATTTGAGATGCCCTATAGCTTGACTTGGAGAGGTAAACTTGTCTTAAAAGATCCAAATGGTTAATTTTTTAAATTAAAGAGAATTTGAGTGCAAAGATATGCCCCCTTTAGAATTACAAAGCTGAAGTGCTAAAGAGAAAAAGACAGCATTAAAGATCTTAGAAAGGATCTGAAGCTCTAATTGCTTAAGGGCCAGCAAAGGCAACCTTTGCCCCCAATGCATTCATGAACAAGAGCCCAGTGGAAATCTGGGAATTATACCTGAATGAATACCACATATAAGAATGTGGTAACTTACTGGACCAGGAGAGATTCAAGATCCCTCTCACTTCCAGCCTGAAAATGACAAACCTGGAGCCTAGGCTCTGAGGATACTTGGCTAAGGGTCATTGTCTTGGTTGAAAAGAACACTCTAGCACTATGGACAAAAAGCACATCATAACAACCAGATGAGACAGTGAACGGAAATGGCTGATACTACAGCAGCCCATATCCAATTCAGAGAATCCACCTGTCCAGTGGACACACAGCACTCAGAGAAGAGCCCACTGCTGAATGACCCACCTGGTCCAAACTGACAGCAGAAACCCAGAAATCTATAGAACTGTCTGGTCCAGTCAAGCACCAGCTGCTCAGAAAGAGAGCAACTTAGCCAGCCTGATCCAGCAGCTACCCGTCCAGTGAGTGACCTCCTCAGACCTGACTGGCAGAAGTGTTCTGGCCATAGAAAAACTTGACTAGCCCAGATCAATAGTAGCTAAGAAAAATTATCTGACTCAGTCTAGCCAGTGATTAACCCATCTAGTCAATATATAATTCCCTACAAGCAGCAGGCAACACTGAGCCACCCATCCAGTAAAGGCACTTTGCCCAGTTAGGAGCCCTGGTAAGCCTGCCAGCAAAGCCAGCTGCCTATCATGAGAACCAACTCTCTGCCCAGTTGTAAACTTCATGTGGAATCTCCAGAGAAAGAATCAAAATTGTGACTTTTTCCAGTGATGAATGATCTTGGCAAGAAATGATCCTTAACTTATGCGTGTTTCTACCTTTATACATCAAGTTTTTGAATATTCATCCTCGAGGCACCCTGTATGCATTTGGGGGAGAAAGCATGCCAGGTTTGAGGGAAAATGCATTACAGCTATTTTTCTTGCTATGTTATTTTACTTTTCCACCAAGCAAATTGAATCTACTGACTGTTAAAGGGAAGTATGCCTCCAGTATTTTGGAGGTTACCCCTAAAGCTCTGAGTATTAATCGTTGTCACCCTCTCAGGACCCAATCTGCCAGTGCCACACAGACTTGGGAAATGAACCCAGACAGGGTGCTTTAAGAGTAATTTTGAAACACCTTGTGAAATACTTGGAAAAATATAAAATGCAATGGGATTTGGAATAGGACTCAGATATTCATTTTACAAATGATCAATCTGAAGTCCAGGGACTTTGACTGATTCCTTCTTTCTCACAAGTAGTGAGTAGAAGAGGAGAATTCAAACCCAAATCCCCACCCATTCTCTTTCTTTCTCAGTCTCTGTCTCTGTCTCTCTCTGTCTCTGTCTCTCTCTGTCTCTGCCTCTCTCTCTCTCTCTCTCTCTCTCTCTCTCTCTCTCTCTCTCTCTCTCTCTCTCTCTCTCTCTCTCTCTCTCTCTCTCTCTCTCTCTCTCTCTCTCTCTCTCTCTCTCTCTCTCTCTCTCTCTCTCTCTCTCTCTCTCTCTCTCTCTCTCTCTCTCTCTCTCTCTCTCTCTCTCTCTCTCTCT
>CM053623.1:292569555-292597399 GCA_028646595.1 Phalanger gymnotis | reverse complement strand
AAATAACAAAGATATTTAAAATAAGATTGGAGCTGAATTTCATAATGTTGAAAAAGAAAGAAGGGAAGAAAGAAAATACTCTTGGGACAACTTTACACTTCCTCCATAGACTAGAACCAGCCAGGCAGTGCCCCTCCAGTAAAGTATGGGATATAGCCATATGTGGCAATCTGCCTCATGATTGCCTGTGCATCCCCTGACATCCTAATGCAACAAGTAAGGGCTTCTCTGATTGAGTGACATTCAATTATCCAAGAAAGAATTTTTTAAAGGACCATGTGATCCAAAGATAAATCACTCTGTCTGACAGCTTCATTATAAAGCTGACATATGGAGAAGAGAAGTGGCCGACTGTGCTAAAGGTATGCTCTCAGTCACTTTCTAAACAACTGTGATGTCTAATAAAGAGGAAATCCTAAATCTATGATGGGGGCAAAGCCCCCAGTGCTGTATCAGGGGAGGAATTAAGTTTTCCACACATTATCAAGACCGATGCCTCTGACATTTGTTTGCTAAATAATGCTAGAGCTTTGTTCTCTGACCTATGAAAGATCATTTTTCATTTTTTAAAAAAATCATTCTACTTGATACCATCTAAACAATTTCAAAAAAGAAATTGTCTAAACATACTTCACAAATGCCATTTTGTTAGTATGTTTCAAAATACCTAATAGTGTCTGTTATATTGTTATATTGATTCTTTGGGGGATTCAGGGCTCAAAATGTACATAACATTACCTAATAGCCCTTTAAGATTTACAAAGCAATTCTGAAGTATTATCTCATTACCTCCTTTCAAATAATTCTGGGAGGTAGGTGCTATAATTTTCCCATTTTTATAGATGATGAAATTGAGGGAAAGAGTGATGAAGTGACTTTCATAGAGTCCTGTAGCAAGTAAGTATCTGAGGCTGGATTTGAATTCAGGTCTTCCTAATTCCAGGCCCAGCGCTCTGTTGATTGCTTCACTTGGTTGTTGAAAATGAGCATATCACTGGAGAAAATGTCATAATTTTCTATTGGAGTGCTTCGGTGATGCTGTGATTTCATTGTATGGGTTAAGAACAACAACAAAAACATGTTGATTTCTATGGTAAATTATTTTCTACATAGGATAATTTTATACCACTCCACTATTTCAAAAATTCTATTATTTCACAATATTTATTTCAACTTCTCAGATTTATTAGTTTGTTGATAATATGGAAATATTGAAAGTACACACAAATAGGATACGAAGATGTCTCTGCTCCATTGGTCATTTGGTTTCTCAAATTATCTAGTCTTGTCCCTGGGTAATAAAACAATCTCTGTGGTAGCTCCAGGTAATCAGAGATGAGTTCTTGCTCTTGCTCCTACATGCTTATGTGATTTTCTCTGAGTTTTTTAGCCATTCTGGGCTTCAGTTTCCTTACCTATAAAATGAAATAATTAGACTAGAGGTCCATCCAGGCTCTGATATTCTATGAGTTTACAGTATGTAGTTAATAATAGCAATAGGACATATATCATCCTTCATAATACTGACCTAGTTGTTTTGCCAGTATTTTGTTACTTTCTGGTCATGATGAAGCATTGGTACTTAATGGCTTTTCCTTATCTTTCTTTTTTTCCAATAAACTTTTATTATTTAAGTGCATGTTAGGCGTCAGGCACCATAGAAGGATGTAGAGACAAAACCAAAGTAGTCCCTAAAACAACATGCCTGCAGAAAATAAACTATTTGAAAAATTATATCCAAAGTAATCGCTGCATGTTTTAGCAACTTGGGAGATCAGGAATCATCCCCCAAGAGGAGGTGGCACTCAAGTTGAGTTTGACAATGGTTACAAATTATACAAGTTGTAGGGGAAAAGGGAGTGTAGCGCAAACTTTACAAACTCTGTGCAGTTTGAATTCAGTCAAAGGGCTGCACTTGAGCACCTAGAGGGCCACATATATGGCCTCGAGGCCACAGATTCCTTACCCTTGGTAGATACATGAAACTTCATGTACTTGAAAAACAAAGTCAGTTGGGCAAGTATATTATTTTATTATATAAATGTTTGTTGACACTCCCTCATCACAACAAACAACACATATTTTCTTGTCCCTTACAATTATAAGCTTCCTGAGGAATGGACTAATTTGCATATTTTCATTCCAAGCACCCAACCCACTGTCTTGATCATGTAGACTCTTAAAAATATAACTGAATTGGATAGAATGGGAGTATAGGACACCTTGAAAGCAGAGACAAGCATGATCTGTCAGTCAGTCAAATGCTTATGAAGTACCTACAGATATGCCAGACACTGTGTAAGTTCTGGGGAAAGAAAGACAGACAAAAGACAGCCCATGTTACTCTGTGATCCAATAAAAATGGCCAGAAGGTGTCCCCCACCCCTTTCTTTTCCCTTGAATAGATCTCATTCATAGATAGCTATTTGCATATTGTCTCCTCACTTAAGTTGTGAGATTCTTGAGGGAAAATACTTTTACCTCTTTTTTTTTTATCCTCAATGCTTAGCACAGTGCATGGCAAATAGTAGGCTCTTTATAATAGTTTATAGATTTACTGATCTATTCTCATGTCACACTAATAACTGAGACAAAATGCAAACTACTATGTACAAACAAGTTATATGCATAAGTTGGAGATAATCAACAGAAGAAAGGCCTTAACAGTAATGGGAATTAAGAAAGTCTTTTCATAGAAAATCTAATTGCAATCAATCCATAAATATTTACTGAGCTCCTGCTATGTGGCAGGCATTATACTAGGCACTGGGAATACAAAAAAGGCAAAAAACAGTTCCTGCCTTCCCAGAGGTTACAGTCTAATGTGAATAAAAAACATATACAAAGCGAGTTTCATATAGGACAAACAGGAAAAAAAAATGAAAGAAAGCCTAAATGTAATAGGCTTCCGATAAAAGGTGGAATTTTTCCTGAGACTTAAAAGAAGCTAGAGAAGTTGGGAGACAGAGTTGAGAAGGAAGAGAATTTCAGGTATTGGGGACAGTCAGAAAAACATTCTTGGAGCTGAGAGATGGAGTGTCTCATACATGGAATAACAACCAGGAGGCCATTTTCACTTGACTGAAGAGTAGTTCAGGAAGTATGGTGTAAAATGATAAGAAGGTTAAGAGGAATATAGGTTATGAACGGCCTTGAATGTCAAACAAAGCATTTAATTTTTGACCCTAGAGGCAATAGGGAGACACTGGAGTTTATTGCATAGGAGAGTGGCATGGTCAGATGTACTCTTTAGGAAAATTACTTCAGTGGCTGAGTGGAAGATGGATTGGAGTAGGGAGAGACTTGAGGAGGCAGATGCAGACCGACAAGCAAGACATTGTAATAATACCGGTTAGAGGTGAAGAAGGCCTGCACTAGAGTTTTGGCAGTGTCAGAAGAGAGAAAAGCGCACATTCAAGGGTTATTACAACAAGCTTTGGCAACAGATTGGATATGGGGAGGAAGAATGAGAGATAGTAAGGAATTGAGAATAACTCCTAGATGGTGAGCCTAAGGGACTAGAAGGATGTTGTTGCCCTCTTTGATAATGATGATAGTAGCAGAGGAAGAAGGTTTAAAGGGAAAAATAATGAGTTCTGTTTTGGACAATTTTAGTTTAAGATGTTTACTGGACAACTAGTTTGAGGTATCCCAAAAAAGTTAGAAACATGAGATTGGAAGTCAGCAAGGGTAGAATAGATAGATTTGAGAATCATCCACTGAGAGATGGTAATTAAGTGCTTGGGAACTGATGAGATCACCAAGTGAAGTAGTTTAGAGATAGAAGAGAAGCCGAGGACAGAATCCTGAGGGACATATATGGTTAGAGGACATGATCTAGAGGAGGATCCAACAAAGGAGACAGAGAAGAAATGGTTTTATGGGTAGAAGGAAAACTAGGAAAGGAGAGTGGTGTCCTGAAAACCTAGAGAGAAGAAAGTATTAAGGAGGAGAGGGTGATCAACAGTGTCAAAGGCTGAAGAGAGATCAAGGAGAATAGAGATTGAAAAAGACCATGGCATTTGACAGCTACAAGATCATTAGTAACTTTGGAGGGGAGTTGAATGATAAGGTCAAAAGTCAGATTATAAAGGATTAGTGGAGGCTCCTTTTGTAGCCAGCTTTTTTGAGGAGTTTAAGCAACAAAGAGCAGGAGAAATATAGGACAATAGTTAGCGAGGACAATCAGAGTTTTTTTTTTTTCAGGATGAGGGATACAAGTTTGTAGGCAGTAGAGATTGAGTTAATAGACAAGGAGAAACTGAAAATAAATGGTAAGGTTAGAGTGGGAATGATAGAGGGGGTCAATTTGTTGGAGGAGACAGGATGGAATAGGATCATTAGAACAAGTAGAAAGAGGGGTTAGCCTTGGTAAATAATAAGGCTACTTCATCATATAAAAGGAGAGTAGAGGAGATTATGACAGAAGACAACTGAGTGATAGGAGTTGAAGAAGAGGGGAGAAAACATAATTCTTGGTGAATGCTATCATTCTTTCCCTGAAAATAAGAACCGATGATCTCAGCTGAGAAGGTGGGAGAAGGGTGAGCCATGAGAGGTTTGAGGTACATGAAAAGGTTTGGAAAGTCTCTGTGGAAAGTGAGATATTTAGTTGATAAAGAAGGGAAACAAGCACTCATAGGTGAAGAGGAACAGAATTTCAGGCTAAGGAAACGTGGCAGTGAAAAGATGTGGAGCTGGGAGATGCAGTGTCTTGTGTAAGGAACAGAGAGAAAGCAAATGCCATTGGCTTGAAGAATATATAGAGGTGAGTAAGTTAGGAGAAGATTGGCAAGAAAGCAAGTGGCCAGATTTTAAAGGGCTTTAAACATTAGACAAAACTTTATATTTGATCTTGGAGGTGACGGGAAGCCACTTAAATTTATTGGAGTGGGGGGTTGTAGACTGTCAGTAAATGTTTACTGGCTGAGGTGAAGAATTATGAGGTTAGGGTGTTTGAGAGACTACTGATATGCATGCTGAAATTCTTTAATAGGAGGTTAGGAGTTTCATAGAAGAGAAAGACTGTAAGTCAGGCACTGACCTGAGGAATTCATTCTTTTTTTTCTGCCTCCTCTTTAAGAGATTATTTTGCTTCTGACTAGTTCTTCCCTTATACTGTTACTGTTTGTCCTTTGTTTTCAAAGAAGACCAATGATATCATGGGGAATTGTCTTGGATTGAACATGGATTAGATTTAAATGAGGCAGAGCTCTGCAGTCACTAAAGTCCAGTGGCAGGACAAAATCAAGATGACTGGCAATGGCTAATGCTATCGTGGGCTACAAAAAAAGTGGCATACCTTTCAGAAAGCAGTATAATCCAAATCTTTTCTACTCTCATCAAGGTTCTTCTGAACTGTTGTGTTCAATTCTCATTGCCACAGTTCAAGGAAGATGTTGATCATCTCAAAAAATGTCAAGAAGAGAGCAACCAGGATGGTAAAATCTCTTGAGCCTATTACTTGTAAGGTTCAGTTGAAGAAAATGAGCATGTTTAAAATAGAGAAATGAAGATTCAGGAGTGACATGATAGCTATCTTTGAGTATTTGAAGGACTGCCATATGAAGGAGTGATTAACCTTGTTTTCTTTGCTCCCAGAGAGCAGAACCATGAGAAATGGGTGAAACTTAAAAAGGAACATGTTTACATATGATGTTGGGTGTTGGGCAATCCTAATTTTTAGAGCTATTTAAAAATATAATGGATTTTCTTGAGTGGCATGAAGTCTAAGTGATCATTTGATGCACACATTATAGTGGGCATTCCTTCCATGAGTGAGTTGGCCTATATGACTGCTGAGGTCCCTTCCAACTTTCAAATTTCTTATCACAATATTCTATGGAAAAGAGCATGTTCAACAATTTCAAATGATTTCTCAATATTCGTTAGAGATGTTGGGCTATAGTTTGCTTCCAGTTTTGTCGTTCCATATTTTTCATATAAAAGCTTAAACTTTTAAAAGATTCACTTTTTTCTCATTTTTTTCAGATATTTCATGTAATTTTGGAATCAGGAGTTCTTTGAATACTTGTTAGATTTTACTTGGATGGATTTACATGCTTCTGGTTCTTTTTATTTTGTTTTGTTTTCTTTAGAAGCTCAACTGTGTCTTCTTCAATTTATTTTTCTGATATTTGATTATCTATGTAATATTTCTTCTGTTAAATTGCATATGTTACATGTTTATATTCAACCATTTCTACAAAGTTATCAGTTATGCTCATTTTTTGCATTCTTGATGTAGATTTAATTTATTTTTTCTTTTAACTAGTTGTATCACTTTTAAATAGCCTCTTGTTTTATATATCAGTTCAATGTGTTGTTTTTATTTTCAGTTTTTATTTTTTTATTTTGTTAGACTTTCTATTTTGCACTTTGTAAAGATTTTGATTTTTTTCTTAGCTAGTTTTTTTAACTCCCTTTCTCTCTTTTATTGATGAAAGCATTCAATATAAAATTCCCCATAAATATTAGCATCATATAAGATTCAATATGTTGTTTCATTGATGTCATTTTCTTTGGTGAAATTTCCTATTCTTTCTATCATATCCTAATGACAATAATACTGATGAAGATAGTGATAATAATACTACTGATAAGCATATTTTAGCAATTTAATATTTGCAGTTTTCTTTACATTTATTATCTAATTTTTTCTCACAGTAAGTCTATTAGGTAAGTGCTATTATTATCCCCAGGCAGCTAGGTGGCACAGTGGATACAATGCCAGTACTGGAGTAAGGAAGACTTATCCTCCTGAGTTCACACCTAGCCTCAAACACTTACTAGCTGTGTGACCCTAGGCAAGTCACCTAACCCTGTTCATCTTAGTTTCCTCTTCTGTAAAATGAGATGGAGAATGAAATGGCAAACACCTTCAGCATTTTCTCCAAGAAAACTCCAAATGGCATCACAAAAAGTTGCACATAACTGAAAATGACTGAACAACATTATCTCCATTTTACATAAGTTAACTGAGACAAACATAGATTAAATAACTTCCCCAAGGCCATACAGTTAGAAAGTATCTTAACTAGAATCTGACCTCATGTCTTCCTGGATCCAAGTCCAGTGCTCTATAAGAGTGTGTCATCTAGCTGCATCTAAAGCAAAATTAATTCATGAATTTACTCTTTGGTCAGTTAGATTTCCAAGGGAATGTTTTGTAAAACAAGACAAAATTCATTCAGAGCCACCACATGTCAAGAAACTCAGGGGGAAAATGAGAAGAGGAACAATGGAGGCAAGGAATAGTTCTTCCAGAAATAAAATTATACTGTAAAATACTAATCATCAACATATTTAGTACTAGTTAAAATAGAAAAGTAGATCAGTGGGACATACTTGACAAAGAATAAAAAAATTGACTAAATTATGCCTTCTAAATCTGAGTACATAAATAAATTGGGGGAAGAACTTTTATTTGAAAAGAACTGCTGGAATATTTGAAAGTATCTTATAAAAAATAAGTTTATACAATCACCTTATATCAGATACCACAATAAGCAGAAATTGTATGTGCATCTTGAATATTAAATATGATACACCCACCCCTAGCCCCCCAAAAAGAAAAGAACTAGATCAGGTACTTTTCAAAGAGATGGCTGGGGACAAAATTCTTATTGAATAAAGAATAAAGGTGTTCAAAAAGGAGAATATGAATAATTTTGATTGTATGCAACTGAAAACTCTCACATAAACAAAATCAGTGCAATTAGAATAATAAAGGAATTGACCAAGAAAAATATGTATCATCTGTCTCTGATAAGAATCTGATTATATATACATATATGTATGTATATATATATATATGTAAAACCACTGACTAATGGCTGTATGCTCATAGTATAAGAATAAACTGTTTTTGCAAAACACTATTGCAAATTATTGATTAACCTATTAATGTATTAACTATTCATTAATTTAAAAAATTACTTTAAATTACAGATAATAAAATAAAGGCTATCAAAATTATTCTTAGGTTCAATTCACAACCAAAAACTTCATAAAGGTTACAACAGATGGGAATAACTAATATTTCAGGAGCTGTACAATGGTAGCCATAGTCTCACATTGTTGGTGGATCTGTCAATTAATCTAAACATTCTGGAGAACAATTTGTAATTATTCTAAGAAAGTAACTAAAATATCCATACTTTTTCATTCAGAGACCCGATTCCAAGGCACATGCATATGTGGGTGAGAGTATTCAAGTGAATATTCAGCCTCTGCTTGAAGACTTTCAATTAGTGGAACCTGTGATCCCCCAAACAACCCATTTCATTTTTAGATAGCTCTACTTGTGAGAAAGTCACATCCCATCCACCACCCCCCACCTCCCAACCATACCACAACTTTCACGTTGAACCTAAGGCCAAGAAAGGCAGATACTGAGTTCTTTGAAAAGGGAGGAATGACTTGGGAAATGGTAGGGAATGGGAGAGACTAAAACAGCAACAGCTAAAAACATGTGAATAGAATATATATGTATATATGTGTGTGTGTGTGTGTGTGTGTGTGTGTGTGTGTGTGTGTGTGTACATACACTGAATAAAACTCAGTGGAGAAATCTCTGAGTGTAACCAAATAGTTTAAGGAGAGAATGTAGAAGTAACAGTGAGTTGGAAGAAGCACACCAATTACCCTTCTTTGTCCAAGGTGTTAGGGATCATAATAAGCATATTTTTGGAGACTGACCAGAGGATGACCAGAGATTCAGTCATTGTCTTCTTATGGGAACTGAGTTTCTATAACAATGAAAGGGAAAGAGAATGATATAAGTTGGTAGGGGGTTCTTCATGGAATAATGGAAAAAGGAGATAGAGACACACAAGGGATATGGATGATGTGGTTGTATGTGATGGAACAGAGAAAAGGCTTAGAATTAGGAACTGTATGATTTAATCACATGGATTCTAACTGGAGTCATAGGACATTAGTCCTTCTGTTCAATAACTATGGTAATATTCACTTGATGATCATGCACTGTACAAGAGATATAGAGGGGAAGGAGTAGGAGTGCATCAGCAGGTTTCATGGAAAGTCTCTGGTCCTCTCTGATGTTTAAAGACAGGCATCAGTTCAAAATCAAATGTCCTGAGGCCTGGATAGTTATAAACTATTTTGTCTGAACTCTCTTATGGATCAACCATACATATAAATTCGCTGCTTCAGGATATAGTCTACAACTACAAAATACATTGCCAGACAAGCTAGACTCCCTTCATCTTCCAAATACCAGTTCCAGTCCCACCCATCCACAAGCAACCATGGAGTGCTGTCGATTAGAACCCCCCAGACTGGCTAGAGACGCCTTAGCCCAGTATCCCCACCCTGAACCAGACCTACCTAGAGATCATTATCATCTATGAAAAGCATAGATTAGACATGCACAGGAAATGCCAACTTACTCAAATGCTCCCATTAAAATTCCACCAGGCTGTCCCCTTCCTAACAGTCCCTACTCCACACCACCAAGCCTTAAATTTGTGTTGTCTCTCTAAATTAGAAAGTGAGATCATTGAGAACAGTGACTGTCTAACGTTTTTATGTGTCCCAGTGTTTAGGACAGTTTTTAGCACATGACGCTTGTTATTGTTATTCAATCGTTTTCAGTCACATCCAACTCTTCATGATCCCATTTAGGATTTTCTTGACAAAGATATTGGAGTGGTTTGTCATTTCCTTCTCTAGGTCATTTCACAGATGAGGAAGCTGAGGCAAATAGAATTAAGTGGCTCATCCAGGGTCACACAGCTAATAAGTGCCTAGGCTGAATATGAACTCAGGCCTTCCTACCTTCAAGCCCAGCACTCTATCCACTGAACGACCTAGCTGCCCTGGCACATAGTAACCACTTTTCACGCCAATCCCACACAGCCTAGTTACCTGGACTCATATTCAACTTCAGCTTTATTAACATGTTCTAGCAGTTGTGAAATACTAAATAAAAAGACACAAGGCACAAAGCAACAGTCTAGCTATTGCATTAAAGCCCCTGATGATTCTGGAAGGAAAAAAAAAAGGATAATTGATATTTTGCCTCTAGTAAAAGGAGATGTGGTGAAAATGCTACTAGAGGTTACTAAACTATTTAGACACATTTTCAATTCCTAAGCTACATTTTTAATAATTACACAGAAAAAAATGAACACTGCAGGGATACTTATGCTCTCTTGCTGGGAGAAAAATGTGATGTTCTAAAGCTGTAGCTTTGATAAAAGTGAGAATTTTTAAAAGCCATCTCCTTAATTATTTATGGCATTAATATAAATGTTGAGCAGGCTGTGTTGTGCAATGGGGGTAATCCCTATTACAGAACACATCTACATAGACATTTCTATTAAGTCTTTTTTCTATTGCCAATTATGAGGCTAACCTGGGCAGGACAGGGTGCAGAAGACGGCCTAATTAGAAGTTAGTTAAATCCCTTGGAGGAAGGAGGTTAAAAGGAAACTGGTGCCTGCCCATTAAAAAAAAAGAACTAGTTATAGAGACTGAAGGAGCCTGAGTACAGGAGTGAGAAGTGGAAACATAGATCTATCAGATCTAGAAAGAAAGAAATGGAATAGCAAACTCCCCAAGAAAAAGATTAGGGAAAAAAATAGAGAACAGAACAATCAGTAACTCCTCTGGTAGAGGGATTGTCTGTGTTCTCCTTTCTCCCAGCCACTAAAGGGATGGAGTAGCATTTTATGTACCAAGAATTTGTAAATCACTCAATCCCCTAGTTTTTTATTAAGCTACTACTCTAATGTGCCAGGAATTGTCCCAAGGATATGAGTACAAAAATGCAAAAAAAAAAAAAAACCTTACAAGAAGCTTGCATTCTAATGAAGGAAAAAAGTACATAGAAATATAGATATTTATATACACATATACATATAGTATATATATGTATATATACTTTATATACATATATGATACAAATAAAAAATTAATAAATGCAAATATACACAACATTGTTAAATACAAGGTAGCTTGGGATGGAGGGGTACTGAATGTTGGGGGAATCGGGAAAGGCTTCATGAAAATTTGTAGAAATAGATGAATATTGGGATGATAGTCAAAGAATTCTGGTTGAAAGGGCTCAGACATTTCTTAGTTTTATGACTGCTAAGTTACAACCTCTAGGACCTTCAGTATTTTCAGCAATTATATGAGTATAAAAATACCTGTACTAATATTCTTGAGAATGAAGTGCTTGTTAAAACTCTAAAGCAATGTGTATCAATATATGTGTATATATGTATATATACACACACACACACACATATATATACACATATACATATATGTGTGTGGGGGGGTATATGTGTGTCTGTGTGTGTGTATATATATATATATATATACATATATATATATATACACCCAATATATATATGAGCTAGTATTAATAAATTTCTATTTTATGCCTAGTCCTTTGCTGAGAAGGGGAGGTAAAAAATAAAAGTTTGAGGGGCTTAGCCCTAGAGCAATGCCTAAAGGGTCTGGAGTCTGGGACAGATAACATTTTTACACTTGTGAAATTCAGGTAAAATTTGATTCTTCAGTTTCTTTTGCTGGATCTTCATCCAGGTCATGAACACTAATATTATAGTGTCATGTTCTTGGTCGTTTCTTGTTGATAATCTCTTTAGCTCCCACAAATTCAATCATCATCTCTGTTCAGATGATTTTCAGATTGTTTATCCAGCCCTCACCTCTCTCCTGACCTCTAGTATCACCAACTGCCTTCTGGACATCTCAAAATGAATATATATCTTATTTGAAATATATATATATTATATATGTATGTGTATATGTATCATATATGTGTATCATTAATTGAATATGCATAATATATCCAACTTTCCTTGACTCATCTCTCTCATTCCCTTCACCACATAACCAAGACTGTGTTCAAGTCTTATTTCTTACTTCACCAATGTCTCTCACATACATCCCTTTCTCTCTTGTCATATAACGGCCACCCTCATACAGGCCCACATCATCTCACACCTGGCCTATTGCAATAGTCTGTTGGTGGTTCTCCTTTCCAGAAATTTTTCCCAATCCAGACCATCCTCCACTTAGCTGCTAAAGTGATCTTCCTAAAATAAAGGCCTGACCATGTTACCATGTGTAATAGACTTTTTTTTTTTTACTGTTTTCTCTTTTGGAGCACTGAGGTAATCAAGTGCCTTTGATGAGTCTGGCCTTTGTTTCTTTGATTAAATTGAGAGTCTTTGACCTGTTTAAGAAATAAGAAAGCCTAGTTCACATAGGTTTGAGTCTCATGGTTGTGATGCTTGAAGAAGCATCACATGGTTTTGAGTTGCATGGTTGTGATGCCCTTTGGCAATATTTTGGTCAGACAGCTAGAGGCCTGTCTGTTGATAACTGTTTGCTCTGTTTATATTGTCTCTATTTGCAATTTCTGTTTGTATTTGCTCTGAAATTCAGGGTGCTGGCTTTTCCCCCTGAACTAAGTGAATGATATATGTATGTTTGTTTAAAGTAAGACTGTAATCCCCTTAAAGCTGCTTTCCTTAGAAAAGCAGATCAAATAATCTGTGCTAGCAGCCTTGGTTTAATTGGTCTTTCACCTCCACAACAGTGACTAGCAATATTGTTGTTACACCATGACTCCCCATCTCCCAATCAAAAAAACTTCATTGGCTTCCTACCATCTCCAGGATTAAATATAAATTCCTTTGTTTGACTTAAAAAAGCCTTTAACAACATGTCCACCTAACTTTCATTAGAAAATTTCAGTCTTACACTTTGCTCATTTCTCTTTGCCTCTCCTCCAGGTACTCTTCAATTCAATGACTGGCTTCCTAGCTATTCATCATACAATTTTTCCATCTCCTAATGTTGCATGTTCAGTTGGCTTTCCCTCAGAGATTACCTTAAATTTGTATTGCATGGAGCCTTTTTGTACATAGTTGGTTGAATGGTGTCTCTCCCATTAGACCGTTAGCTCCTTGAAAGCAGGGAACATCTTTACTTTTTTCTTCCCCACCTACCCATTTTAGTACGTTATCTGACACATAATTGGTGCTTAACCAATGCTTGTTGAGTGACTAATTAAAGTCTTGACAAATTTCTTTGCAATTCTAGTACTTAACAGACTTAGTTATAATAAATCAAAGCTCTATAATTTACTTAACTTTTCACCATTGAATAGTTTTGTTGTTTACAATCTTTTCTAGTCATAGGTAATGGTGCTATGAACTTTTTGTTTATTCTCTTTATCATTACCATTTTAATGTATATTCACAATAATGCAATCATTGAGATTAAAAGTTCGATTAATTTTGTCACTTATACTGTATGCTGGCAAATCACTTTCAAAATAAGTCAATGATTCCAAAATTCCTCCCTTTTTGAAAGTGCATATCTGTCCCTCCATAATTCTATGAGCATTATTTCATTTCCTTTAATTATTCCATCAATTTGATAGCTGTGAAGTACTAGTAGAAAGCTATTTTAATTTGAATCTCTTTCAGTGAGGTTGAGCATTTTATCAAATTCTTACTACCAATTTGTGTTTCCTCTTTTGAAAATTGTCATTTATATGTTTTGACCACTTCTATATATTGTGAACTGTGACCTTTCATAAGTTATCAACATAAAACTATCACACATACACATATGCATATGTATGAAAACTTGACATATATATGTGGGTATACATACGTATACATATGTTACCTACTTATGTAAATTCATGAAGTTTTATCAGTCCTGTATGCTGTAAATACTTCCTAAATCTGTTTTCAATATTTCCCAAGTCTGTTCTCATAATGTAAATTCCTTGAGAGCAGAGATTGTCTTGCTTTTGTTAATTGTAACACTTTTCCAGAAAATTAACATAGTGCATTTCACGTAGTAAGGGCTTCAGAATGTCTTTCCTAATTTATTTATTCATTTCTGTATATATTTTTTCATGCAATCAAGGTCATCCACCTAGTCTATAATAATTATATCTCTTGCTGAAAAAATAATCTCTACCTAAAATTTAGTTTAAAAAATTCTTCCTTTTTCTTCTATTACTTTTTTTTGGGTATTTTAATCTCTAATGTTTGTTTTTCATCCAGCTACAATTCACTAGGGATATATATAGTATAAGATGTGTTTCTAAATCCCTTTCCTGCCAGATTGTGAACCAATTTTCCCAAGTTCATTTGCTGTGTGAGGAACAGCAATTAGTACAGTTCGAATGAACTATAGAGTTTCTGAAGTAAAGGAATGTGTAAAACATCTGAAAAATTAGGTTGGAGCCAGATTGAAAAGAGTCTTAAATGTCAAAGAGAGAAGATTGTGTTTATATGCATCACAATAGGGAACCATTGTAGTTTTTTGAGTCAGACCTGTGCCTGTGGATAGATTGCATAGGGGAGGAGTTAAGTTGATGGGTATGTCATGGATGAAGGTCTAGCAAAGGAGGCTGAAAAAGAACAAAAAAGCTAAGAGAGCAATGACTCATAAATAACTCATAAAGCAAATAGTACATAGAACAAAGTAATCAATAGCAGAAAATTCTACAGATCCCAAAAAGATATCAAGAAAGATGAGGACTAAGAATGGGCTTTGGATTTGTCAATTAAGACAACTTTGAAAAGAACATTTTTAATTGATTGATGAGTTTGAAGTGGTTGAAAGTTCAAAGTGGCTGAAAATTGAAAGAAAGGAAAGAATAGAGGCAAAATGTGTAAAAGTCTTCCTTTCTAGGAGTTTGGATGTAAAAAGGAAAAACAGATCAAGGATAATCACTTGAGGGATTGTAGACTCAGATGATGGATTTTTAAGGATGAGGGCAATCTGGGTATGTTTGTAGGCAACTGAGAAATGGTAGATAGAGAGATGGAATGATTTCAAAAGAAAGAAGGGTCTGGACAGGATGGAAACAAATATACAAGTATAGTTGTTGGCCTTGTTGAGAATAAACGCCATCTATCAACTATTGGAAAGAGTAGGAGATGATATAAAGGAGTTTGGAGATTCATGGTGGAGGAGAAAAGGAAGGTCAGTAGCAAATGACCTTTATTTTCTCAGTCAAGTATGAGTCTGCTAGCCCTCTGCTAAGAGGGTAGAAATAGTTTATGGTGTAGGTGACTTGAAGAAAGAAAAGGTTTAGAATTGCCACTGTTGGGGATGTCATAATGATTTGATAAGGGGAGAATAAAAAGAATGCTTCGTGGCAGTGAGAGTCCAGTTTAAAACTGTATGATTTTCAAATATTTTGCCACTGTCACTTGAGAGTTGATGGATGTTACCTAGAACTGAGAGGCATTTTGTATTTTCATCAGTGTCATATGTTTCCATCAATAGAAATTTATGCCCTAAATGCTCAGGCCTTCTAGGTCATTGGCTGAAGCCTTTTGACTAAATCCAAGTTTTTTGAAACAAATTCTTTTATTAAGGGGATTTGCTTTGTGAAGTTTGAACTCAGTCAAAGGGTTGCACTAGAGGACCTAGAGGGCCACATGTGGTGTTGAAGCCACAAGTTCCCCGCCCCTGTACCAGACTGGTCCTCAGACAGCAAACACAGCCTATTATCACATATCATACTTAAAATTTGAGGGGCTCTCTTGGCCTTCTCAAAGCTTATATTCTATTGGTGTAGCTTTCAAAAACCCAGAGTCAATTTTATCCCTCCCCCAGATAAATCTAATTAGGACATACCCCATTCTTATTCTATTGTAATCCATCCAATTAGAATATTGCAATCAGTGAACTGTTAGACTAGCTTCATTAAAGATTTTTATTTGTACCGCATTAAGAGACATTAAGATAGTAATCGGAATATTGACTGATTCCTAGTCAAAGATTTGGGATAAGTCAGTAAAGTGTGAAGACCCTGATAAGCAGTGATCTATATTGTTGAAGGCAGTACTTGTTTCAGTGATATACAGAGCTATTGAAATGTTGAAGTTAAAAAATCATTCAGTGGAAAACAATCACTATAATAAGAGTTGCTAGCATTTATTATAGCACATTAAGTTTTACCAATTGCTATACCTGGGAAGAAGGTTGTATTATTATCCTCATTTTACAGATCAGGAAACAGACAGAGCTTAAATGACCTGCCCAAAGTCACAGAGGTAGTAAGAGTCTGAGGCAGGATTCAAACTCGAGTCTTTCTGACTCCAAGTTCATTGTCCTCTCTCTACTACAATGAAGCAAATCAGAAAAAAAAATTCATCCACAAAATAATCCAAGTGAACACAATGAAATTATGATGATGAAGCCTGGACCTAGAAAAGAGTTATGAGAATTCATTCCCCTCTCTACAAAAGTGAGAAAACATGAGTGTGGAACACAGAATACAATGTCATACTTTGTTGATATATTAGTTAATTTTGCTGTATGTTTCCCTGTTTTTATTTTCACTTTGAATTTTTTGTCATAAAGCATGGGAAAGAAGAGAAAATATATTGCAAAATGCTGGTGGTATACAAACAAAACATCATTCAAAAATATTTGAGAATATTTTGAAAGACAAATTATAAAACTTTCACTTAAAAATACATATTGGAGAAGATACGAAAAGCTCCAGGTAGTCATACCAAGTATTCCATGTATCACTATGTAAAAACTTTTCATTATTTGCTCTTGTTTAAAATAAAGAATCTGGGTAACATAAATAGTAGGATAATTAGCAATGCAAAATATTGTAAATAGTTAAAGTATATAGCATTAAATCACAAGCTTTTTTGTTTTCCTGAAGCATATATGTCTGTGCTTTTAATTGGTACTCTGGTATTATTTTTGAAAAACAGCAACATCGTTGAATGTTCCAAGAATAGGCTGCCATAATGAATGTATATTTGAGTACTGCACAAGAAGACTAATTAAATCCTTTGTTCATGTATTATAAGTACATAAAAAGTAAATTCACTTGATTCTAAAAAGAAGAACCCCGTGGGCCTCTTATAAACATGAGAATAGAAATATTACTACTTGTAAAATATTTTCTGATTTTATGATCTGACATCAAACACTCTGGTGTAGTCATCAGAGAGTCACTCAGCCACACTTTTTCCTTAAAAGAAAGGTAAAGCATTTAATGGAAATTTGCAATTTATATAATTTCTCTAAGATCATATAATCAAGCTCTAATGTTACAGCTTATAAAAATGGAGATTAGGAAAAGACCATTTTAGTTGGAGTATGAAGATTGAGGAAAGATAATTTCCTCCTTGGTACTAAATAATATTTTTAACTGTTCACAATTCTTTGTAGTATTAAAAACGCTTTCATGTATCATGTGAACTTCATAAGAACTTTGTGAGGTAGACGAGATAGGCATCATTGTGTTTATCATAAAAATGATGAATTTAAGAAATTCAAAGAAATTGATTTACCCAAGGCCCTAACGACTAGTAAATGCTAATGGTAGGCCTTGAATGCCAAATCTAACCTTTTCTCTACTAGATTATGGTATTTTAATATACCATAGGACCAGAGGGTTGCAGATCAGAGCTATAAGGATGCTTAGAAATAATCTAGCCCAGCCCTTTCCTTTACAGATGAGGAAATTGGGACCCTAAGAAATTAAATGTTTACCAAAGGTCACACAGGAATGAAGAAGCAGAGGGGGAATTTGAATCCACCTCTTCTGAGTAGAGACCCAAAGCTCTTTTAACTTTATTGTACTGCCTCCTATCTTCTCAAGTGTAAAATGACCTTTACCAAAGGCTTTAACCTTTGCCTTAAATAACTGTGTAGCAAGAGATCATAATCTGACTTTTTAAAAATATATATTGGCCACTGTATGCCAATATAATTAATTTGCATTTAATATTATGTATTTTACTTTATGCATGTAAAAACATTACTCTAAGACTGGTTTCATAGGTTTCTCCAACATCACCAAGAGGTCCATGACACACGAAAAGGTTGAAAACCCCTGCTTTATAGATAATTTTTTTGATAAAAAATTATCTGACTGGTTTACCCTAGAATATACCCTTCACAACTTTTGCAGAGCAAAAATAGGAGCCATTATTATTTCATAACTACTCGATGAGTTACCTATGTAGAAATCCCCCAACCTTCTAGTGGCCTAATATTAGAAAATGCCCAATGCCTGTGCAAGGACATGGTAGAGCAGATGGTCTCATCCACTGCTATAAAAACTACTTGCTTTCCTTGGGTAAGAAACCCTGCAATTTGCCTAAAATGAGTCCTTTCAAAATTGTAAAAAGTATTTGTTCTTTTCCCTTTGCCTCCTGCTCTTAAACAGGGAATTGATAATAAACCCTTCCACTTGGTTTCCAAATACTTCTCTCCAGGCCCCTTCACCCCCACCCCACCACTTCCTCCAACTCTGCCCCTTGACTGATCCCCTTCTGCTTCTACCCTTCCTTCCCCTGTGAAATCCTTTACTTTGATAGCCTGAGTTTCCACAGAATGCTGCTGATTGGTGGCATGCTCTAAGCGAGCCTCAAAGGTTATAAAAACCAAATCTGTACCGCAGGAGATGGAATTTGCTATCAGGGAAAGCAGACTCCCTAGCATGCTAATCAATCTTTTTACTTTCCCTTTGGTCACCTATCTTTAACCCACAGTCATCAGAACCCCTCCCGACAAGTATGCCTATCCCAAGAGGGTGAGAGAATTCCCAGGCACTTTATATAAAAGGAGCACCTACACATCTATGTTGAAACTAAAAGTTGTGTAAATGCCTACGTTGTTATGGTTTTACAGGCCAAGCCAAGGAACCAAAGGAAGACTGTGCCTGAGGGTTCTTCCTAACAATCTGTAAACAAGAAGGAACTAATAGTAGTGTGCAATAATTTCTTTTTCCTACTGAATTCTAAATAGTGCATTTCAACTAATGAGAACATTTCTATCTCTCCAGATACATGCATTGAATGATAAACCTTTTTATATGTGACATATCATTTGCCATCATCATCATTATTCTCACCATCATCATTATCATAATAGCAACAATGATCATATTTACATAGCACTCCCTGTATGCCAGGCACTATGATAAATTCTTTGCAAATATTATATCACTTGGTCCATTTAATTCTTGGTCCCCTGTGCCAGATGGTCCTCTTTCCTTACTCTTTCCCTTTTCTCTTAGGATCCCAGGCTTTCTTAAACACAGCACATGAGGCCCTTTCTGGATGAGGTCATTATTGTATCTCTTGTCTTCAGGGGCTAGTACCTTTTTATCCAGGGTCACCTTGTGTCTACTTTGAATTTATGCCCACATATACAATATAGATGTATATATACCTATATATAAAACATATATAGGTATATATACCTATATATACAATTTGTCTTTATTGACAGATTTTGCAAGCCTTTTGAGAGCAAAGATTCTTTCACTTTTGTCTTTGCATCCCTAGAGTTTAGCATAGTAGGCATGCAGTAATTTTTGATTCATTGCCTGATATTATAGATATTCTGACCATCACATGTCTACATATCTACTCCACCCATAATGTAATATCCATGAAAATACTTTAATCCTCTATCAATAAATACTCTGTTTTTTTTTCTTTCTTTAGTAAATATCCATCACAGTGCAGGGCACATAGTAGTTATATAATAAATGCTTGTGGAGTTGTTTTTAAGTTGGTTGTAATAATACCCACTACATGCAATCAAACGACAATGAGCTCTGAAGGTTTCTCTGCCCCAACAATGGTTCAATTATTCCATTCATAATATATATTTAATACTAAGAGTCTATAACATACTTATAACTATGAACAATATATATATATATATATATAAAACAAAAATGTAAGACAGACCCTTACTAATAAGATAGGTAAGAGGCTTCCAACTTCCATCTTTGTATTTAAATATTTATCACAGAGTAGGTACTTAATGAGCTGGTTGACATATGCATCCTAAAGTCTTAATACCAGTTCAAACTCAACATCTGAACTTATCATCTTTCCTCAAAAAATCTGACTCCTTCTAAATGTCTCTATGTCTGTTATCACCTCAATTTGAAAATTTAGGATAATACCTGACCCTTTCCTCTCCTTCATGTACAAAATCCAATTATTTACCACATACTTTTAATAATACCTCAAAATAATCCATCTATCCTATTCTTTCCACTTATAACTTAATTAAGGCCCATATTACCCCATTGTCTGGATTACTGTAATAGCCTAAGATATTTCCTTGTCTCTCGTCTTTCCTTTCTATAGTTTGTTGTTCACATTACTGACAAAATAATCTTCCACATACTTAGCTTTATATTCAAGACTTTTTGCAGTCTGACTAGTATCCATCTTTTTAGTGATTCTTATTTCAAAAGCTTGAAATGCTATTGTCTCTTTAAGAAAATGAGAACTCTGTTTTACAGTTGCAACTGTGTTCTGTTAGGCACTTCTGTACAATCAGGGTATTTGTGGGTTTAACTTGGATTTATGAAGATCTATGAGGAATTTGTGGAAAACGTATAGAGAAAGAAGACAAGGAGAAACTTTTCTATTTAGAACTATTAACTGTTTTGTTTTATGAAGAAATATTAAAATAACAGTGTGAGAATTGAGGGAAGAGAGAGGGAGACAAAAGAAGAGAGACAGACTTTTAAAGCATGAGCAAAGCTCAGATACTGTTTTCCTATACATCTAAGCTATAAGAACAAGGAGATACACTTTATTTCTTCGTGAAAGTGTCATGTTATTCTATATAAAAAAAAAGATTATTACAAAAAGACTTTTTAAATCCTGAATGAACTCAATAGTGTTCACAGAAATGAAGTTTTTCACTTAATTATCAGTGAAGGTCTGAAGAGACACTAGTTGTTATCTTTCTCAAAGCTAAATTATTTTTTGAATATATTTATTTTTTAAATTAGATTTTTTTATTTTTAGTTTACAACACTCAGTTCTACATGTTCTCCAGTTTCAAATTTTTTGCCCTTCCCTCCTCTACCACCCTCCCAAGATGGCATACAGAATTAATATGTCTGTGGTTGTGTACAATGTTCTCCTGGTTCTGCTCCTCTCACTCAGCATCATATCATGTAGGTATTTCCAGGTTATTATGAAGTCTGTATCTTTCCCATTTCTTATAGCAAAATTCATATACCACAACTTGTTCAGCCATTCCCCAATTGATGGGCATCCCCCTGATGTCTAATTCTTTGTTACCACAAAAAGAGCTGCTATAAATATTTTTGTACATACAGGTTCCTTTCCCACTAGTGTGATCTCTTTGGGATATAGTCCTAGGAATGGTACTGCTGGGTCAAAGGTATGCACATTTTAACTGCCCTTTGCGCGTAGTTCCAAATTGCTATCCAGAATTGCTGGATCTGTTCAGAATTCCACCAACAATGTATTGATGTTCCAATTTTCACACACTCTCGCCAGCATTTATCATTTTCCTGTTTTGTCATGTTGGCCAATCTGACAGGAGAGATGTGGTACCTAAGAGGTGTTTTGATTTGCATTTCTCTAATCAATAGTGATTTAGAGCATTTTTTTCATATGCCTATAGACATCTTTAATTTCTTCCTCTGAAAACCACCTGTTTATATGCTTTGACCATTTCTCAACTGAGGAATGGCTTTTATTCCTATAAATTTGGCTTAGTTCCCTGTATATTGTAGATATGAGGCCTTTATCAGAAACACTGGTTGTAAGGATTTTCTCCCAATTTTCTGCTTCCCTTTTTATCTTTGTTGCATTGGCTTTGTTTATACAAAAACTATTCAATTTAACATAATCAAAATTATCCATTTTGCATTTTGTAATGGTCTCTATGTCTTGTTGGGTCATGAATCCTTCCCTTTCCCATAAACCTAATAGGTAAACTATTCCATACTTTCCCAAATTGTTTATATTATCAGCCTTTATTTGTAAATCATAAATATATTTTGACTTTATTTTGGTATATGGTATAAGATATTAGTCTATGTCCAGTTTCTGCCATACCATTTTCCAATTTTCCCATCAGTTTTTGTGGAATAGTGAATTCTTAGCCCAGAGGCTGGTTTCTTTGAGTTTATCAAACAGTAGATTACTATAGTCATTGACTACTGCATCTTGTGTACCTAACCTATTCCACTGATGTACCACTCTGTTTCTTAGCCAGTACCAGGTAGTTTTGATGACTGCTGCTTTATAGTACAGTTTAATATCTGGTATGGCTAGGCCACCTTCCCTAGCATTTCTTTTCATTAATTCCTTTGATATTCTGGATATTTTGTTCTTCCAGATGAATTTTGTTACTATTTTATCCAGCTCTGTAAAATAATTTTTTGGTAGTTCAGTTGGTATGGTGCTGAATAAGTAAATTGCTGTAGGTAAAATTGTCATTTTATTACAGTAGCTCAGCCTAACCATGAGCAACTGATGTTATTCCATTTATTTGGATCTGACTTTATTTGTGTGAAAAGTGTTTCATAATTATGTTCATATAGGCCTTGGGTTGGTCTTGGCAGATAGACTCCCAAATATTTTATAATGTCTACAGTAACTTTCTATCTCTTGCTGTTGGGCTTTGTTAGTAATGTATTAGAATGCCAAGGATTTATATGGGTTTATTTTATATCCTGCAAATTTACTGATTTTTTTATTATTTCAAGTAGTTTTCTTACTCAATTCTCTAGGATTCTCTAAGTAAATCATCATATCATTTGCAAAAAATGATAATTTAGATTTCTCCTTTGCCTATTCTAATTCCTTCAATTTCTTTTTCTTCTCTTAATGATAAAGCCAACATTTTTAGTACCAAATTGAATAATAGGGGTAATAATGGACATCCTTGTTTCACCCTTGATCTTATTGGGAATGCATCTAGGTTACCCCCATTATATATAATGCTTGTTGATGGATTTAGGTAGATGCTATTCATAATTTTAAGGAAGACTTCATTTATTCCTATGCTTTATAGTGTTTTTAATAGGAATGGGTCAAAATTTTGTCAAAAGCTTTTTCTGCATCCATTGAGATAACCATATGGTTTCTGCTACTTTTGTTATTGATATGATCAAATATGCTGATAGTTTTCTTAACAGTGAATCAGCCTTGGATTCCTGGAATAAATCCTGCCAGTAGTAGGATATTATTCTCCAGATAAGTTGCTAGATCTTTTTGCTAACATTTTGTTTAAAATTTTTGCATCAATATTCATTAGAGAAATTGGTCTATAATTTTCTTTCTCTGTTTTGACTCTTCCTGTTTTAGGTATTTGTGTCATAAAAAGAATTTGGTAGGACTCCACCTATTTTTCCTAAATAGTCTATAAAGTATTGGAATTAATTGTTCTTTAAATGTTTGATAGAATTCACATGTAAAACCATAGATTTTTTCCTAGGGAATTCATTGATGGCTGGCTCAATTTCTTTTTCAGAGATGGGGTTACTTAGGTAATTTATTTCCTCTTCTCTTAAACTGGGCAATTTGTTTCGTTTTTGTAACTATTCATCGATTTCCCTAAGATTGTCAAATTTATGGACATACAATTGGGAAAAATAATTCCTAAATATTGTTTTAATTTCCTCTTCATAGGAGGTGAATTCACCCTTTTCATTTTTGACGCTGGTAATTTGGTTTTCTTCTTTTTTAATCAAATTGTTCAAAGGTTTATCAATTTTTTTTTCATAAAACCAGGTCTTAGTTTTATTTATTATTTCAATAGTTTTCTTGATTTCAATTTTATTAATCTTTCTATTGATTTTCAGTATTTCTAATTTGGTATCTAATTGGGGATTTACAATTTGTTCTTTTTCTAGCTTTTTCAGTTGCATGCCCATTTCATTGATCTTCTTTTTATCTATTTTATTCATGTACACATTTAGAGATATAAAACTTCCCCTAGAACTGTTTTTGCTGCAACCCATAAGTTTTGGTATGTTGTCTCATTATTGTCTTCCTCTTGAATGAAGTTATTAATTGTTTCTCTGATTTGTTCTTTGGCCCACTCATTCTTTAGAATTAGATTATTTAGTTTCCAATTAATTTTTAGTTTATCTTTCCATGGTCCTTTATTACAAATAAGTATTATTGCATCATGATCTGAGAAGGATGCATTGACTATTTCTGCCTTTCTGTACTTTATTGTGAGGTTATTATGCCCTAGTACAGGGTTAATTTTTGAGTATGTGCCAGGTACTGCTGAGAAAAAAAGTATATTCCTTTTTATCCACATTCAGTTCTTTCCAGAGATCTGCCATATCTGCCTTTTCTAAAATTCTTTTCACCTTCTTAACTTCTTTCTTGTTTATTTTGAGGTTAGATTTATCAAGTTCAGAGAGGGGGAGGTTGAGGTCCCCCACTAATATGATTTTGCTGTTTATTTCTTCCTGTAGCTCCCTTACTTTCTCTTCTAAGAATCTGCATACTATGCCACTTTGTGCATATATGTTAAATAATGATATTGCTTGATTGTTTATGGTGCCTTTTAGCAGGATATAGTGCCTTCTTTTTCTCTTTTAATTGGCTCTATCTTTGCTTTTGCTTTGTCTGAGATTAGGATTGTTACTCCTGCTTTTTTTTTTTTTACTTTAGCTGAAGCACAATATATTCTACTCCATCTTTTTACTTTTACCCTGTGTTATCCCTATTTCAAATTTGTTTCTTGTAAACAACATATTGTAAGATTATGGTTTTAATCCATTCTGCTATCTGCCTCCATTTTATGGGAGCATTCATCCCATTCACATTCACAGTTATGATTACAAGCTATCTTTTTTCTCCATCTTATTTCCCAATCCCCTCCCCAGCTTTATGTTTTTATTTTTCCCTTCTCCCTTCCACTCCTCAAAAATGTTTTGCTTTTCACCAGCGTCTTCCTCAATTTACTTCTCCATTTGATTCCCCTCCCTTATCTTACCATTTTCCACTTGCTACTTCTTCCCTCCCTTCTGACCACCCTACCTTTTCATTCCCCTTTCTCTTCCTATTGCCTGTAGGACAAGTTTGATTTCTATACTTATCAGAGTATGTTATTTTCTTCTTGAACCAAATCCAATGAGAGTAAAGCTCATATACTACTCTTCTCCCTCCCTTCTTTCCCTCTACTATAGTGTTTTTGTGCCTCTTCATGTGATGTAATTTACCTTTTTCTACTACCTCCTTACCTCTTCTCCCAGAGCCCTCCCTTTTCATCTCTTAATTACATGTTTTATCATTATATCAGTTATTTCATACTGTCACCCACAGTCTATGTGGATCACTTTCAACTGTCATAATAACCATACTATTCTCAAGATTCACTATATATATGTAATTCTATACAAGGATGTAAACAATTTTCCCTTATTGATTGACAAGGTTTGTGAGGAGAGTTTTCTCTCTGTTTACCTTTTTATGTCTCTCTTGAGTTTTGTATTTAAAGACCAAATTTTCCATTGAGTTCTGGCCTTTTCATCAGGAAGGTCTGGAATTCCCTTATTTCATTGAATGTCCACCTCCTTGCCTGAAAAATTATGCTCAGTTTTGCTGGGTAGTTGATCCTTGGTTGTAGTCCAAGTTCATTTACCTTTTGGAATATCATATTCCAGTTTTTCCTGTCTTTTAAAGTGGAAGCTGAAAGATCCTGCGTGATCCTGACTGAACTTCCATATTTGAATTGTTTCTTTTTGGCTGCTTGCAATATTTTCTCGTTGACTTGATAATTCTGAAATTTGGTTAAAATGTTTCTTCAAGTTTTCAATTTGGGATCTCTTTCAGGGAATGATCAGTAGATTCTTTCAATGACTGTTTTCCCCTCTGGTTCCAGGACCTCAGGGCAGTTGTCAATTATAATTTTTGGAAGATACTCTCCAGGCTCTTTTTTTCATCGTGGCTTTTTGGTAGACTAGTAATTCTTAAATTGTATCCCCTGCATCTATTTTCCAGGTCAGTTGTTTTTCCAATCAGATATTTCACATTTTCTTCTATATTTTTTGTTCTTTACATTTTGTTTGACTACTTCTTGATGCCCCATAGCATAGAGTCATTAGCTTCCACTTGATCAAATCTAATTTGTAATGAATTGCTGTCTTCATTTTGCTTTTGAATCTCCTTTTCCAATTAGTTGATTTTACCTTTCGGAGTGTCATTTTCTCTATTTAGATTCTGAATGTCCTTAGCCAATTCACCAATTTTACTTTTTAAAGACTTGATCTCATCAGTGATTTTTTTTTTCCATTTTTTCTTTTATCTTTGTAATTTGGTTCTAAAATCCTCCTTTAGCTCTTCCAGGAATGATTTTTGTGCTTGAGACAAGTTCACATTCCCTTTTGAGGTTTCACATGTGGGTATAGTGTCAATCCTGTCCTCTTCTGAATTGGTATTTTGATCTCCCCTGTCTCCATAAAAAGTGTCAGTGGTTCTTGGTTTTTTCATGAGCTTTTTCATGTTGGTTAGCTTTTTCCTGGCTTTACAATGGATTTCTGCTTTGGGGGCTCAGGGAGCTCTGTCCCAGGCTTCTTGTTCTGGGAATTGTGAGCCTAGTTACTGGCTTTGTGTGTTATAGCCTTTGGTTTCCTGAGGTGTGGGGGAGGGATCATCTGGCTGCCAGAAGTCTCCTCTTCCCCTGGGGCTGCTCTCCAGCATGGGTGATCTCAGCTGTTGCCTGTGCTCATGTCTGCCATTTCCCCTGGCTATGCAAAGGCAGGTCTGGGTTCTTGATGTTGATCCTTGCTGGCTTCTCCCTTCTGGGACTCAATATCTCCTGCTGTTTGGCTACTGAAGCCCCACTTCTGGCTCCTCTATTCTACGGTTTTTCCTGACTTATTGTCTGGGTCAGGGAAGGAGGGATGAGAGCCATTTACGTGGACATTATGACTCCTGGAAGTAAAAGAAGACAGGTTTCAAACCTTTGGGCTTCAAGCCTCAGGTGTAGATGTCTTGTGGCCACAGGCACTGAGCTGCAGCCTCCCATTGCTTTGATAGACTCCCATCCTGTGTTAAGAGGCTTAGGGATCTCTGCTGGTTTCAGGTGCCCAGCTTTCTCCCAGTCAGGCTGGTTTCCACAGCTGCTTCCTAATTGGTGTGGTCTGGTGTAGCTCCATACACCAGTGCTCTCCCAGCCTACAGATCCTTCCTGTCTGCCTTGCAGACTCTCCTGGCTTGGAAATTTGCCCCATTCAGTCTACTAGTGGCTTCTAAGTCTCTCAGATCTGCTCAAATTCACTTTTTTAGAAGTATCTGACAGAACTTGTGAGAGAGCTCCAGGAAGATGCTGTTTCCACGTGGCCATCTTGGCTGTGCCCCCCCCCCCGCCCCCAAAGCCAAATTATTGCAAAGAATTATCAGTGTCTTTATTTTATGGTTGATATCTTTGTTGATAAATTAAATAGTCTGAAACTCTAACATATATTTAATCTTCAGAAGTTAAAAGATTTAATGGAGTGAAAGGAATAACTGCTATTGAGAAAGGCGGTTTCTCCAGTTAATTAAATAAACAATATTTTAACTGGAGGGGTTGGGGTGTCTAAGGATAGTTGATTAAGAGAAGTGTTAGAATTCTTTTAATTCATAAGAAGTGCCTGTGAAAAAATGTAGTTGTACGTTTTTTCACAGGCCCCCAGAAATCCTTTGGCAGGCCACAGGCCGTGCTGGCCTGATCTACGATATTGCTATTTTTTTCTTTTGCTTTTTTGCTAAGCAAATGGTTTTGTTTAATAAATTAAAATGGCACTTAGGAGTGGCTACTTAGATGCATATCGCATGTTGTGTGGGTGAATTATCTTGTGAGTCACTGGTTGCATAAAGAGAATACACATTGGGTGGCGGAGCCAAGATGGCGACTGGAAAGCAGTAACTGGCGTGAGCTCCCCACCAAGTCCCTCCAAAAACCTATAAAAAAATGGCTCTGAACCAATTCTAGAACTGCAGAACACACGAAGTGGCAGAGGGAAGCAGGGCTCCAG
>CM053623.1:292518683-292569055 GCA_028646595.1 Phalanger gymnotis | reverse complement strand
ACCAAACATGTCAAAAATAAATTTAAAAAAATTATTTAAAAATAAATAAATAAATAAATAAATAATTCCCTGGAGCACTAAAAATTTAATCATTAAAATTAAAAAAAAAAAAAGAAGAAAAGAACTGGGATGTGGGGCTCCCAACTTTATTAACTGTGCTCCCACGATCAAGAATTTTATATAAAATGTATAGATGCCAGGCCCATGGTTCCTGAAAAGAGAGATCTGTTAGGAAGTTTCAGTCTGAGTGTAAGCGATTGTTACTCATCTCTGAGGAAGCCTAGTCTTGTTAAAACATGCATAGTTTCCTTGGAGGTGCCCAAAGGTAAGTCACAGTGCATTAACAATGATCTCTTTCTCATCACCTCACAAACTTGTTAAGTCCTCTGGAGATATCACTCACTGTGGGACATATGCTTTCACACAGATTCCAATACAACGTGGTCCTTCTGGTCTTGTGTGAAGAAGGGTAACTCTGGTGGCAATGACTTCTGTCGTGAATAATTAGGAATTTGTCTCTAGACAAAACCTGGAACTCTTCAGTGCTATACAAGTGACAATAGCTAGCACTTGTATAATACTTTAAGTTTCACAAAGCACTTTATGTAGAATATCTCATTTAAACCTCACAACAACCAGAGGGGCGAAGGTGCAATTATTATTCCTATTTTATAGGGGAGAAAATTGACTCTAACTGATGGAAATTGACTTGCCCAGGGTCACACACATAATAAATATCTAGGACGGGATTTGAATTCAAGTCTGTCTGTCTCTAAGTGTAGTGAGCTGCCATTGTACAATCAGAATTCTGTGCTATGGCATTTATTTTTAATAAATTATATGTTTATGATAACTTTGATTATCAAATCAGAGTCATATTCCTATGGAAGAACATTTTGGACTTCGCACTTTTTGAACTGTATTTGTGACTTCAGTGGTATCAACAAATCCCAGTGAAGAGATTCCCTTAGCAAATGCCTCTCCACACATGCTCTGCAACTTAAATCTTTAAAGAGTTTCACGGGGGTTCAGAGGCTGATCGACTTGTCCATGGTCATACAGCTTGTATGTGACAGAGGTGTATCCCCATTTTATAGATGAGGAACCTGAGGTAGAAAATGGTTAAGTGATATTCCTAAGGTCACATAGCTAATTAACTGTCTAAAGCAAGATTTGAACTCAAACTTTCTTCACATCAGATAAAATGTTCTTAACATTTTCCTACATCTTGTTGCTTAAAGTGTGTGTGTGTGTGTGTGTGTGTGTGTGTGCATGCGCGTGTGTGTAGGGAAGGGCATTGAGTTGGTCAGTAAATTACTCTACCCCACTTAAAGTAACTGACATTGTTCCAAAGTAAGAACATGATTAATCCATTAATTAGAGTCATTATACTAAGTGCAGAAAAAAAAATTGGGTTGGTGGAAGAAACTTGTTCACACTCTATGGATCATCCATAAAATAACAAGCCACTTGGGACCCAAGACAGTGAACCAAGAGAAAGCATTCCAGGAAAGCTCTTGAGGTGGAGATACTTGAGGGGTGGCAGAGGAGAACCTCCATTTTAGCTTTGATCTATGTCTTCTTACCATCATCACCTTTTTTGTCTGGAGAAGCATCTGAAGTTTGAAGGTTCCACAGAATTTTAGATTTTCTATCTTCCCATCCATATCAATATTAGTGGTTGGAGACATTATCTGTAACCAGAGTTAAGGGCAGAATGAGTGTAACACATCGAGGCAGATTGGTGACTCTACAAAGATCCTAGCAAAGAAGCTACTGCATTCCTAAGGGGAATTTCTTGAACACTTACAAAGGGGAAACAGGACTTCCAGACACTGGGAGCTGTGTTACTCCTTTTTTCACAAACAATTTACGAACTCATCACATTCCTCTATATTCTGTTTATAATGGTAGGAGAGTACATGGCAGACTTAGCAGAAGATTATTTAATAACAACTGTTCATATCGTACCACCATGGTAAATATCTACTTATGAAAACTAATTAAATTTGGCTGAATAATTGATAATCAACTGACAATCATGGTGGAAATACACTGGGGGTGGGGCTTACAAATTAGAGCATTAGAAGAGACAACCTCAACCCCTCAGAACTACCCCTGTAGTCCTGGTGGTGTGGGGGGAGTTTGGAAGAATCAAATACTCAAGTTAGAATATTACAAAGCATGTGCTCCACAAAGATCTGGGAGTCATAACACATAATACTTCACTGTTTCAATGAATCTGTGTTCTCATGAATATATATATCCCTATAATGGTCCTGATCAGAATCCATATTTGCCGACTGTCTTACTCTGAGAGACCCTTGCCAACATTCCTCATAGAGAGAACCTTTCACATATAGATCACTTCTTTCTACACTTCAATATTGTGTGGGTACCAGTGAAACACTCAGGTTTTCCACCCGTTATCTTTCATTTTCTCTATATTACAGGTCTGTCTCCATTTTAGATCATTTCCTAGATAATATCTTTAGGACTTTTCTTTTTCTTAACCATTTCCATTTTTCTTAACCATTTCTTAAACCATTTCCAAAATATATAATCCATTTCAAGCCAGTTGTAGGACAATTCCTTTTAACAGGTAGATTTATAACTTCTCCACACCTAAATTTTCTAAACCAGACCTCATGTATGCCCTAACCTTTATATTGTTATAAAAACATGAAGATATGATAAACTAGGATGAAATCTCAATATGATTATATTGTTCAATGATTAATTCAGTGATTTTCTCAATTTGGCTCTTTTATTTCTGTTAGAGCTTAATATACTTCTGCAACTGGCCAATGAATTCTTCAACATATTTTAAGTGTATGGGAATGTACTTATTATGTTGATTTCCCCCTTTTATCCTAACAGAAAGCTAATAAAATTATATTCTTTGCACAGCTACACCTGAATTCTATGCTCTGTAAATTCAGCAAATTGCTTTGGAGAGATTAACAGCATGCAAAACAAGGAAGCCCAAGTACACTTCAGTAAACTCACATTAAAATTAAGTAAAATAACATTTCAGCCATTAAAAACAAAATATCAATTTGTCCTTCCTCTCTAAAACAATTCATCATTATCTTTTTTGAAACCGGTAGGTTTAATATAATAGTCTTCCTACCAAAATGATCCTTAAGGCCATGCCTATAACATGAAATAGAATTTTGGGAAATTACCTTGCTCAATTTGGTAAATGGAGAAGATCAGACTGAAAAGTTTGGTTCCCAAGAGATTTTTTTTCTTTGCCTGTATTTTCTATTCATGGATAACTGTAATTATATTTGGTTTATATGTAAAAAGCAAGTCAGATTTATGAATCATGCACTTAGAATAATGACTTGCCATTTGTCAACACATGAAGGAGCACATTATCCAAACAGGGAGTTTATAGAATACATTAAAATATCTACATTAAAATAAAAGCAGCTCTGTTTCCTGAGGTGATTAGACATTCAGGTGCAATAGTTTCTTGCATTTATATAGACCTTTCTATACTATACTACCTAACAAATCACCTTTGCAGAAATAATGGCAAACCTCTTTGAAGTAAAGTCATACATAGGTTGAAATACTGTTGCTGCTCTACAGTAACAGCCCAGTTTGGGATAGGCAATGGAGCAGATTTTCAATTCAAATCAAGATGTGTAATGCCCTCATGGAAATGTGTGAAGTGCTATGCAGAGCATCCTTTATGACAACATTTGTCTCAATGCTCCCAGAAGGAATGGCAGTAAGCCACACTGGTTGTAGGAACCAGACATAATTTCCTATCATCAAAGCATTTAGATGCTTGACCATATTCCATGTTAATGTTGTTTCATAGTTATCTCAGAATTATGTTTATAAGACACTGCAACTTCTATAAGTCATTTATCCATTCATTTGCAAAAGAAAGAGAAGGGATAAGGTAAACATTTTATATACATACACATATTACATACATATATACACATGTAGTTATAATATTTCTTTTGAAAATTCTTTAATATAAGGTTTAGGTCAGAGGTTACTTAACTTTGTTTTTTTCTAATTCTTTTTAGATATAGAATATTTTTCAGGCTATCTACTGTTAAATTACTCTAACCTTTGGTGTTTTTCCCCATCTTGGTATTTGCTCTGGGTATACTCCATAAATATGTCATTTACTCATTCATAATTGACAACCGACAAGTTGGTTGCCTTTATAGTATATCTGGTGGATCGGAGACTTGCCTACATGTCAATTATAGTTGCCCACATAAGTATAACACATCACCATGGAATTTTGATCTGGATATGACCTCAGAAAGCTGACTTGTCTAATTGTTGTCTTACAGATGAAGAAGGTGAGGGTCAGAGAGATGAAGAGATGTGCTGGAAGGACATCACTCAACTAGGTACTAACAGAGCATGAAATAGATGCAAGATCTCTTGACATCCCTCCAGAATCACCATTGATGGGCTCAAAGAATCTCAACATTGAGAGGACCCTGAGAGGCCATCTTCTCTGGTCTGTGTCATTGTTTTCATTATGATCATCATCACCTGCTCTAAAACACAACTCCCCACTGTCCATGTCCTTGTTGTAAGGCCACAGTAGGGGTTGGGAGAAGAATGGGGGTGGTGAAGACGAGAAGGGAAGTGGGCAGAATGGCAGGTCAAGAGAATACCTGTAGGGTTAATGTACAGTTGGGAATCTGTCTACCCAGAGACTGCTACGGTAGCCAAGAATGCCTGGCAGGAACTCTGAAACACCATCCAGTTAGTCTCTGTCTAGTCTACTGCTTATTTTAGCAATTTAACCAGCAGCAATTTAACTGCTCCTATGAAACTATGCAGTAGATGGGACTGCACTAGGTTGCAAAGCTAGCGCTTGAAACCGTCATGATAAATTCCCTTGACAGAGAATAGAGCAGAGTGAATGTAACTCCATTGAAGTCTGGTACCATGAGAACATTGGTTCATTGTACTAAGACAATAGGTATACCCCACTGTTGGAAATGCTTCAGTGCACATGATACAGACAACTAAAGTGAGGAAATGAATAGCGTTTATGAAATAAATTTAAGATAAGGACACATGTTTTTATTATGTGCCAGTACCATATCATGCCATAGTAGGAAATAGACCTTAGAAGCCAATGCAAGTCTTCATGAAGCTTTTTTTTTCTTTTTATTCCTTTTTCCCCTTTTTTCTTTTTTTTCTTCCTTCCTTCCTTCCTTTCTTCTTTTCTCTTTCTCTCTTTCTCTCTTTCCTTCCTTCCTTCCTTTCTTCTTTTCTCTTTCTCTCTTTCCTTCCTTCCTTCCTTCCTTCCTTCCTTCCTTCCTTCCTTCCTTTCTTCCTTTCTTTCTTCCTTTCTTTCTTTCTTTCTTTCTTTCTTTCTTTCTTTCTTTCTTTCTTTCTTTCTTTCTTTCTTTCTTTCTTTCTTCCTTCCTTCCTTCCTTCCTTCCTTCCTCCCTCCCTCCCTCCCTCCCTCTCTTCCTTCCTTCCTTCCTTCCTTCCTTCCTTCCTTCCTTCCTTCCTTCCTTCCTTCCTTCCTTCCTTCCTTCCTTTCTTTCTTTCTTTCTTTCTTTCTTTCTTTCTTTCTTTCTTTCTTTCTTTCTTTCTTTCTTCTTTTCCTTCTTTTTGCCAATAGTATCCTTAGATCGATTACAATATGCCATTCAAGAACAGTGGAGAGAAAACCCAGTGGGAGCAATAAGATGGCATTACCAAAAGACATCAGTGACCATGCAGTGACAAAATGTGAGTTGCTCTCCACTTGTATACCCTGGCCATCCATGCTCCCTAAATAAATGCTCCTCCTCATGTGTCCCCTTGGTATGTTCAATATTCCCACTGAAGTTGTATTTGTGGGGAACATATACCCCAGAGTATGGGGAGAAATGCTCTATTGCTTTTTTTCTCACTATGCTATTTCATTAAAGGTTTTTTTTTCCTTTGAACTAATTGTGTCCTCGGCCTAACTATTGAAAAGTAAACACAAAGGTAGATCGGTGCATACGAGCTATGATTCTTAAGTTAATGCAAATCACAAAGAATTTTGAAACGGAGTAACTTTTCTGAAGGCCCCTCAAAGACAGGGGATACCCAAGTTACTGCATGAGGCTCTAAGCAAAAATAATTTTATAAGTCTCCACTCAGTGGGCTCCATAAGCCATTGCTACATTTAAAATGCTAGTGTTCTTCTTCCCTAATTTCTTTATATTTAGCTAACTCATACTCATACTCATACTAGTATATCTACATATGTATATTAGTATCAACCTTTAGTATATATAAGATTTTATATATGTATATATATGTGCATATATATGTATATGTTCTTATTAATATTTAGGACATATTAAGCTAAGCTAAGTGGCTAGAGTTCCGGGCTTGGAGTCAGGAAGACTGCTAGATTCAATTCTGGTCTCAGACACTGATTAGCTGTGTGGCCCTGAGCAAGTCATTTAACTCTGTTTGCCTCAGTTTCCTCATCTGTAAAATAAGCTAGAGAAGGAACTGTCAAATCTCTCTGGTATATCTGCAAAGAAAAAACCAGAGTTACAAAGAATCAGATATAACTGAATGAGAACAACTATTTAAAGTATACGTGTCTTGTTAATATATATGTACATTTTATGTATATGATATATCTATTATAGATTATATAAAATACTGAATTAATATTAATGAAATACAATTAAATATTGTCTAAATAATATATTTATTGTATAATATATACTTGTTATTTCCCTGTTAGTTTGTAAGATTCTTAAGAGGAAGGACTATTTCATTCTTTGTATTTATATTCCCAGCACCAAGAACATTATCTGCAACACAGAAGATTATAAATTCTTGTCAATCAGTTAATTGAGTTAAGCCTTGGTCCTTAAATTCAAATTCTATTCCCAGACAACATATAAATTAGTTATTTACTTCCCAAATCAACCTTTCTTCTCTGATATCCCTGTCTTCATGTGACAACAGTGAAGTAGACATCATCAATTCCCTGAAAATCTTCCATTTCTGGTCCAGGACTTCACAATGCTTAACAGAGCTCTTGAGATTCTTCTCACTATAGTGTGTATTCCCAGGGGAATCGCTAGGAAAGAGTAGTGACTTGAGTCTCAAGTTTGAGAGGTCTCTGGAGGTCCTCCCCTATATTCTGGCTGCATGAATTGTAAAGACAGCCAACCTCTCTACAATTGTTAAGGGCAGGTCAATGATGATGAATAGCTGTTTCGGTATCCCCAAAGGGAGTCATCTTTACTCATCTCTTCTCCCTCTACCATAACCAAATGACTTTTTTTCTTCATGTTGTCTGTAGAACCATATCATTCCTTGAAACACAAGAAACTGTTTCTTCCTGAAAGTTTCCTTTAAACATTCTGAAGTTCCCATACATATTTCATTTGATATCATGTTTTATTTTTTGCTTTGTCTAATAACACAAGTGTGATTTTTTGAATAACTGATGCATAAAAATTTTGTTTTTAACCTTTCCTTTTCAATCTGTATTGTCTTTATTTTTAAATGCATGCTTTTATTTTTAGATCTTTCTTGTGTAGAACTGATTTGATTTCTTATTCATTCAGCAACTCTTTTTTGTTTGGTTTAGGTGATTGTTTAATCTATTCACATTTAAGGTTATGTTTTTTGTGCTTGCCTTTTCTTCCATTTGTTTCTTTTGTATTGATTTCTATCCTTCAATTAATTTTTTAAAAGCATTTTCTAAGTAGTTACTATGCTCTAAACACAGTGCTGAGCAATGGAGATACAAAGACAAAAACTAAGACAGTCCTTACACTAGAGAAATTTACATTCTATTAGGGGAAGTAACCTATATTGGGGAATGGTGACCAGCACTTTGGGTTTGGAAAATTATAGGGATCCTGAATGAAAACATAAGGTTCTTGCCCTCTTAAGAAAAACAGTTGATTTTATTTTAGTTCTAAACCTGAAAAAAGGAAAGGCGATGGAGGTACAACCTCTTGGAGGTTAATTAGGAGATGCATGGGGTAGAAGTGAAACCTGTCTAGATCCAGGCTTAACTTAAGGGGAGCTGGAGGCAATCACCAATCAAGACAGCAGGGTCCCAAGGTTGGAGGCAAACGAATATTTCATAGAAGGAAAAATATCAGATGTCAGCTAATCTAGTCTTCTCATCTTACATGAAGGACTTGCCCAGGGTGAGATAGGTACCTAGTAAGCTTAGGAGGGAGGATTTGAAGCCAAGTCTTCACACTAACTCTGGAGTGAGCATGAAATGCAACTTGCCTGATATTTCCTAATGTATAAATTCCCACCAGATAAATCCATTAGAAGGCATCTGTTTCCTTCCATGGGCATATACCTCTTGGATTTTTTTAAATGTATCTTTTCTTTTAGACAAATAGTTTTCAAAATAAGCAAGGCTAACTATAAAAATCTTACAAATTACTAACAATTTGAAAAACACAAATGAACAGCTCTAAGGTTTCACCTCTCCACAACCTATAAAAGATCAAGAGGCAGCATTGGAAAGGCTGTGGAAAAGCAGGCAGATGAGTAGAGTATTGATCTGTGAATTTCCCTAACTCTTCTGAACAATGATTTGGAATTTTGCCACTAATGTCACTACAGTATTATAAAGGGTGTCCCTAAAGTCTTAGTACACCTTTAGGCTAGACTATTTGATCCAACAATTTCACTGCTCCTGTGGTGTAAATGACAAAAAGAAACGTCCTGTATATTTCAAAAATACCTTAGAATCCATCTTAGTACTCACAATCAATCAATCAATCAATCTCTCTCTCTCTCTCTCTCTCTCTCTCTCTCTCTCTCTCTCTCTCTCTCCTCCTCCTCCTCCTCCTCCTCCTCCTCCTCCTCCTTCTCCTCCTTCCTTCCCTCTCCATCTTCCTCTTTCTCTTTCTCCTTTCCTTCCCTCTCCTCTGTCTCTTTCTCTTCTCTCTGTCTCTGTCTGTCTGTCTGTCTGTCTGTCTGTCTGTCTGTCTGTCTCTCTCTCTCTCTCTCTCTCTCTCTCACACACACACACACACACACACACACACACACACATACACACACACCCCACACCTGGAAAGAAATTGTTATCCATAAATTGGGGAAAAGGATGTTGTGGTGCCATTAGAAATTATGACTACAGAAATTCAGAGAAATGAGACTTGTATGAACTGATCTATCAATGAATCAAATAATATATTAAGTGACAATTATGTGTCACAAAGGGTCACAGCTTGGTTCACTGCTAGAAATTGAGTACACAAAACCAAAAAAAAATCCCTGCTTTCAAAGAAGTAACATTCTTTACAGAACTGCAAATTCTAACACTCATAAGAAATGTAAGGTTTTAAAGGATTTAAAGGCACAAAGGGACTGATACAGTGTGAAATAAACAGAACCAGAAAAATATATACAAAATCATAAAGATAGATCAGAATACACAAGCTTGCCTAATCTTGGTTCCAGTAAAATCACCAAGACACATTTTGTTCATTATGATCAAGGATTGTTGTGTATGATATCATTCATAGCTCCTCTGTTGGATGGTTTTAACTTTTTTTCTTTTTTTTATATAAGAAAAAGTCCATTAGTGATAATAAAATGGTGCTAAAACAAAATAAGAAAATCAATAATAAGACATTTTTTTAAAAAAGAAAAGTTATGCAATGTATGTGAAATCCACTTCATTTGAAAATAAAATCTGCTATCAACCGCTATATGGCAACCTCTTCATTCTTCTCTAAATGATTTTCTGTCACATTCCTTATAGCAATTTTATCTTAATTCCTCAAATTACCATAATCAAACTATTCCCAATCTGGCTCTCACCTAACATTACCACATCATTCCCTTTCATGTATTCGAACTGAACATGGTATTCTGTTTTTCATCGTCTTGACTTTCAATAATCCCTCTCTCTTCTGTCCTGAATACCTCGTTCTGTGCATGTAGCAGAAAAAGTTGTTTTTTTAACTGCAAAAACTGAAGCCATCTGCTGTAAAACCCCACACCTCTCCTTGTTCCTCCATTCTCCTCTTCCTTGTCCATGGATAATTCTCTTACTATAGACCTTGATCCCATTCTCCTCCTTTCCTTCTCCCCCTCTCCCATTTCTTACAGGAGCTCTCATTATTTCATTCATCACTTTATCATTTCCTTCTTTGTTCCCACTTTCAGCCTCCCATTATCAATTGGATCTTTCTACTATACTAATGGGTCCAGATCTCCCCAGGCTTAGAAAAAGAAAACAACAATGATGACAACCACCCTCAGACATCCCTGACATCCTATTAAGCTATATTTTTTTCTCCCTTTTATATTCAAACACTTAGAGCTGTCTACACTTTTTTCTACTTCACCTCCTACTCATTTATCTCTTTTTTTTAAAATAAATTTTATTTGTTTCTTTTCTGTTTATATCACAGTAATTTCTCTCACACACACCTTCCAAATGGAATCCTTGCTTGGGTTACAGAAAAAAATATACACCTCATAAACTGTTGAACAATGAATACAATACAGTATTCTTGCTAGTACTCCTTCACATCTCTGCTGTGAGGAAGGAGGTGTGTTTTATTATCTTTTATAAAATTCCATCTTTGGATTTTCTATTACTTGACATTTGACTTCCTTTAAGTGACCTTTTGGCTTACAGTATTATAGTAAGTTTGCATATTGCTATCTTTATTACAATTTAATTTACTCTGCATCATTTCATGCACATCTTCCCACTTTTCTCTTCATTCCTAACATTCTTCATCTCTTATTCCATTCCATTTATATATCATAGTTTCTTCAGCAAATCCTCTACCTTAGTCTTTCTTTCTCACGAGGATGTATAGAGTTTAGGATAGATATGTCTAATTGTGCTGATGCCTGCACATCTGTCTTGTCTCCTGAATTTCAGTTGTATGTCTTCGGTGGTCTGGTAGATATTTCCATCTGGATAGTTTATTCCTAATGCTACCTTGAAACCAACATGTCCAAAAGGGAATTCATTACTTAAATCTAAATTCCTCTACACTTCCTTATTCCTAGTGAGGGCATGACCTTTGTTTGAGTGAGGGCACTTCCTTTTTTGTAGTCACCTCTCTTCAAAAGATCACTCTTTTCTTTGGCTCTTCCTTCTCTTTCACAAACTATAAATTGAGTTACTAATTCTCATGAATAGTATTTCTGCAGTATCTTGCCAATCTATCTCTTTATCTCTGGGTCCCCTTCTCCTTACATAATGTTCCTAAATCCTTGCCATTCTCATACTCAAAGGTCTCTAACGAATCCCTGTGGCTTCCAGTGTAAAATATAACCATATCAGGTTGTTCTTAAAAGTCATTTCCAATTTGACTCTCAGATAATTTTCCCCTGAATCATTGCATATTACTCCTTTTCATGGTTTCTACATTCTAATTGGATATGCAAACTTTATCTTACTGGCTTGGACCAGTCCACTCTCTTTGCAGTCCCATTCTTACCGTTGCATCTTAGAATCACTAGTTTCCTTCAAAGCTCAGCCCAGAAGCCAAGTAGCTGCTTAAGAAAAGTTTGTTGAATTGAATTTTTAATGTAAAAAAATGAAAGAAACAAACAAAAAAGCAAACAAAAACCTAATGTAACATTGGGCCTTTTGTCCAGGATTAGGAAGATGATAGTTGCTCTGTATCAGAACAGAGTTGTAGTGCTATTTTCTGACTCCCACGTTTTAGGAGTGGCTACAATAAGGCATTGAGGGATATCAAGGGAGAGAATGAACTTGCCGAAAGAAAAAGTTAAGAAAAAGACTAGATGAAAATCAAGGAGAAATGTTTGAGGTTCCTGAAGAAGAGAATATCTTCATTTTTTCCCTTCAGTTTTGCCCTCTCCTCCCCCAGTATTCAATATACTACGTTGCACATAGTAAGCACATTAGAACTAATTCAAATATAAACTTATTTGAGACTCATAAGATCATGATAGCCACACATAATTTAATCACTTCAGTAATTCATTTACACTTTCTCCTTCTTGTATTACTATAGCATACTTCTCTCCTTAATTTACTTGTGTACACTGCGTATCTTCCCAGAGGAATGTAAGCTCCTTGAAGACAATAACTCTTTTAGATTTCTTTTCTTTGTGCCCCTAACATGTAGTGCAATACTTGACATGATAAACTGAAGAAAATAAACAGACTTTGTACAGAGAGAATTATACTAAGTGCGGAATACAAATATGAAAAAACAACATAGTCTCTACCCTCAAGTAGGGTCTCCTGTGAAGTTGAAAGGATAATACAATCCCATACCTTTTGAGAGAATAGATCTGTGATTGCATTGTATCCCTCTACCAGGACAGATCAACACTAGCTTTTTGACTTACAGTATTAGAGCACTCTTTGGTTCACTGAAAAATTAAGTGACTCAGCCAGGTTCATAACATCTGTATGTGTTCAAAGGCTAGACTTGAATTCAGGTATGCCTAACTTGGGTTTCTGACTCTATCCAGTATACCACATAGTCTCTTAAGACATAGGTATGTACAATTTATTTAATCATAGATAGATTTTATACTAAAACTACTTGTACTTGATGGGCTCTATTAAATTGTCATTTCCTAAGCAACCATAGGAGCTACTTTCCAGGATCTAAAGAGAGAAAATACAGGTGTTCATGAGAGAGCTAGGAAGATGTGATATTTGAAAACCATGTGTAACCACTATTCAATTCCAAGACTTCAGAAAAGGTTTTAGTCAGTTGTTCTAATTAGTATCAGGGTCATTTGTGTGTCATTAGTCACCTAGTATGAGAGATTCTTCTTTGCAACATGTGGATTTTATTTCCAAAATACATACTAGAGATATTCCTTCTTACTCTGGGTTTTTACTCTTATTACAGTTTAAAGGGACAGAGAGAAGAGGAAGAGAGAGAAAGAGAAGGAGAAAGAGTAGAAGAAGTAGGAGGAGAAAGGGAAGGGGAAGGAGAAAGGAGGGGAGGGGAGATGAATAGAGGGGAGGAGAGGAGAGGGGAGGGGAAGAAAAGGGAGGGGAGGAGAGGGGAGAAAAAAAGGTTATCCCCATTTAATACCTCCATTACCTTGTCGATTAGGCAAAATGCCTTAATAATCTCATTTCACAATAAAATGTTTGTCTAATATATATTATAGACATTCCATAGTAAATTAAAATTATTATCTCTATTAAGTCTTCGAAAGCTCATGTAAATTGTCTTTAAATTACCATAGCATTTCAAATAGCCAAGAGCAACAAAAGATGAGTTTGGTTAAATTATAAATGGAGACTATATTTAAAAAAATACTAAGTAAAATGCTCATTCTATTTTGTTTTTTGATCAAGGCTAATATGGCTGTCCTCAAATGAGCATGCATTAGGCAATTCACATAGGATATCAAAACTGAAAATTTCAAGACCAACTAATTACATAAATGAAAGCAGCATCTCAAACTATACAAGTGTTTCTTTTGTTCAGATGCATTATTATTCTTTGATTACTAAAGGAAAAATAATACGTTCAATGTGAATTTTCTAGAATTTGCATTTAAAATAGTTATATAATCAGGCTAATTTGCTCACTTCTGGAAAATATGGTTTTCTTCCCTCTACAATGTAATTATGTTATTGATAAAATTGCACCTAATTTTAAACTCTTAACTTCTAATATATAAATTGACATATATAAATATTGGGTTAGTAAATATGAAATTATAAGTGCTTTGAAAGAACACAGATGTCTTTTTCCAGGAGTGGCAGTTATAGGATTATTAATATTATTGTCATTAATTTTCTTCTTTTCTCCTTTGCTGCCTATCTCCTTTTTTCCTTTTTCCTCCTTTCCCTTTTCTCCCTCTCTTCTCCTCATTCACTTTTATTGCATAACACATAGTGTCACAGGCACTTCAAAACAATTACAGTTCTTCCAAAATATTCAGCATTTAAAAAAATTATAATGAAGCTTAATCAAATTAACATTGCAGAAGAACAAATCATTTGCTGAATTCCAAAAGTCTCTCCTAGTAAACAGCCTAAAGGGTAATTGTCTTGGTGTAGCTAGGTGGTACAGTGGTTAGAGCACAGGCCCTGGAGTCAGGATGGACCTGAGTTCAAATCTGGCCTCAAATACTTGACACTTACTAGCTGTAAGACCCTGGACAAGTCACTTAACCCTGACTTCCTCACAAAAAAGAGTTATTATCTCTTTCAGACCATTAGAATTAAATAATATATCTTAGTGGCCTGAATAAGTTATCTTCATTCCTTTACACCCATCTGATCAAATAATTTTATTATTAAACAGACTGTTAAAAAAGAAAACAAACATGCATGGGTGGCTTATGAGGCCTGGACACAAAAAAATCTATGCAGCATAAGGGAGTATCCTGGCTTTAGATTCAGTGTACCTGAGTTCAAATGTTTCATTTAATGCTTTCTACCCATGTGATCATTGGCAAACCACTCTTGGGCCTCAATATCTACATCTACAAAATAAGGAGTTTGGGCTGACTAGTGGATTCTGGGATATCAAGCTCCATAGCCAGGATCTTATGACCCTTCATATGCTGTATCCTCCCACATACACAACCAATGCTCTTAATTTGTTCTGGGATCCTAGAAATCTTCCCCAGAATTTTGGAAATTGACCAGAAGGGAAAGAAGCAAATGGATTGAAGGAAGAAGAATCCTGATGTCCAGCAGGGCTAACAACAAGCTTGAAAAAGGAGAAAACCTATGGTGTTTTCTCATGTAATTTACAAAAATTCAGCTTGTTCAGTGTTCCCTAGGAAATCATTAATTAGTAATTTGCTATGGTTTTGTAGTAGAGAAGAAACAATTTACTATTAGTTCCCTGGTGCTCTTAAGGAGCTAATTTTCATCATATGAATGAGCATTTTATTCCCACATAGTATCTTAAACAATATCGCTGACCAAGGAAACAGGCGCACTTCAGGGAAATACTGAGCCACTTGGAAAGAACATTAGGCTGTATTAAATAATTTCTGCACTCACCCATGTGTTGTAAATTAGCTCAATGTGTTCTTTCAGCTTGTCAGATAAACAGCTCAAGATAGAGAAAAATATAAATCTATATTACAACTTTAATAACTAAAGTCAAGCAGCCCACTAAACAACATGAGTTGACCACCAATTGTCTGGAACTTAGGGGACTCCCATGAAGGGTAGGTAGCCTCAACATTAGAACAAGGCAAGTGCAAAAGCACACCATCATTGTGATGTTTCTTGTGAGGGCTAGTGAGCCTCCTTTCCCTAGCTAGATTAAATCAACCTGTGAACAGAGATGATGAAGGACATTCTTTTCACTAGAAAAATAGCTTCAAAGGAGAGTTTCTACTTGGTAACTCAGTCTTTTTTTAATGATCAATTCTCTACACTCAATTACCAAATTTTAAACTAACAATTGAGTATTTGCATTTTTTTCTTCTTTTGAAACAGGCAGGTGGCCCAGGGGACAGAACATAGGCGGTGGAGCCAGGAAAAGCTGAGTTACATTTCTGCCTATCAGCTGGGTGACTTAGATCAAGTCACAGACTCTCTCAGCTTCATTTTTTCTTATGTGTAAAATGAAGATAATAACAACATCTTTTTCTCAGGGTTTCTGTGAGGATCATATAAGACAATATTTGTAAAGTACTTTGTAAACATTAAAAGTGCTATATAGCATTAGCTATTGTTATTATCATTGGTTTTGAAGGGACAGACATTTCTGGGAAAGAAAAAGGGGTGTTAAGTGTACTGAAGTTTCAGGTCATATCCAATATGCTAATTGCTGATTGCATCAATAGATACTCTGTCATAGAGTTATCTTTAAATTAAATATATTGTTTTAATACTATGATTCTACCCTTGGAATCTTATGATTGTAATCCTATGATTCTAGCCTGGAATTCAATGATTCTGTCCTGAAAGTTTGTTCTATAGAAAACTTTAATCAGAGAAAAATAGTGTAATGAATTTGCAAAGAATTATTATATATGTGTACATATATGTATTGTGTATGCACATGCATATATGTAAGCATGTGTTTTATGTACATGCATGTGTTTATACAATGTATAAGTGTGTGTATTATACATGTACACTATGTACATGTATGTGTATATGTGTGTACATGTGTTTGAGTCAGAAAAATTTTAGTGCAATTTTGTAATATGAAAACTTAAAACTACTCTAAGATTTCGGGAGCACCGTTTGTGTGTGTGTGTGTGTGTGTGTGTGTGTGTGTGTGTGTGTGTGTGTGTAGGTTACACAGAGAAATGTTATTTTCTCATAAAGGAAAATGGATTAAGTCTACAACTAGAATGTGGACAATAGTCTCAATATCTTTAAAATATCTTAAGTGGAGTTCCATAAATTTCACTTATTGTTTTCCCTGAAAATGAATAAATATCACTTGTAAATATATTTCATGGAGGAAAAAAATGCAATTTCCTTTGGCCAAGTGAAGATACTTCTGATTCAAACATTAATAATATTCTGGCAATACCCACAAGAAGTAGTTGACTCTGTAAGTGAAAATTTCATTCATTTTTCAGGCTAAATCAACATAACAAACCAAGCTTGATTCAATATTTTCAGGTAGGTCAATTTAGCTTGCTGAATACCATATAGACTATCGGTCCAGCTACCAGGCTTCCAGAGAGCTGGCACAGCAACCACTTGCATTCCACAGGATGAATGACTGAGAAATAATTTATGGAGATTGAAATGCGAGTAAAGCTGAGAAACTAATACCAGGCAGATGATTTCAGTTAATTAAAACCACTAGTATGGGTTCGATATAAATGGATGGTGGTAATTTCCATGATATATGGGGATATCTACCCAAATATACATTTTATCTTATAAACTGATCAAATAGTCTAGGTACTATCAGAATTTGTGGAATTACCACTGTTCATCAGAAAGATATCCAGTCAACAACAACAACAAATCAAGGTCCAGTTGGCTTTATCCATGTCCCCGCCTTCTCCTTTCCTTCATCCTCTTCATTGTTTTTTAAAATCTTTATCAGAGTCAGGGGGTAGAAAAAGAGATAAGAGAACACAATTCCATCCACTTAATTTTACTACTTACTAATAGTTATCTTTTGGTAGATCTATCAAATTATTGGTTTTGGTGGATTGAAAAAATCCGCATGTTTTTGGTCGACTTTTAGAAGCTACAATAATAGCATTTGTTAATTGGACAGCCACTAAAACATATCTAATTCCTAGATATTATACCTGAAACTATCCATCTCATGTGATCCCTTAATTTTCCAGCTAAGGAGAATGAAACACAAGGAATTTGAATCAATAGAGTTGCATATTATTGAAAGAGGCACTGGTTTCATTTGTATACTTTCTAATCACATTTGCACCTTTATTTCAAAACTTCTGTAGAAAGTACAGTTTCAGGTTTCTATGCTCAGCATTACCTTGGCGTCACTCTTTCTAGTCCCAAAGAGATGTCAAAGCTTACTGTTTCTACAATCAAAAATCTCTCATATCTAATTACTTCTCTCCATCAACACTAATTAGGGCCTTCATCACCTCTTTCCTAAAATTTTCTGAAAGTCTTGAGACAAATGATTATTTTTCTTTTATATTAATAGCAATTATTAAAATTGGGGAGACCCCATCTTTTTTCCTGTTCTATTTCCTCATCTGATCTCTCAGAGTTGATGGAAGATAGGATTGACATTCTCCTCATTCTAGGTATTGCTACTCCACCCCACTAGGTCAGATTTCTAATCTTAATAAGAAACTCCCAGGCTATTGTCTTAAACTTAGGCTTCCAGAAGCCTGAGTAAAAATTCTTTAAAAAAAAAAGTAAAAGATTCTTTGTTTTTCCAGCTATTTTCCAGCTAAGGAGATTGAAAATAAAAGCCCGTCATTGTAATATTCATTCTCTCATTAGTTGTTAACCAATCAGAGTAGATTGCCACCCTCTGGAACTCCCCTCATCCAAGGGCATATAAGCCATGAGCTGACTGCCACGATTGTCTTTGGCATTCAAGATTGCCACTAACCTTTTTTATTAAAATGCTAGCTTAATAAAATGACTAATTACCCAGAAATTATGTCTGTCAAACTTTTCAAATATCATAGTCTCCTATTTGGTCTCTCTGCCTCAAATCTTACCAATTCAGTTTTTCCTACTCACTGTTGCCAAAATAATTTCCCTTAAGCACAGATCTGATATAAATCTCCCCTGCTCAACCAAATAAAGTGTATTCCTATTGCTTATAGGATCAAATATAAACACATTTAGTTTTTAAACCTTTTTCAACCTGGCTCCAAACTTTACAGTCTCATTAGACATTGCTCCCCTATCTCACTCTATGTACCACTCTCTGTTCCTGAGTCATGACGCTGCATCTCCCATATCTTATCATTGACTCTACCTAATGCCTGGAATGTACACCCTCCTAATCTCTGCTTCACATTGTACATCTCTTTAAGATGCAGCTCCGGTGTCATCTTCTTCCTGAAATCTTTCCTGGTATCCCTCCGAAAGTACCTTGCATTGAAGTACTATATATATATATATACACACATATATATATATATGTGTATGTGTGTGTATGTATGTATATATATAATATATGTATGTGTATGTATATATGTGTGTGTATATATGTATATATATGTACATGTATATGTATATGTGTGTATATGTATGTATATATGTATATATATTTATTAACTTTATGCTTAATGTACATACTTTTTTATCAGTTATCTCACCCATTAGAATGTAAGTTTTTTGTTTTGTTTTGTTTTGTGAGTAGTACCTGCTTCATTCTTTGTACTTTTATATTTGTGCCCAGGACATAGTATGTACTTAAGAAATTACTTATTGATCAATTGATTCAAAAGCCCTTTTCTGCCATTTTTCCAAGTGCTTACAAGTTAAAATCCCCTTGATTGGCTCTTTGCAAGGTTCTCACATTGCCTTATCTTTTTAAAAAAAAATAACTCTAAGGCCGCAGAGATCACCAGTACTTGGAGATGAAAGAGTAATTTCAAAAGGTATAGTAAAGTTTGGGGTAGGATTTCTTTTGTAGCTGTACTGTATTAAAAATTATAATTTATCTTTTAAGAACATAACTAATTCAGAAATTTGAAATAATTTTCAAAGAAATGAGCTCATTTATCTTTTGATAATGTTTTATTAAGCAAATTAATGGAGTAAACAAAGTATAAAATGAATAACTATCTACTTTAAAAAAATAAATGTCTTTTTTGAACAGTAGGTAATTCACATTTCCATGTATTATAAGTAAATATCTATGACAGTTTACCTGCTTCGCTCCCTTCGGGTATCTATATAGATGGTTTAGAGTAAGAATGAATCAAGAACATGTTAAAAAAAAAGGTTCTTAAAAAAGTCAGTATCCAAGTTATATCAGTACCCAAAAAGCATCATGTCTTACACAGAGTAGGCACTTAATAAATATGATTATTATAGTTCTATTACCTGTACCGCATATATAACTCTATCCCTTTGTATCCCACAAGGAAGGCCATGTTCTATTTTGTGGTAGGAGCAACATATAATCATAAGCATAATAACATTTCCATATTGCCTTCTGTAAGCCAGACACCATGCTAAGTGTTTTACAATTATTATCTCATTTGATTCTAACAACAACCCTGGGAGGTAATATTATTCCCCTTTTGCCGCCACACCACCTAGCTGCCTGAGGTAGCTGCCATATAAAGCAGTGTAAAAAGTGTGCTTTGGCCCACTGTTCCAGAGCCAGGCTGCTACATCTGCCTCTCTGTATTCTAGGGGTATCCCAGGGGACAGAGGTGTGTCTTCTCTACTACCATCATCTTGAGCCTCTGTCAAGTTGTGTTTCATCTATTTTTAGGAGAAAATGACTGTTCAGTTTAACTCATTTATTGATTAGGTTTTGTTTGTTTGTTTTTGTTTTTTTTTTGTAAGGTGATAATTTTAAGACATAAGCCGAATAAAAATTCAAACGTCCTTTCCCCAACACCTTACTAGCACATTCTGTCCTATGCTATCTTGTTCTCTGGGGAGAGTGAGCAGAATCTCAGCAGAGTTTCTAAATAGAGGTGGTCCCACCAAATTCGCATTCAAATTATGTATCACTGTCCAATGAATACTGATTCTGGCTACCACTGACCTGGGTCCTGAATGTCACTCCCAATGGTCACTCTTGTTCCTTAGGGCATCAGGGTTGTGTGTTGGGTAAAAGATGAAATAACAGAGGAAGCAAAAGTTCAAGCTTCTGGGCATATAAATTTATTAAGCAATGCAGGCCAATTACCTAACAAATCAGGACCAATGGCCTTCCTCAACTTTGTCACTGGACTCAACATACAGGGGGAGATAGATTTTAATACATTAAAGAAAATTAATCAAATAAGACAAATTAAGTAAAAGAAAACAATTTGCAGGTATAAGGCAGTGTGTATAATTAGGTAATCTGATTTCTAATTGGAGGAAGGATTAGAGACTTTCCAAGTTAAGAAGGAGAAAGTAAACAAAAGAAGTGTCCCATTCTCCTAAAGTGTCTGTATTCAATCAAAAGAACATGGAAACAAAAACTGATTAATCCGTCCAGGGCCAGTTTTCAGTTAAGATATATGGATTGCTTGATATGTATAATTGTGAAAAAACTCACATCCATCTTTGCTGATGACCAGGTTTCTGATCAGCACAACCTTGGCACTTATTTAAAGGTTTCTAAGGAGCTGGTAGAAGAGGTCTGGCTTCCAAGCCATGCAAGCCCCAGCTACTAGTATACCAAGAGTTCTAGCTGACAGGATTCTAAAGGAGTTAAACCAAGAAAGAACAGTCAAAGAGAATGAGTCTTCAAAATACTACCATCATACATCATCCTGATTCTCCCAGAAGCAAGATGCCCAGGCTTTGTTACAACACTAGGTTTGATTTGTTTTTCTCCTTAAAAGGTAATGAAACTGTTCTCAAGCCTTAATAGGTTCATGCGTTAGGGCTTAAACCATTGACATGGCTTCCTGATTCCATCAGTAAAAAAGCCCATTATAGAAAGTATGAGGACTCCTCAGACTTGGGGAGGCATTACATAATGGTACGTGAAAGAGAAAGTGAAAGAGAGACAGAGAGAGAGAGAGAAAGAGAGAGAGAGAGAGAGAGAGAGAGAGAGAGAGAGAGAGAGAGAGAGAGAGACTTGGGTCTTAGAGCAATGAAGATTGGCTCAAGAAAAACATTTGAAATTTCCTGGCTAGGTGACTTAGAACATGTCACTTAACTTCTCAATGATCTAGGAAACTCTAAGGACATAAGCTGAAGAGAAGGTGCTAACCTGTATGAGTAGAGAGAGTTTCCTATTCTGGGAATTCCTTATACCAACGAAATTGACCATAGATTCAATCTTTACCCCTAATCCTCCATGATCAACAAATGTCTCATTTTATTTTATTTTTATGGGTTTTTTTTTTGGAGTGGGGGAGGCAGGGCAATTGGGGTTAAGCAACTTGCCCAAGGTCACACAGCAGGTAAGTGTGTCAAGTGTCTGAGGCCGGTTTTGAACTCAGGTCCTCCTGACTCCAGGGCCTGTGCTCTACTCACTGCACGACCTAGCTGCTCCAAAGTCTCATTTTAAAATTGAGCCTGAATCACTTTTGTGTCTGACTCTTCATGACCTCATGAACCATACTGTCTATGAGGTTTTCTTGACAAAGATTTTGGAATGGTTTGCCATTTCCTTCTCCAGTGGATTAAAGTAAATAGAGTTTGTGACTTGCTCAGTGTCACACAGCTAGTAAGTATCTGAGTTTTGAATCATTTGACATGCCTTAATCTGGCTAAAAATTCATTTCACACACCCTTTGAAACCTGCTTTTTCTTTCTCTTTCTGGAAGAAACCTTAGCATTCAATTGGTACAATCTGTACATTTTACGTATAATGTTACATATAACATTTACATATAATGTTTACATATGATGTATACATATAATGTTACAGAGGTAAGTTAATTTGTCCAAGGCTACACAGATAGAAGAGATTTACACCCAGGTCCTTAGTCTCCAAATTTAGCTGAATCTTTAAGATTCTGTAGTGCTATAAGCCTACTTTTTCTTGTTCTGACACCTCTTCTCTTCTATGCAAAAAGCAGCAGCAACAGTGTGTTGATAAATTTGGAGAAACATAAAGGATCATTCTTGGTGATCTTTAATTATATTAGGAAATATTATTTCTAAATTTGGTTTAAAAATACCTAGGGCACACAATTCTCATACAATTATCTTAATACTTTATAACTAAGTAATTTCTTTCCTCTTGATCATTTTGTGACTCCAGCCACCATTGTGTTAACAGCCTTTCACATACATCTAAGCTGAAGTGTTAAACTAGGATTGGGTTGTATATTAGTTAATATGCTTTTCTCCTCATGTTCTCTTCATGATAGGTTGGGGTCCAATTTACATATCTCACAAGTGAAGGCAATTTGACTTTCTTTTCACACAGGCAACTGAGTTTTTTTTTTCTTTTTGTTCAATGAAGAAGTGTGAAAAACTTGCCACAAAAGATAATAAATGTGAAATATACTATCAGAGGCTCTCTGTTTTAGAAAATGATCCATAAATGAGGCTTTGGAGATGAATAGAGTATTTGAGAAATAATTATTGGAATTTTTCCTATTTTTGAAATTTTCAAAGAGCAAAAAATGAAGGGTGCTAAATTAGATTACATGGATTGTCATAAGTTTGTTTTTTTTTTTTTACATGTATAAAATCCCAATGACTCTATTTATTTTATTTGGGAAATCTTTTGTAAAATCAAATAGGCAGTTTGGCAATATTTTTGGTTATGCTTGGTTGGACAAGTTACAAGTGATGGTAAAAAATATGAAAGTTATATATTGAGAAAGGTAGTTAGCTTTGTAAATGTTCATTATCTTATTATAATATCCTGAATACAGCATTGCATGGGGGGGGGAAGTAATAAAAAAGAGAGCCACAATGGCTTACTGATATAATCTTCATCTTCCTTACACATAGATACATATCAAAATCATAGTGTGTATGGCTTTGCATCTCTATATTATTATCATTTTATTACAAAGCATAGAAAATAATAATAAAAAGTATTTCTAAAGAAATATGAATACAATATATTTAATATAAAAAAGAATATCTTAAGTAATCCTCAACTTGAAAATAGAATGTGTTCCAAAAGTTTATTTGTAAGTTGGCTGCCTGAAGCTCAGAATGCATTACAAAACATCCCATACTCTATTGTGGCTGGGTTTCTTATTGAATACTCCAAATTCATTTAACCTAAAATGTACTTGTAGTATTGCCCTGAGTTCTGAGTCTGAGGAGCAGAGGTTAGGGAAGAGAAGAAATAAGAGGGAAAGGAATGGGGAAAGAAAAATATATAAATTCTCTTCTTTGAATGGCAAAATTTGAAATAGGTGAAATTTGTTTTTGTCAGTTTTCTTCTAGTTCTGGTACTCTATCTCAGCATTTGATTCTGTCATCTAGCTCCAAATAGGCAGCTATCTTGGCCTTTTTAGTCATTTAGTCTTTCAGTTGTTCCCAACACTTTGTGACCCTGTGGATCATCATGCCCATATGTCCTTGGCATTTTTGTGGGAAAGATACCAGAGTGGTTTGCCATTTCTTTTTCCAGGGGATTTGAGAAAACCAAGGTAGAGTGACTTGCCCAGGGCTGGATTTGAACTGAGGTTTTCCTAACTCCAGACACAGTGCTCTATCCACTGAGCCACTTAGCTGCCTCTGTCTTGGCTTACCTATCCCCTAAAATAGCCTTCCCCTTTTCCTCCCTGAAGAGAAGCCCTGTACTATTAGTGCAACCAATATCATCTAGGATTTAGAATGAAAGCAAATTGACTTAATCCCCACTAATATGTGAGCGATGATTCCTCACTTCTCTGCAGGTATTTCATTTTGAAAAGATGTCTCACATACCTTATTTCATCTCTCCTTGGTTAGATGTCTGGGAGTGTAAATAATTATGGGGGAAAATTATGTTGGTGTATAGGGAGATATTTTCCAAGCAAGCAGGCTATCATATAACATTGGTACAGTTGGCATTGCTATTTGTTGTTGTTCAGTCATGAAACCCCAAATGAGATTTCCTTGGCAAAGATACCAGAGTATGTTGCCAGTTCCTTTTCCAGTGAATTAAGGCAAAAAGAGGTAAAATGACTTGCCCAGGGTCACAAAACTAGTGAATATCTGAGGTCAGATTTTAACTTAGAACTTCCTGACTCTAGGCTTAGCACTCTATCCACTGAGCCTCCTAGTTGACTGACTTCCAAGATCAGTTCCCCTCAATTATTCTTCCAAATAGGATTACTCTTCAGTTTTCAGTTCTAAACCCAAAGATCATCCAAGAACTCTAAGCTTTGATAATGTGATTCTCAAAACAGTTATCATGGGGACACCAAATGTGGCAACCACAAATATAGGTGCTTTGTAAATTGGACATAATCTGTATCTATTTGATGGCAATAGATTTTAAAATGTGTTTACTATATAATTCTTAAAATTGTGTACAAAGTAATCTCTACACAAAGTTTCTCAATAAAACTACAGCCACAATCTATAATCACATTGACAAAATCAAATGTGAACTTACCATCTATTATTACTCAAGGTCTCCAAATACTTACTTGGTATTTTTAGTTGTAGAAGGCTATCACTAACACTTTAAATTTTGTTTTTAAGGTTCTTAAGGTTACAAAATTATTTATTTAAAATTATTTTTGGAGCAGAAAATGTAATTTCTGACTCATAATCCTTAAAATGCAGACATTGGTTAAAATATAAAAACAAGTTAAACAGAGAGCACTGAATTCTAACAACTGATTTGTACCTTCAAAAGGCAGAAGACAGTGGGAAGTGGTTTAAGTCATAGAAAATAAATAAATAATACATTTGGTATTCAGATCAAGGAAAATACCCAAAGAAAAGCATTGCACTTCACACTCAAACCTCTGAACAGCCAACTATGTCTGTGAGTATGTAAGATAGCTTTCACACCTTCTATAGTTATCCCCATAACTTCAGTATCGTGAAGACAGTGGGAAAGGATACCTTATCCATATTTGTCTTTCTTGACTGCATAGCGAATTAACTATTTAATAGTGATCCTACCCCCATTGTAGCAATCAACATACAACTTGGCATTGGTAAAAAATTTCCGTGGATTATTGTACATCTTCACTTCATATTTAGGTCCAAGCACATAGACTTTGAATTTCACAGTAACATTACCCTTTAATTTTTCAAGTATTTTTTCTGTTAATCTGTCCTTCTCATTGCTCCCCTTTGAACATTTGAAACCAAAAATAATTAATATTTATATAATCTAGCAAAACAAATTCTCACATTATTTTAAAAATGTGTGTCTTTTTGAATTTTAAATTGGCTACCTCTCTATTAGGAGGTGAGTAGCACTCTCATTTTTGTTTTGTTTTGTTTTGAGTTGTGGTTTATCATTACATTGAACAAATGGAATATTAGAGTTTAAGCAAAGCTGACCTCTGCTGTCCTTCTGTGTTTCGTTCTTTTGAAATATATATATATATTTGAATAAAATTATTGAGGAAGGAAGGCATAACAACACTTTATTAGTTAATGACTGAAGCCTTTGAATCCTTGAAAAGTCTTAATTTGCACAGGATCTTTAGGAGTGGCCAACTTAGGAGCACTTCTATCTTTTCTAGATAAGTGCCCACTCCTTGCTGAGATACTGTATGGCTCCTCAACTTAATAGAGGATCTGACAAACTGGCATTTAACAGTTTCAGACCAGCTTCCTCTAATACTACCATCCATCTTTTGTCACACTGTTCTGATATCTGTGCAGAGACATTGAGATCACCAATACTCATTACAACTTCATGAAGTTCATGCCCCTGTTCACCTTATCCATAAACTATTGGAAGAAAGCAGAGAGACTCCTGAGAATCTTTAAGGTCTGTGTTCATATTGGTAAATTCATGTGGGAAGATTAATGCTATCTTCTTTTATCTTGTATTAGAATATGATTGTATCCATTATAGAAATTTAAACTTCAAAACCGTCAGTTGCCTAGCAATCAATGACATCTTGAACTCTTTTCTATTTATCTTGTATGTAGCTAGCTTTGAATATATTTGTTTGCAGGTTGTCTCCCCCATTAGATTGTGAGCTCCTCGAGGGCAGGAACTGTCTTTTGCTTCTTTTTGTATCTCCAGCACTTATCACAGATGAGGCATTAATAAATGCCTATTGATTGACATAAGTAATTCATAGTGACTTTTGGACTCTATGATGGTATCATGTATGAATAGTCCTTTTAGAAGATCCCTAAAATCTTCTAATCCAGATAGAGGATTCTTCCATGACCATTCTTTAAAGTATCTAGAGTCGGTGATGTGCGAACTCTGAGCAGCTGCTTAGGCATTAAGAGTGGGTTCATCCTCATTAAGCTGTTTCCTCAACGAGCTCTTCCAATCTTCAGGTTCTGGGGAAATTCAGTAACTTACCCACATTTACACAGTGTCTGGGTAAGTGTCTGAGGAAAGATATGAACCCAGGTCTTAATATCTTAAAGACTAGCACTCTAGCCACTGTTTCACATGGCTTTAGCATTGGTTTACCAATTTGTTTTTGGAGTTGCTTTTTGTATCCTTATCCTGTTGTCTCAAATGCTAAGCCACCCCTCCAGCTTTTTGTCATTCACAAATCAAAGTATTCCACGTGCCTTCATCCAAGTCACTGATGAGAATATGGACAGTTCAAGACCAACACAGTATCCTGCAGCATTCCACTGGGAGCTATTTCCCATGGCCTGAAGGATGACATCAATCTGGTAACCAACAACAAATCTTGAATTTCTGTCGAACAATTCAAGTATATCAAATCATATCATCCAGGCCACTTACCTCAATCTTGCATATTCAGATATTATAAGAAATTTTAATTAAATTGCTTCTCAAAATTCAGATATATTACATTTATACAGCATCATCGTAATCCATCAGGAAAATATCCCTTTTACAGAAAGAAAATTCTCAGTCTCTCATAGCTTTAAAAAAATATATTATTGAAATATTGAATTTTATACAATTTTTATTTATAAATATATCCCTTCCCCTTTTCTACTAGTTAGCTATCTTTCATGATGAATATAAGAAGATTGAGAAACAGAAGCAGATCAATAAAACCAACTGAGACATCAAATTGAGCTAGATGGCTATAATATTAAGCAAGGTAGGACTTTTTTTTTTTTTTTTTACTGTTATCTCTTTTGGAATGCTAAGGCAATCAAGTGCCTTTAATGAGTGGGACCTTTTGTCTTTTGTTTTGGAGTGCTTCCCAGCACTGAGGCAATAGGGTGTTTTGAGTTTTGTTTTTGTTAGAATCAAGAGTCATTAATTGGAGATAATGTATAGGATGTGGCACAAGTGTTTAAAGATATTTCCCACACCCCTTTTGCTAAGTAGGCTCTGAGCCCTCGGTGCCCTGAACAAGGTATATGAGCTCTGAGGTTGCCAGTTTGCTTTTGGGGGGTACAATCCTTGGAAGAGTGGTGGTGATTTGGCCAGACAAGACTCTGGGTAGCTGTAGGAGCCCCCATTGGCTTTGAAAACCCAGATGTTGGTGCCTTCCTCTCTGGTAAATATGTATGCTATGGTCAGACACCTAGAGGCCTGTCTGTTGATTTCTATGTGTTATTTGCTCTGTTTATATAATTTCTGCTTGTGTTTTCCTTGAAGTTCAGGGTGCTGGCTTTCCCCCCTCTGAACTAAGTGAATGACATATGTATGTTTAATTAAGGTGAGATTGTTAAACCCTTAAAAGTTGCTTTTCTTAGAAAAGCAGATCAAAGGACTTGTGCTAGCAGCCCTCCTTTGTGCTCTTGTTGTTGGTCTTGTTGGTCTTTCACCTCCACAGCAGCTGCTAGCAACATTGTTGTTACAATAGCACATTTAATATTATTAATATTATTCATTTTTTTTGTTTTTTTAATTTATTTGGCGGCACTTATTGCATATATTGTTTTGTTTTTCTGATCTTCTTTGTTATCAGTTCATATGTCTTCCCATGTATCTCTGAATTATTCATATTCATCCTTTCTTATAGCACACTAATATTTCATTACCTTCTAGTAATGAAGTTCATTGATTCAATTCCTAACTGACAGGCAGAAATTTTGTTACTTTGCTTTTCTGCTACAAAAAAGTGCCACTATTAATATTTTGGAGTATATGGGACTTTTTAATCCTTCTTTGGGGAATTTGCCTAGCTATGATATTTAGGTCAAACTGTATCAACATTTTAGTCACTTTTAAAAACATAATTGCAAATTCCATTCTAGAATGGTTAGACCAATTCGCAGCTCCCTCCACCATAGCATACTACCAAGTCCATCTTCCTACAGCCCTTTTAACATTGGATATTTTCATTTTATGTTATGTTATCTCTGTTAGTCTTCTAGGTGTAAGATGAAACCTCAGAGATTTTTAAATTTGTATTCCTTCTATTTGTGTTTGGAGCTAGCTTTCATGTGTTTATTAGTAATATGGGATTGTTCCTTTGATGGTTTTTTCACATCCTTTTTTGACTTAAGCATTGGTCAAAGGCTTTGTCTCAGATAGTGTTACTCGTTCTTATAAACCCATACTTGTTCCTATCATAGAAGCATGAGAGTTTTGAGTTGTGAGGGGTCTCAGAGTTGACCTGGCCCATGCATACCTGAATAAAAATCCCTCTACAAGTCAAGCCAACAAGGATTTATTAAGTGTTTACTATTCGCCAAACATTGGGCTAAGTGTTGGGAATAAAAATAAATGTAGAAAGACAGTCCCTACTCTCAAGTATTGTTACATTCTAATGGAGAAAGAATAAACAAAAGGAAGATTAAAAATAAGGTGGTGGGGAGCTGGGAGAAGATATGGGAAGTCTAGAGAGCACAAAATGGAAATGAGAGAGGATTGAAAAGATGGCTTGTCTGGACACTTTGCTTTAAATGGAGTTTCTAGAAGGAACCAGTACATATGGCTTCAGAAATAGAGTGAATTTTCAAGGTGAGGGAGAAATAGAGAAAAATAAACTTCCAGACTGAGAAGCCTAGCCTGATGCTGTATAGTGGAGAAATCTGGTTAGCACCTCAGCTCCAGTCTTAGTTTTCTTGTCGTGATGTACCCTACTGATGCTCTTCATTTGTTAAGTATAACTACTAGCCTTCACTGCATACCCCATTTAACTGGACCATATGGAAACCCCTAAGCAATTTTCTCTCTGTTGTATATGGCCACAGGTTTATCCAAATTCTGTAGCTGGAAAGAATCCAGTATTTTCTGAGGCAGTCCACTTTAGTACTGAACCTTTTAAATTATTATTAGTTATTTAATTATTATAGCAATTTAATTAATAGAAATATTTAATTATTAATTATATTAACTCAAAATATATCTTTGTATAGCTTATATATCTACTGTGCCTAGTTTTGGACTCAAAGGCCCAGTTGAGCTAGTTTAATTGTGTTTTCAGGTAGAAATCTTACACATACACACACACATACACACACACACACACACACACACACACACACAGAGTACATATATAGCGTGTGTATCCAGAGCCCATTGGAATTCAAATGTAGCTACTTGACTATGCCTTAAACTCAAATCTCTCTGGCACTTACAGATTGGAAAATAATAGGTCCCACCCCAAGCCTCACTTGATCATTGTTTGGGTTTTGATGGCTTAAAGTGGCTGTAAATAGAATTGATTCCATTCTGGCTAGAAATCCTGAAGATCTCCCCCTTCCTCTCTCTTTCCCTTTCCCTTTCCCTTTTCCATTCCCTCTCTCACTCCCTCTCCCCTCCTCTGGTATCATGCTTTACCTGAGGGTGTTCTGTCCAAAGGAAGGTAAATTTTGATGACCAAAACGTACCTAGTTAACTTGGGGTTTACTGGCTAGATTTCTTTCTCAAAGACCTTGCTCATTCTGGATCTCATTGATAGGACAACAATAGGTCTCTGCCCAAGCCCACTTAATGGTTATTTTTTGGGCCCTCCAGGCTCAGAGTGAATGTAAATAGTAACTGTTTCTCTTTGGGCCAGCAACTTCTGAGGGCCTTCCCCTATCAGTTTGAATTTTTTTTTTTTTAATTAAAGGGGCCATCTCTTGACTCACTACTTAAAGAGGCCTATTCACTTAATGGGCGTTTCCTCACTCAAGGTGAGAACTTGAAAGGACCTTAGCTTTAAAAGGCCAAGATCTCCCACTGCATCCTGGGCCATCTCTGGTATCCTCCAGTATCCTGATCTGTATCTGGACACTGGACCCAGATGGCACTGGAGGAGAAAGTGAGGCTGGTGACTTGAACAGCTCTCCCTCATTCAAATCCAATTTAATTGCAAGTTATGTCATCATCTCCCTGATGGCATGGTCCTTTTTGAGAACGAAGGACAAACCACACAACCAAAACCAATTTTTTTTTTTTTTGAGTAGGCAAACTAGGCCATTTTTTTGCCTCATTTCTTACTTAGCCTTAAATCACTTAATCACTGAATGGGTATTGCCTCAGACAAACTGAAAACTGGAGAAGACCTTAGCTTAAAAAGGCCAAGGTCTCCCCACTGATGGGGCATAGGCTGGGGAAGCCACTTTGAACTCTCCTTGAATCTTCCCACTTGATCTGGCATTCATCTGAGGCCATAAACCTTCTATTATATCTATGCCCAAATCTCTGTTACCCTTAACCTGATCTAGCCTTCCATTCTCCAGGTGGCCTTCAGCTACTTCCCACCCTTGATCCTATCAAAATCTCATTCTCTTTGTTCCCTGACTTCTAGTCATCCCAGCTACTGATCACTTCTCATAAGACCCTCTCTAAACCCCACCTCTATTCACCCCACACTACCTGGATTCCCTCCCCCCACCACAGTCTTTCTGTATCTAAAATCCATCTTGCCTCCTTGAAGGTGCTCAGATTAATTCTGAGTACAAGCATCACAAAGGCTCAAATTCCTTAAGAGTCTAGCCAATGCTAAGATTCCTTGGGAGTCTACTAAGTATGGCAGATTTTTAATAACTTTGTTTTTCTTTGGCTGAAGGATGGCTTGGGTCGAATTCATTTAGGCAGGATATGGTTTGTCAGTGTTTCAGGGTCTTAGCACCCTGAAAAGACCATTACATCTGGGGCCGTCTCTAGTTGCCTTAACCTTCCTCTTACCACATCTTGCCGCAGAGTTTCAGATGACTCTGGAGGAGAGAGTGAGCCTCAGAGCTTTGCACAGCCCTGCCTCACTTAAATCCAATTCATTTGCAAGTCAAGATATCACCTTCCTGAGTCCCTGCTCCTTTTCAAGAATGAAAGACAAACAACAACAAACAACAATCCTTCCTTAATTATGACATCTAGAAGTGAGGCCAATATTCTAGACATAGTTGGATCAGCACTAAGTATAGCCATACTACTTTCTGGATTCTAGACAGGAACCTTTTCTTGATGTAGCCTTAGATGAAGTCAGCTTGTTTGCTTTTCGTTTGTATTTGTCATGCAATCAACCAAACTCCCTTCTAGAATCGCCTTCCACCGGACTACAGTAATAGCTCCCAATTGGTATCCATTTCTCAGTCTCTTCCTTCCCTGATCCATTGTCCACACAGCTGCCAAACTGAAATTCCTAAAGTACACATCTGATTATGTTTTTCTTCTGTTAAAGAATCTCTAATGGCTCCGTATTTCCTTTAAGATAAAAAAAAAAAACAAGCAAACGAAACAAAACAAAACACCTCCATTCTTTGAAATTTCAAACTCTTCTTTAAGTGGCCTTATCCTACTTGGCTATACATATATATATTACTCTTTTACTCTTTTTTTATAAGAAAACTGTTAAATTTGTTTACCCCCATACTCAATAATCCATCTCAACGCACCCAGAATCTATATAAATCTAACTATAAAGCAATATTTGCAGAAATTTTTAAAAATCCTAAATAGAATCAATCCTCAACATCTATGCATTTAACTTTCATGATTTCAAACACTTCGGTGATTTTGTTAGTAACCTCATTTTTGGTTTTGCATTGACAACCACGTACATTTGTGGCTATAAGGAGTAGAGAAAAACATGAGAGGTATTATACACACAAGTTTGTTAAATGACTGGTATTCTACTGGTCCCACTGTAACCTCACTAGGCTCAGAATCTAAAAGCAGTGACCTCTCCCTTGATTTTCAGAAGACAGCCAAGATATTATATATATATATATATATATATATATATATATATATATATATATATATATACACACACATATATATATGTATACACATATATATGTATACATATATGTTTATATATAGTATAGTATACAGCACACTGCCATCTAACACAATGGAACATGAGATTCAGGTTAAAAAATGTTTATTTTTAAAATATTATTTGCTGAACAATATTTATGGTATTGTAGTTTTCATGTCCTATGAAAAGTGAATATTATCTGAAATCAATGTTTTGATTTTTTTATTGAAATCTTAGCATAAAACATCACAGAATTCTAGGAAGTTACTAGTGAGAAAAATGTTTTGTATGTTACCAATTTTATTTTCTGTGCTGCATTTTTGGGGGTTATTTCATGTTTACTGTGTTAGGAAAAGTACATATTATTAGAACTAATATTTTGTCACAAAGGATTATATACAGAAAAGTGTATTTTCAGCAATCTCTGGCAAAAGATTACAGTTTTGGGTGTTCATGAGAACCTAACCACCTATTTCCCATTGATTCAATGTATCAGCATTTGGGTTTTTCTTTATCTCCTCGTTGTTTTCTAGGAATGTTATATCCATGAAAGTTGAGGACTGATTGTAATTGAAGAAGAATGAATGAGTCATGAGTCAGTCTAGACAATATATAAGTTAACTTATTCAATGCTATAACAGACTACCAAAAGAATTTTTATAGACTTATAACAATAATGACACTTATATGTAGGAACAAAAGGTCCAGAATTTCAAAGATATTCATGGAAAATAAGTAGTGTGAAGGATGGGGCCTATCAATATTAAATCTCAAACAATCTTGTTCTAGATCTCAGTAATCATTAAAACAGCTTAATATTTGGGAGAGAGCTAGAGAGAGCAGTAGATCAATGGGACAGATTATGTATACAACATATAAAAGTAAACAAACATGGTAGCGTACAGCTTGATAAACACAAAGACCACAGTTATTGGGGGAAGGCCTATTTGGAAAAAACTTCTGGGAAAACTTTAAAAAAGTCTGGTAAAAATTAGTTTTAGGCAAACTCCTCACATTATACATCAAGATATGCTCCAAATGGATATGTAATCTAGATATAAATGGTCAAATCATAAACATATTAAAGGAACAAAGAAGAAATTACTTTTGTATCTATTTAGAGAGAGAAAGATCATGGGGAAATAATTGATATTAAAGATCTCACAAGAGAAAGTAGACAGTTTTGATCAGCTAATTTTAATTATGTAAAATTAAATTTTTAAAAAATAAATATAAAAAATTAAATAAAATTAGAAAGGAAACAGGTAACCAGGAAAGTAAATCTTTGAAAAAGGACATCTGATAAAAATCTCATATCCAAGAAGTCTAAGGGAGGGACTAATTTAAATTTATAAGACAAGGAGCCTTTTTCAATAGGTAAATAGTAAAATGATATGAACAGGATTTAATCTAGTAAAAAATCACATAAAAAAGTGCTTTAAATCAAAGGTGTCAAGCATGATGCCGTAGCCACATATGGCCTGCAACACTCCTGAGTGCAGAATGAACAAGATTAAAATCTAATTGGGAAATTATTAACAAAATAAATAAAAATACAATAAAACAATGAAAACAGTAAATTTTAAAACTAACTCATTGCATAGCCCACAGGGATCCTTATATAAGTATAAGTGTACCTTGTTTCTATTTGACTTTGACACTATTGCTACAAATCACTAATTATTAGCAGAATGCAAATTAAAGTAATTTTGAGATTCCACCTTGGATCTATCAGACTGGCAAAGATGACAAAAGAGGAAGAAAATGACAAATTTTGGAGGGGCTATGGGAAAGCAGATGCATTATTATAGTGTTTTGTAGCTGTGAATTGGTCTAGCCATTCTGAAAAGTCATTTGGAACTATGCCCAGAAATTTACCAAAATATACATACCCTTTGATCCAGCTAGCTATACTACTACTAGGTGTATACTCCAAAGAAATCAAAGAAAGAGGAAAATTATCTACAGGTACAAAAATATTTATAGCAGATCTATTTGTGGTAACCAGATTTTGTAATACTCTTATTGTGGAATGGCTAAACAAATTTAGTTATATGAATATAATCAGATATTATTGAGCCATAAGAAAGGATGGAATGGAGAACTTTAGAGGTAACTGGGAAAAAAAAAAACGTTTTATGTATGAATGAAGAAGAAAGCTGCAGAATTGGGAGAACAATGTTTACAACAACGACATTATTAGAGAAAACAACTTTGAAAGACTTTAGAAATCCATTCAGCACAATGATAAACTGTAGGTCCAAAGAATGAAGAAGAAATGAACCAATCACTTCCTGACAGAGAGATGATGAAATTAAAATGCAGAAAGTAGAATACATTTTTAAAACACAGATAATGTGGGAGATTAGTTTTCCTGAACTATGTAGGTTTGTTTTGAGGTATTTGGTTTTTGTGATTGCTGTCCTTATTCTTGATGTTGTTTTCATTTAATCAATGGAAAAGAGTAGTGGAACAGACATAGTAATTTAAAATACTTGTAACTTCAAAAATAAAATTAACATTATTTTAAAATGATAAAAAAAAGTCTATTCTCCTTACTTCTTTATGAGTTATTCCTCATGCCCAGAATGCCCTCCTTCCTCATGGCTCTGTCCTGGGCCATCTTTTCTTCTTCCTTTATACTATTTCACTTTGTGTGATGATCTCCTGATCTCCCATGCATCCCAGTGTGATCTCTATAATAATAATTCTCAAATCTACTTATCTACCCCTAATATTTCTTCTGACCTTTAGACTATCATCTCCCATCTGCTTATTGGACATCTCAAATTGGCTATATTTCATAGACATCTTAAACTAAACATATTCAAAACTGAACTTATCCTATTTTCTCCAGAACTTTCCCTTCTTAACTTTTCTATTACTGTGTAAGGTAGCATCATCTTCCCAGCTCCCCAAATTGAAAACCTAGGTATTACTCTTAATTCTTCTCTCTCTGTCTCTGTCTCTGTCTCTGTCTCTGTCTCTGTCTCTCTCTCTCTCTCTCTTTCATCTTCCATATCCAATCTGTTGTCAAGACATCAATTTTACTTCTCTAACATCTCTTGTGTACACTACCTTCTCTTCTTGGACACTGCCACTATCCATATGGCCAGGGTCCAGAGTCTCATCATCTCACATCTATACCATTATAACAGCCTGCTGGTTTGGTCTTCCTGTCACATCTATCTCACTCAAGTCAATCCTCCATTCAGCTGTCAAAATGTTCTTCCTAAATTTTATATCTGATCATCAATACTGCCCACCTCCACCTCTCTCCACCCCATATTCAATAAACTCTAGTGGTGTCTGATCACCTCCTTGATCAAACATAAAAATTTCTATTTTTGGCATTCAAAGTCCTACATACCTTCCCACTTCCCTACTTTCCTGGTATTCTTACACATTATATGCCCCATTTCTTCCCCTGCACAACATGCATTCTACAAGCCAGTAACATTGTCCCCCATGTTATTCTTTTGACAAGACACTATTTCCTGACTTCAAGCAGTTTCACTGACTCTCCTATGACTGAAATGCCCTTCAATTTCTGCCTAGTCACTTCCCAGGCTTCCTTCAAGTTTTAGATAGTACCCTACCTTCTATGAGAAGCCTTTTCTAATCTCCCTTAATGATAGTGCCTTCAATCTATTGAATACATCCACTTTTTTTCTGTGTATACTTTGTTTATACATAGTTGTTTGCAAGTTGTTTCCCCATTAGATTGTAAAATCCTCCAGTACAGGGACTATCTTTTGCTTTTCTTTATATCCCCAGTGCTTAGCACAGAGCCTAACATACAATAGGCACTTAATAAATGTTTATCGACTCACCACATAAAATCCTCAGCCTACTTCAAGACTCAAGACAAGTATCACGCCTAATAAAAAGCCTCATCTAATTCCCTCAACTGCAATTGCCCTCCTCTACTTCGTATTTATTTCACATTTAAAAAATATTATCTCTGTTCAAGTTATTTTCCCCAATAGTATGCAAGTTCCTTAAGCGTGACTTTTAGTTTTGTTCGTATATCCCTAGTACTGTTCACAATCCCTGGCACATAATGATTGTGATGATGATAGCTAACATTTAGATAGTACTTTAAGTTTTGCAAAGTGTTTTACAAATATTATTGAATTTTATCCTCACAATCACATTGGAAGGTAAATGCTAATGTTATATCCACTTTATAGATGAGGAAACTAAGACAGACAGAGAATAAATAATTTGCTCAGGTTCACAGAGCTAGGAAGTGTCTGAGCCCAAATTCTAACTCAGGTCTTCCTGACTCTAGGCCCAAAGCTCTATCCACTGGGTAAAAATTTTGGCATTGCTTGCTGAATGATAAGTAAAATTAGTTGAAGAACTGGAGGTATTTGACTTAAAGACAAGAAGACTCAAGGGGATATGATAGCCATTTTCAAATATTTGAAAGCATGTCCTATGGAAGGAGTATTTGATGTGCTTTGTTATGTCCCAAAGAATGAGAAGAAATAAAACACCTGCAAGAACATTCAGAGAGACCCATGTAAGGTGGATGGAATAAAATGTCTTCTTAGAAATTAGAATTATTCTAGAGTGTAATGTGAGTGCTATAGGTGGAAGTACAGTTCAGGTAGAAGCTGGGAAAGGCCACTTTTCAAGTTTGAGATTCTCTGATAAACATCACAATGATCATCTGACAATTTACCTCTTGTTGGTTCCCTGAAACCACTGTTAAAATATCACTGAATTTTTATATCAATTCATCCTCTTGCCTTTAGTTTGTTGAACATAACTGATTTTCCCCCTAATTAGGAAAATGATTGCCTATATCTAGTTCTCCAATAAATTAATTTTTATTAATTAATTTTAATTAATTAATTAATTAAAATTAATTTTCCCATTCTCTAATTACCATGATCCCATAAAAAGAGCAACAAAGCCAATTCTACAATTGGACCTATAAGTTCTTGTGGTAATAAGTGGTGTGTTTTTTTCCCTGTGAGTGGGGTCTTGAAGTGTTGGAGATTATATTGTCTTTCAAATCAACAATTAATTTAAGAAATATTTTAAATGCTTACTGTATGCCTGGCACTATGCTAGGTACTAGGGTGAGTTCAAAGTCTAGATAAGATGTGGTTCATGGTCTCATGGAGCTTACATATGGTAACAGGATGGCATTTCCAATTTTTTCTCTTTCTCTCCACATCTCTGTCTGTCTCTCTCTTTCTGTGTGTCTGTCATCTGAATTTTATTCTTTTGGTAGAGAAAACAAAGACAAAAAAGGAGTTTAGTGGTTCTGCCTTCTCTCATTTGCCCATTAGTACCATGCCATCCTCAAATAGCCCATCCAAGCAAACCCAGACTAGAAAGTTTGATTCGGTGAAAGTTGTCTATATATCGAAGCTACACAATTGGTAACCAAAAGCAGCACACTTGTCTCTCCTAGGGTGTGGAATTACAGTAAACTGAACTCACCTCATTTTCTTTTTGCATGTGCAGTTTTCTATCAGGTTATAGTCAAAGTCAAAATCTTCAGTTTGTTTCATAAAATTGGCATGAAGCACAAGAAATGTATCATTGTGGTGACTTAACCCCAACATACAGATCAGTGTTGAGCACTTGCTTATCCAAAGGCAGAAATAGACCTTGTTTGCTACTACAAAAATGATGGATTACTTGCAAGCATATTAATCCTGCTCTAACCTACCAGATGTAGTTGTTTGTGTATGTGTGTATTAAGTGTGTTTATTAATTGTAAAGGGGAATTTCATGTATCATTCAGGTTGAGTCTTTTTAAGTTATGCCTTCTTTACTTAGTGTAGAAAATGTATGCTTAGTTTTTCCAGTAACACTTGGGGAAATGCCTTGTAATGGGTATATAAATTTGTTTAATTAATCAAATGAAAAGAAAAGCTTTTAGGGAGCAAAATCTTGACGGGAAGTTAAAAAAAGAAATTAAAAAGAGAAAGCTTATTGCTGTCAAGTCGTTTCAATCTGTGCAGTAAATAAAATAGGTTTAAAAGCAAAGTCATGGCAAATATGCATCTGCAGCAAGTTCTCTAGAAAAATTGGCTGTGGTCCAAGAATTATCAATGGACTTTGAGTCAATATTGCTTTGCCTGGTATTAGAGTGTCCTTGGACTACCATATTTATGTAATGGTTTACTTTGCACTGAAGATATTTTTCCAGGTGAACTTACTGGAGACCTCACATTTGATCAGCTACAAACCAAGTATTAAAGGGATGATAGGATATTTTGCTTACATTTGAAAAATATGAATGACCCTGGTTTTGAAAAAGACGTGTATTTTGAGTTATTATAAATTTGTATTAAGATCACACTTTTTGTTTCGATTCTAAATTGTCAGGAGTTGAAGCTTAATCTGAAAGAAATGAAAGCCAGCTGAAATAGCTAGGTCTTACTCAGACAGATGCTTGGGCAGGTAGATAGTCGTGAATCCAGAAATCTGTATTTTAATGCAATGCATTAATTAACATAAAAGGGTAAATTTAGAGAGAGAGTTGGATTTCTTTTCCATAAGGAATTTTTATATTTGTTCAGTTTGATATAATGTCAGGATTCTTTGGCACTTGAATTCAAAAACATGTATTAAGGGGCTACTGTGGCTGAGATATTGTTCTAGGTTCTACACTTGGCAGCTTATTTGCCAGGATTCATTTGCTAATTCTTTTGAAGTATACATTTATCTTCTCCCAGGATTTTCTTCCATAGTTTTATAAATCTCTTATACTTAGGATAAGAAAAAGGACTTATGAAGGGATTTGAGCCATGGCAATATTTTTATACTAAGATGAGGCTAAATGTATTTTTTGGATAAGTACTTAGAAACAACTGAGCAGAATTATAATACGAGCAAAAATTTAAAATTTTAAGCAAACAGTCTTTTCCTTCTATATGATAGGAATAATGAAAGAGTAATTCTATCACCAATGAGTTGGGGAAGCCAACTTAAATAAAGCAGCAATGCACTCTAAGAGAGAAAGTGGCATGTGTTCAACAAATCATGCCCCATGTTTCAAATCTGATGGAGATAGCCCAGGACCCTGAACCGAAGAGCCTTGGTAAAATGAATGCCCTACAGACCATTAGCTTGCTCACAGTCAGGACTCCACAGCCATTATGGAGGGGAATAATTACTATGGAGAAGGTACCAACCTTCCCTAAAACAATCAACACCTAATTTTGATTAGCTGATGATGACTGTAAGGTAAAACCAAGAGCCCTGTGCATGTAGCAAGGTGAGATTACTAATTCTACTTTTAGTTCAGGCCCTGAAACCGTCATCCTAGGAAACAACCTCGATAGCAGGCTGGCAACTGATTATGAGAGTTTTGCAGACACAGCTAATAAAGACCCAGAAAAGAAGTCTTTGGCACTGTGAAATGGATCAACAATAGAAAATGATATTTTATCAGTGGTAATAATATTAAATGAAGATTTATTACCATCTGCTATGGGACCTCTCCATCTGAATTGTAAAAGAAACCTTTTGTTTTCTCCACCCATTTGAATGTGATCCCCTTGAGAACAGGGACTATCTTCATCTTCTCTTTGCATTTCCAGCATTTGTATTCTCATTCTTTTTGTATTCCCAGTGTTTTTCACAGAGTAAGTGCTTAATAAATGCTTTTTGCAGAGGCTGAGCCAAGAGGGCAAAGAAAAGACAGGGAATCACCTGAGCTATGACAAATTCCCTGCTAAACAGCTATAAAAACACCACAAAACAAATTCTGGAGCAGCAGAACACACAAAAGAATGAGGTGAAACAATTTTCCAAATCAAGACAAATTAGAAGGTTGGCAGGAAAGGGCTGTCACATAGGGTAAAAATAGAGTACAGTCCAGGGAAGGCCATGACGTAGCAAACCAACTGTGGTAGCTTCCAGAGCTTTCATGCTACAGATGGTAAGGGATTCAGAAAACTAGCCAGAAGATTACAGGGGTCTCTTTGTTGGCACTGGGATCAGGATTCTGATGCAGTGCCTGTAAATGGATCCCTGTCTCAGTCCCAGAGTGAGGAGGATCACTAGCAGACCAGAGCTCAAGACTGCAAGGGAGCAGGGACTGTGGTCGCAGTTCCAGAGTGGAAAATAATGCTTGTGCTCACTAACAGACCAGCGCATACCACAGGAAAGTAGTAAACATATCTTTCCTTAGATGATATAACCTTGGAAAAACTGAAAATTTGCAGACCTCCCCCCCCATCAAACTATCTCTGAAAACAGCTGCACAAAAATCTAAAGCCTAGGACAATGCCCCCTTCTCCCCAGGACAAGAGCACAAATTTAAAATAGTCAAAGAAATAAGCTGGAAAAATAAGCATGCAACAATGACAACAACAAAAAGATCCTTCTCATATAAAGATATTGTGGTAACAGGGAAAATCAAAATACAATCTCAGAAGAAGGCAATAAAGTCAAAATTGCTACATTAAAATCCTCAAAGAAAAATATGAATTCAGCTCAGGGCCAAAAAGAATTCCTGGAAGAGCTCAAAAATTATTTTAAAAAATCACATAAGAGGAAGAATTGGGGAAGTAAATGACAGTGATGCAAGAAAATCATGGGGGGGGAATTAACAGTTTGTTAAATGAAGAACAAAAAATATTCAAGAAGATCATACCTTAAAAAAAAAAAACAGCAAAGACCAAATGAGAAAAGAGACACAAAAATCTAATGAAAAGAAGAACTCCTTTGGAATCAAAATTAGCCAAATGGAAAAAGAGGTAGAAAAATTCACTGAAGAAAATATTTCCTTAAAAAATAGAAATGGGTACAGGGAAGCTAACCTCTCAATGAGACATCAAGAAACAATAAAATATAGTCAAAAGAATGAAAGCAGAAGAAAATGTTAAATGTCTAATTGGAAAAACAACTGACCAGGAGAGTTAGTTTAAGAATTACTGGACAACCTGAAAGCCATGGTTAAAAAAAATTTAAAAAAGCCTAGAAATCACCTCTCAAGGAATTATCAAGGAAAACTGTCCTGATGGTCTAGAACCAGAGGGTAAAATAGATATTAAAAGAATTCACCAATTATCTCCTGAAAGAGATCCCAAATTGACAACTCCCAGGTATGATGTTTCAGATTATTCTAAGCAACCATGTCAAGGAGAAAATAATGTAACCAGCCAGAAAGAAACCATTCAAATGTCTTGGAGCCATAGTCAGGATAACTCAAGATTTAGCAGCTTCTGCATTCCAGGTTCTGTGGGCTTAGAATATAATATTCTGGAGGGCAAAGGAGCTAGGATTACAATGAAGAATCACCTACTCAACAAAAAAGAATGAATTTCTTCTATGGAAAAAGGACATTCAGTAAAATAGTGTTTTCAGGCATTCCTGATGAAAAGACTAGAGCTCAATAGAAACTATGACTTTCAAATATAATACTCGAGAAAAACATAAAAAGGTAAAGAGGAGAGATATTACAAAAGATTCAATAAGATTAAACTGTTTATATTCCTACATGGTCAATGATACTTGTAACTCCTAAGAACTTTCTCATTATTAAGGCAAATAGGAGTGTACACTGACAGAGGACATTGGTGTGAGTTGAATATAATGAGATGATTATCTAACAAAACAAAATTAAGGGGTGAGAAAGAGGAATGAACTGGGAAGAGGGGAATAGTAGAGATAGAATGTGTTAAATTATATCACATAAAAGAGATGTGAAAGATCTTTTCCCATGGAGGAGAAAAAGGGGGAGATGTAGGGGAGCACCTGAGCCTTACTCCCATTGGAAATGGCTCCTTGAGGGAATAACATACACACTCAATTGGATATAGAAATCTATCTCACCTTATAAGCAAGTAGGAAGGGAAGGAACAAGAGAAATGGGTCTATATGTGATAGAAGAGAGGGCAGCCTGGAGCATGTGGTAGTAAGAAGCAAAACATTTTTGAGGATGGATAAGGGGAAAGGAGAGAGAGTAGGATAAACAGGGGAAATAGTATGGAAGGAAGTACAAAGTAATCATAACAAAAAGAATTATAGCAATTTTCTCTAATAAAGGCCTCATTTCTCAAATATATAGAGAACTGAGTTAAATTTATAAGAATACAAGTTATTCAAGTGATAAATGGTCAAAGGATATGAAAAGCAGTTTTCAAGCAAAGTAATCAGCATTATCTATAGTCATATGAAAACATCCTTTCAATCACTACTGATTGGAGAAATGCAAATGAAGGTAACTGTGATGTATTACTCCCTACTTATCAGATTGGTTCATATGAGAGAAAATGAAAATGACAAATATTGGAAGAAATGTGAGAAAATTGAGACACTAAATATACTGTTGGTAAAGTTGTGAACTGATTAGACCATTCTATAGATGTGATGGCAAACAGGGTGAGACTTTTTGCCTTTTTTTTTTTCTATAAGAGTGCTTCTCAGCACTGAGGCAAACAAGAGCCTTTGATTGAGTCCTTTGCTTGAATCAAGAGTCTTTGTTTGAATCAAGAGTCTTTGAGAAAAAGTAAGCCCCAGGCCCCACACCATTTTGCCCTTTTGCTAAGTAGGTGCTAATCCCCAGGGCCCTGAGAAGTGTATATATGCTCTGAGGTTGGCAGTTTTGCTTTTGGAGGTTTCACTCATTAGAAAAGTGGTCATGTGGTTTGGCCAGATGAGATTCTGGGTAGCCTTCAGGACCACCCCCTCCCCACCAACTTTGAAAACCAAGATCTTAGTGCTTACCTATATATTGTGATTTAGTCAGATAGATAAAAAAAACTATCTGTTGATTTGTGTTATTTTGCTCTGTTTATAATTCCTGTTTGTATTTTCTCTGAAAGTTCAGCATGCCGACTTTTTACCCTGAACCAAGTGAATGATATATGTATGTTTAATTAAAGAAAGATTGTTAACCCCTTAAAGTTGCTTTCCTTAGAAAACAGATCAAAGAACCTGTGCTAGCAGCCCCGCAGTGTGCCAGTGCTGTTGGTCTTATGCCCCCACAGCAGCTGCTAGTCCCGTTGTTGATACAATAGAGCAATTTAGAACTGCACCCAAAGGGCTATAAAACCATGCATACACTCTTATCCAGTAATGTCACTACTAGGTATGTATCACAAAGAGATTTTTTAAAAAAGGAAAATGACCTATTTATACAAAAATACTTATAGCAGCTCTTTTAGTGGTGGCAAAGAATTGGAAATTGAGGGAATGCCCATCAGTGGGGGAATGGCTGAACATGTTACAGCATATGATTCTACTTTTTTTGCTGTTATTGAGGGGAGAATGCAGGGCAATTGGGGCTAAGTGACTTGCATTACATAATAGTGGAAAATACAGGGTGTCCCTAAAGTCTGGACACATAGGCAAAAATGCATATTTTGAAATATTTAGAATATTAACAGACCTTAGTCCCCTTGACTTCTTTTTCTGGGGTATGCCAAAGGAGAAGGTGTGCTCAATGAAAATCACAGATGCAACACACTTGATTGAATGCATAAAGAGTGAATGTGCTAAAATTGATGGCTATGTGGAATTACTGCATTGAGTTCATGTGAATCTTGTAAAGCGCATCAACCTTTGCATCACAAATGATGGAAATTATATTGAAGATGTTATTCGTTAATATTCCAATTAAATAAAAAAATAATTCATTTCATTTCTTGAAAATATGCATTTTTGCCTGTGTGTCCAGACTTTAGGAATGCCCTGTGCAAGCAATTTATACATAATATTATACTCATATAAAACATATATTAAAATCTAAAATAAAGATCTAGCAGGTACCATATTAACAAAATGGAGGGCTTAACATATGGTATTCTAGAAGAAAAAAAAAAGCTGAAATTATAACAAAGAATAACCTGCCCACAAAAGTTAGTATAATCTTTCAGGGGGAAAATAGGTATTTAATGAAATAGAGGACTTAATCATTCTTGATAAAAAGACCAAAGCTGAATAGAAAATTTGACTTTCAAATACAAGACTGAAGAGAATCATAAAAAGCTAAATAAGAAAGAGAAATAATAAGGGAGTCAATAAAGTTAAAATATATACATGTCCATATGGGAAGATCATATATAAATCTTTTAAAAACTTTATTGTTATTAGAGCAGTTTAAAGGATTCTGCAAAGAAAGATGATATGGGAGTAAGTCAATTATATTGGGATGATGTAAAAAAAAATGGATAGGCAAGAAAGAGGTATGCCCTGGGAGAAGGGAGAAGGGAGAAGAAAGATGGGGAAAATTATCTCACATAAAAGAGAACATACACACAGAAGAATTTTTACTAAGAAGGGGGAAATGGTAGGAGGAGGGCAGGTCATGCTTGAACTTCACACATTTAAATTGGTTCAAAAAGGGAAAATATATATATCTGTATAGATATCTATATATCTATATATATATATCCTCAATTAGTAACAAATCAATCTTATCCAACAGAAAAATAGGGGGGGAATAAAAGAAAAGGGGAGGGCAGATAAAAGAGGTCAGATAAAAGAAGTAGTCAGAAGCAAAACAGACTCGATTTTTTTTTTTTTTTTAGTAAAAGAACCAATTGTTTAGGTAGATTTTCTAAAGAGGTTTTATGGAAAGACATGGAAAATAATCACATGGGAAGAGTGAACAGCTTGTAATCTATCCACACCAATAAAATAATGGTTCTCTCAGTGAAAGAAATAGCGAGTTATGCTTTCTGTTATATTTGTAATTATGGAATGAAGAAATGTTAAAAATACACATACACATGTATTTTACCGAGTAAAATATGAATGACTACTGAGGAATGTTTGTAGAGGCTATCTTTGTTCAGGTACAGATTAAACTCTGAAATTCTTTGAATCTATGATTAATAGATATACTTTAAAGGCTGGCTAAAACATGCCTAGATGTTATCAAACTAAGCTGAATAATGCTTATTTAAACTATGAACCACATGTAAAAAAAAGTAAGGTTGTAACACCTCCTACCTATCTTTGTGACTTCCCTTTCCTTAGTCTGTTTGAACTGCTTACACACTTTGATGACAGTGGGAGTCAACTATTCTATTCTTTCAATTAGTTGGGGGCCCATCACACCTTACCATTTTCTATGCTACTAGATCTAAAGGTATTTTCAGTGTTCTCATCTGTCCTTCCCCTAAACCCCACACTCCACCAGCATTACGTTCTGATTTCCTTATCTAACCTAATGACCCATGGGCCTTGCTCTCAACTAAGGACTTTTAAGTCTCTCCATATTTCCAATACTCAAACTTCCTCTGTGTCTCCCCAAATTAGAAAGAGATTTCCTTAACAACTGGCAATCTTCTTGTTTCTTGTCTCTCAAGAATTTAGCAGTGTTAATGGCTACAAAATTTAGATATAGAGGCTGATACTATAAGCAAACTGGGAGAGCTAGGGATAGTTAACCTGTCAGATTTATGGAGAATGGAAGAATTTATGATCAAACAAGAGATAGAGAATATTATGAAATGCAAAAGGGACAATTTTGATTACATTAAATTGAAAAGTTATTGCACAAAGTCAATGCAACCAAGATTAGAAGGGAGGCAGAAAGCTGAAAAATAACTTTTATAACCAGTGTCTCTGATAAAGGCCTCATTTCTAAATTACACAGAGAACTGATTCAAATTTATAAGAGTAGAAGTCAAATCCAAATTGATAAATTGTCAAAGGATATGAACAGGCAGTTTTCAGAGGAACAATTTAAAGCTATCTATAGTCATATGAAAAATGCTCTAAATCACTATTGATTAGAGAAATGCAAATCAAAACAATGAGGTACAACATAACACTTATCAGACTGGCTAACATGACAAAACAGGAAAATGATAAATGTTGGAGAAGATGTGGGAAAATTGGAACATTAATGCATTGTTGGTGGAGTTGTGAACTTATCCAGCCATTCTGGAGAACAATTTGGAACTATGCCCAAAGGACTATGAAACTCTACATACCCTCTGATCCAGCAATACCACTTCTAGGTCTGTATCACAAGAGACTATAGAAACAGGAAAAGGACACACGTGTACAAAAATATTTATAGCAGCTCTTTTTGTGGTGGTCAAGAATTGGAAATTGAGGGGATGCCCATCAATTGGGGAATGGATGAACAAGCTAATACTATTGTTCCATTAGAAATGATGAGCAAGCAGACTTCAGAGAAACCTGGGAAGATGTACATGAACTGATGCTGAGCGAAGTGAGCAGAACCAGAACATTTTACACAGTAACAGCCACAGTGTGCAATGACTAACTTGGATACACTTATCTCTGCTTAACAATGCAAGGATCTAAGATGGCTCCAAATGACTCATGATGGAAAATGCTATCCACATCTAGAAAATAAAAACAAACAAACAAACAAAAAACCCCTATGGAGTCTAAATGCAGATTGAAGCATATTGTATGCATTCTCTCTCTTTCTCTTTTTTTTTCCCATGGGGATTCAAAAAGGCTGAGGTGAGGAGAGGTTTAATTTATAGCCCACATTGCCTGGAGATAGGTGGGTGAAATGTCATTTGTCAGGGACAGCAAATAGACAAGTTAAAGTGAAATACAAAAAGTACAAAGAGGAAAAATTAATATGCAATAAGTCTAACAAGATAATTTGTAACCATATAGGAGAAGGGCTTAAAATACCAACCAGAGGGATTTACATAATCATAATTCATAAAAACAAATCACAAATTTGTTTTCCAATCCTTTCCCAATCGATTAGAATGAGACCCCAAGTGTATTGTTCTCACTTTCCCGATTCTTCCATGAAATTTCAGAGAATTGCTATTGTGTTACCATGCCACTCTCCTGGAAAAAAAAAAAAAGTCAAGCTTTCTCTTCTGATCTGGGAAACTAAAATGCTGTTCTGGAAAAATCAGAAAGAGCTGCTATTTCTGACAAGCCATTGGATGTTTCATCTGTTTGCTGGAGTTACAGGCAAAATAGCTGGAGGCTAGATAGGTATGTTGCTCTTTTAAAAACAGATGGTAGGTGCACACAAGAGATTTGAGGGAAAAACCTTCACAGAGCAACAGATTCTTCTAAAATGAGCTGTCTAATCTATGACACTGTGGATAAAATCACCAGCAAAGCTCATAACCCTTTATTATTCCTTTTTTCGGGTAAGTAGTTTTATATAGGGAAATTTATATAACATAGTCTTTTTTTCTCCATTACATGAGCTTTAGGAAAGCAAATATAATTACAATCAAATATTGTGATTAAATGACCTTTTTATCATACAGATCTCACTGTCAGATATGTATCTCAATAGCCCCCTGAGAAAAGTCCTTTCCCAGCTATGATTCTAGTGATTTCTCCAATTTTGTCACCCAAATCATAGTGTATGGGGTATTTTTCCCCCAAGTTTACTTCCATACAGTCAATGTAAGCTACAACCAAAGTACCTCAATAAGAAAATGTTTCTCATAGTTTGGACCTTATTGTGTGGTCCTTATATCTTTGATCCACGACCATATTCAGGTTGCTACTAGTCCAGGTCTGTTAATATATTTGTCGCTGTGGTAGGAATGTTATTTCATTTTCTTCAAGACCTATTGCATTGAAGAACCAGGAAAATGTATTGGTGAGATGATCACTTTTCTTAAGGACCCCTCCCCCAATCAGTGCTGATTTATGCTGAATCATTCACACTCTCTTAAGTGGTTCTCCTTTTTACAAATATCAATAGTTCAGAAGAAACGTGAGCTGTGCAAATTTAGACATCCCTACTCCAAATCTTCATATGGACTATTTGTGCCTGACTCATGGTAGAGCCTTCAAAGCTTGTACTGGTCTGATCAGCCACAGTTGGACCTTGACCTTAATATAGTGATGTCATTTCAGTCCTCTTTGAGCACAAAGGACAACAACCAACCAAGCCACAACTTCGTCATTTTGTGTTGACTGGGAATAGGAGAGCAATCTGAAATCAGAGAACATAATGAAAGTAACTAGCCTATGGGGAAACTAAACACGTCTTTGCCCTCATAAACACAATTTTCTAACCAACTCAGCTAACCAAACACAATGGTGAAAAGGGATTATTGCTAAATAGAGTGATGCTTAACATGAACACTAAGCAAGTGGATTGACAGAATACTCACAATTAGTCTATATGATAGTAATCTTCAAAGATGCAGAGAATATGACCAGCATCTTAAAAGGTAGTGTAAAAATACAACATATAATTAGGAAGCACTTAGAAGTGTTTCTTTACCACCTTATGAGGTAGAATATATAAAAATCATTTCATTTTTCAAATGAGCAAACTGAGGCTCTAAAAGTTTAATTGATAATATAATTGTTCAGTGTCTGAGGCGTATCCAAAGCCAGATCTGAATATCTCTACTACTTTACTCTATCAGACTTCCTTGAATTAAAATTTAGTCACCTCAGCAAGTGAGGAAAATAAATGAATTTAATGGATTTTAGTAAGGCCATGGACATGGCATTGAGGCAGTTCATCATACTGGATAGACCAGACTCAGAGTCAAGAAGATATGGTTTTGGGGCAGCTAGGTGGTACAATGAGTAGTATACCAACCCTGGAGTCAGGAGGACTTGAGTTCAAATCTGGCCTCAGTCACTTGACAAATTTACTAGCTGTATAACCTTGGGCAAGTCACTTAACCCCAACTGCCCTGCCTTCCCTCCTCCAAAAAAACAAAAACAAATAAGCAAACAAAAAAAGATATGGTAGAACCTGCCTCTGACACATATTTTCTGTGTGATCTTGGGAAATGTATGCAAACTCTCAGGCAACTCTAAGATTAATTTGCACAGCAAGTGCCAATCTGCTTTGGTCTTGGAAGTTTTCTCACTAGGAATTCCTTATACCAATGAAGCCATACGTTTAGCTAAAAAAAACAAAAATAAAAAAAAGCATAACTAATATTAGGCATGGAATGCCTACTGAGAAAGAAAAAACAATAGCAAAATGAAAAAATACTACCTAAAATATATAAAAGGATTCCCTTTTCCTCCGAAATTGTGTATGTGCCTGTGTGAGAGAGGGAAGAGAGGGAGACAGGGAGAGAGGGACAGAGGGTGTAACAACAATGTTAATTGCAGCTACTGTGGGGGTATAAAGCCAATAACACCAGCACACAGGAGTGCTGCTACCACAGGTTCTTTGATCTGCTTTTCTAAGGAAAGCAACTTTAAGGGGTTTACAATCTCACTTTAATTAAAGATACATATATCATTCACTTAGTTTAGGGAAAAAGCGAACACCCTGAACTTCAGAGAAAACACAAACAGAAATTACAAGCAGAAATTATATAACCAGAGCAAAATAAAACAAATCAACAGACAGGCTTCCAGCTGTCTGACCAAGACAACACATACATAGTTACCAGAGAAAGAAGCACCAACATCTGGTTTTTCAAAGCATGGGGATTGGAGGAGGGGCTCCTTAACGGCTATCCAGAGGTTTGTCTGGCCAAATCACATGAATAATCTTCCCATGAGTAAGCACAAAAAGGAAAATGCTAACCTCAGAGCATATATACCCTGTTTAGGGCCCTGGGGCTTAGAAGCTGTTTAGCAAAAGGGTGTAGGCCTGTGTGTTGTTAAGCAAAATTGTCTCATTAGCATGGCTTTTGTTTCTTTTGAGTGGAAGTACTTTCAGCTGTTAAGTGCTCAGCCCCAGGCCCAGGGCCCTGTCAGGTGTGAAACCTGTGTGGGTGTGGATTGGTGACTTAGGAGGGGCCAGCTCGGGAACCAATGGCCTCTGGTCCTTGAGGCGGGGCTTGAGAATGCCAGAAGCTCGGCTGCGAGGAGGGGTGAGCCGGGAGATAGCTTCAGCGGCAGCGGAAGGTGTGGAAGCGGGAAGCTGCAGAAGCAGAAAGCTGCAGAAGCCAGAAGCTGCAGAGGCAGGAAGCTGCAGAAGCAGGGCTTACCCGAGTGTGAGCAGGAACGTGAGGCCAGTGAACATGATTTGGCAAAATACTATCTTGTTTTTCTGTGGCCTCCTGGTTGCCCTTGTGAGATGGGCTTTCTGGGCCTGGAGTCTTTTTGTCAAGATGTTGGAATGGGGAGGCTGGTTCAAGTTTTTGCTGCGGTGGGGCCTAAATAAATTTCTTGTTGTTTTCTCCTTAGAGAATCTCTCATACCTTGCGATTTCGGACCATTCAAACATATAC
>CM053623.1:292492209-292518183 GCA_028646595.1 Phalanger gymnotis | reverse complement strand
GGGCTTTCTGGGCCTGGAGTCTTTTTGTCAAGATGTTGGAATGGGGAGGCTGGTTCAAGTTTTTGCTGCGGTGGGGCCTAAATAAATTTCTTGTTGTTTTCTCCTTAGAGAATCTCTCATACCTTGCGATTTCGGACCATTCAAACATATACATGATTATATTTGAGATCATAAATTCGGCCTTCCTACTACAGCCTGAGACTTAGCATCTACTTAGCAAAAGGGTGTGGGAAAGATCTCTAATCATGACTAGCACCACATCATATATATTGTTTCCAGTCAATGACTCTTGATTCAAACAAAGGCAAGACTCAAAGGCACTTGATTGCCTTAGTGCTGAGAAGCACTCCAAAACAAAAGACAACAAAAAGTCCCACTTTGTTTGCCATTACAGAGGGAGAGAGGGAGAGGGAGAGGGAAAAAAGCACAGGGAGAGGGAAAGAGAATATCCTGGTTAAAGAACTTGTGAGTATGAATCAGTCATTTATTCTGAAGCCAAATAATCAATTTTGCTAGTAGAATATACTAGAGGCTTATGAACTGAACTCACTTGAAGCAATCATCTCTCTATCTCAATGACTTGTATCCATGCACCATATTTCAGTGAAAAGTATTATTTACAGAAGATAGACCTACTCAAAAGCCATCAGCCACCACCTTGTTTCACAGGTGTATGTTTACTGACATATCAACCTTAAGATGAATTTAAATACTAGTTTAGAATTGTACTTATTCACAATTAAAATCAGTCAGCTAAAACTATTTCGGAAGAAACGTAAGAAAGGGTAGTCAAATTGGAACAAATCTTATTTCATTAACTAATGAGTATATTGCCTGGGAGTATTGCTTATCCTATGGGATATAAAACATAATTTTCAAGGCTGACACTATAAGTGGTTATATTCTAAATGTTCAGGTATATGAAGACTTAGAGAGAAAAATATAATAAATCATTCTTTACCTCTGTTAAGGACAGATAAGAAGAAATAGGGTCAAAATTATATAAGAGGGATTTCCTGACAATGAGAATTGTTTGGCATTAGACAAGGTTCCTGAGAATCTAGTATAATTTCTCCTCTGAAATTCTCTAAATAGATTTCCACCCATTTGGCATGATTTAATTATGGTCCTGTCCAAAGGTAGAGTAATAGATTCAATGACTTTGAAAAACCAACATTCCGAACATGCTAAACTCATAACTACTGCCAATAAAGGACACCATATTGAAATCTTAGATTCATTCAGTCTTTGAACAAATTTACAAATCTCATGAAGTCTACCTTTATTCAATCTACTTAAATCTAACACACACACATACACACACACAAGCACACAATTTAAGGAGGTAGATTCATATTGTGAGTAAGGTCTTTGTATTGTGAATGGCAGGGACTTGGAGTCAAAACCCACCTCAGATTTACTAGCTGCTGTGTGTCCCAGGAAAGTAATTTAATATTTTGTTATTTAGTTTCCTCATAGAAAGAAGAATGAAAGAAGATGGAAGGAAGGAAGGAAGGAAGGAAGGAAGGAAGGAAGGAAGGAAGGAAGGAAGGAAGGAAGGAAAGAAGGAAGGAAGGAAGGAAGGAAGGAAGGGAGGATGGAAAGAAGGAGGGGGCTTGACAGTCTCTAAATTATCATTCAGCTCTAAGTCATTAATGTCGTGAATATTTGCTTATATTGACAGCATAAAGGAAGTTGGCTTAAAAGAGTGATCTAATATCATCCAATGTTTGGTTTCAAGGCATTGATGGACAATTGATATATTAAATGACATCGATGGTTTATAAAAAGTTTCGTTTTTAATGGAAATTGTTTCACTTAGTATATCCATTACACTGAGCTTTAAATCTTATAAGCTAATTTCGTGGGCAATTGGGATCCTGAAAAATAAGTGTGAAGTTGACCTCCTTACCTGTGCCCATCATGTGGGATGGGTTGAGCATGGAGAAGGTAAATTAAAAGCTTTAAGTTTTAAATTTTATTATGTAATTTCAGAGGCTTTTACCTTGTCTGCTTTTCCAACCTTCTTATATTGTAGATTCAACTTTAATGGCTCTAGATTTAGGACATGCTGTCTTTGTTTGAGATTATTAGTTGGAAAAATAATGAGGAAAATAATTATTGTACATTTGTCCTGATCATGTCACATATCAGTTACTTTTTAAATCAAGAAAAACAGCTAAATAATAGTAAAATAGTGATGATGCAGATTCCAGGTACTATGCACTTGTTACAGAGTGACAATAAGATCTATTTTGACAAACATAAAATAACCCCCCAAAATTGAGTCACTCATATTTCTCTCATACTGGATCATTAATTGAGTTTTCTTTGCAAACCAGACCATTTTTGGCACATCTAATGTTTGAAGACACTCATTTCATATGGTGTTTTAGACACAATGGTATAATAATGCTCCTGAAGGAATGTTTGATTCTGCCTCCCTTCTACAATGTAGCTTAGGCAATGAAGAAATTACTTTTAAGTTCACTGAATAAATTACTGGAATTGGATTTCTTATTGGAATCCAATGAGAAATTGATCTCTAAGAAATTTATGTAATTAGTACATAATTAGCTGGCCTTTTTTGAGTTAAGTTGCTTAAGTTACTATGTATTATAACTAGATGCGTTTTAACTGTAAAATCTAATTCGATAATTAAAAATCTACAAAGATGTTCCTAGAAATTCAAAATAACATCAATGCTTCTTTTCTCCCCACAGTGTATGTGTGTGTGTGTGTGTGTGTGTGTGTGTGTGTGTGCGCAAGCGCTCAAGCATGTACCTTTTCTTTTTGGAGATGCAGGTGCCTTAAATGAGATTTAATGTTGACAGTTTCTTTTTCTTTTTGTATGCCCCTTCAGCTAGGGACAATTAGGTTCAAATGTGGAAGAGTGGATGCAGAAAGATTGGGGCAAATTTTTTTTGAATAGGAACAACAAAGATAGGACAGGACTATTTCTTTTTTCTTCGTATCCCCAGTGCCTGGCACAGTGTTAGCACATAGGAGATGCCTAATAAATGGTTATTGATTGATAAGTCGATTTTGAAGAATGTTTTTTGGTGCCATTGGAGTTTGAGTGCTTAGAGGCAAAAGAAAAATGTGAAACTCAAAAATCCTTTGTTGAGGTTTTTGATGTAATTACTTTTAAGGAAAAATTGTCCCCTTCACAAGGTGTTCTCTAAAGAAACTTTCCAATCCCTTTTTTCTCTCTTTTGTTTTCCTTAATATAAAGCACAATGACTTATTGCATTCATTTGCATTTCCTTCTTAGATTTAACGGTCCTCTGATTAAATTAGATAATGAGTAAAATTACATAAGCAACCTATGGTCTCACATGGTCTCATGTTCTACAGTACCACATAACACTAGGGAGGCACTTCATAAACGACAATGTGTTTAGTTGATCAATAATCTAACATCTATGAAATATTTCATATCATTTTCATATAGTCTTCACTTATGAATACTGTGGTAAAGTATTGTACCCATGCCAAATACATCAAAAATTCGTAACTTCATTCCTTCATTGTTACATATAACCACTCCTCTTTACCATGAGATGGTCATGTTTCTGTTAATATTTGATAGCCAGACTATTATTATGTAATAAATCTTTACACTTACACAAGTAACCCATTTATTAAACTGATGATTTAACCTCAGAGCCAAGAATTTCCCAAGTAAAGGTTCTTCTTATGTTAATTTTCCTCATACTGCAAATGTTCTCCTAGGCAGAACACTGTTAAAATGGCAAGCCAGAAACCAAAATACTACTTAAATACAATTTCAGAGAGTTAATGTTCTAATGAAAACTTTGTTTTATGCATCTCTGATATGAGTTTAAATTATACCCTCAATACTGATGCTAGTAGAATTTCTGTGGGTAGTTATTTTGGTAATTGGGTTGGGATAAAGGCATGGGGTGGGAGGAGTGACCACCTTTGCTCTTATTTTCAATTAAACACACATCTAAAAAAAAGTACATGCCCTAATCTCAACTCAAAATAGAATTTTTCACATTTATATAGAGAAAAATATTTTACCTTTGGTAAATGCAGGTTAATAACTATATAAGTAAAACTATTCAATATTTTAAAGGTACCTGATTTCCTTGGTCTGAGTACTCTTTTCAGAAATATAGAATGTAACCTCATATATGTATGTGTATGCGTGTATATACTTGTGTGGGTAGAGTTTTTGTCCATTCATTCAAGAATCTAAAAATAATGATTAATGTGTATAGGCCTAGGTCCTGATTAGTGAAAAAAATTAATCACATGAAGTCCCCACATTATTCAAATCTCCACTGCATATTGCTGTATATGTAGAACCAATAAACATATTTACAAATAGTATGAACTTGAATATATACTGCCACTTCATGAGAGAGGAGACTCATTCACACTGGTGGGTTGTTCTCTGCAGTAGAAAGAGAACTAAATTAACATTATTATGTTGGATTGATGTACAGTGTGCCTGACTGTGGCTGATCAGATCACTATGAGCTTGGAAGACTCTAGCACAGGTTAGACACAAATTGTCATTTGGAATGGAGATATGTCTAAATCTGTGCATCTCTCATTCTTTTGAACTACTGAAATTCCTCTTTGCTCATAGAGCACAGCATGTTCTTTGATGTGGGCATGCCATGCTGGTCAGTCCTATGCCAGTGTCTCCCATGTCTCACAATGGATTCCTAAGTGCTTCAGAGAGATCTTGTGAGTGTCATCATATAGAATACATTTTGCATTTGAACAATGTGGCCAGCCCATCAGAGTTGCCCATTCTGCAGTAGGGTTTGAATTCTTGGCAGTTCAGCTCAATAAAGCATCAGTACCTTATCATGCCAGGTGATCTTCAGAAACTTTCTAAGACAATTCAAATGGAAATGATTCAGTTTCCTGGCATAGCACTGGTAGACAGTCTAGGTTTTATATATACAACAATACACAACAGTTCTGTAGACCTGCATTTTCATAGGCAGCCTAATACCTCTTCTCTCTCATACTCTGCTACAGAGCCTCCCCAACACTGAACTATTTCTGGCAATGTGTGTGTTATCCTCATCATTTGTGTGTATACCCCTGAAAGATAAACAGCTAAAGTAAGTGGACTTAACCACAACATTCAATATTTCTCCATTTGCTTTAACCAATAGTTACACATATGGATAGTGGGGTGCTGGCTGGTGAAGAGCCAGTGTGGGTCTTAATTGTCAAGTCAAAATTGGCACAAGCAGAAGAGAATTGATTCATATCCCATTGCATCTCAGCCTCAGAGGCTGCAATGAATACAAAATTATCTGCAAACAAAAAGTAATGCACCAACTCTCCCTCCATTTTAGCCTTGGCTTGAACCCTTTTCAAGTTAAATAATTTACTTTTAGTGTGGTAGCTGACCTAATGCCATTTTTGTTCTCATTGAAGGAGTCTGACAACAACACAGAAAACATCATCTTAAAAGGCATGAGAACAGGTGCACAGCCCTGCTTCACTCCGTTGGTGACTGGGAAAGTATAAGAGCCTGGTGCATTATCCAGAACCCAATCAAACATGCTGTCATGGAGTGGGCAGACAATACTGATGACCTTCTCCAGGCAACCAAATTTTGCCATGCTATCCCACAAGCCCTCATGACTGACAATATCAAAGGCCTTGGTCAGATCACTGAACATTGTGTATAGACTTCTGTTCTAGTCCTGGCATTTCTCCTGGAGTTGTCTGGCAATTTGTATAAGACTGATGAATTTCTCTTGGCAATAAAATTTTGCCAATGATTATTCAAAGTGTTAGTACATCCCTTAAAATGACTTTGTATTTTATTTGTATACACGTTATATAGATTTATGCTCTACCCAATAAAGTGTAAAGTCCTTGAGATTAAAGACTATTTTGTTTTTGCCTTTGTATTCACTAGGGCTAAAATAAGTCTGGGGCTTATTAGTGTTTAAAAATGCTTCTTGAATGAATGCATGAATTCATATGTCAAGGGAAAAGTGCAAATGAGCTGCAAACCTGGATACATACTGTAGATAGTAGGAGGAGATGAATTCGTAGATAATAAACCTCTTGAATATTATAGAATTAACTAGAGCTCCAGACAGTCCATCCAAGGTAGGACAGAGTGTAAGCAATAATAGTTCTGACCCCAAATAGACTGGAGATAAAAACAGTAAATCTATTGTGCTGCAGGCTCTAGAGACTGGTGAAATTTATTTTGGCTTAAGTGCACGTGTGCAACAGCCATTTAATAACTTCTAAATGTCTGTTCCATAAACAGCATTTCAACAACCAGATTTTCAGAGAGAATTTTCTACAAATTAAGGGTTTTTTTTTATAGTGTCCGCATTTTTGTTCTACTCATGCATTAACACTGACCAGGCTCTTTAAGAAAATGTCAAGGGCATGTCTCTTCAAAATGAATAACCCTAAATAACAGCTGGTGAGCTCTAGTGCAACAATTTTTACTTTAAAAAAAAACTACAGTAAAATTCCAAGCTAAGGGAGTGAATAAGGAAGGGGAAGGAAAAAGGAGAGAGAATGAAAGAAATCAGAGAGGTGACAGAAGATGAGAGGGGCCAAGAAAAGAAAGAAGAGAGGAAAGAGAAAGGGAGAGGGTACAAGGAGGGAGACGGAAAGACATGAGAGAGGAAAGGAGTGGAGGAGAGTAAAGTAAAGAAAAGGGGAGGACAGCAGAAGAGGAGATCTGGGGGGACATAGTTAAGAGTCACTTGTAATAAAGCAGGGATAGGTTTCCATCTGTCTGTTTGGAAGAAGTATCCCCTTTGATCGCATCCCAGATACACTGCAATATTCAAGGAATGTGACCAGAATTATTGTTTTGGGGAGGTTTCAGAGAGATCCAATCCAAGATCCTTTGAAATCATTTGCATATGATCTGGTTAATCTTGATATTTCTCCTGGAGGTTCAAGAACAATGTAATATCAACCACAACCTGTCATTGAGTCAGAGAGATTTGGCAAGAGGGGCTTGACCATAACCTTAACTCCGAAGCTCACCACATTCCCACCTTTGGTAAAGTAGAAGGATATGGAAGGGGAGAAGAAGCCTAGGCAAGAAAATACCAAACAAGAAGTCATCATAAGTTTAAGGTTCGAGTCAAACAGAGGAAACAGACATGATCCCAAGACAGAGGTAGAGCATGGAGCCATGGCAGGGAGCAGATGCTTAAGTCTGTCTAATAGCAACATCAGTAAGTGCAATGAATCTTAAACTGAGACAGAGACAGGAGAGACATTCACTTTCTCCTCTCTCTAGAGAAGCCAAATGTCCCTAAATGCTACATACTCACTTCACTATTTTTGCTTCTCTCTGGGCTTGGGAAGGCTGAGCCTTGATTGGAAAAAATTCATTTTGCTTTCTGACCTCACTTCCCTCCACTCCCCCCAAAAAGGAAAAGCCAAAAACATGTGTGAATGGTTTTGCTTTGTTTACTTTTTCATGTGTTCAGAGGAAAGAGAAAAAAAAAAGAACATTCCCCATTGGGAGACAGTAGAAACTGCATTAGTGGCTTGGAGCTAATATAGAGCCATTGGTCAAAGTAGGAAAAATTGATGTTATGGATTGCATGCCTGGCAAGAATCAGAGGTTCGTATAGCCCTAGTTTAATTTAGGAGCCTGGAAAAAAATCCTATGAGGAAATGAAGTGCAGTCAGTTCCCTTTTACTTTCCCTTTTTACTGGGGGCAACTTTATTTAGCAGGATGATGGGTAGGTAGGTACTAGGAAAGATACTCCATCCTGTAAGTTCAGGGGACCCAGCTGCACAGAAAGAAAAAGCTGGGGAAGCTCTGCTCAAATAAAGGGAGGCAGAGAATTATTCCAGTATCTTCTGTCTTCAGAGATGATTGATAACTTAGTCTGCCTAATCCTCCAAAGTTCCTTGCTATTTACATAGCTCACACTGGATCATATGATCAGAGGAGCCTAGATTTAGAGAGAGTTCAAGGCTATCTAGTCTGAACCATTCATTTTGCATACATGGAAAGTGCAGTTCATGGAGGTTAAGCCACTTGCCACAAAGTTGAATAGCTAATGTCATCTCTGCCCTGGATTGAGATGTGTAGTTAAAAAAATAGTAAACCCACAGATTATAGAATGATTCATGAACCAAAATATTACTGGGAAAATTAACTGTCTCATTATTTGCTCAGTTTTTGTTGTTGTTGTTCATGTTTAAATCATGTACTAACTAAAAGCCAATGGATAGGAGAATTGGGATAGGGGAGCAGAAGCTAAGGGCATAAGTGGAGAGAAAAAAAGGAAGGAAGGAAGAATGGAAGAAAGAAGGGAAGAAGGGAAGGAAGGAAGGAAGGAAGGAAGGAAGGAAGGAAGGAAGGAAGGAAGGAAGGAAGGAAGGAGAAGAAAAGAGGGAAGTAGGGAAGAAAGGAGGGAAGAAGGGAAGGAAGAAAGGAAGGAAGGAAGGAAGGAAGGAAGGAAGGAAGGAAGGAAGGAAGGAAAGAAGGAAGGAAGGAAAGGAAAGGAGGAAGGAAGGAAAGGAAAGGAGGGGAGGAGGGAGGGAGGGAGAAAGGAAGGAAGGAGGGAAGGAAAGAGGGAAGAACAGAGTAAAATAGGGAAGAAAGGAGAGAAGAAGGGAAGGAAGAATAGAAGGAAGGAAGGAAGGAAGGAAGGAAGGAAGGAAAGAAGGAAGGAAGGAAGGAAGGAAGGAAGGAAGGAAGGAAGGAAGGAAGGAAGGAAGGAAGGAAGGAAGGAAGGAAGGAAGGAGGGGAGGGATGGAGAGAGGGAAGAAGAAAAGAAAGGAGGAAGAAAAAGTCTTTTCAATTCTTTGTTTCTGCATGACTTGAGGGCAGGCAACCTGGCTTTCTCTATTAGTCATTTCAAATGTTATCTAGTTATCATTTGGCCTGCTTCATGTCTAGGTATGAGTTTGAAAATACTGGCAAACAGCTTCCCTGCTGTATGCAGAGTGACTCAACTAGTAATTGTATGTTAGGACTTGGAAAAAACTAATTAAGGATGTAATATATAGTGTGGAAGGAGACCATGTAGATCACCTAGTGCAATTTCTTAATTTTATAGGAAATTGATATTTAAATAGATCAAATGACTCCCATAATGTCACACAAATAATAGCGGGGAAAGGATTCACACCAAAAAAATGATTCTGAGGCCAAATGGGGGATTTCTTAAATCAGGAGCACCTTTGCTGTCCTGATGGGTCAATGTCATCAGTAAATGGCAAAAAAAAAACCAAGAACTGGAAACAAGAAATAATATACACTGTGTGACCTTGGGAGAGTCACTTAACTTTTCGCTGCCCCAGATATATCTGTAAGACTAGAAATTAAAAAATAAATGATAATTTTCATTAGACCTGAGAATTCCCAATAAGGAAGGGAAAGAAGCAAAACATTTATTAACCACTTAATATATGCCAGGCATGCTAAGAGCTTTACAAATATTATCTCATTTGAGAAAATGCCACCCTCCCCCCTCCCAGAAAAAAAAATCAGCAAGTGCAAGCTAAATAGCCTAGTGGATAGAACACTAGCCCTGGAGGACCTCAATTCAAATCCAGCCTCAGAAAGTTGCTAACTGTATGGCCTTAGGCATCTCACTTAACCGTGTGTGTGTGTGTGTGTGTGTGTGTGTGTGTGTGTGTGTGTGTGTGTGTGTGTGTGTGTGTGTGTGAGAGAGAGAGAGAGAGAGAGAGAGAGAGAGAGAGAGAGAGAGAGAGAGAATCAATGAAATGAGAAGTTTAATTAAAAAAATAATATTATTTTATGGTGATTATTATGGTTATTTTATGGTGATTGCTGAACTAGAGAGAAAGCCATCATGGAATTCACTTGAATGGGATGAAAGAAAGCACCTTCCTCATGATTGGACTAAGAGGTAATGGACAGATTCACTTTTTTGTTGTCCCTGACATTTCCAGGTTGGGATGCCTGTGGCAGAAACTCAGGATGATTAGACTTCCCTGGTTTATAGAGTAGATGCCCCCAAACAAACAAACCAATAAAGAAAAAAATAGGTGTAATAAATGAGATTAGCAAGGCAGGAGTTGGAAATGGAGGTGGCATGTTTGGTAATGTTGTAGAACAGTAGAATGAAATCTATACCTTGTATTCAAGCCTTAGACAGAACACTCTCGATGATAAAACAATCATATTTCTTGCTTTCTTCTTTCCTTTGACAAGAAATGGTTCATGACTTTGCTGTCAGTAGAGCTTGTAATTTTGAAGTTGAAATGAGGCTAAAAGCTGTGCCTGGCATTTTTAACATGCTTTAATAGTAAAGGTAGTGACAAGAGTGATCACATCATGAATTCTCTTGCATACTTGGTCTAAATTCTAAAGGAATCATCCTTGATACATATGAGTTACAAGTGACAAATTGGGGAACCACTTAAAATAATATCTAAGACTTATCTAAATGCTTTCCATGTATTATCTCACTTTATCCTCATACCAACTTGTTAGGTACTTGCCATGAATAACCCTATTTTTACATATGAAGAAACTGAGGCAGATAGATGTTAAGTGACTTGTCCTGGCTTACCTGTTACTTAGTAAGTACCTGAGGCTGAATTTTAATTCAAGTCTTCCTGACTCCAGGTCCAGTACTTTACTTCACCACCTATTTTCTGCTATAATAATTTGGAACTTATTCCTCCTGATTGCCTAGCTCACTCAGATACCCATGGTTCCTTGATTAAACCCAGAAGTGAATGACTGATAGTATAATTAGAGAAAAATTTATACTTTGGAACAAAGAACCCAGAAACCTATAATTCTCGTGGAGCCAAAGAATACAAGCCCTGCTCACCCTGAAGCAAACCTTTCTGGCAGTAACACATTCTTAACAAAGATAGGATTAGCACAGTGTGGTGCAGTCAAACTATCCTGCTCTGGGAGTTCAAGGATAACAGACAACCCAACAACATAAATACATACTTCACAGTTTGATCTCTTGAAGGCATCTATTTCCTATTGACTGATACTCGAGAAGCAGGAAGAGTGCTGAAAAAAAATAACTGTCATGGGATGGGAGGGATCAAAATGTATGATTTAGAATCTGGAGGAGACAACCTAAGAGATATCAAAATGTTTTATTTTTGTTCTCTAGTCAGGTACTGTGATTTTATTGGTACAGGGAGCTCCCTGTAGGGGACAGGAGTGGGTGAGCAGGAATAATCACTGCATAGGCTCTGCAATGCTTTGGGAGCCAGGTGAATAAAGTGACCTTGGAGTCAGAAATGCCTGGGTTGAGCCTCAGATACTTATTAGTTCTGTGACCTTGGAGAAGTCACTTAAACCTCTCTGATCCTCACTTTCTTCATCTGTAAAATGGTGATAATAACAACACCTACCTTCCAAGGGTAGGATGAAATGAGAATATTTGTAGGGTGCTTTTCAAACCTCAAAGTGTACTGTAAATACTATGATGATGATGATGATGATGGTGATAGTTTATTTTAGAGAGCTACCTTGGGTACTGAGAGGTTAAGTGACTGGCTGACGATCATGAAATTAGGATGTAGCAGAGGCAGACTTAAGTCAATGTCTTCCGGACTCCAAGAATGGCCCTCCCTCCTCTATGTCATCCTGTCTTTCTACCAAGACATAAACCATCACTTCAATTCAATTGCCATTTGAGTCATCATCTTACTGATATCATAGTCCTCTTCAAGAATAAAGGACAAACCACAACCTGTGAGTATTCCGAGCTGCCCCATGGGACTCAGCTGGCCTGTTCTAGTTGGGCAAGTGAGGTGATCCTCTCCTCTCCTTGACATTTTCATCTGGCACAGTGAGGCAGAATACACTCTATGCCTCAAGGCAGTTTACTCTACTTTTGGATAGCTCTAATTATTAACATTTTTCTTTACTTCAAACTTATTTGAACTTTCTATACTTTGTTCCAAATTTTATATCTCTGGGCCAAGCAGAGTCAGTCTAATTAATCTTCCACATGATCCCTCTTCAAAGACTATAACAACTATGCTACTTGCTGCTACCGTGACTGTGTGAGGCCAGTAACACCAGCACACAGGAGGGCTACTAGCACAGATTCTTTGATCTGCTTTTCTATGGAAAGCAACTTTAAGAGTTTATAATCTCACTTTAATTAAACATACACATATCATTTCCTTAGTTCAGGGGGAAAAGTCAACACGCTGAACTTCTGAGCAAATACAAACATATTACAAACAGAGAAAATATAAATAGAGCAAAATAACACAAATTAACAGACAGGCTTCTATCTATCTGACCATAGCAATACATACACAGTTACCAGAGAAAGAGAAGCATCAACATCTGAGTTTTCAAAGCACAAGTGGATGAGTTGGGGTGGGGAGGGGCTCCTTAACAGCTACCCAGAGTCTCAGTTTGGTCAAATCATACTACACTCTTCCAGTGAGTGAGCCCCAACCAAAATGCTAACCTTGGAGTATATATATATATATATACCCTTTTTCAGGTCCTGAGAGCTTCACACCTCTTGAGGGCGTCACACTTCTGCTGACCTAAATAGCCAAAGGGTGTGGGCCTTCCTACAAATAAAGGCAAGACTCAATCAAAGGCCTTAGTGTAGAGAAGCACTTCTAAAGAAAAAACAGTAAAAAGTCCCACTTTGCTTGCCCTTACAAATACTTAAATGCTAGCATCTTGTTCTCTGTCCACCATCACCAAGCTGTCTCTTCTATATCTCTGATCTCTTTACCTATAGAATGGGTTCAAGACCTTTTATCTTGATCAAGAGAATTGCTTCCCTTTCTCTCTATAGAAACTAGATAACATCAAAATATCTTCCCTAAAATGTGATGCTGCAAATTGAAAATAATACTACCAATGTGGCCTGAACAAGGAAGTGTATAATGGGACCATCGCTTCTCTAGTTCTAGATACTAAGACTCTTTTAATACAACCTAAGAATGAATTTGCTTTTTTAGGTGCCATAACTCCTATGGAGTTTGCAGTCAACCTACTGTTCCAAGGAATTACTATGTAGAAATGTCTCCAAAATATTCACTTGTAAAGTTGGTTATTTAAAATGGTAAGTATAAGATTTTATTTTTATCTCTATTAAATTTTATCATATTTGGTTGGGTCCAACATTCTAACCCGTCAGGATTCTGATTCTGTTATTCAGTATGTTAGCAATGCCTTGAAAATTTGATGTGCATGCTATCTCTAGCTTTGCCCATAATATTAAAAAAAATTGAACTGTGCAAGTCAGAGAGCAGGACACCACACTTGAGGTGTACTTCCAACTTCACATCAGTTCATTAATGACTATTCTTTCAGACCAGTCATACAGTCATTTCTAAATTCACTAATTGTACTATCATTTAACCCATATCTCCCTATTTCCCCCATAAGAACAGCATGTCAAAAGCTTTATCTCACATTTAGATATTGGAAATATAACTACCTATATCTATCATTCTCATGATTTATGAGTCTAATAATCCTGTCAAAAAAGAAAATTTCCTATTCTTGATGAAGTCACATTAGCTCTTTATACATATGACTTCACTTTATTTTTAATTTTTAAAAGTTTTATTGAAACTTTTTTTTAACACATGAGAAATTTCCTGATCTATGCTTTCCTACTGCCGGCCCCATGGACTTTGTCACAAATAATAACACAATAAATCAAAGCATTTGTCACAAATTAAAAACCATAAAGCAAATTAAATTAAAATAATAAAACAAATAGTACAAAATAATAAATAACATAAAATATTAAATAAAAACAAAATAATAAAAAATAAAAGAGTAAAAACACACAGTAAAACTGATTGACAAAGTGATGAGATGATTGACAACCTATGCAATGTACTGTCATTCACCATTTTACCAAGAGAAATCAAGTATATTTTATTATCTATTCTTTGGGATCAAGATTCGTCACTGACATGGCTGTTTCTTTGCGCTCTTTTAATTGAAATTAGTGAAATCATTGTGTATCTTTTTTCCTATATATTTGTATAATCATTGTCACCTGGTTCTACTTTCTTTGCTATACAACAGTTCATAAAAATCTTCCCATATTTGGTGTTTTATATAGTGTAACAATGTGCCTTTATCTTTAGCTAACATGACTAGTTTGCCTAATTTCAAATCAATGCACATCTATCATACGTCCAGTGTTCTCCACCACTGAAAGCTCTAGTAATATTTGGTCTATGAAGCACTTTTCTGTTTCTGACCTCTTTAGGTCTCAAGCATTGGTCATGCTGGATTAAAGGTCATGGGCACTTTAGTAGCTTTTCTTGGAAATCTCAACTTTTTCCCCTGAATGTCTGAACCAATTTCCAGCTCCACCAATGGCATATTAGTCTGTCTCTCTTCATACAGTCCCTTTAGTATTATTTCATCTCTTACTGTATTTTCACATTTTATGGGTATGATTTCAAACCTTAAAGTTGCTTTAACCTTGCTTTCTCTTCCTTTTTAAATCTTCCCTTTTTTGGACTAATCCAGTGATCTTGTGATTTCACTGGTAAAAAGAGTTCTCAGTGTAGATCAGGGTCTGTTTTTTTTAATCTACAGTCTTCGAGAGTTGTCCAGAAGGGAACTACAAAGCCAGTAATGAGTCAGATGTTACACAAGAGCCCATGCCTTCTTAACTCCATCCACTGTAATCCTGCAGTTTCTTGCTATCTTGCTGTATTTCTCTTATTATTAGTGATTTAGAATATTTTATACAGATTTGATTGTCTCATACACACACACATATATACTATATGCACACACATATACAAACATATATATGTGGATATATACATATATATGGATACATATATACATCTCCCTCTCCCTCTCCCCACCTCCTAGATAGGGATCAAGGCTAGACCTATGATTGCTTTGGGATAGGGAACTCCCAGGTGAGAAAACTCTATCAGTGCCTAGGGAGCACTGAGACTTTAAGTAATTTGCCTAATCACACAGTATGTTTCAGAGCCAGGTCTTCCTGGTTCCAAGGTCAGCTCTTCATTCATTGCATCTCATTGTCTTAATTAAAATGCATTAAAATGGTTTTTAATCTGTAATTTGTGTTTCAAAGTTTATGAAGTATTGAGCTATTGCATTTGGTTGCTTCTGCATCCTACTCCTCTAGTCCGTTTCACTAACTTACCTTTCTATGTTTAAACTAATACCAAATAATTTTAACAATTCCAATTTTATAACAGTTTGAGACCTGGCAATGCAAAATCCATTAACTATTCTAGAGATTATGACTTTTTTCCCGCAAATGATTTTTTTGTTATTTTGTTAAGTTTAATAAAATAATACCCTTTACATTATTATTGATATAGTTTTAAATCTATAGATTAAATTACAGCATATTTTATATTTATTACATTGGCAAAGCCATTTCTTTCCAGTTATTATCTTCCTTTATTTTTGTGCAATATTTTGTGGCCATATTGCTATAAGTCCTGCTGGGAAGTTAGTGCTCTGATATTTTTTATATATTTTATAGTTATTTTGAATGGAAGTTATCCTATTATTATTCTCTTTTGGTTTTATTAGTAGGTTTTTTTTTTTCTTGCTGTCAGTAACTTCTGGATTGTATTGCTCTCCAAGTCATCTTGTCTTCAGTACTTCTAAGTAATTTTCTTATATTATTTTCTAAAGACTTATAGGTTTTTTTTTAAAAAAAAATTAGAACTGATATGTTATTCCTATGTTGTCATGTTATGATTTTTTTTTTATTTTCAGTCTGCTTAGTTCCATATTTTCCTTTATCTTTCTATTAGAATTTTTCAGCTCTTAAAGAAGAATCTCAAACCTCCTACAATTATTTTTATGTCTTTTTTTGCAATTCAGTTAGTTTTTCCTTTTGTGAATCAAATGCTAAATCATCTGGTGCACACATACTTAGTTATAACAGTGTTTTATTGTCTCTTGGGCCTTAAAGCATAATGTAATTTCACTCTTTATTTTTACTTCACCTTGTGAATTTTAAATGTTTCCTCACTTGAAATCATGATATCAGTACCTGCTTTTATTGAAACACTTAACAAATTGTGAATTTTGATTTTTGCATCTCATACCCACTCAGTATCATGTGTTTATTTTTTCAATGTTACTTTTTATGCAGAAAATTGTTGGGTTTTGTTGAGTTATTTATTATGCCATTCTCTCTTTTTTTATTGGGAAATTTAACCTATAGGATTATTTAGAACTAGAAGGGACTTCAAAAACCATCTATGGTATCCCTCCACTTTTTAACAGATGAAAATGCTGGAACTCATAGAAATTAAATGTCCTGTCCAAGTTTAGATGGGCATAAAGTGTCAGAATTTTAATCTAGGTCCTATGATTTCAGTTCCAGAAACTTTTTCAATATGTCCTTGACTTATTTCATATGATGTTCGATAAGTAAGTCATTATTGGCAATATGGGACACCTCATAAGAAAAAGCCAAGTGACTAAAGAATGTCAGTTTCCAAAATTATGTTATGTAGTTTGCAAATAACATATAAACCCTTTCCCTTAATACATACACACATATACACATAGACATATATGTTTGTTCTTGTGTGAGTATATGCATATACAAGACAGAGAATGCAAATGGACAGTATGCTGAAACCCAACTAAGAGCAAGAGGAGTTAGGGTTGTATTGCCTTGAGGAAAATGTAAGTCTTTTTCAGTAATTCCACACTTCTCCAAGAAACAAAAGTTATCTTTTCGCAACCAACTTTTTGTTCTACAGTCTCACATTAATAAGAGCAATAATATTATATGTCTAAAAATTCCATAATTCTTAACACCTTCTATTCACCCCTTTTCACTACTACACTAATAACTTCAGAAGTAGAAGGCTTCTGAAAAACAAGAAAGCTGTCCAAGATCTAGTCTAGCGAAATACAGTTTGGCTAGTAGGTAATGAATTGTTTGCCAATGATATAGATAAATATTCAAAGTTTCTGTTATGTCTTGGCGACAATCTTCTTCCTCTGAAATGAATTCTTTCTGAGACAGAAAAGCTCTACTGTTGATTCATTTTGAGCTTATACTACTTCACCAAATATGCTAATATCTTTCTCTTATGAACTTGTATCATATTATCCCTTCTGTGTCCTTTATAATTCCCTTAACAAAATTGTTCAACTTTACATTTTTTAAAAATTACATTTCATTTATCACTATTTTGGCTGAATCCAAGTTTTACAGAACAAATCCTTTCATTAAGGGGGTTTGTTCTCTGAAGTTTAGATTCAGTCAAAGGGCTACACTTGAGGACCTAGAGGTCCACATGTGACCTCATGTGACAAGGCCTCAAGGTCCCCCACCCCTGAAATTATGGTTATCCCTGAAATAAAACAAGTTCTTCCTAATTCTTTCAAACTAAAAAGGCTCCATCTATGATACCTATGACTTTCTTGTCTCAAAAAGACAAAGTGACCATGGACTACATTGTTGTTGTTTGTTCTTCATTCTGGAAGAGGGCCATGATATCAGGGAGGTGATACCATAACTTGCAAGTGAATTGCATTTAAGTGAGAGGGAGGGCTGTACAAAATCACTAACCTCACTTTCTCCTCTGGAGCTGGCTGGATCCAGTGGCAAGATACAGATCAGGATGACTGGAGGTGGCTTTCCAGGCAAAGTGGGAGACGTTGGCCCTTTTAAGCTAAGGTCTTTCACAGGTCTCAGAAAGGAAGAGCATCCAGAGTCTGAGAATCCTATTGTGTTCTGTGATGGGTGATTCACACTTAAAGTACTTGACAGAACCAAAAGATCAAATGAAGGTTCATTCAGATGTGTACTCAAAATCACTGCAGGTACAAAATTGTTGCACTAACTGCAAATGTTTAGATGGGGAAATAAAAGATGACAGTGTTGACGTCACAATTATTTTAAAGGAGTTAAAGTTTATTATGTGACGGACAGTATGGGATAGCCATTAGAGAGTGAACCTCAGAGTCAAGGATGACTTGGATTCAAATTCCACCTTTGTTGCTATTGGCTGCATGACACTGGGCAAGTCACAAATTCTCAGGTACCCACTCAAATTTCTAAGAGTATAAGTTGCAGGATACTTTCTAAAATTCATTGCCAGAATAATTTTTTCTCTTTGGGGAGCTCTCTATGCCATTGAAATCACAAATTCAATTTTAAAATATTTTTTATCTATAACTCAAGAGAGCAATCTTTGGTTCCATATATACAAATCATAGGGAAGCATATTTTATTGTCAACATAAGAAAGATCTTCCAAAAATCAGGAATGTTCAAAAAATGAAAATGGTTGCCTTGTGGTGGCCTGAGCTCCCAAATACTAAGAATTTTCAAATAGAATTTCACTATTAGGTGTGCATAAAATATTTTGTAGGGGAAGAAATAAGATTTGAAGAGGCTTTTCTGTGCTACTTACTACTTGTAAGGTCTTAGGAAAACCATTTAAAAGATGAGGATCTCAATTTCCTCATTTGTATAAATAGGAGGATTGGACTATGTGACCTTTAAGTATCTATGGATACTTCCACTTCTAACTTCTATACTTCTGTGATCTCTTGTGACCCTTCCAATACTGAGATGTTTATAATTCTGTAATTAAAAAAAAAGATATTATAACATTTTAGACATTATAGGGGAATCCTTAAACATCATCTAGTCAAAAAATCATTTTTTTTCTACAAATGAAGAAATTAAGACTCATTCCCAAATCACATGGCTAATTCCAAATGATTTCTTAATTGCCAAATCTAACATTATTTTATCAGTCTTCAGCCTTCTTGACCTCTCTGTAACATTTGACACTATCAACTTCCTTCTGGATATTCTTTTCTTTAAGTTTTTATGACTCTGTTCTCTCTCATCTCTCCTCCAGTCCCTCCAACCACTCCTCTTCAGTTTCTTTTGCTGTTATTTTCACCCATGTCTTGCCTTCTAACCATGAGTGCCCTCTAAAGCTTAGTGTTGGTCCCCTTTCTCTTTTCTCACTATACTATCTCACTTAGTGATCTCACTAGCTCAGGTGAATTCAATTGTAATCTCCATGCAGGTGATTCTCAAATTTGCATATTTAGCCCTAATCTCTGAGCTATATTCACAAAGCTCCAACTACTTTGTAGGTATGTTGCTTAAGCATCTCTAACACAATATGTCAAAAGCAGAACTCATTATCTTCTACATCAAAATGTTGCTGCTTCTGAATTGTTCTATTACCCACAATACATATTTCAAATCTATTGTCAGATCTTGTCATTTCTAACTTCCCAACATATCTTTTACTTGTCCACTTCTTTCTACTCATATAGCTACATGTCTAGTTAAGGCCACTGCTTTAGTGTTCTAACTCATCTCACTATGTCAAGTCTCTCCCCACTTTAGCACATTGTCCATTCTACTGCCAAAGTGATTTTTCTGAAGGAGGGGCTCTTAAATTGAGCCTATAGATGCCTAGGAGGTCTATGGTTAGATTCCAGGGCATTCACAAACTTGGAAAGGAAAAACGAATGAATCTTTATTTTCACTACCTTCAAACTGAAATTTAGCATTTCCTTCAATTATTTTAAAATATTCTGAAAAAGCCTCCATAAGATTCACCAGACAGCCAAAGGGGTCCATAATACTAAGAAGATTAAGAATATGAATGTTAAAGCATAGATCTGACCATATTACCTCCCTGCTCAATGAGTTCTAATAATTCCCTATCATATCTAGCATCAATTAGAAAGCCCTTTGCTTTACATTTAAAACAATTCATAATCTAGCCTATTCCTACTTCTCCAAAATAATTTTACCTTTATTCTCTCTACAAACTCTATAATCTTACAGCTCTAACTTACTTGCATTTCCTCCAGTTCGACATCTTCAATTCTCCATGACTTTGCAATGGTTATTCCCCCATGCTTGGAATACTCTGCCTCTCACCTCATTTTCCTTGACTGTGTTGAAGACTCAGCTCAATTCCAACTTACTTCATTCATTTTTATTCTGGACACCCAATTATTTATATGTTATCTCCTGCATTAGAATGTGAGCTATTTGAAGGCAGGGTTTTTGTTTATTTGTTTGTTTGTGGCTTTCTTTGTATCCCTGTTGCTTAGCATGGTGCCTGACACATATTAATTGCTTAACCAGTACTTGCTGATTGACTGACTAGAGAGTAACACAGTGCCAATGAGTCAGTTGTCTCTGAAGCTAGCATTCTTTATTAATCTTAAATAAATTTTAACTTTAACATTTCCCGTAATCAAATGTGCTTATATAAGTCTTAGTTGCTGCCAAAGGTGCCAAAATGAGTGAGGAACTAAAGGGCTAAAAATCCTAATATTATACTTCACATGATTTTTTTTAATTCTGTAAATTAATGATTGCTCATCTTTTATATTAGCAGAATTGCATCTCTTAGTATCTTGGATTAGTCAATGCTGACATTCAGAACATAACTTTGATAGAAATTGGTCTATTATGCCAATATGAGTATATTAATAGATTTAATGTCATCTTATACCATGCACAGTTCCAGGAATTATAGTATCATAGATACAGAGCTAGAAGGGACCTTGGAAAGCATCTAATCCAGCTCTTTCATTTAATAGATGAGGAAGCTGACACCCAGAGAGGTTAAGTGACTTGTTCAATGTAACATAGGTAGTAATTATCAGAAGCAGTATTAGAATTCAGGTTCTCCAGCTCCAATAATCAGTTTTCTTTTTCTACTTTATTTTTCAGCTTTCATATATTTCTATGGTACTATATGGAAGAAAAAAACAAACAAACATGAGTTGAATGTAGTTTACTCCTGCTTATGGGCAAAATATGTATTGATATTGCCCAGAACCCCTACATTTTTGTTTGTAAGTTATGTCTTTAAAAGAACATAATTAGTTAATTCATTATCACATAGATGTGATAATGGAGGTTTTGAGCAGAATAAAGTATGTCTTATTAGTGTTCTACAGAATTAGTTTCAGATAAAATCAAATCATTGCTATTCCTAAATCAAGAAGAAATTCAGTATATTTGAATTAAAGTATTAATTTGTGAGAGTAGGTGTATTGAAGCTGAGAAAGTTAAACATTTTCTTGAATGTTCACACTTGATGGACATATAACTAAGATTCAACCAGGATCTATCAATCAATCAACAAGCATTATTATTAACGTACTATGACAGGTAGTGGGCATACTGTGGCAAAAATGAGTCTGTGATCTCCAGTAGCTTACATTGTATCAATGGAAACAACATATAAATACAACTCACTATTGGGAGGAAGTACCAATGACTGTGGAGATTGAGACAGTATGTATCTGAACTTTGAAGGAAACTAGGAATTCTCAAAGCTAGAGGTGGGGCATGGGAGATACATAGTCTACGGAGAATCATGAAGTTAAGATATAGAATAATGTGCTTGAGAAATAATAAGAACACCATTTTTCCTGGACTACAGAACAGAGCTAATGTAAAATAATGTTTGAAAGAATGGAGACAGAGAGGAAGTCACTCTTTTTTATCAGATTTCCCAGAGAAAATAATTCCTCAAATACTAGGCCACTGCATGCTTTTCTCTCCTCAGAGTTCCAATAAATAAAGGCAAGCATGGCATCAAGCCTGCCCTCATCTCCCCAGTCTCTTGACTCACAGCCCCAAATACAAACATAAAACAAAAACAAAACCATCTACCTGCTTAAAGCTCTTCTCTGGACAAGTAGAATTGTGTACTCATCATTTTCTTCTCATCCTCACTGGGCCTGGTGTAAATGTCCTCACAATTGCAAGCCAAGAGCTATTATTCTAGCCCACACAACTATATAATTCCCACTAGACAATTTAATCACATCAGAGAATTACCACCAGTGACAGTGGTGGTAGAGTACCTTCCCTCAGCCATTAGCTACAAAGATTTTAGACAGGACTTTGATTTTCCCATTTTTTTGCAATTAGTATAACTTTTCTTTTTTGTTTTTTGGGTTTTTTTTTGGTTTCCAGCATTACAAAATAAGGCCAAGCATTAGGAATAGACTATCCATTAGCCTTGAGGTGAAATATAAGAGGTTTCATGGTACAGACTAGAAAGCACAGTGGGAATGGATTGGAAGACATAGCACAGTTAATGACATGAAGAAAAAAAGAATGAGGAAGCTCAGGGGAAAAAAGGGTCTATAGGATGGGCAGTTTCACTGTAAGAGGGCTAAAGGCAACATTTAGATTTCCTGGTGCTGCAAGAAAACACCTTCATGATTATTCAAATTATTTCTCAAATAATTTGCAAAAAGAGCAGCATTTGTCGTGCAATAATTAATTAAGGGGGGGGGCAAAAATGGCTGTAAACATTATTAGGTGCAATAATACTTAATGATACATTTAAATTTCAATTTTGCTTAAATTATAAAATTGCAAAGCCCTCTATTTGCACCAGAAGCTCCTCTCTGAGCACTCGATCAGCATGCTGTGAGGCGTTCTCCTTAATTAACTAAATGGTTGTCTAGCAGGACATCTTCTGAGTTTGGGAAAATGGATGTCGGGGGAGTGATGTGACAAGGGGGGAGACGTGAAGAAGACTCCCCATAGCACAGAAAGATAACATTGGGTGGGGAAGGCAATTTATGGTTTCTCTGAACACAGGTTCCAGCAACAGCAGAAGCCTTGTCTCTAAAGGTGCTATGACTAATATGTCGCCAAATCAGCAGTCCTTTTATAGCAATAGAGGAGAGAGACCCAAATAAATCAGATTTGTTGTGAGCTTAAACACCATTAGGATTGTCAACTGAGATGTGAACTCAGTGTACTACAGCAGTGTGCTAGGAAGCAGAGAAACTGCTCTGGAAGGAGACTGTTGTTCAGTCAGAGGGGCCATTTTGGAGCCAGTGTGACATTTTATTTTATTCTTCTCCTTGATCTTTCTTTGGCTTTGGCATGGCTTCCAAACAAACACAGCCATGTTACTTATTTTAACAGTCTAACTGCTGAGTATGGAGAGAATAGCATATGCTGCTGCTCACCCGAGCCTTATCTGGGTTGCCCTTATCTTTATAACACTACCCATACAATTTTGGAAAAACCCTAGGTAACAGTAATGACTTCAATGGCTATGGTGGAAGTTGATGGGGGAAAAATAGGTCATACTTTATTAATAATCATAACAATAGCTGGAATTTACATAACACTCTAAGATTTGGAAAGTGGTTTTAGCACTTCTTAAACTGTGGGTCACAGCCCCATATGGGGGCACAAAAAATATGGCAACAGTAAAGGTTTCTGAATGAGCAATGACCAAAAATTAAGTCATAATCAAAAGCATAATGGATCTGAGGTGTTTCTGGCAGCACTTGCCCATGTTTCATCATGAAACTTCACTACAGCCTTTCTTCTGAATACAGAGTATGTGCCCTTGGCACTGAGCATGCCCTCAGGCCACACAACATCAAGGAAGGCTGCCAGAACCAAAAAAAGGGTCATGAGTGAGAAAAGTTTAAGAAGCTCTGTACGTAACCATACCTGAAGAAGTAAAAGTGACAACCTTCTCCCTGCTAAAATGGAAAACCTCTTATATTTTATATTTGTGTGTCTCTGTAGCTGTTGTTCTTCCAAACAAGTGTGAGCTCTAAGAAATCAGAAATTGTTTCACATTTGTCTTTACAATCCTGGCAGGTAGCATCATGTCTGATGTATAAGCAGCACTTGATCAATGCTTATTGGTTGATTGATGTTGATCCATCACATAAGCTAATTTTTATTAGATTGTCCACATGATTTAATTAGTGTAGGGATTCTCGATGAGATAACTACCTCTACCAAGATCTGTCAGAAGCTGCTCTGTAATGCAGTCTAGGATGTTAGAGAGATGCCTGGCACATTGAGAGATGAAATGCCTTGCTTAGGATGACCTAACCAGTGTAGAATCTGATACAAGACTTGAATTCAGAGTTTCCTAACTCTGAGGCTGCCTTTCTATGCACTATATAACATAACCAGCAAGTGATGTTTTCCCCAATACTAGGTAAAAAATAATAGGCTAGCATTCGTATAGCATCTTAAGGGTTTTCAAAGCTTTCTACAGATATTTTCTTATTTTATCCTCAAAAAACCCTGGGAGTTAGGTGCTAGTATTATACCCATTTTATAGTTCAAGAAACTGAGGCAGGCAAAGATTAAGTGACTTGCTCATGGTTTATCTGTCTATCTATACCTCTATCTATTTGGATAGAGATATAGATAGAGAGATAGATGATATATAGATAGACAGACAGACAGAGATACAGATATAGATGAACAGATCTATATAAAATATCTTGTTCCTGGATTTAAAGTCAGGTCTTCCTGACTTCGGGCCCATCACTCTATTTATTGTGCCACCCAGATGGTAATATTATTTAGATACAATTTAGGAAATAATTCTAAAAAATGAATTTGAATAATTTGGAGATTTGTGAGAATTTCTATTAAAATACAAGGCTTATGATTTATAGTTTGCCTAAGGCCTAGATCGCCTTTGCATCTATCTTCTCATCTTTCTACCTACCATTATCAAAGACTTATGGAACTCCTGAGTTTGCTTTTCTTTAGAGGCAGCTTTTTGTTCCTAAGTAAATGTTTATAAAGTAATATGCTCAAGGGAGTACAGAATTGTTTGGACATCAATAGCACATAGACTGTCTGACTCCAGGGTATTACCTCTTAAGTCCATCTAAGTATCTGTCCAGTGAGAGAGGCCACCAGCGCCAACTCTTAGAAGTCACCCAAGATACTAAACTTGGGGCAGAGCCAGGATGGTGGCTGGAAAATAGGGACTTGCTCAAGCTTCCCCCCAGGTCCCTCCAAACACCTATAAAAACGTTTCTGAACAAATTCTAGAGCTGCAGAACCCAGAAAATAGCAAAGGGAAGCAGGGCTCCAGCCCAGGAAAACCTGGATGGTTGCTGGGAAGGGTCTATTGCTTAGAGCTGGGAGCAGAGCAGAGCCCAGCATGGGCCGCCACAACCTACTGGATTGGGATCTGGGTGGAACAGGTCCTTGAGCCCTCAATCAGTGAGCTGTGGCAGTTACCAGACTTCTCAATCCACAAACGCCAAAGACAACAGAGAAGGTAAGTGGAAAAAGCTGCTGGGACAGAGTGAAAGGAGTTTGCGGTGGGCCACAACACCAGAGGCAGAGAAGGTGGTGCAGCTCTGAGGCTGCATCTAAACCTAAAGCTGCAGTTGCCTCCAGCCCCAGGCCCACCTGGTGGGAGGAATTAAGTGGCAGATTAGAGCAGGTGTGCAAAGCCTGCTTTGCCCTGCCTGGATCTGGGCCACAATCCAGTTTGGCAGTTCTTGGGGGAGAAGGAATGCTGGTGTGGCAGAGCTTCCTGTGTACAATTAGCTCTGAAAATAGCAGTACAGCCCCTCAAGCTTGGGACAAAGTACTCTCTACTCTACAAGCAGTCAAACCCCAACAAAATGCTCAAGGGTCAAGTAGTTGGCTGGTAACATGAACAGGCAGTGAAGATAATCTCAGATTCAGACTCAGACTCTGGAATCTTTTTTTGGTGACAACGAAGACCAAAACATACAGCCAGAAGAAATCAACAAAGTCAAAGAGCCTACATCAAAAGCCTCCAAGAAAAACATGAACTGGTCTCAGGCCTTGGAAGAGCTAAAAAAGGATATGGAAAAGCAAGTAAGAGAAGGAGAGGAAAAATTGGGAAGAGAAATGAGAAGGATGAGAGAAAACCATGAAAAACAAGTCAATGACTTGCTAAAGGAGACCCAAAAAATACTGAAGAAAATAACACCTTAAAAAATAAACTAACTCAAATAGCAAAAGAGTTCCTAAAAGCAAATGAGGAGAAGAATGCTTTGAAAGTCAGAATTAGCCAAATGGAAAAGGAGGTCCAAAAGACCACTGAAGAAAATACTACCGTACTAATTAGATTGGAGCAAGTGGAAGCTAGTGGCTTTAGGAGAAATCAAGATATTATAAAACAGAACCAAAGGAATGAAAAAATGGAAGGCAATGTGAACTATCTTCATTGGAA
>CM053623.1:292469940-292492109 GCA_028646595.1 Phalanger gymnotis | reverse complement strand
TGGAAAATGGATCCAGGAGAGATAATTTTAAAATTATTGGACTACCTGAAAGCCATGATCAAAAAAAGAGCCTAGATATCCTCTTTCAAGAAATTATCAAGGAGAACTGCTCTGATATTCTAGAGCCAGAGGGTAAAATAGAAATTGAAAGAATCCACCAATCACCTCCTGAAAAAGATCCCCAAAAGAAAACTCCTAGGAATATTGTCACCAAATTCCAGAGCTCTCAGATCAAGGAGAAAATACTGCAAGCAGCTAGAAAGACACAATTTCAGTCATATGGAAACAAAATCAGGATAACACAAGATCTAGCAGGTTCTACATTAAGGGATCGAAGGGCTTGGAATATGATATTGTGGAGGCCAATGGAGCTAGGATTAAAACCAAGAATCACCTACCCAGAGAAACTGAGTATAATGCTCCAAGGCAAAATATTGATTTTCAATAAAATAGAGGACTTTCAAGGTTTCTCAGTGAAAAGACCAGAGCTGAATAGAAAAGTTGACTTTCAAATACAAGAATCAAGAGAAGCATGAAAAGGTAACCAAGAAAGAGAAATCATAAAGGACTTGCTAAAGTTGAACTGTTTGGTTTACATTCCTAAATGGAAAGATGATGTGTGTATTTCATGAGACCTCAGTATTGGGGTAGCTGAGGGGAATAGATATAGATATATATAGATATAGATATGTAGACAGAGTGCACAGGGTGAGTTGAATATGAAGGTATTACATCTAAAAAATAAAATCAAGTTAAGGGATGAGAGAAGAATATATTGAGAGAGGGAAAAAGGGAGAGATAGGATGGGGTAAATTATCTCGCATAAAAGTGGCAAGAAAAAGCAGTTCATGGGACGGGAAGTGGGGGCAGGTGAGGGGGAACAAATGAATCTTGCTCTCATCAGATTTTAGCTGAGGAGGGAATGACATACATACACAATTGGGTATCTTACCCCACAGGAAAGAAGGAGGAAGTGGATAAAAAAGTGGGGAATGATAGGAGGGAGGGCAGATAGGGGGAGGAGCTAATCAAAAGCAAACACTTTTGAAAAGGGACAGGGTTAAGGGAGAAAATTGAATAAAGGGGTACAGGACAGGAGAGAGCAAAATATAGTTAGTCTTTTACCACATGAGTATTGTGGAATGGTTTTACATAATAATACACATGTGGCCTATGTTGAATTGCTTGCCTTCTTAGGGAGGGTGGATGGGGAGAGAAGAGGGGAGAGAATTTGGAACTCAAAGTTTTAAAAGCAGATGTTTGACAAAAACTTGTTTTTGTATGCAACTGGGAAATAAGATATACAGGCAATGGGGCGTAGAAATCTATCTTGTCCTACAAGAAAGTAAGGGAAAAGGGGATGGGGGGGGAGTGGGGTGACAGAAGGGAGAGCTGACTGGGGAATAGGACAATCAGAACATTTGTCACCTCGGAGTTGGGGGGAGGGTAAAAAAGGGGAGAAAATTTGTAATTCAAAATCTTGTGGAAATCGATGCTGAAAACTAAAAACATTAAATAAATAATAAAAAATATTAAAAAAGAAGCCACTCAAGATTCTTCGCTTGGGAGAAAATATTTCTGAAGGCTGCAAATGTAGTACATATGCAGAAGCCAAAACAAAAAGAAAGCAGAGAAGTAATATTAAAAATGTCATTGATGAAATGTATTATCAGAAATAACAAATACACAGATCATGCATACTGTTTGTATCCAATCAATGTATCATCCTCTGACGGATTTATAGATGGGCATGGATGAGGACAGGCATGAGTGGTTTGTGACCTATATTGTTTTAGAGAGTATATACACTGAAAAGATGCATTTCTTAAGCATTTTGCTATGTGGCTAGGTATAATGCAGAAGTGCCGGGGGTGGGGGTGGTAAAAATAAAATAAATGAATAATAAAAATAAATTTTAAAATTTGTTAAAATGAAATAATAAAGAAAGACAGCCATTTCTGTCTTGGAGTTTACATCCCAGTGAGAGACAACAACACACTGAAGGGATCTAAATAACAGGGGGTAGGGACAGAGAAAAAAGGTATGAAGTAGCATGGTTTTAAAGTCTAGAAAGTGAGGAACATAGCCAGAAAGAGAATGAAGGTAGGTCAACCAGCCACAAGATGGAGGCTCCAAGATCTACTCACCAATGAGAGAGGAGGGGCACAACTTGTGGAGGGTAAGCAGGTCACTTGGAGGAGTGGTAGCCTGCCTCAGGCAATGATGGAAGCTCCAAGATGAGCCAATAGTAGAGGGAGTATAGTTTTGAAATTCAGAAAATCAGGAAGACAATGCAATTCTTGATGACCAAGGAGAAACTATTTCCTATTTGAATTAATGTTTGCTATGACATCAGGGGCTGCTAGGTGGTACAGTGGACAGAGTGCTGGGCATGGAATCAGAAAGATTCATCCTTGTGAGTTGAAATCTGTCCTCAGACACTAACTGTGTAACCCTAGTGAAGTCACTTAACCCTGTTTGTCTCAGTTTCCTCATCTGTAAAATGATCTAGGAAAAGAAATGGCAAACCACTCCAGGATCTTTGTCAAGAGAACCTGAAATGGGGTCATGAAGGGTTTGACATGACTGAAAATGACTGAATAGACAAAGAAAATTACTAGGACAAGTAACTTTAGCTACATATTGGAAAAAGAATTTAAACTCAGGTCTTCTTGACTTCAAGACCCACTATCTATTGATTATTCAACACTGTAAAACTTTTAGCAGGATTTTTAGATGATCCATAGTCTAGCCTGAATTTGTGAGGAGCAACAATCCTACAATGTACCGCACTAGATGTTTGGGAGAAAATCTTTAGGAGGCTGACTGGATAGGTGACTAGGATTGCTTGCCAGAGCATCCTGGAAAGAAGGCAGAATGAAAGAGATACATTTGCAGTTAGATAGCATTCTGCAATTGCAATGTTTAAAAGACTACCATAGAATCATAGATGTGTAGCCGGAAGAAACATCAGAGGTCATCTAGTGAAAAACCCTTTAAAAGTGAAGAAACTGAGGATCAAAGTCAGGATTTGATCCCTTGTGTGTGCTCACATATACGCGTGTGCACAGACACACAAAATGAAATGCAACTAAAAATATTAACACACTAATACATTTGTATATTTGATTCAATTTAGTAACCATAAAGCACATACTATGTGCTCAATACAGTAATAATTAGACAAAGGTCACTACTTAGCAGTGAGGTGCCCAGATGACCTTGACTTGACCGACCCCATGCTTTTTACCATTTTTCCAATGATTTTTATCTTATCTGTAGGCAACCTTAAATTGAAAGGGATAGCTAACACATTGGATAACAGAATCTGTATCCCCAAAGATCTTGACAGACTAGAACATTGTTTTTTATCTAATGTGGTGAAATTTAGTTGGGATAAATGCAAAGTATTACATTTAGATTATTAAACCAAATAAATTCTCAAGTACAATATGGGGGACACATAGCTACATATCACAATGCCTGAAAAAGGATCTAGGGGTTTTAGTGAACTATAACATCAATGTGAGTCAACAATATGATATGGCAATCAAATCAATTTTGTCTTAGGTCTTGTTTAGAAAGACATCACAACTAGGAATCATGATGTGATCACATTATTCTAGTAAGCCCTGGACAGACTATATCTGGATTGTTGTGTACTGTTCTGGGCACTACATTTTGAAAACACACTAATACAGTGGAGCACCTCCATAAGAAGACAACAAGGATCACAAAAGGCCTCAGGGAGCTCATGCTACATGAGTAATGTGAATACCAGATAAAAAAATCTGGGGATGTTTTTCCTAGAGAAAAGATGACATAACTGCCTTCAAGTATCTGCTTGTCATATGGAAGATGAAATACTTATTCTATTAGGTCCCAAAGGGTACGACCAGAAGCTATGGGTGGAGTTTGTGGGGGAGATATTTAATGACATGAAGAAAACTTCTCTAATAATTAGAACTGTCCAGAAATGGATGAAGCTTCCTGGGAGATTGTGGGTTCCTCTTTACTTGAGGTCTTTACATCAATGCTCAATGACCAAGTAAAGGAAACTTCTTATACAAGTTGGTCTTCTAGGGTACTTTATAACTGAAATTGAGAGATTAGGGAAGTGGGGCTACTGAAAAATTATGCTATATATTAAAACTGAGGAAAATCTTACTTGTCATCAACATAGGTTGTTTGGCAAATATGATTCAACAGATTCCTTGAGTTCTCACATAGTTCTCTCTTGGGAATAAGAAACAGAAAGTCCTTCAGGACAGCAAACCAGCTAGGAGTCAGAACCAGGCCTTGCCCATAACTGTGTTAGTATGCACGAGTCAGTCCACTTCTCTGGAGGCCAGATTCCTCATCTATACAAAATAAGAGACTGAGCTAAATGACCTCTTTAAGTCTCTTCTGTATCTAAAATTATATAGCCCTACCTAAAATAGTTTTTGTTGTTGCTGTGGTATATTTTCAAAATTATATTGATATGTAGCCATGAAAACATTATGAAAACCCACAGAAATGTGAATATTATCTCACCAATAATGAGAGATAAAGATTATTATGAAATTTATTTCTTTACAAAAAAAAAATTTGAACACTCACAATATGTGTAAGGCATTTTGCTAGATACTGAGTGATATAAAAGGAGGAAAGGTACATTCTTTTTTCTTATCTTTGTCATTATCCTTGTCCTTGTAGGTTTCTTTCAGTACCTCCATTTTGTGGAGAGGCACAAGCCATCCAACCTTCATTCCCTTTCCAGCTCCATATCTTTCTGAATTTTGCCACCGTGACTCAGCTGCCATCTTATCTTGGATCTACCCTCATAAGTTGGCCTTAGAACATACATTTGCTGATGTTGCCTTCTCACCCTGACCCATCTCTCTGCCAGGCCAGTCCACTTCTCCCATTGTTGAGTTCCTTCTGAGGTCTCCATTTTGAAGGGGACTCAGGTTGGTAAACTTCCATTCCCCTCTGAGCTCTGCTTCTGGTTTTCTGAAGACTAACACCATACCCCTGTGTATGTACTCCCCCTCACTTTTCAACTACCCTTGGTGTGTTCTTTACACACTCAAATGAAAACTCTTTGAAAGCAGGGACCATCTTTGTTTTTGCTTATACTTAGATCTCCAGCAATAGTACAAATCATGGTACATAATAAGTATCAATAATTGTGTTTTATTTTTGTTCCTTTTTTCTTTTGCTTTATTGCTTTCTTGCCTCGTTGGAGTTATCTGTCTTTTAGAGGAGATAACGAGCGTACAAAAATCACCAAACTACTCACTATAATGTGAAAATAAAATGAGAAATACACTAAGATTTGGTCATTCAGATCAAGAAGAAATTATATCAGGTTGGAAAAGGTCAAGAAGAACTTTGTAGATGACATAATACTTGTTCTAGGCCTTGTAGAATGAGTTGGTATCCCTGGGTAAAGGAAAGTCATCCCAAATGGAGGGAACATTGTGATTTAAGTGATAGAAGCAGGGGAGCATAATTGAGCAAATAATCAACAGGCATTTATGAAGCAGCTAGGAGCCACAATGGATAAAGCACTGAGCCTAAAATCGGGAGGACCTGAGTTCAAATCTGACCTCAGATAGTTACTAGCTGTGTTAGCCTAAGAAAGGCTTTAGTTCTTTATCTGTTAAATGAACTAGAGAAGGAAATAACAAACCTTTGTAGGATCTTTGACAAGAAAATTCCAAGTGGGGTCCCAGAGAGTTGGACATGACTGAAATGTCTCAACACCAAAATTTTATGAAGCTCTTATGTGCTAAATATTATATTAGGCACTAGGGTTGCAAGTAAAATGAATGAAACAATTACTATTTTCAATGTGTAAATATTCTGTTGGGAAAGGTACCTACATACTATATACACATACATACATGCACACACACATACACACACACACACACACACACATATATATATATATACCTATATATGTTAATATTCAAAGAAAATGTGAAGTAGAGAGAGCAAGCACTATCAGGCTTCGTGTAAAAATGCCTTGAGCTACATCTTGAAGCAAGAGGTAGGTTCTATGAGACAAAAGTGAGGAAGAAGTGCATTCTAGGTATCAGAGACAGCCAGAGTAAACCCATGGAGTTGAGAAATGGAGTGCCATGCTTGAGAAATAGAGAAAAGGCCAGTTTGGATGGAAAATAAAGATCATGAAAATAGGAGTAATGCATAAGAGGGCTGAATGCCTTCAACAGAATTGGGAAATTTGCAAGAGGGGTGGGTTTTTGGAAAGATAGTGAGTTCTGTTTTAGATGTGTTGATTTTGAGATATATCTAGGACTTTCAGTTTGACCCAAAAGAAATTGCTAATGCAAGATGGAACCACAGGAAAGAAACCAGGCTGCATCTATAGATATGTAAGTTAACTAGATAGAAATAACACTTAAACCCCACGTGGCAATCCCTGAAGCACCTTTGAGAGGCCCAGGGAAGACAGGGCTACCTGGAAATCCAGCTACCTCCTCAAGATCATCCAACTTTTGGATGATTATCCGAAATGTTTCATTGTGGGAGCAGACAGTGTGGGATCCAAGCAGATGCAGCAGATTCGGATATCCCTTCATGGGAAGGCCATAGTATTGATGGGAAAGAACACCATGAAGCACAAAGCCATTCATAGGCATCTGGAGCACAACTGTGCCTTGGAGAAACCGCTGCCTTATATTCAGGGGAATGTGGGCTCTGCGTTCACCAAGGAAGATCTGACTGAGATTAGGGATATGTTTCTGGCCAATAAGGTGCCAGCTGGTGCCATTGCCCCATGTGATGTCACCGTACCAGTCCAGAACACTGGTCTGAGTCCTGAGAAGACTTCCTTCTTCCAGCCTCTGGATATCACCACCAAGATTTCCAGGGGCACCATTGAAATCTTGAGTGATGTGCAGCTGATTAAGACCAGGGACAAAATGAGCGACAGACCACCTTGTTAAACATGCTGAACATCTCCCCGTTCTCCTTTGGGCTGATCATTCAGCAGGTGTTTGACCACGGCAACATATATAACCCTGAAGCTCTGGACATCACGGAGGAAACTTTGCACCTTCACCTCTTAGAGGGTATCCATAACATTGCCAGCATCTGTCTGCAGATTGGCTATGCAACTGTTGCATCAGTACCCCACTCAATCATCAATGGGTACAAGAGGGTCTTGGATGTAGCTGTGGAGACTGAGTACACTTTCCTACTTTCTGAAAAGATGAAGTCCTTCCTGGCCAACCTTTCAGCATTTGCAGCGGCCTCCCCTGAAGCTGCTACTCCAGCTGCTGCTGCTGCATCCAAGGTGGAAGCCATGCAAGAAATCAGAGGAGTCTCATGAAGACATGGGATTTAGTCTATTTGATTAGCCCACAGGAAACAACTATTTCAGCCAGTTTATTTGTGAAACAAAGAAATAAAAGTGCTCATTCATCTCAAAAAAAGAAAATAAAATAATTCCTTAAAAATTTGAATCAAGCAAATGGAAGCTAATGGCTCTATGAAAGATGAAGATAAAACAAAACCAAAAGAATGAAAAAAAGAAGACAATATGGAATATTTCATTGGAAAGACAATTGACCTGGAATAGATCCAAGAGAGATAATTTAAAAATTATTGGACTTCCTGAAAACCATGATCAAACAAAGAACCTAGACATGATCTTTCAAGAAATTATCAAGGAAAACTGCCCTGAGATTCTAGAATCAGAAATTGAAATTGAAATCACCTCCTGAAGGAGATCTCAAAATGAAAACCCCCAGGAATGTTATAGCCTAATTCCAGAACTCCCAGGTCAAGGAGAAAATATTGCAAATGGCCAGAAACAAACAATTCAAGGCTCATGGAGCCACAGTTAGGATAACATGAGATTCAGCAATTTCTACATGAAAGGACTGGAGGCTTTGGAATATAATGTTCCAGGGGGCAAAGGAGCTAGGGTTACAACCAAGGATCATATACTCCACAAAATTGAGTATAATCCTTCAGGGGAAAAATGGACATTCAATGAAATTGAGAACTTTCAAGCACTCCTGATGAAAATATCAGAGCTCAATAGAAAATTTGACCTTCAAATACAAGATTCAAGAGAAACATAAAAAGGTAAACAGGAAGGGAAATCATAGGGAACTTAATAGGGTTAAATTGTTTACTTTCCTACATGGGAAGATGATACTTGTAACTCATGAGAACTTTTTCATTATTAGGGCAGTTAGAAGAAGCATATATAGACAGAGGACCTAGACGTGAGTTTAATATGATGGGATGGCAGCTGAAAAATTAAATTAAGGAGTGAGGAAGAGAAATGCACTGGGAGAAAGGGAAAGGGAGAGATAGAAGGAGGTGAATTTCCTGACATAAGTGAGACATGAAAGAGCTTTTAAAATGGAGGAGAAGATGGGGGTGGTGGCAGGGGATGTTTGAATTTTATTCTCATGGGAATTAGAAATCTATCTTATGCCACAGGGAAGTAGGAGGGAAAAGGGAGAAGAGAAAGGGGTTGTGATAGAAGAGAGTCCAGACTGGGGAGAGGGTAGTCAGGAGCAAAACACTGTTGAGGAGGGACAGGGTGAAGGGAGAGAAAGAATAGAATAAACAGGAGGAAGAGGATTGAGAGAAATGTAGTTAGCAATCAGAACTGAATAAATTTTGAAGTAAGTTTCTCTGATAAAGTCCTCATCTCTCGAATATATAGATAAATGAGTCAAATTATGTCAACAAGAGCAATTCCCAATTGATAAATCATCAAAACATATGAACAATTTTCAGATAAAGTAACCAAAGCTGTATAAAGCCATATGAGAAAATGCTCTAAATCACTATTAATTAAAAAATGCAAGTTACAACAATCAGACCTGCTACCCCAAACCTATTAAATTGACTAATAGGATAGAAAAAGAAAATGACAAATGTTGGAGGAGATGGGGGAAATTTGAGTCACTAATGTATTGTTGATGAAGTTGTGAGCTTACTCAACTATTATGTAGAGCAATTGGGAACTATACCCAAAAGGCCCATAAAACCATGCATACCCTTTGACCTAGCAATACCACTAATAGTTCTGTATCCCCCAAAAATAAAAAGGAAAAGGACCTATATGTACCAAAATATTTATAGCAGCTCTTTTCTAGTGGTAAAGAATTAGAAATTGAGGCCATGTCCACAGATTGAGGGATGACTGTAATAGATTGTAATATATGATCATGATGGAATACTATTGTGCTATAAGAAAGGATGAGCAGGATGCTCTCAGAAAAAAACCTAGAAAGACTTACATGAACTGATGAAAAGTAAAATGAGTAGAACCAGGAGAAAATTTTATACAGTAACAGCAATATTGTAAGATGATCAACTGTGAATGACTTAGTTATCCTCAGCAATACAATGATCCAAGAGGACTCTAAATGACATATGATGAAAAATTCTATCCATCCCCAGAGAATGAATTGATAGAGTCTGAATACAGATTGAAGCACACTTTTAAATTGTCCAAAGATAAAAAGAGTTCAAATAAGAGGATAGATACAGAAATATTTTGGAATTGGGGAGGAGGCAAGCATGGGATATGAAAGAGCTTATATGATGCAAAATGACTGCCACCAAGTAACACAGACCCTCATTAACACATGCCTAGAATTCTACAAAAGTTCTCTCAAATGACTTGGTACTCCACTCTCTCCCCCATTCAATCTTACCTTCCTATGAATGCCAGAAAAATATTTCATTAGGAAAATTCTGGGTACATAATTTTTCCCCTCAGAAATAATCAGTAGTTCATTATTACCTAATAAGCTCATTTTAAGGCCCTCAATTATCTGGTATCATTCTATCTTTCCATATCTCCTATTACTCTCATCTATCCTATGCTCCAGCTAAGTCGGATTACTTTCTCTTCACTTAAATGAACCTTGTCCTCTCCCATGTCCACGCTGGGAATTCCCTCAATGTTTGTAGCACACATACCCTTCCCATACTACTGGAATGCTCTTACTTTCCCTCTTTGCATATTGAATTCTAGAAGCTTTTAAAACTTAATATATAATGCTTAATATTTCTTGAAGCTTTCCTACAGTCTGTGATGTCATAGCACTCAGACCTCAATTTTTATACCTAAGGCACTAATACAGATAGGGAACATGAATGTTACTGTGATTCTTATCGCATTACTAGATTTTATATTCGATGAGGAAAACTTCTTTTTTCTAAATTCTGTATTTCCCTTAATATCTAGCACAATTTTCTGCATCTAGAAGACACATACTTTTTAAAAATTGGTCTTTTAATAAGAATTGAGTATTCATCAATAAATCCACCAATAAGCAAGTATTACATGCCAGGTGCTATGTAAAATCTTCTTCACCAGAATTAACATATTGACATGACAAGAAGAAATAAGGATTGTATGTGAAATTTTTTCAATTCTCTGACTTTTTTTTAAAGAGCTGGCCAGGATCAAATCCCAACCTGAAATAAGACATGGGCAAGTCACTTAACTTCTATGTGTTCTAGATAACATTTTTTTCTGCTTTTCTATTTTTTATTTAATACTATTAGTTTTCAGTATTGATTTCCACAAGATTTTGAATTAAAAATTTTCTCCCCATTTCTACCCTCCCCCCACTCCAAGATGGCATGTATTCTGATTGTCCCATTCCCCAGTCAGCCCTCCCTGCTGTCACCCCACTCCCCCCCATCCTGTTTTCCCTTACTTTCTTGTAGAGCAAGGTAGATTTCTATGCTCCATTGCCTGTATATCTTATTTCCCAGTTGCATGCAAAAACAAGTTTTTGCCAAACAGATGTTTTTAAAATTTTGAGTTCCAAATTCTCTCCCCTCTTCTCTCCCCACCCACCCTCCCTATGAAGGCAAGCAATTCAACATAGGCCACATGTGTATCATTATATAAAACCCTTCCACAATACTCATGTTGTAAAAGACTAATTATATTTTGCTCCCTCCTATCCAGTTCCCCTTTATTCAATTTTCTCCCTTGACCCTGTCCCTTTTCAAAAGTGTTTGCTTTTGATTACCTTTTCCCCCTATCTGCCCTCCCTTCTATCATCCCCCCATTTTTATTCCCTTCCTCCTTTCCTGTGGGGCAAGGTACCCAACTGCATCTGTATGTTATTCTCTACTCAAGTCAAATCAAATGAGAGCAAGATTCACTCATTCCCCCTAACCTGCTCCCTCTTCCCTTCGAACAGAACTGCTTTTTCTTGGCACTTTTATGTGAGATAATTTACCCCATTCTATCTCTTCCTTTCTCCCTCTCTCAATATATTCCTCTCTCATCCTCCTAATTTGATTTTAATTTTTTAGATATCATCCCTTCATATTCAACTCACCCTGCATCCTCTGTGTATATATATATGTGTGTGTGCGTGTGTGTATGTGTGTGCACATATATATATACACACACGCACATACACATATATATACATATATACATATATATGCATATACATACACATACATATATACATACACACACATATATAGATACATATTATTACATATATACATATATTAGGGTACCTGAAGGGAATATATATACATATTATATACATATATACATATATACATATTATATACGTATATATGTATATACGTATATAATATGTATATATATTCCCTTCTGGTACCCTAATACTGACAAAGGTCTCATGAATTATACACATTATCTTTCCATGAAGGAATGTAAACAAAACAGTTCAACTTTAGTAAGTCCATTATGATTTCTTTTTCTTGGTTACCTTTTCATGCTTCCCTTGATTCTTGTGTTTGAAAGTCAAATTTTCTATTCAGCTCTGGTCTTTTCACTGAGAAACCTTGAAAGTCCTCTATTTTATTGAAAATCCATATTTTGCCTTGGAGCATTATACTCACTTTGGCTAGGTAGGTGATTCTTGGTTTTAATCCTAGCTTCATTAACCTCCAGAATATCATATTCCATATTCCTTCAACCCCTTAGTGTAGAACCTGCTAGATCTTGTGTTATCCTGATTGTGTTTCCACAATACTCAAATTGTTTGTTTTTGGCTACTTTCAATATTTTCTCCTTGATACTGGAGCTCTGGAAGTTGGCGACAATATTCCTAGGAGTTTTCTTTTTGGGATCTTTTTCAGGAGGTGATTTGTGGATTCTTTCAATTTCTATTTTACACTCTGGTTCTAGAATATCAGGGCAGTTCTCCTTGATAATTGAAAGAGGATATCTAGGGTCTTTTTTGATCATGGTTTTCATGTATTCCAATAATTTTTAAATTATCTCTCCTGGATCTATTTTCCAGCTCAGTGGTTTTTCCAGTGAGATAGTTCACATTGTCTTCCATTTTTTCATTCCTTTGGTTCTGTTTTATAATATCTTGATTTCTCATAAAGTCACTATCTCCTCCCTGCTCCATTCTAATTTTTAAGTTATTATTTTCTTCAGTGGTCTTTTGGACCTCCTTTTCTACTTGGCTAATTCTGCTTTCAAAGCATTCTTCTCCTCATTGGCTTTTTGGAGCTCTTTCGCCATTTGACTTAGTCTATTTTTAAGGTGTTATTTTCTTCGGAATTTTTTCTGGGACTCCTTTAGCCAGTCTTTGACTTATTTTTCACGGTTTTCTCACATCACTCTCATTGCTCTTCCCAATTTTCCTCTATTTTTCTTACTTGTTTTTCCAAATCCCTTTTGAGCTCTTCCATGCCCTGAGATCAATTCCTGTTTTTCTCAGAGGCTTTTGATGTAGGCTCTTTGACTTTTTTGACTTCTTCAGCCTGTATGGTTTGGTCTTCTTTGTCACCAAAAAAATATTCCAGAGTCTGAATCTGAATCTGAGTCTGTTTTTCCTGCCTGTTCATGTTCTCAGCCAACTACTTGACCCTTGAGCTTTTTGTTGGGGTATGACTGCTTGTAGAGTAGAGAGTATTTTGTCCCAAGCTTGAGGGGTTGTGCTGCTGTTTTCAGAGTTACTTCTATACAGCAAGTTCTGCCATACCAGTGCTCATTCTTCCCCAAGAACCACCAACCTGGACCATGACTCAGATCCAAGCCGGCTTTGCACTCTTGCTGTCATCTGCTGCTTAATTCCTCCCAGCAGGTGGGCCCTCTTGTCAGGGAGGCAACTGCAGCTGTAGCTCCTCAGAGTTGCACCACCTCCACTGCCCCTGGGGCAGAGGCCAACCACAAACTCCTTTAACTCTGTCCCAGAAGCTCTTCCCATTAACCTTCTCTGTTGTTTTTGGCATTTGTGTGTTGAGAAATCTGGTAACTGCCACAGCTTATTGATTCAGCGTGCCACGCCTGTTCCACCTGGCTCCCAGTCTGCTTGGCCATGGTATGGACCACTCTGGGCTCTGCTCCACTCCACTCACAGGTCAGTGTGACATACCTTACCCAGAGACCATCCAGGCTTTTCTGGGCTACAGCCCTGCTTTCCTCTGCTATTTCGTGGGTTCTGCAGTTCTAGAATTTGTTCAGAGCCATTTTTATAGGTTTTTGGAGGAATCTGGGGGAGAGCTTCAGGCAAGTCCCTGCTTTCCAGCCACGTCATCTAGGAATTTACTACATCAGTGAAACTTCAGAACTAGTCTCTATCCCTATGCTTATGAAATTTAATACAGTAATATAGAAACAGCACTGTTTGTATCCCCATATAAATTTCATTTAGTTTAGTTTTTAAGCATTTTTTTTGTTTCTCTCTCATTAACCATTGATTCACTCTACACCCTGAAAATACATTCCATCCTTGGTACCAAATAATATAATAGAGCCAAACAGTTAAACTTAACAACCACATTATACTCCTTTCTGAATCTCAGTTTATCATGTTTCTAGGGTAATATGTTTCTTTGCCAATTAATAAGAGTACTGAACAAATAAATCAATGCATCCATGAATGAATGAAAGAACAGAATCTAGCACAGAAAGTCCCATTTATAGGACATGCTATTAAACATTACTTGCCTCAGGCTTCTCTCCTCTCACTCATCTCACACTTTTATTAACATTTTATTCTAATGGAGGATGATGACAAATAAAAGTATGGGGAAATGGTGCTTGGCAAGAAGAATTCTAAAGAGTTGAGTGAGGAGTATAGTACAGGTGGGAGCTCTTTTGAAATAGGGGTCCACTAATACACTGCTGGTAGAGTGGTGAAGTAATCCAGCCATTCTGGAGAATAATTTGGAACTATGTTCACAGGGCTATAAAACTGTGCCTACCCTTTCAACCAGCAATACTAATATGAGGTCCATATCCCAAAGGAATGAAAGAAAAAAGAAAGGGACTTATTTGTACAAAAATATTTATAGGACTTCTTTTTGTGTTGGCAAAGAATTGGAAACTGAGATGATGTCCATCAATTGGGGATGACCAAACAATTGTAATGGAATATTATTGTGCTATAATAAATGCTGAAGAGGATGGTTCAGAAAAACCTGAGAAATCTTATATGAACTGAGGCAAAGTGAAGTGAGCAGAACAAGGAGAACACTGTGCACAGTAATAGCAATGTTGTAATGATAATTGATTATGAAAGATTCAGCTATTCCAATGAAGACGTGATCCAAGATAATTCCATAGAACCTGGGATGAAAAATGCTATCCATCTCCGGAGAGAGAACTGATGAACTCTGAGTGCACATGGAAGCATACTTTTTAAAATTTATTTTTCTTGTTTTTTTGTGGGTGTTTTCTTTTGCAACATGACTAATACGGCGTTTTAACAATTCGGCTAGCAGCTTCTGTGGGGGTGTGAGATCCACCAACAGCCAGCACCCACAAAGCTGCCAGCACGCTGCAGATTCTTTAGATGTGCTTAACTAAGGAAAGCAATGTGAAGGGGTTGACAAGCTTACTTTAATTCAGCACACAAATATCATTCACTTAGCTGAGGTGAAAAAGACCAGCACACTGAACTTCAGAACAAAATACAAACAAATTACAAACGTGGACAGACAGACCTGGTCTGATTCAAATCCCAATACATAGTTACCAGAGTTTAACAAAGTCTCAGCATCCAGGTTACAAGCTGGAGGACCCTTAGCTACAGCTGCCTGGAGGATGCTATGATTGGTTCTTGATTTAGCCCCTCCCCTTAGGACCTGGGAGGTTCACATCCACATAGGTTAGGTTAACACATAATAGGGCATGGCTCTGGAGTTAACACTTCCCCTTAGCCAGCCCCACTTTGGGCCCCACCCCAGTCACCAATCCACACCCACATAGGTTCCACACCTAATATGGGTTTGGGCCTGGGGCTTAGGAGCTAGTAAGGCTCAATGAAATACACTGAATTACTCAAAACAAACAAAAGTCAAACTCTTCAAGGGCACTAAGTGCTAAGGAGCCCATTTTGCTTACCAACACAAATGGAAATATGTTTTGCATGACATCACATATATAACAAATATTATATTGCTTGCCTTCTCGAGAAGTAGGAGGGCATGGGAGGGAGAAGTTTGGAACTATTTTTTAAATCAATGTTTTCTTTTACATGTAATTGGGAAATGTTTAATGAAATAAAAACATATTTTAAAAAAATGAAATAGTGGCCTAAGTGGGCAACCACCAACCAGGAAAGGAAAACCTCTGTAAAGTAAGTTGCATCTATGAGTTTAGAAAACAAGTTATACTTACAAAATACATTATTTTTATAATACCATTCTTTGTATTATACAGTGATATACATATAGTAAGCAGTCAGTAAATATTTGTTGAGTGATGGAATAAAACATTAGATAGGAAACTTTTTAAAATTCTGTTTTAAATAAATGCCTAATTTTCATACCAAATTTTATAAAAAGGTATTTTTACTCATAGAATCTCATTATTCTGTCTTGTCATTTAAATAAGAATGAAAGACTAGATTATGAACTTCTTCCTACTAGCTAGTTAATGTAAAGGTCTGTCTTGCTCTCTTTGCATCCCTTTTCATGGATGCAACACACACACAAACACACACACAAACAGTTATTCCTTTGAAAAATATTGTGGTAAATTTATATACTTCTTTCTCTTTCACTATTGTTACCTCTCTAAATACATTTTTCTCACTTTGTATTTTCATTTCATTTTTAAAATGCAAAAAGCAGTTAAGTACAGGGTATTAACATTTAAATTGTCTGTCACTATACCTCCTATTCCAGCCCTATTATATTCTGCCTTAGGTTTGTGTGTTCCTCTCTGTGCAATACTGGTAAGGAAGATCTTTCCCACATGCATACTTCTTAATTAGTAATGACAACTTCCAGTTAATAAATATAGCTTCTGTCTGCACTGACAATTAAAGGCAATTGGCCAAGCTAGTGTCATTTCATGAAAAAAAGATGGGAAGATAGAAATCTATAAAACTTGGTGGGTAGGCAGGCAATGGAGACAGGATAGGATCAGGGGCAGGCAAGTGGCAAGAAAGGAAGATTCTAAGTCTCTCATCTGTATGTACAGAAGATAGATGCAGAAGTAGATAATAGAGGATGAATACAACTCATGTAAGACTAGTATCAAGAGCACTAAAGCTCAAAATACACAGAGCCTGGAAGGAAGGTTACACTAGCAACAACAGACAAGGTCCATTTAATTATTTGGTGGATGACAGGAGTATTAAAGAAGTGATGGGACCATTGCTGAGCTGAAGGACTACCCAATGAAATGAAAGAATAAATAAACTGAAAGAATGAAAGCTATCAGAAAAACACAACTTTTATTTTTCATGTTTCCTTTACCAAGGAGAATGATCTTTGAACTTGAAAGAACAAAATAAAAACGACAAATCTTACCCAAGATACATAAGCACATTATAAGAGCAGCTATCAGTCACTGATGAGTTCTAGCCAGAACCATACCAGAAGGTGCTATAAAAACAAAGGGTGGCATAGGACTACAAAAAAGATTGTTAGTCCATTGTTAGCAATATTTAATTATTATAAAGAAGGGCTGAGGTGCTATGCGAAATGTTCCAAAGGGAAGACAGTGGTCTGCAAGCCGTAGCTTACCTTTAACCTGGCAAAAATTCTTGAACATATTAAAAGTCTGGTTATAGGACTCCAGGAATGAAAGCAATGATTACAGAGAAGATATGTAAGTTCATCAATGACAGGTTATATCAGACACACTTCATTTCTTTTTGTGCCAGGGTGACTAGACTAATAGATTAGGAGAATGGTTTAATTTCTTTTGATTTCAGGCATCCATTTGGCAATTTGGTTACTCATATCTTCCTTGTAGGAAAAAAAAAAGAAGGTATAGGCTAGACCAGGGCTTCTTAAACTTTTTCTACTCACAACCCCTTTTCCTATTTCTGCAGTGGTCTTTAGGGCAAGTGCAGTGAAAAGTTTGCATGCTTCGTGTTCAGAACCAAAGCTGCAGTGAAGTTGCGTGATATAACATGGCCAAGCACTGCCAGAAACACCTTCGATTCATTATATGTTTGATTTTTAATTAATTTTTGGTCGTTGAAAGTTTAGAAACCTTTTACTGTGCAAATTTTTCATGACCCCATGGGGTCATGACCCACAGTTTAAGAAGTGCTGGGATAGACCATATTTCAGTAGGGTATATCTAGAACTGATTTTAATGACCAGTACGAAAGAATATTTACACATGAATTCCTGATTAGTGCAGTAGAATATCCAGGGATATGTGCTTGGTTTTATCATTGAAAATTTTATCAATGACTTGAATAATGAAATAGATAGGCTTACTAGCAGATTTACAGAATACACAAAGCTGGGAAGGAGCAGCTAATAATGAAGCACTTTATACAGTGTGGTGAGTAGGAAAAAAAATGCAACACAGATCCCGGTTCTATCACTTACCATCTGGCAAGTAATTTCACTTTTTTTGGTCTTCCTTTTTTCGTTGATTGCTGTTCATCTTTTGTTTTTAAAGAGGACCACTGACATCACAATGTGATGTGTGATGACAGGTGCATGAACTGGATTTAAGGGAGGCAGAGACGGGCAAAGTCATCGGTCTCATTTTCTCTTCCAAAGTCACTGAAGTGGTAGGACAAAAGTCAAGATGGCTGACAATAACCCAGGATTAGTGGATGACCTTGGCATTTTTGATGTCTGACCAAGCTCTAATCACTCCACAGCTCTTGCTTCAGCAACCTTCATGGCTGCCGGAACAAATTGTTCTCATTCGTACATTCTGCTCAGAAGGGTCTTAACATACTTGGGGTAGACATCCCTTAAACTTACTAATAGGTTTGAGGCCTGTGAGTTACCCTCAACCAAGTTCATTGGTAAATTCTAAAAAATGATGACTGCACACTGGTCATCATCCTCCACTTCTTCTTTCCCCTACACTAAAACCATGGACAAACCTAGGACAAACTCAGCTCTGATAGGTGAGTTGTTACCTTCTTTTGCTCAGAACCAGGCCTTCACATCAGTTCCTGGTCTTTTTCCAACCTGTGTTACCTGCACTTAAACCATGATTCTCATTTTTACTACAACCTTCCACCTTCTTTCAACCTTTGTAACTCCTTTTTCTATGTGGTCTTGCTCCATCAAAACATATAGTGTTTGAGGATAGGAATTGCCTTGGCTTTCCTATAGGTGAGCTCAGGAGTCCTTCCACCTCTAAGGTTCTCTCCCTCTTTCAGTTGACTCTACTCTAGGCAAATATGCACACTGAGAAGCATTTTAAATGGTTAATAGTAAATTCTAAAATGTTTACTCCTGAGGGAGAACCAAATCTTTAGCAATTTAACACTATAATATCAAACTCAAATAAAAATGGAGGCCACTAATCTATACATGAGGATTCTTGTGGGCCTCATATCAGTATTAAAATGTAACATTATCAGTATTTTATTGTATTTTACTTACTTTGATAAGCATTTCCCAATAATATTTTAATTTGGATCAGGAGTGTTGCAGTCTGTGGCCTCAGACTGTGTTTTTGACACCTTGGACCTAAACAGTTCAGCAAATATGTATTAAGTACCTATCATGGCACATGTTTAGTGCTGAGAATACAAGGATAAAACTAATTAGGGGCAGGGAATGCAACATACACAAAGATAAGTATAACAAGAGGTAATTTAAGGAAAGAGAGAGGTAAGAAGAGAGAGACAGACTTTGCTAGACGACAATACTATATCCTTGATCTTTTAAATAATTTAAGCAATTCGGAAAGTGGGGGTGCGGACTGAAACTGAATGCTATATCCTGGAAAACGATTAACTGAATCATACCATTTTAGAAATGTTCAACAATCAAGAGCACCTAGACCAGGTGGTTTTATGGGTCATATACCCCTTTGGCAATCTGACAAAGCCTACGGGTCCCTCAGAATGTCTTTCAATTTTTAGAATGCAAAAGGTTACAGAGTTAACCAATTATAGCGAAAAAGGTTTCAGAATATTAAAAAAATGAATTACACACCTTAGGTTAAGAACCCCTGATATAATATAGCCTTATCATTTAACAGAGAGAAAAGTGAATTTAGGTGACTTATGTAAGGTTATGCAAACCTAAGATTTGAAGCCAGGTCCTCTGGCTATATAGATGCATCCATTTTTCCTCTGCATCCTGATGACTGTGATCTTTATGTGACCAATTTGTCACACTTTTCCTCTGCACCTCTCTCTCCCCACTTTTTGATTGAAATTCCATATGTTTATGGGTGTTTTAGGGAAAATAGATTTTATAACGCAGAGTTAAAATTATACTATATTTTTTCATACTATCAACAGTCTGATATTTCTAATTTGTAAGAAAAGAAAACCCAAAAAAGAAAGAAAAGCAAAAGTCATCACAAATAAGATGTTCATTATAAAATGTTGCCTCCCTTTGATAGCAATTCAATCCATTTCATTCTTAATAGTTGTTTGAACTATCATGTTTCATTTTCATTTTTATTTAGTATTAAAAAGGAATATTTAATATCTGAAAACATGCCAATATGTTTGTTGCTGTACAAAACATAGTACTATCCTTGTAGACTCAAGTTGTCTAATCCAATCTAAATTACTTAGGCAAACAGGACAGATATGAAAAGAGCTGAGACAGGGGAGAAAGAGACATGAGAGTATTTCATAGTGAAAATAAAAGAACAAGTTTAGATGGGCAGGGCAGGGGAGGAATGTTGGAATTTAAATATAGCTGATTTAAGAAATGTCACGTAGGAAAACATGAAGCATTCTGGCAATTCACGGGTGGGGAACCTGTGACCTTGAGGCCACAAGTGGCCCTTTAAGTCCTGAAGTGTGGCCCTTGGATCCTGATTACTTTTCCATTTTGGTTTGTCTTCTGTGATCTTGTGAAATTGTATGTATCCCAAGATGGATGTGTTGAGTCTTAGTGACAATCTTTGAGGAATAACTAGAGGTCCTGGGTCCCCAGGGAAGACCAGGGGAGTGGTCCAAAAAATATGACAGTGACATTTAACAGTATAGTCACAAATAAGAGAATTGACCCAAACCTATCTTTTTATCAGCAGACATGCACCAGTAATTATTTGGTGTGTTAAGAGCCAATATTAAAAGTAAATGTCTAATTCCAGTCCATGTAAACTGCCTTGTATTCTGATGGGGTCTAAGCACCAGTCTATTAATAGATTCCAACAGTTGTTGTTACTGAATCCTATTTTTTAATTTTTTAATTATGTTCCCCTTGCTGAATTTTATGTTTAGCATTTCTTTTGTATGTATGAATCAATTATCTGTCCCATAAGAGACTCATATTGTACATCAAATACCTTTCTACTCCTTGTGTCCTAGTCATGAGCCATGACCTAAGTGAGCCATGGTATCAAACTCAAACAGAAACAGGGTCCACTAATCCATACATAAGGATCCTTGTGAAATGTATTTTGACTTAGTTTTAAAATGTAATATTTTTACTGAATTTTTGTTTAATTTGTTAAATGTTTTCCAATTGCATTTTAATTTGGTTTGGGCTGCTCAGGAGTGCTTTACGCCACCTGCCTCTGGTTGCATATTTGACACCTCTGATCTAAGCTTTAAGTAAATATATCCCTGGGGTACAGGGGTGAGGGGTTTAAGGAATGACAAAGTATGAGAACAGGGAGCCCGGCTCACTGTTAATTAGGAGACAGGCACCATAGAAGTAAATCTGATCCAAATTGCCTTTTTGGGTTCAGTTTGGGGGCCATAAGCTAGGCTATATTAAAGTATTGGTCTTGGAGTCAGGAAGACCTGAATTTAAATCAGACCTGGGACCTTTGTTAGCCATGTGACACTGGGGCAAATTGAGTAACCTCTCTCAGCCTTAATTCCCACCTTTGTAAATGTGGGTAGGAATAAGTACTTACCTTGAAGTATTATAAAATCATATATATACATATATATATATATATATATAAAACCTTAAAATTCTATATGTTAGCTGCTATTGTCATAATTACTTTATATAAACTCTGTTATGAGAGAACAGAATCAGAACATTAATACTTCAATCATGTGAATGTAGACTAAAAATCATGATACTATGCCTCTTGATTAGATAACAGAAATCTATATGGTTTTTCATTCACAATATTCTAATTTATAACTTTTATAAACAATTCTCTAGATGATTATGTACATTTTAGAACCTCAAACAGAATTTTATTAAAATTAAATCATAATTTCCTAACAAAACCATATAAAATTATAAATGCTTTTGATAGAATTTCAAAACTGAGTGTTTTTTTTTTCAAAATAAAATAAGCGGATTGATGGCTAGCAAAATACAGCAGTTTTGGGTTTGTTACTTTTTATAAATTTTATTTAATATATTTAGTTTTCAGCATTGATTTTCACAGGAGTTTGAATTACAAATTTTCTCCCCATTTCTACCCTCCCCCCCACTCCAAGATGGCGGTTGTCCTGTTCCCCAGTCAGCCCTCCCTTCTGTCACTCCACTCCCCTCCCATCCCCTTTTCTCTTCTTTTCTTGTAGGGCAAGATAGATTTCTATGCCCCATTGCCTGTGTATCTTATTTTCTTGTTGCCTGCAAAAACTTTTTTTGTTTTTGTTTTTGAACACCTATCTTTTAAAACCTTGAGTTCCAAATTCTCTCCCCTCTTCCCTTCCCACCCACCCTCCCTAAGAAGTCCAACAATTCAACATGGGCCACATGCGTATCATTATGCATAACACTTCCACAATACTCATGTTGTGAAAGACTAACTATATTTTGCTTCTTCCTAACCTATCCCCCTTTAT
>CM053623.1:292451151-292469440 GCA_028646595.1 Phalanger gymnotis | reverse complement strand
GGATTCTTTCAATTTCTATTTTGCCTTGTGGCTCTAGAATATCAAGGCAGTTCTCCTTGAAAATTTCTTGAAAGATGATATCTAGGCTCTTTTTTTGATCATGGCTTTCAGGTAGTCCAATAATTTTTAAATTATCTTTCCTGGATCGATTTTCCAGGTCAGTGGTTTTTCCAATGAGATATTTCACATTGTCTTCCATTTTTCATTCCTTTGGCTCTGTTTTATAATTTCTTGATTTCTCCTAAAGTCACTAGCTTCCACTTGCTCCAATCTAATTTTTAAGCTAGTATTTTCTTCAGTGGTCTTTTGGACCTCCTTTTCCATATGGCTATTTCTGCCTTTCAAGGCATTCTTCTCCTCATTGGTTTTTTTGGAGCTCTTTTGCCATTTGAGTTAGTCTATTTTTCAAGGTGTTGTTTTCTTCAGTATATTTTTCAGTATTTCTTTGAGTCTCCTTTAGCAAGTTGACTTGTTTTTCATGGTTTTCTCACATCCTCACTTCTTTTCCCAATTTTTCCTCTACTTCTCTAACTTTCTTTTCCAAATCCTTTTTGAGCTCTTCCATGGCCTGAGACCAGTTCATGTTTTACTTGGAGGCTTTCGATGTAGTCTCTTTGACTTTGTTGACTTCTTCCGGCTGTATTTTTTGGTCTTCTTTGTCAGCAAAGAAGGATTACAAAGTCTGAGACTGAATCTGGGTGCATTTTCGGTGCCTGGCCATGTTCCCAGACAACTTACTCAACCCTTGAGTTTTTCAGCGAGGTATGACTGCTTGTAGACTAAAGAGTTCTATGTTCCAGGCTTGGGGGGATGCACCAGCTCTGCCTCAGCAGAACTCCTCCCCCAAGATCCCCCAACCTGGACTGGACTTAGATCTTCAGCAGGCTCTTCACTCCTGCTCTGATCAGCCACTTAATTCCTCCCACCAGGTGGGCCTGGGGCCTGAAGCAACTGCATCTGTAGTTCTGTAGCTGCCCCACCTCCACTGACCCCCCTGGGCTGTGGCTGAACCGCAAACTACCTGTCCCCAGGAGCTTTTCCCACTAACCTACTCTGTTGTCTTTGGTGTTTGTGGGTTGAGAAGTCTGGTAGCAGATCACTGATTCAGGGCACTAGGGCACGCTCCGCCTGGCTCATGGTCTGGTTGGTCCACACTGCCCACACTGGGCTCTGCTCCACTCAGCTTGGCTCCCCTCTGCTCCCAGCTCCATGCAGGATAGACCTTACCCAGAGACTGTCCAGGCTGTCCTGGGCTGGAGCCCTGCTTCCCTCTGCTACCCTGTGGGTTCTGCAGTTCTAGAATTGGTTCAAAGCCATTTTTATAGGTTTTTGGAGAGACTTGGTGGGGTGCTCAAGCTAGTCTCTGCTTTCCAGCCACTATCTTGGCTCCACTGATCCAGTTTTGGGGTTTTTCCCCCTTAACATTTAAATAAGAAAAAGAAAAAAAAATTGCTAATGGGAAAAATCACACTATATTAATAGAGAAAAGGAATCTAGTCATATCAAATTCATGTACTAATTAGAGAAACAGTGTGATATGGTGTAAACAGTGCTGAATTTGGAGTAACCAGACTTGAATTTAAATGTAGGCTTTAGCAATTATTAGTGGTCACTTACCTTATGAAGCCTTGGTTTCCATTTTTATAAAGTAAGGCTAAAAGACTGTGACCTCCAACATCAAATGGATAACTATGTAAAGTGAATTGTGAAATTTAAAGCCTATAGAAATGCCAACAGTTATCTAAGTCTATGCCACCTCTAGATTTTTGATCTTATGATTAAAACAGAAGTTAGTATTGGCATCATTCTGTTCTTCTAACACTAGAATGTTAAAAGATTTCATTTTTTCATGTCTTGCTGCATTCTAAACACTATTTTTCTTTGAGATTCTGTTAGTATTTTAAGATTGTAATTATTGCCCTTAAATTTCAACTCAATCTCAATTTTTTTATAGAAAGGAATAAAGGAAGTCTTAGTCTCATGACAATACTATCATTTTCCTTTAATTTACCAACATAATTGTCTCTTTTATAATATTTTCAATAATATACATTAAATCAATTACTTTTTATACTTTTTGTCAACAACTAAGGCCAATTTTTGGTACTTTCTAAAAATGAATAATGATAGGAATGAATTATATTTAAATAAACTTTCAAAGAATGTGACTGGAGAAATAAGGGTATTTTATGTCATTTCAATATTTGTAATCACTTTCAAATGATAGCATTGAATTGTAGATTCATTCCTAACAATATGTAATTCCTTCTACCTATCATTCATCTCATAACATCAACATTTTTTCTCATTCTTTGTGTAACCTGTGTTGCCATGGAGATGAGACATTCTAGCAGATGCCACCCTAGAGTCCACAGGCTAGTGTCATTTTAAGAAACTGAGCTTCTGGGACAGACTAGGATGATTTATGGGAAAAACACATAAGAGGAGTCATTCCAGGGGGAATTTATCATCTATCCTGGGACCATGTGGACTGGATTTTTCTGGTATTCTGCTACCCTATTTTCCCTTCTAGAGAGAAACAGAGTAGTGGCTCCTATAGTCTTTGTGGTAGCAAATGAATACTCTGCTTTTTTGGAGCAGGCTATGATTGGTGAGCTACCCAAGTGCTTCAGCACATGTCCCCTTCCCCACCACAAGACAGTTTCCTTTTCCCATAGCTCCAAGTAACTGAGCCACTCACACTTGCCCTCCTTCCCATGAGTAGTAGGGAAAAGCAGCTCCTTTTGCAGTTATCAGAGTGAACAGTTGGCAATGGCTGTGCTATATCCAATGAACTATAACTCTACTTCCCATTATTCCCCCATCTCTTTTTCTTCATTCTACCATTATTCCCTACATGAAATATCACTTGCATGGGGCTGTTTAAATAAATGGTTGCAGCTCGCAAGTGACATGGATATAATCTGAGGTCTAGTCCACTCATCAGAGAGTGGAAGAAGGGGCATGCTGGCACTTCTAGTAGTCTCGATGGGGAGAGGTACAGGCAGGGTCTAGATGAATCATCAAGACTGGGTGAGGGGATCTTTCCTCTGGTTTCTAGAATGGGTAGCAGGCTAAACTTATATCTATCTGCTACCCTGTAAATATCTCTAACCTAGGACAATATAGTGCAGGACAAACACTACTTTCCTAATAATCCTTAAGGGGAACAGTAGGTCATATCTAACATTCACTAATTTAAGCCTCTTCTTGCCAAAACATTGGTTACACAAAATACCATAATGAATAATAAAAGCGAGTTAACAACCAAAACAGCACCTGAAATCAGAGTAGTTTTGCAGATTAAATGGTACCAAAGAATACACATGGGTAAGTTAGTTCTTTGGGGAGTGAGTTAAAATCTCGCCTCAATCTAGGAGAGAAGTTTCCTCTCATTAGTCTTGAGAGTTACAGTACTAAAGATCAAAATATATGATTGGTGTGCCTTGTTGCCATACATGTGTGTACTCTGAGAACTCCAAACTACTATTTACAAGTTTGCATTCATTTCTCCCTCCTTCTCTCCCTCTCTCTGTCTTTCTGTCTCTGTCCCTCTCCTTCCCTTCCTTCTTTCTCTCCATTCCTCCCTCTCCTTCTCTCTTCCTGCCTCCTAAGAAGTCCTATTTCAAAAGTCTATCTCTAACCAACAAAAATTAAGTCCCTTATCCACTTGACATTCTCTCAACCAACCAGGAGCCATGTCTCCCTTCACATTTCTGACATGAGGCTCTCTTTCAAATCACTATCAAAAACATATGACATATTTATATTATAATAAAACTTACCATTTAATCCTTGTTTTATGGTTAACACTAGCAAACTGGATAGTATTTTTTGAGGGTAATGGAAGATGAAGCTGGGTAGAGAGTGAACAAAGATACAAGGGACAGAGACATCGCACCTTAGTGTGAGGCACAGGGAAATGACAGAGATATCGATCTCCCTATGGGGAGCTCAAACACTTTGGAGATGATTTATGATCATACTCTCAAGTCAGTTCAAGCTGTTATATAAGAGATTTTAGTCAATGAGAAATTAATAATTCAAAGTAGATCCAAAGCCCCTAGAGGTTGTAGTCAGAGTAAGAGTGTCCTCAGAAGGTCTATTTTTGAATTTTGTTTCGCTAGTCCTCACACAAAATCCCCTCTTTTCTAATATGCCCTCCAAATTAACATTTGAGTGAGTATTCACATGAGAGGGATGACCTTAACCTATACACATCCTTTTTATTTATTCCGTTTGGGAAATGTATTCTTTTCAGTTTATGCTTAGCTGCATGTTCTCCTGGTTACCCTTTCCCAATATCTAACCAAGCCTCTGGGTTCAATACCCACCCACTTTTTTTCCTATCATTAAAAGCTGCATTCCAAAAGGCCGCTGGATTTGTTTCAGACAAACATATGGCAGAGAGGAGGTTAACTCTTTGGCAAGCCCCCAGAGGACATTCTGTTGGAAGCCTTCCTTGCTGCATCTGCCAAAAAATTGCCCACACTTATTGTGAAGACAGTTGCCAACAAGGCAAGGATTTTCCATGGTAAGGAGGCTTCAGAAAGTGACCAGCTGGACTGGAGAATTTAGTTGTGTGGGCAGCATTCAAGTAGTTAGTTAGTGATACACAGTAAGGCTAATGAGCTAGTAACTCACAAACCATGAAATGAATAGTTAACATGATCCATTTGGAGCCCATGGCTGAGATATCTTTCCAGAATAAGCCACATAAATGCACACTTCAAATTCATTTCCACAACCAGAGTCTCCATTTCCCTCCTTTCCTGAGTATCTTTTACAACTGAGTCAACCCAGGTGTCTTTTAACCTTTTTGGCTATGATGTCTACATGTGCACATGCCATCAGACATGGTGGGGTTTAGTTTATAACATTTAAGACAGTATGCCTTGGTCATTACTGGAATGTAAGAACATTTTTTAAAAATTGGCTAATTCACATTCTATTATTTTATAAAAAACATTTTTCACATTTATATCAAATTGGAATTGATTTAATTAAGCCAGGCTTTGATATATTTAGTATGGCAGAAATTTTCCCAGCATCCCATTATTGACTTAAAGGGCAATGGATAAGAGAATGTTAATTAACTTTCTAAAATTAACTCTGAAAGACTGAAGTAATCAATTTTGTCAAACATTAAGGGTGTCAGAATTGGTCTTTGAACCTTTTGTGGGCTCCTTCCTTGCATAATGTCAAATCTTCTTTCAAAATCTGTATGTATCCCTCTAAATTTGAAATCATCCAGAAATACTTTTTTCTGTTTTAGGCATAGTGAATATATTTGAGAAAAATATTACCACTGTTCTACTAATAACCAATGAATGAGAAAATTTCTGGTCATTTAAAATCTGTACTTGCACCAAAAAGGATACATCTATACTAGAAGGGTACCTTTTGCCCAAGATCAGACAATAAAATGTAATCAAGAGTGTGACACTAGAAAGAAAAATTACATTTGTAAATCTTCATTTTTAGTGAAATACTTCTTAATAAAAAAAGAAACCTTGAAGTTGCCATCATAGTTACCCTTTTATGCTTCAAGTGATGCAGAGAGGGTCTCAAAAGCCATGCCAAATGGAGCAATTCCCAAAAAATCAAAAATGCTGTGAATAGGAGCTAGGTGATTCCTATGTTCATAGAATCTCACTGATGGTCAACGATGATTGTTTTGTTTCTTTGTTTGCTTTTGTTCACAGAAATTGATGAAATCATTGGCTAATATATATTGCTTGTTCTATAATGTTAGAGAATCTTAATTGATGAAATCATGGCTCTTTTGGAGGACTAAAGTATATTAAGACAGGGGTTCATGCCAGTTACAGAGTTTGACCATAACTATTTTTAGTAACATCATCAAGTCATAGAGATAGAAAGGATATTAGAAATCATATATGTCAACTCCTTTGTTTTTAGATTAGGAAAATGATCCCATTAAAGTCCAAAAAAAGTTCATAAAGCAATTTTCCTATGGTCTTACAACAAACTAGGCAGAACTCATATGAGCTTATTAGAATTTATGTGTCTGGGGTAGAGTTGTGATGTGGAGTAGAGGCAAAAATCCATCTGAACCAGCAATCCAACTTTGCTCTCCAAACAACTTAAAAATAATGCCTCAAACTTAATTCTTTAGTGACAGATCCAACAAAAGGTCTAGGTGAGACATTTTTCTAGCCTAAGACAACTTAGGAGGTCAGCAAGAGAGATCTGTGACATGGTGGTGGGGTCCTGCTACACAGGAGCAACAGCAGCAGCACAATTCAATGATGGCAGAAGCTTTGGGAGCTCTTAGCTGAGAGAAGGTAAGGGGGTCCAATATATGATCAAAAAGAAGTTGCAAAGGACAATTTACTGGCACATGTAGGACTCTTGTCCAAATGCAGTTAATAGTTGCATTTACAGGATGAAGAACACTTGTAGTTGCTCAAAAGAGAGCAGGACACTGAGGGTCTCAGTTCCAGGGCACAGAGAAACACTATTGCTTGCAGCTGCATGAGAAGAGGGGACTTGTTGACAATTCCAAGACAAAAAGGAGTGCTAGCACTTGTACCCACAGGGAATCAGGGGCCCTTCCTAGGTAAAGATCACAGCTCAGATCAGGAGAGCAGTGAACACAACTCTAATTGATTCATACAAATGTGTAAGCACCAAAAACTTGGAGACCTCCAGGACTAGCTTTGAATACAGCAGCACAAATAACCTGATGCTTGGAATACTGCCCCACTAACACCCCAACAACATAACCCCCTTTAGCATAAAGTCATAAGTCAAGAAATTGTCAGGAAAAAAATGAGCAAACAATAATAAATGACTCTGACCATAACAATCTACTGTAGTGACAAGGAAGATCAAGACATAAATTCAGAAGAAAATGAAATCAAAACAGGTACAAGCAAAGTCTCAAAGAAAGAAAAATGAGAATTGGACACAAGCTGAACAAGAATTCCTAGAAGAGCTCAAATAGGATTTTAAAAATCACATGAGAGAGGGAAAGGAAAAAATTAGGGGAAAATGAAGCTGATCAAGAAAATTTTCAAAATAATATCAACAGCTTGGTAAAAAACACAAAAATACTGAAGAAAATAGTAACTTAAAAATAGAAAAAGCGAAATGGAAAAAGAGGTACAAATTCACTGAAGAAAACATGTCCTTAAAAATTAAAATTGGCCAAGTGGAGCCTAACGACTTCATGAGAGATCAAGAATAAGACAAAGTCAAAAAGATGAAAAGAAAAAAATATGAAATATCTCATTGGAAAAATAGCTAACGTAGACATTAAATTGAATAAAGATAATGCTGGAATAACCTCTATAGCTGCTGCCTCCTCCTCCCTCTCCTTTCCTTTTCCATGATCTTCCTCATCCTCCTTTTACTGCTCCTGCTGCTAATGCTTCTCGCCTGCACCCCACCCCCTGTTCCCTTGGACCAGGCTATCCTGATGGCTCTTTTGTGAAGTGGTGGCTGAGGAGAGCCCTGGACTCACCATGACTGATGAGAAGATGAAAGAAGTCATGACTGAAAACAATGACCACATTAATTTTCCCAAGGAAAACAATATATTCATAAATAGCAAACCAAGATCCTTACTATTGTAGTATAGTTTTCTCTCTTCTTTGATTCTCTTACACTATTCCCTTATTGTATATAAAGTAACTGGTGTATGTACATGGGAATGATGTGTGTTTTTCACTAAAGAGCCAATGGTATGATTTGATCAGCATCAAATGGAGATGGGGAGGAAAAAAAAACAAACTGGCTCTGTGAAAATCTCCCCTTTTCCATTAGTGGCATGCTCATTCAACTTTTATCTTTATATTACAGTAAGTTATTTTGTTCTCACTGTTTAACAAAAAATGCAAAAAGATCTTTGTATTCTTTAATTAGATAATTTCAATGTTTTCCTTTTATCACTGCAAAACTAGAGACAATTTTATAACTTTTTTGTACATAGTTGTTACATGTAGGGAAACCTTTGTCTTTCAGTAGGGGTAAATTAATGTAAAGTAATTGATCCAACATAATTTTGCCTTTGAGTCAAACATCTTATTGTTCAAATAAAGGTCTTGTTTAATTTTTTAAAAAGAATTTTTGGAATACATGAAAGCCATGATTAAAGAAAGAGGCTAGACACCCTATTTTAAGAAATCATTAAGCAAAACTACCCTGAAAGAACCAGAGTGTAAAATAGAAATTGAAAAGAATCCACAAGATTCCTAAGATTTCCAAAATAAAAACTCCAGGAATATTATAGCCAAATTCCAGAACTCCCAGTTCAAAGGAAAAATATTGTAAGTAGCTAGAAAGAAATAATTTTAATATCATGGAGTTACAGTCAGGATCATGCTAGATTTAGTCATATCCCTATTAAAGGAATAGAAGGCTTGTAATATGATTTTTCTGGAACGCAAAGGAGCTGAGATTACAACTAAGAATAATCAACATCAAAACTGAGTGTAATAGTCCTGCAGGGAAATGCAAATTCAAAGAAATAGAGTTCTTTCAATCATTCCTGATGAAAAGACCAGAGCTGTATAGAAAATTTAACATTCAAGCATGACTCAAAAGAAGAATAAAAAGTAGATATGAAAAAGAAAACATAAAGAATTCAATATTGTTAGCGTTTGTATTCCTACACCAGAAAATGATATTTGTAGCTCCTAAGAACCTTATTATTAGTAGTAGGGCAATTAGAAGAATCCTACATAGACAGAAGGCATGGGTGTGAGTTGATTATGATGAGATTATCACCAAAAAGGGGTAAAACTGTTTACATTCTTATAGGAAAGATGATATATATATATATATATATATATATATATATATATATATATATATATAATTCCTCAGAATTTTATCATTATTGGAACAGTTAGAAGGAATATATGTATATATATGTATATGTATATTATATATATATATATATACATATATATATATATTGACAAAAGGCATGGGTATAAATTAGTTACGATGGGATGAACTCCAAAAAATTCCAAGAAGATGAGAATAAAGGATTTATTGGGAGAAGAGGGAAGGGAGAGGAAGGATGAGGGAAATTATTTCATGCAAAAGAGACATGCAAAGAGAGCTTTTACAGTGTAGGAGAAAATGAGGTGATAGGAAAGGCTTGAAACTCACTCTCATCAGAATGGGTTCAATGAGAAAGAATAACATATACATTCAGTTCAGTATAGAAATCTATAATATTTGACAGAGAAGTAGAAGGGAAAGGCCATAAGAGAAGCATGGGGGGGTAGATAGAAAGGAAGGAAGATTAAGGCAGACAGTGATCAGAAGGAAAATAGACTTTTGAAGAGAGGGTTAAAAGAGAGAGAAGGGTAAACAGGAATATAAAGGGAATTGGGGGGGGAATACACAGTCATAGATATTATGACTGTAAATGGGATGAACTCATCCATAAAATAAAAGCGGATAGCAGAATGGATTAGAAATAAGAATCCAATAATGTATTGTTTACAAGAAATACACTTGAAACAGAGATACACACAGAGTTAAAATAAGGGACTAGAGAAAAATCAATTGTGCTTCAATTGAAGTTAAAAAGGCAGGGGTAACAATCATGATTTTAGACAAAGCAAAAATAAAAATAGACCCAATTAAAAGAGATAAAAAGGGAAACTACATTTTGCTAAAAATGTACCATAGACAATAAAATAATATCAATACTAAACAGATAGGTAGATAGACAGACAAACAGACAGATAGATAGACATATATAGTCATAGCACCCAAACTCTTAAAGGAAAAGTTAAATGAGTTACACAAGGAAAAAAGATAGTAAAACTACACTAGTGGGGCAACTAAACTTCCTCATTTCAAAACTAGGTAAATCTCAATATGAAATAAATGAGAAGTTGAGGAGAGGAATATAATTTTAGAAAAGCTAGAAATGATAGATCTCTGGAGGAAATTGAATTGAAAAGGAAAGAGTTCACCTTTTCTCAAAAATACATGGCACCTTCACATAAATTGACCATGTAATAGGGCATAAATACCACACAAACAAAAGCAGAATAGCATAAGTATTAAATTCATCCTTTTCAGATTATAATTCAATAAAAATCACATTTAATAAAGCACCATGAAAACATAGGTTAAAAATTAATTGGAAAATAATTTAATCATAAAGGATAAGTGGGTCAAAGAACAAAAAAAAACAATTAAAAATTTCATTAATGAGAATGACAACAATGATATAATATATCTAATTTTGCAGGATATAGCCAAAGCAGTACTTAGAGAAAGTTTATATATCTAAATATATCAATAACATAAAGAAAAAGCAGATCAATGAATTGGGCATGAAATTTTTAAAAATACCTAAGAAACAGATTAAAATTCCCCAATTAAATACCAAAATGGAAGTTATGAAAATCAAAAGAGATATTAATAAAATTGAAAGCAAAAAATCATTTTGCTAATAAATAAAACTAGAAGTAGTTTATGAAAAACAAAAACATAGATAAAACATTAGTTGATTTGAGTTCCAAAAAGAAAGAAAACCAAGTTACCAATATCAAAAAGGCTAAAGGAGAATGGACCACCAGTGAAGATAAAATTAAAGCATCTATCAGAGCTATTTTGCCCACTTATATGCAACAGTTGACAATTTAAGTGGAATGGATGAATATTTACCAAAAAATGTAAGTTGCCTAAATTAACAGAAGAAGAAAAAGAAAACAAATAAGCCTACAATGAGCTCCTTAGGAAAACATCCCCAGTACCAGAAGGACTGACAAATGAATTCTACCAAACTTAAAAAGGAACAATTAATACCAATACTACATAAGCCATTGCAAGAAAATAGGAAAAGAATCTTAGCAAATGATTTTTTATCATACAAATATGGTTCAATATCTAAACCAGGAAGAGCAAAAATAGAGAAAGAAAACTATAGACCAATTTCCTTAGTGAATGTTGATGTGAAAATGTTAAAGGACTATTAAGGAAATTATGGCAATAGGTCACAAAGATCATACAATACGACTAGGTGGGATTTATACTAGGAATGCAGGGCTGGTTTTTACCAGGAAAACCATCAGCATAATTGCACATATCAATAATAAAAACAACAAAAATCAGATGATTATCTCAATAGAAGCAGAAAAAACTTTTAAAATAATATAATACTCATTCCTAATTAAACACTAAGAAACAGTGGAAACAATAGAATTTACCTTAAAATTGAAAATAGCATCTATCTAAAAGTCCAAGTAAACATTATCTTTAATGGGGATAAACTTGAAGCCTTCCCCATAAGATCAAAAATTAGGGGCACCTAGGTGGCACAGTAGATACAGCACTGGCCCTTGAATTGTGAAGAACTTGGAAAGTATATTACCTACAATTTACTGTTGCTTGTTTATATCTTTGTCAGTGCATGTTTATGAGTCTTTTTGGTAATTCTTTTTCATGTGGAGGACACAAATAACCATGAGTGTCGTGAGGATTAAATGAGAAAATAGACATAAAGCACTTTACAAAAGTGCTGTAAAGCACTATATAAATGTCAGTTATTGTTATTGATAGCTTCTAGTCTGGTGATGATGTCATGCCAGAGCCTTCTACCACACTGCTGCTGAGCTCAACCAATACTTATAGAGCCATACAGGCTTTAGCTAGTAAATGTTTAATAAATTGACCGGGGTGGGGTATGTTGAGGGAATGTGCAGGGGAAGGTATATGCACACATACATTACTAAATTTAAGCTGAATTGTTAACACTTTTATAAGTCCAGACAATCAACAAAATATCAAATCCAGTCTTAATTTGTAGGAATTCCTGATTTCTTAGGTATAAATGCTCACAATGATTTTTTTTTGTTTCAGTTATTTGCATTTACCTTGATGTAGTCATTATGAAATTTTTTTTCCTGCCTCTGTTTGTTTTACCTTTCCTTGGTTTAGATAACCCTTTCTATGTCTTCCTGTAGTCATCATAGTTATATTTTATTTTTACTTTCCATATGCATTGTACATTTTACTTTTTTCTCAATGACTACACAGTTTATTATTTAATATTTTTTAGTTTTCCCCATTGATTTCTAAAAGAGTTTGAGTTACATATTTTCTCCTCATTTCTACCCTCCCACCACCCCAAGATGGTATAAATTCTGATTGCCACTTTCCCCAGTCTGCCCTCCCTTCTGTCACCCCACTACCTCTCCCATCCCCTTTCCCCTTACTTTCTTGTAGGGCAAGATAGATTTCTATACCCCATTGCTTGTATACCTTATTTCTCAGTTGCATGTAAGATTGACTTTTTTTGAGCATTTGATTTTAGAACTCTGAGTTCCATATTCTCTCCCTTCTTCCCTCCCCACGCACCCTCTTTGAGATAGGCCACACACGTATCATTGTACAAAACATTTCCATAACAGTCATGTTGTGAAAGATTAACTACACTTCCCTCCAACCTGTACTGTCCCCCTTTATTCAGTTTTCTCCCTTGACCCTGTCCCTTTTCAAAGGTGTTTGCTTTTAATTACTCCTCCCCTGATCTGCCCTCCCTCTTATCCCCTTCCTCCCTACTTTCCTATAGGGTAAGATACCCAATTGAGCATGTATGTTATTCCTTCCTTAAGTCAAATCCTATGAGAGCAAGATTCACTCATTCCCTTTCACCTGCCCCCTCTTCCCTTCACTTTCCTTTCTCCCTCTCTCAATATATTCCTCACTCACCCCATAATTTTATTTAATTTTTTAGATATCATCCCTTCATATTCAATTCACTCTGTGCCCTTTGTCTAAATATATATATATATATATATATATATGTGTGTGTGTGTGTGTGTGTGTGCGTGTACGTATATATATGTATATGTATATCTATCTCTGTGTGTATGTATATATATATATGTATGTATGTATGTATGTATGTATGCATGTATGTATGTATATTCTCTTCGACTACCCTAATACTGAGAAAGGTTTCATGAGTTACAAGAATCATCTTTCCATGTAGGAATATCAACAAACAGTTAAACTTTAGTAAGTCCCTTAAGATTTCTCTTTCCTGTTTGCCTTTTCATGCTTCCCTTCATTCTTGTGCTTGAATGTCAAATTTTCTATTCAGCTCTGGTCTTTTCATCAAGAAAGCTTGAAAGTCCTCTATTTTATTGAAAATCCATATTTTGCCTTGGAGCATTATACACAGTTTTGCTGGGTAGGTATGTTGGTAAGCAAAATGGGCTCCTTAGCACTTAGTTCAACAGGTGCCCTTGAGGAATTTGGCTTTTGTTTGCTTTGAGTGATTCAGCTATTTCATTGAATCTTGCTAAGTGCTAAGCCCCAGGCCCAGAGCCCTATTGGGTGTGGAACCTATGTGGGTGTGGATTGATGACTGAGCCAGAGACACTTACAGCCGAAGCTGAAGTATAGCTGACCTGGAAGCAGAGCCAACCCGGAAGCGGAGCTGACCCGGAAGTAGAGCCGACCGGTGTGGACCGAGGAGTGCAGAGCAAGGACTTGAGGGCAGTGGGTAATCTTCTTACTGGAGAGGAGAAGCATGAATATGATTTGGTTTAATACCATCATGTTTTTCTGTGGCCTCCTGGTTACTCTTGTGAGGCAGACTTATTGGGCCTGGAAGCTTTTGATCAAAATATCAAAATGGGGAGGCTGGTTCATGGGTCTGTTACTTTGGAGCCTAAATAAATGCTTTAATCCTTCTGCCTTCTACTTAGAGAATTCCTTATATCCTGCGGTTCTGAACTGTTCAGACATATAGATGATTCTCTTTGAAATCATAAATTCAGCCTTCTTACTACAGTAAGAAGGTTTTAATGTTAGCTCCTTCCACCTCCAGAATATCTTATTCCAAGGCCTTCAATCCCTTAACGTAGAAGCTGCTAGATCTTGTGTTATCCTGATTGTGTTTTCAGAAAACTCAAATTGTTTCTTTTTGGCTGCATGCAATATTTTCTCCTTGACCAGGGAACTCTGGAATTTGACTACAATATTCCTGGGAGTTTTCTTTTTTGGGATCTTTTTCAAGAGGCAATTGGTGGATTCTTTCAATTTCTATTTGACCCTCTGGTTCTAGAATATCGAGGCAGTTTTCCTTGATAATTTCTTGAAAGAAAGATTTCTGGGTTCTTTTTTTGATCATGGCTTCCAGGTAGACCAACGATTTTCTAAAATTATCTCTCCTGGATCTATTTTCCAGGTCAGTTGTTTTCCAATGAGATATGTCACATTGTCATCCATTTTTTTCATTCTTTTGGTTCTGTTTTATAATTTCTTGATTTCTCATCAAGTCACTAGCTTCCACTTGCTCCGTTCTAATTTTTAAGGTAGTATTTTCTTTAGTGGTCTTTTTGGACCTCCTTTTTCATATGGCTAATTTTGCCTTTTAAGGCATTCTTCTCTTCATTGGCTTTTTGGAGCCTCTTTTGCCATTTGGATTAGTCTATTTTTTAATATGTTATTTTCTTCATTTTTTGGGGTCTCCTTTAGCAAGTCATTGACTTATTTTTCATGGTTTTCTTGCATCATTCTCATTTCTCTTCCCAATTTTTCCTCTGCTTCTCTTACTTGCCTTTCCAAATCCTTTTTGAGCTCTTCCATGTCCTGGGACAAATTCGTATTTTTCTTGGGGGCTTTTTGACTTTGTTGACTTCTTTTGGCTATATTTTTGGATCTCCTTTGTCACCAGAAAAAGGTTCTATAGTCTGAGTCCTTTTGCACTGCTTGTTCATGTTCCCAGCCAACTACTTGACCCTTGAGGTTTTGGTCAGGGTAAGACTGCCTTCAGAATGGCGAATGCTTTGTCCCAAGCTTTAGGGGCCTTGTACTGCTGTTTTAAGAGCTACTTCTACACAGAAAGCTCTGCCATACCAGCGATCCTCCTTCTCCAATAACCGTCAACCAGGACTGTGACCCAGATTCAATCAGGGCAAAGCAAGAAAACCCTGCCTCTGCAACAGCAAAGTGCTCCCTGCACTCCCTATCTGATCTGCCACTTGATGCTTCCCACCAGGTGAGCCTGGGTCTGAAAGCAGCCACAGCTGGAGCTCTGGAAGCAGACACTGGAGCTTCCTGCTACTGCTGCCACAACACCTCCACTGCCCCAGGGCTGGGGCCGGACTTCGCACTTCTCTCACTCAGATCCAGCAGTTTTCCCACTGACCTGCTAAGTTATCTTTGGCATTTAGGAGTTGAGAAGTCTGGTAATTATCACAGCTCAGTGATTCATGGCCCTGATGTCTGCTCCACCCAATCTCCTCAGTGCCTGGTCTGTCCTAGCATGACCCATGCTGGGCTGCACTCATCATCCAGCACAGTGTGATAGATCCTTCCCAGTGACCAACCAGGCTGTCTTGGACTGGAGACATGTTTCCTTCTGTTATTTAGCTGTAGCTCTAGAATTTGTTCAGAGCCATATTTTTACATGTGTTTGGAGGGATCTGGGGGAGAGCTTAAGGGAGTCCCTGTTTTCCAGCCACCATCTTGGCTCCACTCATTATTTTTTTTTTACTACAGTTATATATCAATACATTCATGTGCCACAATTTGTTTAGTCATTCCCCAATCAATAGGAATCTACTGCTTCCAGGTATTTTGCTCCTACAAATGTGTGTGTGTGTATACACACATATACATATACATATACATATACATATACATATACATATACATATACATACACACATGTACATGCATGGATGGCCATAAGCATACACACATGCACATGTGTGTATGTATGTATTTGCATGGGGATTTTCTTCTTTTCATTTACCTGGACTATATGCATAGCAATGGAATCTTTGGGTCAAATAATATAAACATTTTTGTCACTCTCACATAATTTTAAATTGCTTTGCAGGATAGGCAAACTAAGTCACAGCTTCTTTAGCAATGTGCTTTGTGTCTGTCTTTCTATAGCCTCTTCTACATTAAATTTTCCCATCTTAGGTCATCTCTGCCAGCTGGCTGAGAGAGGGATGAAAATGGCAGGTTTGTTCTGATTTGCATTTGTTTTAATATTAGTGATTTGAAATTCCTTCATATGGTTGCTACTAGTTTGCAATTCCTGTTTTGAGAACCTTTTATTCATGTATTTTGACCACTTATATATTGGGAAATGGCTATTGATATAAATTTCTTCTAGGTTTTGTTTTTTCAAATATATGTGATTCCAATATTTTTTTCTTTGTCAACTGCTTCCATTTTATCCTAATTGCCATATTTTTTTCCTTGTAAAATCTTTTACTTTTACATACAAAGTTACCTATTTTAACTTTGGTGATTGCCTCTATACCTTATGTATCATATTGATAGTCTGGGTCTCCACAGAGTAGTTTCTATGACTACGGAAGGTTCCAAAGATATTCTGATAGACCAGATCTCTAGCACTTTTGTTTATGAACCTGAACTCGTGTGCTTCTCATTAACATGAATCAGCAAGACTCAATTTGCATTGAGAAAAATGTCTTTAGTTACCAAACCTTCTCTCTACATAGGAAGTACAACCAAGGGCACTGGGGAGAGTGGTCTCTAACTTAAGTTACAAAGGTAATGAAGCAAATGGTTAGGGAGTACATGGGACAAAATGGTAGTTCACAAGTAGAACCCCCAAGACAATCCAATTAGGTATAGTTCTCTGTGGTGCTGCAAAGATCAGTGCCTTTAGAAAGCCCAAAGTCAGCATGCTCTTTGCCATGGGAGAAGGGAGTTCACACTCCATGAGCTACTACCTCTTAGTGACTATCCTTCCATATCTTTATGTTTGCTCTCGGAGTGTCTCTCCTTTCTGTTCCTGGTTAAATGTGTTGTATCTTACTAAGACAATTACTTTGGATTCACTGCAACCCTCTCCACACCTTTGTCATCTGGTACAGGCACAAGCATTACTCACTAACCCCCAGCACTAACACCAGTAACTTCCAATAGTTCCCTAGTACCTCCTGTTTCAAATATAAAGTCTCCTACTTAAAATTTAAAGGCCTTCACAATGTCCTATATTTTAAGATTTCTTCTACTTTACTCTCCTCCATGTCCTCTATGATCAAGACTCAGCAGCCTACTTACTGCTCCTTGCACATGACATACCAACTCCTGATTCTGGACCTTTATACTAGAAAGTTCTCCCTGCTCACCTCTGCTCTGTGTCTCCCTGTATTCCTGTAGGACTCAGCTCAAAGTCTACCTTCTACATAACTGTTCTGATCCTCCTCAGCTTCTCCTCTGAGATTGTTATCAACTTAGTTTGTGTATACTTAGTATGTACCTATTTCTATGTTTTTTCCTTATTACATGTGTGCTCCTTAGAGACCAAGGGGCTGGCTTTTTTGCCCTGTTGTCGTTGTTGCTGTCTTTCTTTGTATCCCTAGTATTTACCATAGTACATGGCACATGGTAAATTTTTAATGTTTGTAGGTTGACCACCTTCTGAAGAGCTGAGTTTGAGCTACCTCTTCTAACTCATTTCTGTGTTATTGCCTTTCTGAATCTTGGCACATTTGTTTTATCTTTTTTTTTTTAAAATTTTGTGCCTTACTCTCAGAAATACCAAGGATTTGTAATTTGTAAGAGATAGAAGCAGTTTCCCAATATAGAAATTGCCCTGCATTCCAAATCATGCAATCCAATTTACCAACTGCTCTCACCAAAATCATTCCATTTTCCATTGGCTATGGCATCTCATCTCCAAGGACTTGTATTTACAACTACCCTTCTTGTCAGTGGTCCCTAGAAACATTTGGCCTACTCACTTTCATTTTTCCTTTTTCTTTAAATTCAACTTACATATTTAGGCCTTCTTGTGAATTTTTAAACATCTCTTTAACCTCATAACTCTTCATTTTTGTTTTAACTCTTAGTTCAATCTTTCATCTTTTCCATTAAAAAAATTCTAAACATAGAATAATTTATTTATTTTCTTGGTAATTGTAATTATTTGCCTTTCATATATATATATATATGTATATATGTATGTATATATGTATATATATGTACATATATATATGTATATATATATATATATATTGTCTGGACTATTTGTAATTAGAATATTATGCTCAGAACTGGGTTTTCCTTTCTTTCTTTTTTTTTTATTTTTAGATTGCAACAAACAGTTCTACATAATTTTCTTCCCTCCCTCCCCCGCTCCCTCCCCAAGAAGGCATGGAGTCTCATATAACTTCCAGGTATAACTAGGCATTGAATTAATTTATACATTTTCTCATGACTCATGAGAAAGATGAAACAGAACCAAAAAAAAACACAACCCAACAACAAATACAAAAGAGAGAAGAAAAAA
>CM053623.1:292401827-292450651 GCA_028646595.1 Phalanger gymnotis | reverse complement strand
TTCAGCCTTTCAGATTCTCCCGGCTGGGAAATCTGCCCCACTCAGACTGCTCGCAGTTTCTAACTCTCTCAAATCTGCTCAGATTCACTTTTTTATAGGAATCCAACAGAACTCGTGAGAGAGCTCCAGCAAGACGCTGTTTTCATGCGGCTATCTTGGCTCCGCCACCTCTAGAATCCTTTCTTTCTTTTTTAAAGGAATATATTGAACCCTTTTTTAAATTGAAGATTAGGCTCCAGATTTCAAGGAATGTGATTTTGGGTGGCAACCTGAGTTCCTTTGCTTTTTGACATATACCATACAATTTCTTTCTGTGGTTTCTATTGGATATAGGATAACTTTAGATATTTGAATTCCTTTTTTCTCTTTATTTGGAAGTCTTTCCCCTAGTTGTTTGCAGACATTCTTGTTTGCAATTAGAATTATTAAATTTCATTAATATGTCCCTTGATATTTGAAATGTATTACATTTTGTTTTATTTTTCGGTAGCTGAACTATAGATTTTTTTAGATTACTGCTTTGTTTTCTGTATATGGAAATTCTGCACAGTTTTCTTACATTATTTTCTGCTTAATGGTATTTGGGTATTTAAGTCTGTCATATTCTTTTGAGAAACCAAAGATGCGTAAGTCTTTGAGCTTTGTTTTTATAAAGACCATGTATTCCTTTAAGTGTTTTTGCATTTTGCTTCATTGCCACTATATTTTCCACCAATTTAGTATTTTTTTTTTTACAGGCACACATATTTCTTGTGTGCTTTTTTTGGAGGGGGTAGGACAGGACAATTGGGATTAACTGACTTGCCCAAGGTCACAGAGCTAATAAGTGTGCCAAGTGTCTAAGGTCAGATTTGAACTCAGGTCCTCCCGACTCCAAGGCTGGTGCTCTACTCACTGCACCACCTAGCTGCCCCAAGTTTAGTATTTTTAAATCTCAAATCATTCTCTCACTTCTCTTTGAAAATCGTGTACTAAGGATTCAAGTTTAAAAATTCTTCCAACTGCTATTTTTCTCCAGCTATAAATTATGACAATTATTCATGTTAAATTTATTTTGTTATGAATTTTTTCTCAAACTATTTTAGATATCTTAGTGTTGCTTCATTTTCTTTCGGGAATTCAAAGGATTCTGCATTTTATTAGAAATTAGCTCACTTTGTTTTATAATATTGTTTAAAAGAGTTTCGTAATCTCTTTGAAGATAAACTTTGGATCCTTTCTAGATTTGGGATCCTCTTTGTGGACGTGTCTTCCTGTTTTTATTGAATTTTCTTCTTGAAATTTTTGGTGTTTAATGTTTTTCCTTTATATTCCCGTTATTCAGTTTCTGACTTTTTTTCCCCTCACTGATTGGCACATATTGGGACTGAGCTGCAAATCTATTTCATCCTATTTCATTGATCACTTCTGTCTAGGAGAGTTCTGGAGCCTGTTTAAACTGGCTCATGAGAGCTGACTGTTAAATTTTCAGTCAGAGCATTTATACTTCTGAAATTCACAAACACTGCAATTCAGGGGCAGCTGGGTGGCACATTGGTTTGAGTACTGGGCTTGGAGTCGGGAAGACTCATTTTCATGAGTTCAAATCTGGCCTCAGACACTTACAAGCTGTGTGACTCTAGGCAAGTCACTTAACCCTTTTTGCCTCAGTTCCTCATCTAAAAGATGAGCTAAAGAAGAAAATGGCAAACCACTCCAATATCTTTGCCAAGAAAACCCCAAAATGGAATCGTGGAGAATTGGACATAAATGAAATGACTCAATAACAACAACAAATTTGGAACTTAATTGATTCTTTTATTGATTGTCTATACTTAAGAAAGGAATGGAGAAAATGTTAACGAATAAAATAAATTTTAAAATGTGTTAAGAGTACATTTTTTCCTTTGGAGTTTGCACTGTTGATTCTATTCGATGTATCCAGCAACAGTTCCACATGTTAATTAATGTACTTCCTTATCCCCTTATCCAAAGTATCCTTTACTTCAGAATCCTTTACAAAGTATTCCTTTACTTCAAACTTTTTTTTTCTTCCTTTGCCATTTCAGGTAAATGGGCACTCATTAGTTCCTATATAATTCAGAATGGAGAAAATGTGAATGGATTGCAATGAGACTATGGAGGTAGAACATGTAAAATATTCATAACTGGTAATAATTCCTGTAGCAACTACCTTATAGTTTTGTTGGGAGCATCAAATAAAATAACATAGGTGAAGTGCTTGGCTAAAATTTTAAGTGAGATACGTCTCTGTCTCTCTCTGTCTCTCTCTCTCTCTCTCTCCCTCCCTCCCTCCCTCCCTCCCTGTGTGTGTGTGTGTGTGTGTGAGCCATATAGCGAATTAGCTTTTAAAAAATTAGATCTAGTTCAATTTTATAATTTCCTCAGTTGTAAAATGGGGTCATAGTAATACTTCTTATAAGCTTGTTGTGAAGGAATTGAAATATTTGTAAAGCACTTAGCAGAGTGCCTGGCATATAGGAAGTAATTAATAAATTTATATTCCATTCCTTTAACCTCTCTTCTCCCTCGCTACAATATAGGGGCATGAAATTTGAGGGAATTGCTGGGGAAGGGAAAATATTAAATTGTCCCTTGAAGGAATAAAACAGGCTCTGGGCCCAATAGCACTATGAAATAATACACTGAAAAAAGTACTATTATCATTAATGAATAAAGAGAATATTAACCACTATTTCAGAATGAAGTACAAAGAAAACTGAATTTGGAGTCATGACCAGAATTTGACTCTCAAGTTTGATAATTCCTGAGTGAACTGGGGCAAGTTACTTAATTTCTTTAAGCTTCAAATTTTTTTCACCTGTAAAATGAGGGTGTTTGACTAGAGGACTTCTAAGGTATCTTCCAGTTCTAAATCTATTATCATGTGGCTCCATTTTTATCTTCATATGGAGAGGTTTTGCGGCATTAACCTATGCTCACTGATATTGGAACTGGTAATTATTGTGATTTTGACCAAAAACCATGCCTTTTACTTCAATTGGCTGTCATTTGGTCAAGTCACGCCAAAATAGCTTTTCCTTGCATTTTCAACTGCTCCCTTCCTTCTAACATCCAGAAGTACCTAAATTGCTTTCCTCATAACTCAAAGGTCAGTTTTTTGAAACAACTTGATATTCAGAATCGTCTATCCAATACTCTCACTGTTGACATATTCAAACTTTTTTCTTCCTTTGCCATTTCAGGTAAATAGGCACTCATTAGTTCCTACATAATTCACTCTTAAAGCCCCATTTCCTGCTTCTACTTTTTCCTTTCATGTTTAAATAGCATATTCTTGTGAAAACTGATTTTTTTATTGTCTAAAGATGATGGCTCATTTTTAAATAGAAAATTGAATTGGTTCATTGCATAGCTAAATTCTAAATGGGCTTGGGAGGTGGGTGTTATTCATTCATGCATGTTGTGCATTTGTCCAATAGGGCAAAAGATCATTTTCTTAATAGTCAAATACATACCCTTCAGGGGAAGTAGATGTTTATTCAACCTGGTTCTTTTTATCACAGAAGGAAGAATGAGCAGGGCCAAATCAGGAGAAAAGGCATTGCCTATTGTTCTGAGCCTTACTTTTCCCCCAGTCTGAACTTGGCTATGTGTACATACTAAAATTTTGATTGAAATGCTGTAAAATTATACTTTGTCAATTTATAAAGAAATTCAAAGTTGTTAAGCATAAAAACCCTAATGTTCTATTTGAAAGTTAGGAAAGAATGATTTTAAATTATATGATTCAGAGTCACCTACATACCATTATACAAAATCCAGGTAATGTATAAAACCTAACGATGGCCATTAAAGTCCAACACTTGTCCCTAACGTTAGTGCTGACATAGGTTTCCTGTGGCCAAGAAGGTTCTGTGCTGAAATAAAGCTAGATAGGATCCCACCCACGGAAGGGTGCCTCTGTTCAAAACAATGACCTCTAAGACAGAAAAGAGCTTTTCCCTCTGCTTATAGTAACATAACCCTCTAAGTGATGCCTTTAGTTCTTGTTAAAGAAGCAGTTTATCCAAAGAGAATAAAAATGTAAGTCCATCATAGGAAAAGACGATTTCTTGCAACTAAAAATGTAAATTAAATATAAAAGCTATAGGTGAATAATGCATGAGTCATTTCCTAAGCTTGTAATATTTCTGAGATCCACATTTTCCTGACTAGGCTAATTTTAAAAGCATACATCTCTGACCATCTCCCTTTACCCTTCAGATTTCAGAGTTCACTGAGTATCAATATCTGATGGCTGGCCACGTAGCATCATAAAATCTAGAATTCCAAGGGCCCAAGATCATATCATAAAGTGGACGTGAGATTGTTCTGCCCTTGTGCCATTCAAGAATCAACACTTGTTTAATCTAGCTTATATCTGCTGTCCTTGCTACCACTGAAGTCAAGGCTAGAGATCTGCTGAGCTTATAAATTCTGAGCTACACGTGGATTAAGTTGATCAGGTAGCTTCGCTAAGTTCACCATTAATATGATAGGCCCCTAGGAAATGGGGGCCACTTGGTTGCCTAAATCAGAAGGAGCTGGTCAAAACTCTAGGCTAATCAGAGTGGAATTAGACTCCCAAGTGGCCCCTGTCCTTACAGCATGAATGAGCTAGGAAGACCTAATATAAAAAAAATGAAATGAAATGAAAACGAAAATCTACAAATTTTTCATTCTGTCAAAAAATGTCACACAATTGGGAGAATGGTCCACTGAGTCAATCAAAGTATCCCGCATTTTGTTTGCAAGCCTGCTATTGAGCATTTTGATTCAGGGGCCAATACGATCCCAACATTTGTCGAGTTAAATTGGGGTGCCTCTTTGCACACTTTCAAGGTGATTCATCTTCGAATCTTTAAACAAAATAAAGCAAACATTATGAAAAATTTCAGTACAAGACATAACTCAAAGTAAGCAACAATGTGTGGGGATTTTTTTTTCATTTCCATAAATGGCTTTGTCCAGACTGAATGTTGAGGAAGTATAAATTCCTTGATTGAAGCTGAGCAAAAAGTGTGCATATTATCATTAAACACCCAATCATCCCCACTTTTTTTTTAATCAGTGACCAAATCTTTCAATTACTGTAGGCAGATTCTTTAATTCTGCATTGGGGATGGAGGAGAGAAACCAATCTTGTTTCAAAATGTTAAAGATGTTCGGAATTCAGTGAGCTTTTACACACACACACACACACACACACACACACACACACACACGGGAGAACATCAAGCAGTACAAAAGCAGGCTTTCATAGATGTTTCCATTTCACATCAAATGAAAAACTGTGACAACTGTATTTCTATTTACATATCCTTCACCAGACAACAACACCTTGAAAGAAAGCACAAGAGGAGTGTTAGCTATCAAAAACCATGAGGATCATTTCTGCTGATGGGCAGTTGAAAAACAACAAGGAAGATAGATACAGTAACGGTATCTCTGCAATTATTTTGACAAACCTATGACAGAACTATTCTGTTCCTTGATTGACAAACATAATCTGTGAAATGTGCTGTGTGATTCCTTGGTCTTCGCCACATCCTTTCAGGGCTGCCTTTCATCAGAAACCAAATCCAACTGAATGGAAAGCAAATTGCCTTTTTTTGAATGTATTTTCTGTCTTTTGTTTTTTCAGAGACAACTTCGATATTTCATCCTGCATTAATAGGTTTCTATTTTAGTCAGAATATCTGTGCTAAAACCACAGATTTATTACTGTAAAAGGACCTTAGAGGTCATCTCTTCCATACTCCTCATTTTTCAAATGAGGAAACTGAGGGCCTAAGAACCTAAATGACTCTTCCAAGATCACACAGGTAGAAAACAAGAGTGCCAGGATTTTAACCCAAGACCTCTGATTCCACATTCATTGCTCATTCTACTTCATCCCATTGTCTTCCTACTTGTCAATTAAAATATTAATGAATGATGTCCAATTATCATCAGACGTCAATCAAATTACATTTTACAATGGCTGAAAACCACTTTGAGGGCTGTCCCAAGGTTTCTACAAGGCCAAGCAGTCAAGCAGGTCCAAATTTCTTTGCTCTTGCAATTGTACCTAGTACCACTGGCAAACAACAAAGCATATTATTTCCCAGCATTTGTTTGTGTCGTGAAAGAGATTCTGCATACGCATCTAATGAAATTCATATATTAGAGTTCTTGCCAGTTCTGTAGAGCCCAAGCACCAACTTTATTTTAAATTTTTTATTCAGCCGAAAGAACATTGCAAAGTGTAGACTTGGATATGATTCATGAAGGCCAGCAGCATTAATTCAGAATTGGAGAATAATTGTATTTCCTGTCTCTATATTAATATCCAGTGATTTGTGTCACCAGCTAACAATGAGAAGCAGCATGAGACGCCAAATCTATAGAAACCTGCTGGTACTGGAAAAAGTCTGCTTTAGCAAAGGCAGTCTCCCTCAAAACAAAGAAACACACCTTTTCCATTCACAAAATGAAATCACTTATTTCAGAGGAGACACAAGTTCCTGTATTCAAATGAAACTAAGTCATACTGAATCACAGTCACCCCCTAAATCTCAGAGGAGTTCAAGAGTGGTGCCAAAATAGCTGATATTAAATTATGCAACACAGATAAACATTGACACAAAACAAAAGCTCTGAAAGTCAATCTGAAGGTAAGCCAGAGGGGAATATTGACTAGATGAAAGGGAATTTTGAACAAACATACAAGTCTGAAAGAGCAGAATATATCCAGAGGAAGAAGAGACCATGGGGTACAGCAGCCTAGTTATAAAATTTTTGATGCATATAAAGTCGGCAAGCATTGAAAGACTCCTCATTTAAAGAAAAAGAAAGACTCTTAGTCACCAAAATATTTATGGTAGTACTTTTCATGGTAGCAAAAAACTGGAAAAGAAGATAGATGCCTATTGGTGGGAGAATGATCAAATTTTGGCGCATGAATTAGTGGAAAGAAATCGTGCCGTAAGAAACATGTATGAAAAACATCAAGACACACGCAAAGACAAGTGAGCCAATGTCATTTGAAGTGGGCAGACTCACATCAACGATCTAGGCAATCACTACAACAATGTCAATTGAAAAGATGAATAAGTGAACCTAGTATAATTATGATGACTGAAGTTGTCCCAAGAGGAAAAAAAAAAGAGAGAGAAAACCCTCTCTCCTTTATTTGCAGAAGTGAGGGATATGTGTAGAATACTGCATGTGCCTTCAGACTCAGTTCATTGTGTTGTTTAGATTTCTTGAACTCTTTTTTTCCCTTATTGTTTCTTTTCCAGTACAGATAAGGACTTGCCAGGGTGGGAAGGGAGAGAGACATATTTAGAAATAAAATAATGTAAAAACAAAAGACACAGACCATTTTTTTAAAAAGGCTCCTCTGTTTAGCAAGGGCTTGAGCAATTTTAGCTTTATTATAGGTGTTCAACAGTAATGTAGAGGAGAAAGAGGAAATTGATACCCAGAGAAGCAAAGTGATTTACCCAAGATCATAAAGGCAGTAAGGATTTGAGCCAAGATTATAACATATTTCTTCTAATTTCAAATGCAACACTCTTTCCACTTCACTCTTGGAGTTAGGAGACCAAGTCAAAACTTTAATCTTTCCAGATCTCAGAAAAGAGCCAGATTATATAATCTTGGTAGTTCCTTCCAGGTCTAAATTTTAATCATTCTTTTCATTACTGGTTAACAATAAGTTAAAAGATATGGAATGAATTTGGACTGTGACTAAGTCCAGAATATGCCCTACATTTCTTCACTTGTATCTGATATTGACTAGGCATCTTGAATGATTGAAAATCATGTCAAATCATTTAAAAAATAATATTTTTGAGTTTATGATTTCCTGGTGCCATGCAACATAGCTAATAAAACAATGACACTTACTTTTCAAATACATAGGATTCCCAAAAATCGTCCCCCATGAGGAAATTGAATTTTAAAAAAAATATCTAATGTCTATTTTCTCTTCCTGTCAGATTTGGAGTGTGTGTGTGTGTGTGTGTGTGTGTGTGTGTGTGTGTGTGTGTGTGTTGTATCTCCAATTCAGATTATAATTGCCTTTATTTGTTTAATTTTTCTGTTATTGAACACAACAGAAAAATACAAATGCATAAAGATGTTTAAAGATGAAAGTGACAAATCTCTTTGAAACATCTTAAATTTCATAATGTAGTATATAAACATTTCTCATATTAACAAGTGTTTGTAAACTATTTTTTTTGTTTTTCTAACCTTTGATTCTATGAGTCTTCCCATTTTCTTTGCCCTTCTACAATTCTTTTATACAAATTTACTCAGTGAAAACTCTTTTTCCTTTTTGGCATCTTACTGTATTTTTGCAATGATTTCCCCTCTTACATTACCAAGTGCTCTTTTTTTGTGAGTCAATATCTGAAATCACACTACCACTTTCCTGATTAACTAGAAACTCAACTGGGTCTTTCCTTCACCCTCAATCAATCTCAACATGTGGGTTCCATAACTATTTTTCTTTAAAAAATGTCCTTGTAACATTATTTTAACATAAGTCATTTATAGATTTATTGTAAAACCTTAAAACGTGACCCATTACTAAAGAATCTTGGATATAATATAAATCAGTTCACATCCCTCCAAATAATTCTTCTGCAAGCCTTGTATAACACATCTTTAAAGTATGTGGAGCCATCATGATATATAAGAAAGAGTATTGGTTCTGGAATCAGAAGACTTGGGTTCATTTCCTCCAAAATTACCTGTGTGATTATGGGCAAGATATTTATTTCCTTTAGACCCCATTTCCTCATTTGTGAAATGAGATTTTTGGATTAAGTAGTTTTGTAGATCTTTTCCAGCTCTGCATATACAATCCTCATGCTAAGTTGTCTTTCCAACACTATAATTAAGAAAAGACCTCTTTCCCTATTTAATGTTTCTGCAATTGCCCTTTTGTTCATTCAGTAGTACTTGAAGTTACTTTGATATCTATGACATTCAAAAATCATTTCTTAAAGCCCAACTATGTGCAATGCACTAGGATTATGATCGGCACAAGGTGCTCATGGTGACTCATCTCTACCTTCTCTACTTTGTATGATCCTTCCATATCTTACTACACATCTTCTTAATGGATCAATCTAAATTTCAAGAGGCCGTTTTATAAGATCGGGAGAGGGGGCTGACCTCGGAAGCATGTCTCTGGAAGAACTTAAAAGAAACAAAATATTTTAAAATGTGTTTATGCCTAATTACAACAATTTTCCAGTACCCTAACCCTACCACGCTGCTTAAACTCCTTCAATATCTTGTGATTCAAATGAAAAATTCAGGAAGTGTATCCGTTGTCACATACTCTCATCACATGATGATTTCACCTCTTTTTGCAATAATTCACTTGCTACCTACTATGCTGTATGCTACTTTCTTCACATTTGACATAACATAAAATTCTGCAGACTATTTATGTCTAACGTTTACTTATTCAAAGCCGTTTGGGTAAACTACAATTATGATTTTGGGGGGATTTTTGTGTTTGATGATTCAGAGGCATATAACATAAAGACATTGGCATTTATACAAGTCATTCCTCAGTTGATAAACAGTCAAAGTATATGAACAGACAGTTTTCAAAGGAAGAAATTAAAGCTGTCTATAATCATATAAAAGTTATTTACAATAATTTAAAATGCTCTAAGCCACTATTGATTAGAGAAATGCAGATCAAAACAACTCTGAGGTATCACCTCACACCTATCAGATTGGCTAACATGACAAAAGAAAATCCTAAATGTTGGAGAAGATGTGGGAAAATTGGGACACTGATGCATTGTTGGTGGAGTTGTGAACCAATCCAACCATTTTGTACAGCCATTTGGAACTATGCCCAAAGGACTATAAAACTGTGCATACCCTTTGATCCAGCAATACCCCTACTATATCTGTACCCCATTGAGATCATAAAAAAGGTGAAAGAACCCACATGTACAAAAATATTTAGAGCAGCTCTTCTTGTGGTGGCAAAGAATTGGAAATTGATGGGATGCCCATCAACTGGGGAATGGCTGAACAAGTTGTGGCATATGAATGTAATGGAGTACTATTTTGCTATAAGAAATGATGAGTAGGCAGATTTCAGAAAAACCTGGACTTATATGAACTGATGCTGCGTGAAGTGAGCAGAGCTAGGATAACATTGTACAACAGCAACATTGTGCAATGATTAACTATGATAGACTTAGCTCTTCTCAGAGATACAATGATCTGAGACAATTCCAAAAGACTCAAGATGAAAAATGCTATCCATATCAAGATAAAGCACTATGGAGCCTGAATGCAGATTGAAACATAATATTTATATATTTTTTTGGTTTTTGTTTTATTCTTTCTCATGTTTTTTTCCCTTTTTTCTGATTCTGCTTTCACATTGTGACTAATGTGGCAATAATATTGTACATGTATAACTGATATCAGATTGCTTGCTTTCTTGGAGAGGGAGAAAAATTTGGAACTCAAAATTTTACAAAAATGCATGTCGAAAATAATCTGTATGTGTAATTGGAAAAAATAAAATAATATTAAGGAAAAAATATTGGCATTTACAAACGTAAAATTTCTGCATCAGGAAGTTGGTTGACTATACAGTTTTAAAAATATTTATCTGTCTCAATGGTGCCCATCTAACATTGTAGACTGTGATTAGTTCATCAGATAACTTCCTTTGTACCATCTTCTATATGGTTTTATTCTTTTCCACTCCTCTGGTTCAAGAATTGCTTTCCTAATAATGGATGAAGACCAGCCCCTTTACCTGAATTTGGGACTGTGTTCCTTCCTCCTTATTTAAAGAACTTGGTCATCGGTTGCCACTTTTCTCATTCATTGTCTCCTCAGTCTGTCTCTAGCCCCATCTGTCTACAAAATATGCACAGGCCTTCTAATCTTAAATAAGTGGGCAGGTAGGTAGATTACACACACACACATACATATACACACACGAGATACAAATAGACTATAGCTAGACATGCCTTTCTTTGACTCTTCTTACCCATACTGTGATTCTCTTATCTCTCACAGCCATTTCACAGCTCAGCTTCTTGAAAAACTTATTTACATCCTTCTACTAGAAGTCAATAACCACCTGTATAGGCATTTACAGTAACTTTGATAGAATTTAGGAATGGCTAAATAGAAAACTCATGGAGTTGGGACAAGAAACTACCATGAATGATCCTGTGTAGTTAATATTAATATTAAGCAATACTGATTCCCAGGGTCATACTAGTCTCCCAAGTAATTGAGACAAAGGAGCCTGGAATACTCTTCCTTACTATCTCTCCTTACTCTAACCTGTGCAGCAAATGAAGACGTTTAATGGTAGGTGGCAATTTACAGAAGATTAGTGAGATTAAAGAAAGCCATTGTCCCCATTTCTCTGGCCATTCTTGACGTTTTGTTAGATCATGTAGCTCAGGCCCTGGGCAAGGTAATTATTCATATTGCCAAGTCCTAATTTTTCTGTTGCTATAACTAAACCAATCAGGTGCAGTTTGCTTTTACCTATGGAGGTGAATATAACTTTCCCTTTCTTCCTCAGGGCTGCTTGAATTCTCCTTTATATTGCCACAGTTTGAGAAGCAGAGATCTGAAAGGGGCCCTCCTTCCTGCATTTAAGTTCCCACTATATGGAATGACTTGGACTGGGTCACCCCCTTGCAAACAGTTGTTTGTAGGACATGTTGCCTATTAGAGACATTATATGCCCTCTAACAAACTGAATAATTAGATTGAGGGCTTAATGAGGACAACAGATTGGTGACTGGGTGCATCATCCTTCTATATATCAGGGCTATAATGCTATGTGTGATAACACATGATCCTCTCAACTAAGAAGAAATCAGCTATTTTTAATCAATAATGCTTCTTGTGAAAATTGAAGAGCCCATTCTTGAATACATAGTGTCAGTCCATATGGTTCTTGACTCATTTATTAGTCAATTGGTTATACTGACCCTCTTCTTCTATCACAAGGCATGCAGTTTGACCTCATTACAGTTGATAATTATTTAGGGTTTCACTACCAGTTAAGTCTGCTACCATAGTAGCCACTATAAAAACACTTAAAGACATATTATTTTCCTGATGGATCTCTCTATAACACTGCATCTAGTTAGGGTATCCACTTTATCATCAAGAAATTAGGAGATTCAGTCCATTACCATAAAATTCATTGAGTTCTCTATCTTTCATACCATACAAAGGCAACTAATATCATTGAGTGTGGGAAGTGACTCTTCACTGTTTTCAGTATAGATTGTAGCACCTCCCAAAGGCTGGGTCTTTGTGAATCCAAAGATATGGGAGACAGTACAGCAGTTTCTTGGATCTGGCCTTCAGATGAGTCTCCCCAAAAGTGAAACTTGTCAGATTTTGTTCTAGTTTGCACTCTCCAACCCTTCCTCATTACATCTTCTATTTGAGGTTGCCAGACCTTGAGGTTTTTTTCTTCCTCAGAAGGCTTTACACAAACCAGAGAAATCATTCAGGTCCCTTCTAACAGGCAGATAATTGTACCTCCAGGATATTTCAGGTAATTTCTTCCTAAGAAATAATTTAAAAGAAAAAGGAGTAGAATTATGGAGAGGGTCTTCTTTTTTAATGATCTGTTGTTGTTCAGTTGTTTTAATCATGTTCTACTCTTTGTACTCCCATTTAGGGTTTTCTTGGCAAAGATTAAAATTAAAACCATTCTGAGCTACCACCTCACTCATATCAGATTGGCTAATGTGACAGAAAAGGAAAGTGACAAATGTTAAAGGGCATGTGGGAAAATTAGGATGCTAATTCATTGTTGTTGGAGTTGTGAATGAATCTATCAATTCAGGAGAACAATTTGGAACCATGCCCAAAGGGCTACAAAACTATGCTTACCCTTTGACTCAAAAATACTACTACAAGGCCTGTTTCTCAAAGAGATTTGTAAAAAAGGAAAAGGACCCATTTGAACAAACGTATTTATGGCAGCTTTTAGTGGTGGCAAAGAATTGGAAATTGGTGAGGGAGGAGGGGAGGATGACCACAAATTGGGAAATGGATGAATGAGTTGTGGCATATGATTATTATGATTAGATAGTATTGTGCTATATAAAATGATGAGCAGAATAGTTTCAGAAAAACCTGGACTTTCAAGAACTGATGCAAAATGGAATCCACCTCCAGAGAAAGAACTGATGGAATTTAAATGCACATCAAAGTGTCTTTTTTTCTTTATTTTTCTTGGGTTTATTGTGTTTTCTTTTACCACATGACTAATATGGAAATATGTTTTGCATGACTGCACATGTATTGTTACTATTGTTGAGTCATTTTTGAGTTGTGTCTGACTCTTCATAACCCCAATTGGAGTTTTCTTGGCCAGGATACTGGAGTGGTTTGCCACTTCCTTTTCCAGCTCATTTTACAGATGACAAAACTGAGGTAAGCAGAGTTAAGTGACTTGCCCAGGATTACACAGCTAGTAAATTAGGCCAGATTTAAGCATACTAAGAGGAATCTTCTCAACTCCAGGCCAAGTGCTCTATCCACTGTACCACTTAGCTGCCCCTATACAAGTATAGCCTTTATCAAATTGCTTGTCTCTCAATGAGAGTGGCAGGGAGGGAGAGTGGGAGAGAATATGGAACTCAAAATTATAAAAAAAGAAACAAAACAAAAACAATAAAACAAACAAAAGTTAAAAATTGTTTTTACATGAAATTGAAAAAAATAAAAAAACATATAAGGCATGTTACATTGTGAATAATGCCTTCTCTAGATAATAATCATTTCACTTAAATTCAGTGGACTCTGATTTTCCATAATTAGGCCATGAGAATATCCTGAAAGTTTTATATTGAAAAAAAAAAAGAAATCCTGACAGACATTGTAGGAGACAGAGCTTTGCCTCTATTTTTTCTTGGATGATCAACATCTCTAAGAAATACACTTAAAGTCTTTTCAAGGTAGAATACCTTTGTGACAGTCCATTAATTCATCATTGCTATCAATGTTCTTGCTTCTGCATTCCTAATCATTTCTGAATCATGATGAAAACAACATTTCCAAGTCTTTCTGACAGGTTTTCAGAAGAAATCACACATGCAAAAAAACACTGTACAACTGATAGGGGTGGAGTTGCTTTGTTTTTTTGTAGCTTTGAAGTCAAGTTGAATTCACTTATAAATTTGCAGCCTATCATATTTCAGTCATCACTTCAGTTTAGGGGCGGAACCCCTCATGGTCTACTTGTCACTGAGACCCAGAAAGAAATTAGAAATGGTATAAAAGCATTCCTTTAACAGAAGAGAGATAGATGGAGACTGCATCTTGACTATCTCCATTTCCACAGCAGCTTTCCTGAATCCATTACCTATCATAAATATGGAACTTGAGTTATTTCTACACTATTTCCTGACTTTACTGCAGTATAAAGTCAGAATCCTGCATTCCCTCATACCATACTTTGTGTTCACTCATCAATGAAAATAATATATACAAAAGGTTCCATTCAGTTGGAGCAACCAAGTTTCAAATAAAGTATATGTGCACTATCAATAATTTACGCAATAAAAAGATTACTAAATGCCAAATATGCAATGGTACTTTATACTAGCTACTTCACAAGTTGTCATGAAAGCATCTTAACAAAATGAAGTACTATGTGAAAATAGATGATCATTATTGAAAAATCATATGCATCTTCAATGGAGATGAGATAGAAATGGTCCTGGGACAAGAAACTATCCTGCTAATATCATAATGTAATTGATAGTCTGTTGAGTATTCTGCAACAAACTAACTTTTGTATTTTCATGAAGTTAGTAGGATATCAACTCCTCATTTGTCGACTCACTCGAAGATTCTGTAATGCATCTGTACATTTCCCATAGCAGACAAGCATTCTTACCTGATTTTTGTGTTTTTCTGCTAGGTTTCCATATTTTTAGAGATTTTTGTTCCGTGTAGGTTGGAGACTAAAATTAAAATTTTAAATGTTGTTCTTAAGTTTCCATACATCGTTATTTTGGGAATAATTTGAATCATTGGCTCAGATTTGAAAATATTCTGCTGCCAGACAATTTACTGGCTGAATTGTCTGGGATATTGTGAGATATATTTTGATATATCTCAGTTGCAATATGGGAATTCACCACTTGTATGGAAAAAAAGGAGCTTCGGATGTTCTGGTTCTATCTTCCAGGTAGTGTCTTGCTAAATACTGGGCAGATGCAAAACATTTATAATCTTCATTGATATGTTACATAGTTACTACAATTTCCTTACATAAGATGAATTAATTACTAAGTCCAAACTCTTTAAAAATAATCCCTTTTTAATTTCCAGTGAGTAGGAACTAGTTCTTTCTTAAACCAAATGCACATAACATCTATTTGTTTGATGCTTTTTGTTGACATACTATTGGATATTCAGGTGTATGTTATGCATAGAAAAAATTTTTTATCTCATCTTTCTTTCCTGTGTGTGCCATGCTATAGACTCTATCCAGAGGCAAATCACTTTCATTAATATTTCCACTAAGGATTGAAAGCTGGATTTAGAGTCAGAAGACTTGGGTTTAAATTCTGCCCATGATACTTCATAGCTGTTTGACCCCCAAAAAAATCAAGCCAAAACTATCAGGTTCCTTTTTTTTAATCTTTAAAATGGGAACAACAATAACACCAGTCAGGTAGGTGGCTCAGTGAGTTGAGTTTGAGGCTTGGACTCTGGAAGACTTGAGTTCAAATCTGATTTAAGACACTTACTGGCTATGTTACCTTGGGTGAATCATTTAACCTGTTTGCCTCAGTTTCCTCAACTGTCAAATAGGGATGATAATAGCGCCTACATGCGAGAGTTGTTGTGAGGATCAAATGAGACTACATTTGTAAAACATTTAAAGTGCATGGCACATAATAGGCACTTTATAAATGCTATTACTATTATTAGCACCATCCTCATAGAGTTTCTTTGACAATGAAATGACATAACATATGTAAGTTTCTTGATATTAGCTTTTATGATTTCAAGAAAAAAGAAGAGTCACACAGACAACCAAAAACTGCCTTTCAGTTTCTCCTTTTTTTTTTAAATTCTCCCTCTTCCCCTCTCTCTCCCTGAGAGGATCACAAATGCCACTGCCCACCTGCCCTATAGGTATGGTCCCACCACCACTAAAATCCCAAGATCCTGGAGGAAGAGGGCATAGGGTGCTCAGGAAGATCTAGCACCTCTGGGTGCTTGTGGAGCCCTTTCCAAGACTGCTCATCCACCTTTGGTGTTCATCCAACTCTCTTGTGTGCTTCCAAGAAACTGTAGCATGGACAGAGGCCACATCCCCAGTAAAACTATCTGGGCAGAAAGGCTAAACTAGAGTAACAGTAACTAAAAGTCCTGAAACGCACTGGTGAGGTAAGAGGAAGTCTACCCCAGGCATGTTAATAATTTCCATGGAAGAAGGGGAGGAATTAGTTTCAATGGTCAAAAAGGCATCTAAAGTAGGTGCTGTGGGGCACTTACATCTTAGTCAGGCACCTAAGTCACCAAGGTCATCGACTGCATCCTAAGCCATTGTCAGTTATCTTGACTTTTGTCTTACCCACAGGACTTTGATGGCTCTGGAAGAGAAAATGAAGCTGACTACTTTGTTCAACTCCGCCTCACTTAAAATCCAATTCACAAGTGAGTCAAGATATCAGTCCATGATGTCATTGGACCTCTTTGAAAACAAAAGAGGAACAACAATATTATGATTTCACAAACAAGTTATCAGATTTTAGGATTTCTTCTAAAGTTTCAGCATAAATGAATAATATAATTTTGGATCATGTCATTTTTAATATAACTACATATACTTTTAAAGTTGTTGAATCATCTTTTGCATCCCTGGCATAAATGCAAATTTTCATAATGAATTATTTCTTGAGCACATTAATGTGATCTGACAGAATTTTATTTTTAAATTTTAAATTCATATTTATTAATATGTTGGTCTTTAGTTTTTCTTTGCTTTATCCTTCCTTGGTTTACATATTAGGATCATCTATGTCTCCTAAAAGAGCATTTTCTCAGCTTTTGAAAATAATTTGTGCATAATTAGAATTTAAAATTTGTAACAATTCTACGAGTTCATCAGGACCAGGATTATTCTCCCTCTTTTAGAATTCCTTTACAACTAGTTATATTTCTCTTTATGGGATACAGTTTAATATCTTTATTTGGCTTTTAGTTTAGGGATATTTTATTTTTAAGGTAGTTCTATATTTCCTTTGTGCTTTAAGATTAATGGGTAAATATGATTAGTATTTTCCATTTTCCATTCCTTGTTTTCTTTTAGTTTCATCATGTAAAGTTTTTATTTTGTTGATTTGATTCTTTGCTATTTTCTTTTACACTAGTTTAGAAGGTTTATCTTTTTTTTAGCATTTTCAAAGAGGTAGCTTTATTTCTGTATAATAATTTTTATCGATATTTTGATTTTTGATTTTCAATTTATCCATCTCTTCTACTGTTCAACATTTTCCCCTTTTCATTTGTTTTATGCTTATTTGTCAATATAAACAATATATATGAATGTATAACCATGTGTGTTTGTATATATTGCATATATATAGATGTATATATGCATATATATATAAATGCATGTGTGTATATATATGTAAAACATACATATATGTATATGCATGTATGAATATATATATACATATATATATATATATATATATGTATTTGGTATTTGATAAAACATTCCCTGGAATTATGCCAATGCTTCTCAAAAGTATTCAGCAATTTCCTGCATTTAGTGTGTATGTACATTTATATATATAAACATAGATTATATATATACATATATGCACATATAGGTATATGTATAGATTTATATATTTTATAATATATTCATATGTGTGTGCATGCGTGTCTGTGTGTGTTCTGAAATCCAGACATTTTGGTTCATTCCATCATAATTATCATTTTCATTCACTTAATTATTTATTGTATGACTTGTTCTTTGACTCATTTATTATTTGTGGTTTCATTCCTAAGCCTCCATTCAGGTTTTTGTATTTTGTTTGTATTTATTGAACTGATTATTGTTTTGGTTATACTATGATCAATACACATATGTATAATATTTCTGCCTTTTTATATTTATACTGCCATTACTCCATGTTTTATTACATATTTTTGTAAATGTTCTGCTTTGTACTGATAAACACTTATATTTTCTTCATGGTCCCATTCAGAAAATGATAGTCTTTTGTCCCAATTTCTCCAGCAATTTGTTCAATGGTATATTTTACCTTTGTCTATCTTTCTGTCTGATTTGTCTAATTTTGAAAGAGGGACATTAAAGTCTCCTATAATTAATATACAATTCAGTATTTTTTCTTTATGAATTTAGATATTATAACATTTGGAATATCTAAGTTTAATATTGATAGTGGTTTGTTGTTGTTTTTTCTTTTCTTTCAGCATAATAGTATTTTCCACTGTTTATTCATAAGGTTATCTTGTTGGACTTCTTTTTTCTTATCTTAAAGATAAAGTTGTAACTATTTAATAACTATTATGTAATCATTGTATAATTTCTTTTTTTTGTTTGAGGAATGTGCTTTTCTTTTCTTTTCATAAAGTTAATGAGGATAGGAGTCAGGAGGAAAATCCTGATATTCCATATTCTTGGTCAAGCATTTTGGAAGGCCTCTTTCATAAACATTACATACATAGAAAATGGAAAGGAAAAGTGTATATGGGGTACAGGGGGTTGGAAGATCCAAGTGTAGGGATAAGGTTGAAAGGTCAAGAGAACTAAGAACTGAGTCATGAAGAATTGACCTATGGTTGTCCTCTGTACTTTCTCAAGTGGAGGTCCAAGGTAATAATTAACTGGCATTAAATGGCAGGGATTTCTGGGAGCCAAGATGGCAGAATAAGCAGTAAATTGCTGTAACTCTCCCATATTCGCCTTCAAACAACCATTAAATAGTACCCCAGAAGAAAACCAGAAACAGCAGAACCAGCAGAAAGATCCATCTCACTCAGGCAAAAGGACAGTGTATTCCAGCACAGGAAGTGTCCTACCAAGCCCCACCTTAGCAAACCAGTGGTAGATACTAAGCTTCTGTGTAGTGGAGCAGACAAATGCCAGTGCTGGCACCCCCTCCCCTATGTACCTTAGCATAATCAGGGGAGCCAGCAGACTCCAGCTTTAAGAACCACCACAGGTTTTAGTGCACCACCTGTAGGGCAGGCATCCTCCAGCAGCCAGACCTCCATATTCTTCAGTGCAAACTGGGGCAAACAGGTATTCACCCACCATGTGTTTCAGTGTAGCCCCAGGGAAATGCAGAAAAATGCCACCTGGCCTTAGCATACACCTGACATCACTACTAAGACTGCAGATCAGAACCAGGTAAGCTGCCAGATGCCTAAGGCCTCTAGTAGTGCAGCCACCTCCCACCCTACCCCTTCAATACAGCAACATACAAGAGGGTCCCCTGGCGGGGAGGCCTCAGGGAAATGGCAGCACAAAACTAGGCAAACATCCAGGGCCTATAGCCATTGGTGCAAGAAGACTGAGACAGAGTCCCTTCCAATCTCAGAGTAGAGATCAAATTTTAAAAAAAGGAAAAAAATTAGCAAAAACAACAACAAAAAAGAATCTGACCAGAGAAAGTTATTATGGTGACAGGGAAGACCAAGACAAAAACTCAGAAGAGGACAATAATGTCAAAACAGCTATAGGCAAAACCCCACAGAAAAATGGGAAATGGTCTCAAGCCCAGGAAGAATTCACGAGAGAGATCAAAAAGAACTTAAAAATTATATGAGAGGTGGAAGAAAAATTGGGAAAAGAAATGAGAACGATGGAAGAGAATTATGAAAAAAAGAGTCAACAGCTTGGAAATGCATAATGTATTCTTTTTTCCTGTTTACCACTGGAATTATCTTAAAAGTGTTTTTTTATGCATTTAAAGAAGCATATCTTCACATAAAGGTTGAAAAAGAAACTTAGAGAAATAGAGATTTTTGCTTAAACCTAGGCAGTAGAATTCCTTTGTTTATCCTTACATGCTGTATAATATCCAAGATCTTTACAAAATGATCAACACATGTTGTGCAAGAATAAATTACTTAGTTCCAGACTAAGGACTTCGTTTCATCTAAAAACACTCCTCTGGACTTATTCAGAATCAGCAAGGATTCTAACTATATCAAATTTATGATACTGGGAGCTATCCATGCAGCTGATCTGCCCTGCAGAGATTTGAGACAGACCTTCTTCATGCTGCCTATATGAGTCTAAGAGTTGTTTGGGTGTATTAGGCCTACCAGGCACAGTTTGTTAATGAATTTATATTTATGGTCTCCAATTATTCTCTGTTACTACAAATTACATCAATGGGTCTAGAAAGGAAAAATAATTAAATATTTTTTAAAAAACCCTTATTGGAACCTCATGCCCTGGAATTAGAAACTGACTAGTTGTTTCTTCAGGTTTCATATCATAATTTCATTTGTTTACACATGCTTAGTGATCATGACTGCACATTTTGGTCATATAAAGGTGGTCAATCTTCCAATACATGTTTTGTATTTAATCATCATTTATCATTTATCTTGAGCACATTTTGTGTGTGTTTTAACATAAGAGGAAATTAGTACATTATGGCCCTCCTCCCACCCACCTCCATGAGTAGGGAAAACATTAATGAAATGGAGATAGGACATAAAAAATCTTTTTATACAAATGAATCATTTTCAGTGGTTTAGCTTGCCATTAGCCCCCTTGAAGTATTCAATCACACAGTATACTAGCATAAAACCATCTTTAGTTGATGAAGTTCAGAGCTACCTACAGCAGTCTGTGCTATTATAACTTACAAATTACTTCTAAGTGAGGCTCTGGAATGATCAAGTGGTTCTCTGGAGGAGAAGGGTAAGTCTGGTGCTAAAACGTCAAGTCAAATGTAGCCTGATTCAGGTAAGACCTCAGTCTTTTTCTGCCACTTAGGAAAAACAATTCTTCTATTCACAGATGCCTAAAGGATATGAAATGCCTTTGCACATACACATTAAACAAAATTGCGTTGTTCTAAATCACAACCTGAATAATGGAAAAAAATGCTTTAGAGGAGAAGAAAACTTGGATGAATTTGTGTTTGTGTGATGAAGTCTTCTAGAGTGAAATTATTCTAAACTTTAATTTAAAAGGATCCTGATAAAATATGTCTGATAATATTAGGCCTGGTCTAAAAGTCTAAGCAGAACCATGTTGCTAAACTAATGCCATCAAGACCTCCTATTTTAGAGCTGCCATCGATACGATGATTACCCCTAAGAAGGCAAGAAGAGAGAACCAAAATAGTATCAACTTTCTCCTTTTAAGCATGCAATCACCAGGTGGATGACTAGATGACCTCTAAGAAAACCACCAACCAAATAAAAACTAGAGCCCAGTAAAACTTCAGCATTACTTGCATTTACCCTATAGTTAGAAGTAAGATTAAGCATTAATTTCAGATGCTGAAAACAGGATTTTGTTGTCATTGATTTTTTTCCTTTACAGCCTTCCTTCCTTTTTCCTTCTTTACTCTTTTAAATATTTTCTTGTTTTCTTCTTGCCTTTCTAATTTTATTCTCTCCTTTGGGAAAGCTTTCAAAACTCCTTTTATTTAAGCACATAATACATGGGAATTAGAATCATTAGATTAGAAAGGACAGCATTTTCTCATCAGTTATGTTCTACGATAACACTCAAAATTCACCCCAAGATGATAGAAATGTAATGTCGTATCTGCTTCATGACATTAAATTTCTTTATTAATTGGAAAGGGGCTATGTTATTTTGAATCCATATTACTTTTCCTTAAGGAAATTGAATTCAGAGGTGAAAGCAGAAAAAAATAATTGGACACACTCTGGTGGACATTGAATTACTAAACCTGAGATGATCTCAGAGTTCAAGGAAGCAATAGAAGGAGAATCCAGCCCCTATTCCCACTTCCAGAGAGGAGCAGGAAGGAAGAGTGTTTTTGTTTCTTCCCCTAAATCAGCTATGACACAGAAGGAAAACAAATTGACTTGTTGACTTGACTTGACACTACATCCAACAGGGTGTAAAACTCCAAACAAAAGGTAGTTACTCAAGGAATGAAGCCAACAAGGTGATACCAAGGAAGGTGAGAGAGGGGGACTACAAAATCAGGACACCATCCTATAAGAAAAGCATCAAGAAGGCCAAAGCTCATAATTAGTTGAGGCTACTAGGAAAAAAACAAGGAAAATAGAACCACAAAATGCAGTTGTCCTTATAATTGTTTTAAGCTTTATTTGGACAACAAAGGAGGATCCAAAAAGGTAAGAAACAAAGTAGGGTGGATTTGTTGGTGATAACTAACAAAGGAGAATTGTTTATTTGTTGTTTTCTGTTTTCTCTGCCAAGGTGAAGTCCGTTTAACCGGGAAAGAAGCAAATAAAATTCAATAAGGTGATGATTTCCAGTCAGCTGGACCCAGAAACTACATAATCAGATTCTGAAAGATGGGAGACATTACTGTGGAGCCATCAAATTTGGCAAAGATTAGAACAAAAGAGCTACCAGAAACTAGGCAAGGCATAAGTGGCCCCAGTTTTCAGAAAGAGGAATAGTGGGAACCGCAAATTCCAGGCCAGTGAACTTGACTTGGATTCTTCTGGAATGTGTTTTTTAAAGAAATGATCAGGTCAGACAAACCTTTTATGACAGTGGTTTGAAACTAGTAATATAACAATAATTATTAGTACTAACACTTATGCAGTGTCTTCACATTTACAAAGTGTTTTGCAGGGGCAGCTAGGTGGGACAGTGAATAGAGCACTGGCCCTAGAGTCAGGAGGACCTGAGTTCAAATCTGGCCTTAGACACTTGACACACTAGATGTGTGACCTTGAGCAAGTCACTTAACCCCAATTGCCTGCCCGCCCCCTCCAAAAAAAAAAGTTAGTTACAAAGTGTTTCACAAGTAGTATCTCATTTGATCCTTTTAATAGCTCCCTGAGTTATTGGTACCATTGACCCCTTTATATATAGGAAATTGAATAGCAGAATAGTGGAATACTATAAAAATAGTTTATTCAGTCAAATATATTGCATAATTTTAAGAAAAAAAAGATGAATAAATGTTCACTAGAAGATAGTACAATTAAGGGAAGTTGAAATATTATGCACAATCATTAACGGATCCATTTCAACCTAACGCAAGGGACCCACATGAGGTCCTGTGATGGTAAGTATTTTTTTTCTGTAGTTTGGATAAAGTCATACATCTTTCAAAAGTGCAAGATTACATGGGCAATTAAGGCCAGTGATAAATTTGAAGCCAGGCCCTCTTTCTACCATGCCATGCTGCCTCCTATATTTTGTTCATCATACTAAGTGTCATTTTGCAGTATTTTTTTCTTTTTTTAAAAAAAAAAAGATGTCTACATTCAGAGAAAATGTGAAATAACACCTAAGAATAGAGAATATTTAAATTATAACACAGGACATGATCCTGAAGAACCAACACATACTCTGAACAAATACAGCCTTATTATCCTATTCGCATTTATATAACTTATTTCCTTTAAAAATATGAGGGAAAAGTGTTTTCTTCCACTCCATAAATTGCCCATAAAGAATTGTTCTGGTTTTTTTTTTTTGCATTTTCGATATATTTTCCTCCCCTAATTATTCATTTCCTTCTCAATTGGCATATATTTATGTATACGTATATATATATGTGCATATATATATATATATATGCATGAGATGCTCCATTTCTGTTGACATCCTCCCTCTCTTTCAAAGTTCAGCTTAAATGCACATTCCCCTAGCAAAAAATGGCCTGTATCCCTTTGATCTCACAGCACTACTCATGTCTTCTTAACATATTTTAAGATATATTTATCTGTATACCTGAATTAGCAACTTTCTTACACACCAACAGTCAGTACAACAGTACAATAAAAATTTGAACCTCAGCTAGTATTCAAGCTTGCTCATGGGGAAAGTATCCTGGGTCTCATTTTTGTCATCTGTAAAATAAAATAAAGGATGTTACTCATGCCTTTTGTAATGCAAATGGAACTTTCAGTACAACAAAGTTTTCAAATATTTGGATTTTTTTTTTTGCTTTCATCCTTTATCTTGGCTGTGAAGTATCCACTTAAGTATTGGGTACACCAAATGATTAGAGGATTTCGTTTTACTTTTGCCAGAATATTCATAAGAACAAAGGGTTTTACATCTGGCAAAAGTAAATTACATTAAATTAATTAATTTATGTAATTAAATATACCGCAAGAGGCCAATAACATCCTCAGAGTCAGCCTGAAGTAAGGTTATTTGCTTAAGTACTTGGTCTGATTCCCAAGGACTGGAAACTACTTTTGCCTTAAAAAAAATCTTACCTAATAGCTTCCCAAGTCCCTAACCTTTCATTATTATTCAAACTAATCACTTTGGTCTAACCACTCTTACCTAGATTCCACTTTTTAAATGAATGTATACCACATGGAAATGCCTGAAGGTGTGCATCATTAATGACATGCACAGGAATTGGTTTGTCATATTCAAGGGCATTCAGTAAGTGAGAATATTGGTTAAGTGTGAAAAAGAAAGGAAGAGGGAGGAGAGGAAGTAGTAGAATCAATTGCGGAACTTGATGTACTGTTAACAAAGGGCAGGTCTAAGATGAGGTACTCTGGACAGGAAATGGAGAGAAGGTTTAAAAAAACATGAAAACACATGTAAAATATGTGTCATTTGAGATATCACTCCCTGTATGCAACAGAATAGTGATTAATATGTACTCTGCCACCTCCTCCTCCGCTGATGTCCCTGACTTTCCCCTTTCACCTGACCTTGTTGGGTTTTTTCCTGCCCTTGGAAGAGTTTTTCAGTTATCTAGGGAATTCCTGGTAAGGAAACTCCCTTTTACAAGAGAGATCTATACATTTTCTACAATTTAAGAGTCTTAGAAAATTGCCTTAGTGTTCCAAGCTTTAAGTAGGAATCTTTTGTACCAAATTGTACTGTACCTTGTCTTGTCTTTGCCAAAAGCTAATTGTGTATATTGTTAGATTTTAATGAGCAGCACACCAGTGGCAGGTAAGGAGCTACTGTGTTAGGTTATAATACCCACAAGATTACTCAGAGAAACTTGAGGTAGTCAGTTACGTTATAGGGAAACTGATTTGGATTTACAAGTGCAGGTTGGGAAATAGTACCATAGAGGTTTATACATATATAATGTTTTATGGGATAATTTATTGGTGTTTAAACTATCTCCTAGGCTGTAAACTCCAGGGAAATGGGCATTTCTTCTAAGTTTAGCATCTCTCCTGGGCTTATGTTTAGCAGAATGCTGTATACATTATTGTGAAAATATCAAAATATTTTCTCTAAATATGAATGATAAATAACTTAGACAATAGGAGGCGAAAGAGGTACAAAAATCTGGGAGGTGAGAAGCCACTGGAAATCAAACTGAAATACTTTGTAATTCTATCTAGGGCTATGAAAATCTGGGAGGCAAGAAGACAACAGAAATTAAATTGAAATACTTTGTAATTCTGTCTAGGGCTAGGAAAATCTGGGAGGTGAGAAGCCACCAGAAATCAAACTGAAATGGTTTGTGATTCTGTCTAGGACTACAAAAATCTGAGAGGTGAGGAGACACCAGAAATCAAACTGAAATGCTTTGTAATTCTATCTAGGGTCACCCCTAAATCTGTTTTTCACTTTGCTACAGATTTGCTTGTGAGTTTGAAATTCATTGAATCCTGAAAGTATTCTCCCTGAGGACCTCAAAACATTGAGTGTCCAGGTCTAAAGCATGAAAATACTACCATGGAAAAATTGTTAATATTTCCATTTTATGAAGCAGGGAAGTGACTGAAGACCAGATGTATTTCTGAGTGTAAATGAATTGGCATTGCAGTTTATCATCAGCCTCTTGAGAGTTTGGTCAGCAGGAATCAGTTCAACAGAGCCTGATCAACCCTGGAGGAGTTATTGAAATTGAGTTTCTAAAACTGCAGAACTGAGAGCTGAACCTTAAAAGCAAAGATAACTAGAAAAATTTGAGCCTCCTTTCCCACCAAATTATTTTAAATGGAAAATCTGCTAACGTTATCGTGTATTCAACAAATATTTATTATTTTCCTGCTATCTATATATACTTGGAAAGATACAAAGATGGAGAGATAGATATATCCTATCCTCAAAGAGCTTATATTTCCATATGACATCATCAGAGGAGATAATTCACAGACTTAGCAGAGCTGAACTCATCTTCTTGGATCTTCAGATTTCTATCACATGCCTAATAATTTTTCCCAATCAAAATGAATGGAGTTGTAGTTTAAAGGAAAGTTCTATCTTTCTATTAGAATTTAAATATTATTTAAAGTGGAAATTCTTAACTTAAGTTACTTTTAAAAAATGTCTATTATAACTTTACCTAAATATAATTAATTTCTTTAGTAATCTTACTTTTTTATTCCTTTAAAAACATTATTCTAAGAAAGGATCAATAGATAGCACCAGGCTGCTGAAAAGGTCAGGATACAAAAGCTGAAAGCCCATGTTCTGGTCTAGAGCACTACCAAACAATGCAGCTTTGGAATAAATTACTTTCTAATAGTTCACCCTTTCTGAGTACAGGCTATTATCAGGGGCCTCACATATGGAAACAAAATTTGATTAAACCTTCCTATAGCTGCTGCTTACTATGAGCACTGGGGGCATCTCTCAAGAAGCTGGAAATGTGCTTTACCTTTTGTGGGACAAATGTTTTGGCTCCTGGTTCTTGGAACCTAAGGGTTGCTTCAAAGATGATTGTTTAAAAAAACTAGGGGGTGCCACTCAGTGAGAAAATGAGGAGAAATTTTTTTTCCTATTTGGGGACATTTGGACTTCCAGAAAGCAGAGAGATTTCTCCCCTACCCTGTACTATGAGTTGTACTGGTTTTATGTGACTATTGAATGGTGTGTCCCTGGGGAAGAGTGACCTACCCACTGCTAAGGAAGGAGTTGAGTTTCTATCCCAGACTGAGGCCAGAGCCCCATTTTCTTCTTTTTCATTTCATGCATTCTCTCCCTTTTAATTCTAAGTAGTGGCCCAACCTAGCATTTTAAACACAAAGCAGTTGCTCTAGTAATAATTGGGCTAAGCTATTTAAATTGTAGGAAGGTCACCTTGGTTTCACCATGAGATATAAAAGGGCTGTGGAAGGGATTCTTAACACTTTTGCAAGTTATGGATTTTTTTGGACAATCTATTGAAATCTTCTTAGAATAATATTTTTAAATGAATGAAATAAAATGTGTAATATTACAAAGAAAACCAGTTATACTGAAATAGTAGTTGTCATTTTTTTTTCAAGTTCATAGATCCTAAGAGTTCCTGGTACTAGTTGTCAGAGATTATCCCTATGTTCCAAATGCCTACAAGTCACCTTCCTAAGCTCCTGACTTGGGAACTATGGAGAGGAATAGCATTTCATTTCCTTTAAATTTTTTAAGTAGAGTATGTTCTTTTAATATTTAATTTGTAGAGTTGGTTTTCATTGGATTTTATGATTCTGGAATACTTATTGCCTCATTTAATCCTGATCCACAATACCATATTTACTACTCTGTCCCACTTTCCAATCACAATTACAAGCACACATCAGCTGAAGTTTGTGATTCAAATAAAACTGTTATTCTCTTCCATCTCACAACTGACCAAGCTAGGTAAGAAAGACGCATAGGAATGAAAAGGAATACTACAAAACCAGCCAATAAAGCAAAACCAATGATATTCCAAGAATGTTTTCTAGGACCCTTTAAAGGGAAATCAACAGAAACTACATAAAACACATTCTACTCCTGTTCATGCTCCCAATGCAAGGGGGTGTGGGTGCCTATGTATGTCTTGGAGGAAATAAATAGGTTATGAAGGTCTGTCTAGATATAGCTTACAAGGGAGACAAGAATAGATATTTCTGGAATCTCCTCCCCTCACTGTTCAAGAGAGAATTTGGTTTAGGTCAGGAAAGGAAGCCAGCAGCGGAGGCTGACCACAATCATTGCTAAATACATGACATGTGGTTAGAACTACAGCACCTGAAACTGTCAAAGAATATTAACAGGCAGTTTTCAAATGAAGAAACTCCAGGTATCAACAACTATATGAAAAAAAAAAACTACAGCTTATCAATAGAGATATGCACATATGCTCTTTTCAGAGATAGGGTACCTGACTAGAACTAAATCTATCTGCTACCTTAAATATTATTGTTCCAGAGGAAATAAGTTTTAGATTCAAGCTGTGCTCCTGATCGTTATTCCTTACTAGGGAAAGTGTGCCCCAAAGTAAATATCAAAGACTTGAATTGCTTCTCACCAGATGTCAACTTTACAACAAACAAATACAGCAAAGAAATATATTTTATCCAAATTAATCCAAACAAATAGTAAACAAAAATCAGAGAAAGTATACATAGGACACTTACTACTAGACAATACGTGCAGTAACACTCCCATTAGGAGTAAGATGTCAGCTAAACCCACAGTCCAAGATCTTACCTAAGAGGAAATTCTCAGAAATTACTAGGATTGTAAGCTGGGGATAGGAATATGATCAAACTGCTGGCTCCTTTACCCATCAGCTTCTTCCCAGAGTCTTTCTCTCCCTTCAGAGTTCTAAAGAGAATGTGGAACTGTGTGTCTTCTTTCTCAAAGCTGAAAGCCAGAAGACCAGGACCTGTCTTCTCTCTAGCTCTAATCAACTCCATCCCTTATACAGGTGTGGAACATTGAATAATCAATCCCCACCAATGTAAAGAGTCTTATAAAAATGTTCTTTGAGCCACTCAATTGCATATAAAATTAAAAATTTGACCTCATATTTCAATCATTCTTTCTGTCCTTCCTTCCACCTAAAATAGTTGTCTGGGAGAGACATATTTGCTTGCAATAGAGCTTCCTATTAAATTAGCATGCTGTGTGACAGCTGGAATACTGGTTGCTCAGACTTAAGAATAGACAAGAAAGAAGTTTTCAGAAAGATGCTTCTCTCTTTGGAAAGGCAGCTACTCAATGCAAATATTTCTCTCAGTAGACAGGGGCTGGCAGAGTCAAGTATTTTGACTAAAGAGGACAATGCTAACAAGTTGACCTTGAGGGGAAGAGGAAGAAAGAAAGCAAGTTATTTAAATTTGTTTGAAGTGTCTCTCTAGTTTTGAAAATCATTCCTAAATGCATCACATGTGGTTAGAACTACAGCACCTGAAACTGTCAAAGAATATTAACAAGCAGTTTTCAAATGAAGAAATTCCAGGTATCAACAAGTATATGAAAAAAAAACTACAACTTATCAATAGAGATATGCACATTAAAGCAACTTTGAGGATTCACCTCATACCCATCATATTGGCAGACATGAAAGAAGAGGAAAATGACAAAAATTGGAAGGATTTCAGAGAAACAGACACCCTAGTGCACTGTTGCTGGAGCTGCCAATTGATTCAGCCATTCTAGAAAACAATTTAGAACTATGTCCCCAAAATTACTAATCTATTGCATATATGTTGACCTACTAACAAAGAGATTAGATAAAGAAGAAAAAAGCCTATATGCACAAACATGTTTATAACTCTTTTTATAGGAGCCCCAAACTGGAAATTAAAGGACTGCCTAACTACTGGAAAGTGGATAAACAAATTATGGTATATACGTATACTAGAGCATTATTGTTCCATAAGAAATGATGAAATGGACAGTTTCAGAAGAAAATAGGAAGACAACAAGAACTGAGCAGAAGGAAGTGAGCAGAAGTAGGAGAAAAAATTATACATAGAAACAATATAGAAGAGGAAAAATACTGAAAGACTTAAATTATTAATGTAATGATCATCATGAACCATGAGTCCAAAGGACTGAAGATGAAACATATTCCTTTATCTACTAAAATGGACCTAAAATGGAAAAAAGAGATAGATACACAGATAGATAGAGATAAGATAGGTAGGTAAATGGATAACAGAGTCTTGTTTAGCTCAAATATGCACATTTGTTATGCAACTTTCTTTATGTTTTTCATTTGGGAATGAAAGTCTGTGAGAGGGGACATGATAAGTTCCTGTAAAGATTAAAAAAAAAAACAGAGAAATAAGCATTTGTGAAATGCTCAGAAAGAATGCTATCATTTTATTTTTTTTCTTTTTAATAGGAAAACTCTCTCTCTTTTTTTTGGTGTGGGGATCTACCAACAATATCCTTTGGCACTCCAGACTATTTAATCTCTTTTTTCTCCATGGCAAATGTCAATGAGGGTGGAGAATGGAATAGGGAGGAAGGGAGTTCCACAGATTAGTAATTTTATATACATTTTTGGTTTCTGTAGCAAGCCCTTCTAGACAATTCACTGAACTCAAACTCATGCTTGTGGCTTCTATCCACAGAAGGTAGCTGCTGCCTCAAGGTTCAAAGGAGATTGCTTGTAGGTATCCACTCCTGACACTGTATAGCTCACAATCCCCTACCAGTATGCTTCCCATGAAAAATAAGCCAGTAAATACAATTAGCTATTAGCTAAAACATTTATTCAGATGTCATAGTAAAAACAATAGATGCTAAAGTTCTACCCATAATCCTGAGGTACCTCTTCCACAAATAATGGCCATGGGAAGAGTGGTTTCCAACTTAAGAGTCCTCTGATGAGACACAGATGTGTCAAATGAAACCCCAAATTCCAAAAGTGTGAAAGTCTTTGTTTTTTTGTAAATCCTCATATAATTTCTTGGGGTTCAGCATTTACTGAACATACTCCTCACTTGGGGTCCTAGGATCTCCTCCTACCCACAGCTCAAGTCTTGAATTCCAGGGCCATATGGTAGTTCACTCTTTAGTCCATCAATAGATCTTGACTCTTTTGCCAGGGGTTCCTGTTTCTCAAAGTTCTTTGGTTTTTGTTTGTTTATTTGTTGTTGTCCTTTGTTTTGTTTTGTAAAGTTCTCCCAAGCCTTTATTGAACACTGGGTTTAGCCTTTTAAAGTCCCTAGATGTATGTCTAATTTGTTTACTGAATCCATCTTGGTGTTTTTTCTTTTCTGCTAACTCAGAAGTTCATACTTTGTAAAGGAGTCATTTGGTGTGACTGAAATTTTATACTTAGTTTAACACCTTGTTGCCACTGGAAGACTTCCTAATTAAGGCTAAAACCTACAATTCCAAACTCTTAGGAGGTCAGATCCCACCTCCTTCACATCTTCATTTTGCAGTGGGTTTGCAAAGTTACATTGGGCTCACACTAAAATGAGTTGTAAGAAGAAAATTTGGAAACTCCTTTTGCTTTTTTTTCCATTTTTCATGATTACCAAGTATGCCAGCACCAATTTCAAAAAACAAAACACACACACATCCTTACAGTCAAGGACCATTTTAGTAGTGACTCAGGAGCTAGGAGACAACATAGCTCAATTTTTCGGTCAGGGCTGCTCCCCAAGAAACCTCTTATAACCTGAAAAATACAAGCTTTGATGAATAAAATAGGCTTTGCTACTTTAGTAATAGCACATCTGAGTGAAGTATGATATATACAAGATACTGAAAATTAAACTCCCAAGTGAGAGTTCCTCTCAGATTAGGTTAGTAGTAAGTGTTATTGAGGCCAAATAATAGCCAAGACTGGAAAAAAGTGTTATTCTGTTCCTTTTTCGTGGCATCACATTTGGTTTACTTTCCTGAGCCACTCACTGAACTAACCTAAACTTCCAAAACCAAGATAAAACTCCAAAATAATAAATCCCCACAATGATTCAGGCAAAAAGATCCTGAGGCAGGCTACTGTTTATAATCACGAACAAAAACCCAAACTGTGTTTTTCTCTGATGAAGAGTAGTGCAATCTGGCTTCTTCTGTCAGATAAAAAGCAAACAAGGCTGGAATTACTGAAAAGCTGCTAATGACCTCGACGTAATTCTTTGTACTCCTTGCTTCATTAGCCCATTCCATTCCGTATGATTCGTGCTGAGTAGTGATCTCTACTAACCCTTGCCGCTTAGGGTTCTTTGAGTAATTCATCTGTAAAGACAATTTGACCCATCCTAACCCCCAAAGGATTTTCAAGTTTGTTGTAATCATTAAAGATTAATTAAAAGCATTTTGTAAAACTTAAAAGTCATATAAATATTACTGTTGTCATTATGCTTCATTATAATACATTTCATAGAATCTTTAAGCCAGAAAGTATCTTACAGGCATTGCTCATTTTGTAGATGTGAAAACTTAGGCTCAGGGAGAAAGAGTAATTTGCCCAACGTCTAAAGTTTAGGGAGAAGAGCCATGTTTAGAATCCAATTTACTCACAACTAAGTTCTCTCTTTATGCCAGAAAATCTCTAGTTTTCTTCTCTGACTTTTGTAGAATCTAATTTTTGTCATACCTCCAGACAGATCTCAGAAAATCAGATAATTATAAATACGAAACAAGACAGATTTTTAAAAAAGAAATTAACTTTAAAAACACTGATTTCATTTTAAGAAATGAGTTCCTTCTTTCCTCTAAATATTATCACTTATTCCAGAGAAGACTGATTTACCATGTGGAAGCAAGACTTTAAAGTTTTTTTTTTAAATAAAAACTGAGATAATAATATAAGAGCAAAAAGGAGGGATCATCATATCATCATTAAGCTAAGGCTTCTCAACCAATATAAACACAGTAATGCTCTTTTATGCCATACTTCATACTTTTCCAGTCAGATTATTTCACCTTTCTACATATATTTCTCATCTTAAAAAACCAAAGGGATGGGCAGGCAGTGATAATTTGCCCAAGGCATTTTAAATTAAAGGCAGTTGCCCAAGTAAAGCCATTTGCCTATAGTCTTTCTTTGTTACACTAGGAGAAGGAAGAAGATAAACAATTGAGTTGACCTGACTATCCCCCAACTCCTGTGGCTCCCTCTTACTTCTAAATTCAAATACAAACCCCTCTGTTTGCCATTTAAAGTCCTGCTAAACGTGGTTCAAACCTACCATTTCAGCATTATTTTACTTTACTCCTCTTCACATATTCAATAGACCAGGAGCATTGTCCTTTTTATTGTTATTCACACGTAACAACTGTTCTTCTATGTCTGTGCCTTCCACAGCCCTTATGATATTTTTAATCTTTCTCTGTGGTAATATATGCCATTTTAAATGATGTGAGGTAGAACTTCAGAGTACTTTTAGTTCTCATTTCTCCATTTTAGTGATTTGAAACATCTTTAATATGGTGCTTATAGCTTATATTTCTTCTTTTCAAAACTGCCCATTTATATCCATCTTCCATTATCAGTTGGGGAATGACTCAGTCTTATAAATTGTGATCAGTTCTTTATATATCTTGCAACAAAGACCTTTAGAAGAGAAACTTGCTAAACAGATGTTTTTCCAGAAATTTCTTTTTGTAAAAAAAAACTAATTAATTTTTATGACAAAAAATTGTCCACTTTATTTTGTGATTCTTCCCTTTTTACTTTTCATATTATGCACTCTTCTCCATCCATGAATCTAAAATATAATTTCTTCCTTGCTCCCCTAATTTGGTTAAGATGTAATCTTTTATATATAGGTCATATATTCATTTGGGGCTTATTTTGCTGTATGATGTGATGTTTTGATTTAAACCCAATTTCTACCTAACTGCTGTCAGTTTTCTCAGCAGTTTTTGTCAAATAGTGAATATTTTCCCCAGGAACCAGGATATTTGGTTTATTGATGATAGCTGTATGTGTTTGCTTCTATATATGCTGTGCACTTAATGTGTTATGCTGATATTTTTGTCTCTGTCTTTCTCTCTCTGTCTCTGTGTGTCTCTCTGTCTCTCTCTCATTTCCAGAAAGGCTTCAGCTAATCTTATCACTTCCATTTGAATTTTCTATCTCTATAAAATCTAGGTGTATTGATTGGTATAGCACAGCACTGAATAAATGAATGAATTAATTTAGATATTATTATTTTTATTATTGGCTCCATTTCCTCATTAGAAATGAATGTTTCTCCAGTCATAGACACCTATATTTCTTTAAAGAGTGATTTACAGTTGGAGTTCCTGGATGAATCTTGGTAGATATACTCCTAAATAATTCATAGCTACTTGAGCATAATTAAACCCAGAGGAACTTATGAAGTTACTAAGGAAGAGAGCATTGCTAGTGATGAGATGACCAACCAAAATGTCACCTTAGTGTAGTAGTATAGCCTCTAGGTAGTACCATATTGTATTTTTATCTCTGCCCTCCTCTCTCCTTTCCCTCTCAACAGAAAGGGGAAAAGTCATATTAGACTGCTCAGTCTCTGCCTCTTGAGTTGGCTGGGGCAGAACTTTATCTTCCATTCTATACCTTCACTCTTGTTTCCTCCTTTTCCTCTCTCCTAGGGTTAGCATGTACCCATAAAATGGAAACTGAGACCAGATTAAAAATTTGAATTCAACAATATAATATTTTCAGGAAATGCTATAAAAATAAGAAATACAGACAAGTATAAAATAAAGGCTAGGAGTAGAATTTATTATGTAAAAAAGGCAGGGAGAGTAATCATGATCTCAGAGAAAGTTAAAGCTACAATAGATTTAATCAAAAAAGAAAAAAAGGGAAACTACACTATGTGTCAGTCATATTAATCAATAGTTTTAGACCACATAAAATAACTACAGTATAAAAATTAGAATATATCTGCCAAAACAGAGGAACCATATGAATATAAATACAAAACATCTTTTACAAAGTTAGACCTAAATAATTGAAGCAATTTTTATTTGCATGGGTAGGTAAGGCTAATATAATAAAAAATTACAATTTTACCTAGCTAATCTATTTATGTAATGCCATCCCAACTAAGTTACTAAAAATTTATCTTACTAAGTCAAAAAACAGGGTGCATTTGGAAGAGCAGAGGGTCAGGAACTCCAAGGAAACCAGCAAAAAAAAAAAGATGTGAAAGAACTAGATTCAGTAGTATCTGACCCTAAACAATATTATAAGTTGAATACAGTGTTGAAGTGTAAAATTGATACTACTGATTATTTTAAATTATTTTTTCCTGTATAAATAAAATCTATGTAGCCAAGAAAAGAGGGAATACAGAAAACTTTGGGAAAAAAAAACAATCATAGACAATCTCTCAGACAGAATATGTGTGGGTCATAATATTGTTGTGGTGTTGGAAATGATGAGTTGGTACATTTAGAAAAATATGGAAAGACCTGGACTTATGAAGGAAGCTGCCATCTACCTTCACAGAAGGAAATGACAAGTGGAAATAAGCATAATGCAGTCATATATATGTGTTTGGATGTATATGTATATATATGTGTGTGTGCATGTTTATGGCTATCTGTATATGTGTATATTATTACATGTATATATAGATATATGTATATGTGTGTGTGTGCATACATATATATCCATACTTAGTTGTAGCCTTCTTGGGGGGAGGGGTCAGAAATAAAGTAAAAAGTGCACAGTAGAGGACAAAAGAAAACCTACCAAGAAGCAAAGAAGAAATGGACAGCTTTGAAAATAATATATAGTGTTTATCATATAGGTTTTCTTGAGATGGAAATGTATTGCTTTGTATTGAATCTTCTCTTATGTTATCCTTTGTACATGGTGTTATTTTTTTTCCTTTTCTTATTTTGTATTTAAGTTTAAAGGAAATTTAAAAACTAAAACAAGAGTTGGCATGAAGGAGCAGGGAGAGGACAAGGCAGCCAGGCCAAGAGACTACAACCAAGAGAGATGTCAAACAGACTTGTGATCTCAAGGGGCAGTCCTCATATTCTGTTCCAATTCTGCCCTTGGGAGTTCAGCTATGAAAAATAGGATAAAACGGGTCATAAAATATGTCCCCAGGAGGTCTCTTTGACCACCAAACCAGGAGTGAAATCCTAACATATATTCTGGAAACATGAAAACCTGGTCAGAACTGCATCACCCTTAAGCACATTAGGGCAACACTTATAGTTCTACTCGGCATAACAATATAAAATGAACTCCCTATGTAGATGATTCAAGATTAACAACAACAAAAACAGGCAGGGAAAGATCACTGTAAGAGGGAAAGAAAATCTCCCAATGCTGTCAGCGAGGGGAAAAGAGTGGCTGAAAAGAGCACTCTCAGCCTCTCATCTGCTCAGCCAACAGAGATGTCTGTGTGGAAGGTGCTTCTTTCTGGTAGCCAATGACTCCCTTCAATGCACAACTGGTCTCCCTCAAATAGTATCTCCTCTCTCTGTGCCAACTGTCTCTCAGTGAACCCAAGCTCTTTGACATCCCCCATACCTCTTCCTCTCTTAGCCCAAATGCCACTCAGCAGCGATAAAATGATGTGTCCTCTAGAGCATCGAATTCTTCTGCCTGATCTATGAATTGAACTATGTATTCTGACTTCTTTTCACCATTCTTTCTGAAGCTCCTATTTTCTCTCTCTATAGAATTTAAAAGGATAGTTATACACAGATATGATTTTTAAAAAATTCTCACTACTTTTGCCAAATACTTTTTTTGGTTAAAATGAAAGTACTTAAAATGGTATTTATACTGAAGCAATTGATATTTAATGGAACTTTGCTAAGTAGTCACTGGGAATGATAATGGGAATGCTGGAAAAAAAAATTAACTTCCATAGAGGACAATATTTCAAGGAAAAAGCAGACACACTCAAAGTGGTCCTGAAGTTTTTTTCAATTGCATGACTAAGGTCTAGTTCAAAGGTTACTGTATCTGACGAATAAATCCATTAAGAAATTGTCAATGAGGAAAATGTTTTATTCACTTTACTTTGAGCCTATAGAAGAGAAAGCTTTGATTATCACTGAATAAGCTAATGGTCTACTATCTGATACACATAGAACAAATGACTTAATCGTTAGAACAGATGCTTCTGAGCTTGCAGTCATAGATTCAAATCCACTTGGGAATTTTAGTCCTGTCATTAGCATATATTGATTTCTCTGATTAGCTAATCACTTAATTAGGAAATAGATAACTCTTGCAATTAAACTGGTTTTGGAAACAGCTTCCCAAACTTCAAAAGAGAATTATTGGTCATATTGCATTACTAGAGGAAAATGGATTTGTTTTTGGCATCATACACATTTTTTTTAATAATTCACATAAGAACACAAAGAGAGATAGCAGAGTATAGTGGACTGTGCTTCAAGACAGAAAGAACTAGATTTATGTTCTGTCTCTGACACATACTCACTGCTCCTCTCTGGGCCTTCATCTCTCCATCTATAAAATATGCACTTTGAATTACATGATATCTAAGCTTCTCTGCAGTTCTAAGTCTATGATCAGATAATACCTTAATCTGCTTTAAATAGTTCATGATTATCAGATGTTCCTCAAGGCAACACTCTAAGATTTTAAATTGAAGACTAGTTATGAACCAGCACTGGTGAAATCAATTCCTTGGCCTGGAGATTTTTAAATCAATGAATTCACATGTAGACCTCTTCCCAAATAGCTATATGTGTGTATGAATGCATGCATGCATGTATGATTGTGTGTGCAGTGTGCATGCATGTATAAATGCATGGTGTTCATTGTTACATGTGTACACAGTATTTGTATGTGTGCATATGTTATACAGGGTGTTCCTAAAGTCTGGACACATAAGCAAAAATGCACATTTTTAAGAAATAAAATGAATGAAATTTTCAACATTTTATTTAATTGGAATATTAACAAATAACATTTTCAATATAATTTCCATCATTTGTAATGCAAAGGTTGATGCACTTTGCAAGATTCACATGAACTCCATGCAATAACTCCACATTGCCATCAATTTTCCTATGTGTCCAGACTTTAGGGACACCTTGTATATTGTACACATGTGTGCATGTGTATATATGTAAGTGAATGTATATGTATATTCATATATATGTGTACATATATATATACATGAGAGAGAGAAAGAATGAGAGCAAGAGAGAGAGGGAGAGAGAGAGAGTGAGAGAGGGAGAGGGAGAGGGAGAGAAAGAGAGAGAGAGAGAGAGAGAGAGAGAGAAAGAGAGAGAGAGAGAGAGAGAAAATTGAAGCAGGTATGGTAGAATTGATAGAGCAGTTTTAGGAGCAGAAAGATTTGGATTCAAGGCCTCACTGAGTGTACATCACCCTGGACAGGTCATTTAACACTTCATCCAACCCTAGTTCTCCAGACAATTCTCTAAGGCAATTCTCTAAATTGCAGAGAAGGTACTACCCCATATGGTAATGGGAGTCTCCTCATCCAAGAAGGTCCCTGTGCCAAAGAATTCACAGGTCCCTCTTTATCCCAATAAGGTTGGATTTTGTAACAAACTAATGTAACGGGATTTTCTAAATATAAAACTTGAAAAAAATGACCTAGAAGAGATTATTTTAGTGCTGTTTCTTATACTGGCTTCGAGTTTATAATTCATCAGATTTTAAAATGCCAAGAAATTAAAATGACTTTTGTTTTCTGCTGAACTTCCCTGAAGAAGCAGTGATACATCTCATTACCACAATGGAGAAATGTTTTCCTGAAGCACAATGAGAGAGGCCTTGAGTTACGTGGCTCCCTAGAACAATTAAGCTATCATTTGTATTCCCCAAAGGACCTCCTGTTTTACAAATAACCCTGCCACAAGGGGAGGGGTTGAACATCCCAGTTCAAAGATAATGGATGGCACATTATGTAATGCTGTACCGTATGAATAAGATATAAGGAAATGGTTCCCTTAGTCAGCCCAATAGGTCTGTGCAACAAACCCAGAGGCCCTTTCTCCCCCAGTGAGCTCCATCAACCTCTTTACTTCATGGCATTACCAAGCAACTGGTTTAAAACAGCACTTCAAGAGCTCTTTATAAACAAGAATTAAGTGAGTCTGTTTCATTTAATTTCATTTAATGTAAGTGAGCTTCTAAAATTGCTGCGTGCCTTAGCTGTAATGCAGAGATTGAAGTCAGGTTGGCTGATTCATGGCTCACTGTTTGAAGTGGGCTCTTTCCTTATCTGGCACTGTGCAGGCTTCAGAACAGCCTGGGGAGACGGCCTTGCTCATAAGGCAGAGCTTCCGGGAGATTTTTGTCTGTTCTTCTCCTAGGGGAATGGAGTCCAGATAAGCAGCATGGCATGGACCAGAAAACAAAGCTGGAACTTGTTGCCAATCAAGGAAGTCTGCGGGACAGGAAAGTCCCAACGTTGTTTCATTGGTGAATTTGACTTTCTCTTCCCTCATCTATTTTTAATTGAAAATTATCCAAAAATGCCTTATCCCAGAAACCAACATTTCCTTAATGCTGTCCTTCTTAGTTCCAGTTGAGTTGTTTAAAAAAAAACACACATAAAATAAGCATTAGTTGCAATTAGAAAATAAGAGAAACTGGCTATATTTTGTCATCAGGACATCCATGGGAACCCCTGCCTGTATTCTTGTGTTATCTCTTTTCTCTCTCTGTCCTTTCTCATCTGTGCCTCTACTTTGCTATTCCTCCACCCCCACCTGTCTTCTCCCTCCTCCCCCCGATACAGATACAGCAAGGCATAATGAATAAAGAGTCAAGCTCAGGACCCGAAAGACCTCCATTCTAATGTCTCCTGGTAGCCAGATAGACTTCCCAACACTATAGGTTGAAAAACAGGTGGATTGGGAGAGGGAATGTCTTCCCTGGGAATTCTTTTTACCAATTAAATCCTTGCTTTAGACAAAAACAAAATTCTTTTTGGATAATCTGTTTTTCCACTGTTCATGGTTGCTCACTATGATTGTCTCTGCTTTCTATCAAATTTAAGAAATACTAGGGATGTGATGCTCTAGAGGAGTCTTGGAGGAGGGCCTAATGAGGTACTTCACATACTCTTTCCCTCCTGCTAAATATCTTAAGTGGTTTTCCTATTCTAATCAGATACTGAGCTGCTGAATACAGGTAACCTAAGGTCATATAAGCTTCTACCTCCCTCTCCCCTCCCCCACTTGCCATGGCAATGTGCCCAGGCCATAGTATCAGAAGCCAGCGGTGCAGTACCTCTTAGAAGGAAAGCAGAGAGGAGAGGCAATAAACAATAAATGAGAGACTTTGCCAATGTACTCAAGAGAGGCTGTCTGAATGGCTTAAACACTTGAGAGAGCAACACTATTAAAAATAAGTTGGCTGAAAGTACATTGCTTTCCCTGTTCTGCGATGTTTTGCCCAAAGAACCCTCCAAAACACAGGAAGAAAATAGGAAAACAATACACTCAAGGACACAAAGTAGAACTGTTCTTTGAACAATTTACCTCCTTTCCGAGAGTTTGAGTACACCAATTAATATATGCAGCAAATAAGATTCATATATAGTAACAATAAGTGGGCATTCAGAAAAAGCATTATAGTTCTTACAAATTAAGAAAAATTAAAACAAAGGACTTAGAATCTAAAGGTCAGATTCGTATTGGAAAATTCTACATATACAGCTGGACATGATTTTAGGGATCATCAATTCTAATCCCCTCATTTACAAATGAAGAAAATAATTGCAAAAATTATGAAGACAGGAAATGATTTGCCCAGATTCAGAGATGTAGCAAGTAAAAGAACTGGGGTTTGAACCCAGACCCTCTCATTGCCAAACCAGAGCACATGCTTTTGATTACAGCACTCCTCTGTGCTCTTCTCCTACCTCATGTCTCTGGATCATGGTATATGGGGATCAGAACCACTTTTCCAATCTTCCAAAGTCTTACATTTTCCAAAATGACCAAGATGTCATGTCCACAACCTTATTCTCTCAGTGTAGTTCGCCTTAGAAAGGGATTCAGAGGAAAGCAATTTGATTCAACTAATTTGCACTCCTACTTAAAGAAATGGTAGTCCCACATTTATTTCAGAAATGTACCCATTTTTGAAAAGAATTTTTCTTAAACTAAATTTATCTCTACTTGGATGAAAAGGGAAGATAATCACAGTATGACCTTAGGCAAAGTTATAAATTCACTGGAACATAGTATCTTCATCTGAAAAAAAAAATAAGGGGTTCAGATTGTATATGTATAGCCTATATCAGATTGCTTGCTGTCTTGGGGAGTGGGAGGGGGAAAATATGAAATTAAAAATCTTATAAAAGTAAATGTTGAAAGCTGTATTTACATGTAATTGGAAAAATAAAATACTATTAAATGGAAAAAATAAGAGCTTTGGACTAGATGGCCTCAAGCAATTTAATCTACTCTTCTAAAGAAGTCTCCTGTTCTTCTTAGCAACTTGGGCTTTCTGCTGTATTGTGAATGTAACATTCACGGGCCTACAGATAGTTAAATAGATGGATAGCTAAATAGATAGCTAGAGAGACAGAGAGAGAAAAACAGAAACAGAGATATATAGAGAGATATGCATATATATGTGTATGTATATGCCTATATGTATAGACATGCACATTTATACACATACATACACAGAGATACATATGTATGTCATATCTGCATACACATATATATATATGTATATATATATATATATATATGTGTGTATACAAAATCTCCATTATTTGTATGTAAGCTCTCTGTGGCAAGAAATGTTTTTATACTTCTTTTAATCTCTATATCTTAGAACATTTCCTGACACATCATAAGCACTTAATGAAAGCTTATTAATTAATTGAAATAAGTAATGATAATCATTAGATTTGGAACTGCAGACTAAATGAGACAAGACAAAACTGTGCTGATCTCTAAGGTACTAGGCATCTAGAAGCTGGAAAAAAAAACTTGTTGAAATGCCCATGTTCCTACATGTGTGAGCAGGACTGGAAAGGAAGTAGAACAGTCTGAATATGAAGTAACAGTTGATAGTTTAGGTAGATGCTGACTATTCTAGACCAATCCATCTTGCTTCCCCTTCTATTGTCCATATTTGTATGTTCCTGTGTAGATCAGAATTCTCTTACCTTACATAAGTAAGGAAGAACAAAAACACAGCAGGTTTCATTGGGGAAGATTTTTCATAAAATAAGATACCCCATTTATATCAAAACATTATAGTATTAGTATGAAAGTTTTTCTTAACATGATAAAAAAAAAGTATTGGAATGCAAAAGTAATCACTACAGATAAAGAGACCTATTAGAGGAATTCCATCTAAGTAGGATTGTCTATTTTATCTATTACTATTCAACATAGTTACAGTAATATAGGAGATAGAGAAAAGAAATAAATTAGACAAATGTAACAAAAAGAGGTTAAAATATTTCTATTTGGGGATGGCGTAATGATTCATTAAGAAAAGAGGCTAAAAATCGACAGTTACTAAATAAACTATGTAGAAAATACCCTAAATCCCAAATAATTAGATAAATGAAAATTAAAGCTATTCTAAGGTTCAATCTCATACCCATCAGATTGGCAAATATGACAATAATGAAATAACAAATACTGAAAGGGCTTTGGCAAAACAAATGTATTAATGCATTGTTAGTGGATCTGTGAATTGGTCCAGCCATTCTAGAAAGCAATACAGAACTATTGCTCCTAAAATATGCTCCTCAAGTTACTTTATGCAGATCCTTTGTGCTACAATCTAAACCCAAGATATCAAAATAAGGAAGGGACCTAAATGTACAAAAATATTTATAATAGTTCTTTTCATGGTACCAACAATTAGAAACTAAGAGGGTACCAACTTATTGGGAAATGATTAAAAAAAGTCATGGCATGTGAATATAATGAAATATTATTTGCCATAAGAAAGGATAAAATGGACAATTACAGAGGAAAACGAATCTATGAAACAATACACACCAAAGTGGGCAGAACATGGAAAATAAGTTATACAATGACAACATTATAGAAAAGAAAAACAACTCAAAGAGTTTTGAACTTTGCTCAATGAAAGGATAAACAATAATTCCAGAGTACTACGGAAGAGACAAATCACTCACTTCTTCCTGCCAAAGAGGTAATATTCTTAAAATGCAAAGATATACATACCTTTTCAGATATGGCCAATGTGGGAATTTGTTTTGCTAAGTTTATGTTAAGGATTTTATATTTTGCTTTGTTTCTTTTATTTGGTTCAATTGGGGTATATGACAGTGTGAGCTGCAGACTACATATTCATGTCAAGAAATATTTTTTTAAAGTGAGTTAAAAATGTTTCCTATAATATAGAGGTATGCAAGATAAATCTACAAAACACTTATTTTAACATATCATTAACCTAAGCCAAAAAATGGGAAAAATGCTATTTCTTATAAAAGCAGAATGGATCACATAATTGTATATCAAGCCATTCATATAAACACATGCAGAGTCAACGTAAAAATCTATAAAATAAACTTAACTTATTTGAAGGAATAATTATAACTTTACAAAGATTTCTAATGTGCTTGACTAGGTTGCACCAAGACAGTAAAAATGGCAAAAATTACCCAAATTAATGAAATAGATTTAATGGAATACCAACAAAAATACCTCACAAGATTAAATAAAGTGAAAGAATAGGAAAGAGTATCAAGAGGATGTTTTGTTTCTTTTGCTTTTGTTTATTTTTGTTTTTAATGAAAAGGATAATTTTTGCTGCCAGATTTCAAATTATCACATAAAGCAGCAATAATATCAAACTATTTACTACCAGATTAAAGAAAATAGCTCAAGGAGCCACTATGAATATTTTAGCACCAGAACTACTAACATTTAATATTCTAGTGTTTGATAAACATAAGATTATTTAAAAATTTTTAAAAAGAGAATTCATTAAAAATTTTGGGGAAATTGATTAGCGGTATAGTGAAAAAATGTGATTAGTTACATATCTCACACTGGGTATTATAATGACCTCCAAAAGTATCAGTTCAAAAAAATTAAAGAAAAATGCAATTAATTTATTATGTTATTATATCACATTATATAGTTATTATATTTATTGAATAAATATAAATATTACAGAAGACAAAGTATGTTAGTTTATTATATAAAAATGAAAACTTATTCAACCAACAGTGCATCTAAAAGAAGGAACAAAAGAACAAGAATAAAAGGATATTTTTAGTAATTTTATCAAACAAAGCATGACATCGTGAATAGAGAACTCACCTTGCAAGCAAGAACCTGGGGTTATTTTCTAGCCACTGAAGGCTAATCCTTCTGCAAATTTAAGCAAGTTGCTTAAAGTTTTGGTGCTTAGGTCTGGCCTGGAAGATTCTAGATGGCAGAGAAGGTGTCAACCTGCTTTCATGAAGGTAGTTCCACCATCAGGCAGTTTCCTATCACAGGTTCAGTCTCTATTCCTATTGCAAACAAAAGCTGAAATTCATCTTCTATAAGGAATTGAAATAAATGTACAAGAGAGATAGATCCACTTCTAGATAAATGACCAAAATATTTAAACAGATAATTCTTGCTAAAAGAAATGCAAATTGCAAATATTCATCTGAAATTTGTTTCTAATTGTCAAATGAAGAGCAAAATGCCAATTAAAGCAATTCTGATTTATCATCTTATGCCCATTCAATTAGCAAAGATAGTTAAAAATAGTTCAGTCCCACATTGTTGGGTTGTAGAGAAAAAGCTATTCTACTATCCATGTGGAAGATCTATATGTTGGAGCCATCATTTTTGGAAAAGAAGGAGTCACTTTATAAAATGAACTACAAAGGAGTTCATGTATTTTTTGTTTTTATTTTTTTATTTTTTTAATTTTTATTTTTTTAATTTTTAATTAATTAATTAATTTTTAGTTGAAATTCATATATTTTAACCCAGTGTTTCCACTAGAAGCATTACATCATAAAGGTGTTATTTAAAGGAAAAATAAAATGAAAATATTTTTAAAATATCCAGAGCAGCTTTGTTTATAATAACAAAAAGAATTTAACCAAATGATGTTTCTATTTAATCAATCAATCAATATTCATTAAGCTCCTTTAGTTTACCAGGCACTGTGCCAAGTGCTAGAGTGACAAATGCAGAGAATGAAACAGTTTTTACTCCCAAAGAGATTATATTCTATTAAGGGCAACTACCTATACATAAATGATATAGAACATAAATATAAAATAAATTTATACCAAGCGTGTAAATATAAGTAATTTGGCAGGGAGAGCATTTTAGGTTAAAGAGACCAGGAAAGTTTCTATGAAGAGAAAGCTATTTGTGCTACATCATAAATGAAGAGAGAAGATACTGGGAGTCAGAGTTAAGGAGGGTGTGCATTCCAGTCTTGTAGAACAGCCAGTATACACGCTGAGAGATTGGGAGAGCCATGTGTGAAGAACAGAGAGAAAGCCAGCTTCACGAAATACAGGAAGGGAAATGATGTCCAACGAGGTGGGAAGAGGTTGAGGCCAGGATGTGGAGAACTTTAAAAGCCAAATAAAGGAAATTATATTATCCCAGGCATAACCGAGGGCTACTAGAGTTGACTGAATAGGAGAAGCAGGTGGAAATTCCTAAGTCTGGGTGTGGAACCTGAGGTTTTGAGGCCCCAAGTGTCCTTCTAGGTCCTCTGGTGAGGCCTTTTGACTGAGCCTGGGTTTTACTGAACAAATCTTTTTTTTTTTTTTTTTCCTTAAGGGGATTTGTTTTTGAAGTTTGATTCAGTCAGGGGACCACATCTGAGAAACTGAGGCCGCAGGTTTCCCACCCCTGGCTTAAACGGATTGACACACAAGAAAATGTAAGAATATTAGTGACCTTGAACGCTTCGGGCAGACATGGCGCTGCTGGTGGCTGCGGCGTTCGGGCGCCTGAACCTTCTTAGCTGGGCCCGGCTGGGCCGAGCTCTGCTCCTGGGTGCCGGCGTGGTCAAACCCGCAGGCGTCTCAGCTTCTCTGCCGGACTGGCCTATCCCCGGAGGACGGCACCTCCGCCTGTCTGCCAGGCGCAGCTCTCACTCTAAGGCTGTGCCTCTGCGCTGGACTAGTGAAAGAGCCTTAGAGTCTTGTTGCTGGGCCTGTTCCCAGCTGCCTACCCGTACCCGAGCTCTGTGATGGACTACTCACTGGCTGCAGTCCTCGCCCTCCATAGTCACTGGGGTCTTGGACAGTTTATTATTGACTATGTTCACGGAGACAAGTTTGTGAAAGGAGCCAATGAAGGTCTCTTGACGCTCTCAGCCATGACCTTTGCAAGACTCTGCTATTTCAACTATCATTATGTGGACATCTGTAAAACTGTTGCCATGCTGTGGAGCCTCTGACCTCCGTGGGAACAGAAATGATCGTACACGAATTGCCTACTCTTATCACATTAACCAATGAAAATGAGAGGTAAGTAGCAATGAACTCCACAGGTGAAACCTCCCTTGTTCTCCAGTCAGGCACAGTTATTTCCACAGTTGGTCTTTATGAAGATTATATTCCAAGAAAGAGTAGATTAAGAAAATTGTGAGATTAGCTTGTGTTCCAAGTTCTGAGAGTTACTAAGTTGTCTCAGGATCTCACTGGGTTTACATCTTGCTTAACCCTTCTAAGCTGCCACATTTCAATTTATGATCTCTTAAGAATTCAGTTACTCATCATTCTGTTGTGACTGGATTTGTCCAGCAGCCCTTTCCCTCTTATAATACTTCTTATTCTTGGGAATACTGGGCAAAAGAAGACATTTTCTTAATTCATGTAATAAAAAATTTGCAAGAAAGGAAAAAAGAAAATGTAAGAATATAATTATGCCATCAAAATTTACAAATTCATGGTATGCCAGAGTTCATCTAGTCCAAGTCTCTTATTGACAAGAGAATAAATTAAAGCTAAGGGGCTAAATTATTTCACCAAGAGTATAGTAACCAAATAAAGGTCTAGAAATTTGAGGTTCCATATGACAAATATTACTTTCACTTATCATCACTTACCAGGAACTAACATGATTGCTATAAAATTATCCAAAGGGAGAGGATTCTGTGAAGATGGTCCAATACAGCAGAAAATTCCAAACTGTCAAGATTTTCCCCCACAAAAGAGAGAGAAAATGCCTTAGGGTGAACAAAGTAGGGTAAAAATAAATATAAATAAAGGCATAACAGGGTCCTCCTGGGACAATCTGAGAAGATAAGAAAAATCCCAGGATGAGGTTTGGTCCCCTGAAGAGTAAACATCTCCAGGCTAGGGTCCATATTGACAACAAGCCACAAGTCATGGGGATAACTGGGTTGGGAGGCTGCTTCAGCTCCAGCCACTAGAATGTTAATCCAGGGGATAGTGAGGGGAGTAGGGTCTCTGAACCCAGAAAGGTCAAGGTAACCTCTGCTGATGAGGAATGCCAGACCCGGCTGTGCTGCAAAGAGCAGCAGTGGTGAGAAGGAACCAGCATGTGCCCTGTGAGTGCAGAAGCAGTGGGGCAGAAAGCCCCTGGCTGTGGGCACTTACAGGAGGTTGGAAGTTTGGCTTTGGTTCCAGGCTAGAGAGGAGAATTGAAGATCTGGGGCAACAGGCACCGGCCCGCATTCCCCAGGGCTAGAGGTGATTACAAAAATTAAGCTATTACCATAAAAAATGTACAAGCAAAGGAGAAAGAATCCAACCATGGAAAGTTATTATGGGAATAGAGAAGCCTGGTGTTCATCTTCAGAGGAGGATATTGACATACAGAAGTCCCCAAAGAGTAATGTCAAATGGTCACCTGCCCAAAAAGAATTATAGAACTTAAAAAAGACTTCGAAAGTCAAAAGAGAGAGATTGAGGGGAAAAATAAGAACAATCCAAGAAAAACAAGATTATAAAAAGAAAGTCAACCAACTAGAAAAGAAGATCTACAATCTTATTTTTCTATTAAGATTTTTTATTTTTAGTTTACAACACTCAGTTTCACATGTATTTGTGTTTCAGATTTTCTTCTCCCTTCCGCCCCTCCCCACCAAGAGGGCATGGAATTTGATATATCGTCTACATATACTTTTGCATTAAACTTATTTACACAATAGTCAAGTCGTAAAGAAGAATTACGACCAATGGAACGAATCATGAGAAAGAAGAAACAACCCCCCCGCCAAAAAAAAAAAAAACACAAAAAAAGAGAGCAAATAGTTAGCCTCAATCTGCATTCAGATTCCATAGTTCTTTCTTTGGATGTTGATAGCTCTTTCCATTATGAGTGCTTTGGAGTTGTCTTTGAACCTTATACTGCTGAGAAGAACCAAGTCTATCAAAGTTAGTCATCACAGAATCAATATGTCTGTGGTTGTGTACAATGTTCTCTTGATTTTGCTCTGCTCACTCAGCACAATATCATGTATGTCTTTCCAGGTTATTATGAAGTCTATATCTTGCATATTTCTTTTTATTTATTTATTTTATTTTATTTATTTAATATATTTAGTTTTCAGCATTGATTTTCAAAAGAGTTTGAATTACGAATTTTCTCCCCGTTTCAACCCTCATGCCCACTCCAAGATGGCATATGTTCTGGTTGCCCGTTCCCCTGTCAGCCCTCCCTTCTGTCACCCCACTTCCCCTCCCATCCTCCTTTCCCTTCTTCTCTTGTAGGGCAAGATAAATTTCTATGCCCCATTACCTGTATCTTATTTCCTAGTTGTGTGAAAAACTTTTTTTTTGTTTTTGAACACCTGTTTTTAAAACTTTGAGCTCCAAATTCTTACCCCTCTTCCCTCCCCGCCCACCCTCCCTAAGAAGGCAAGCAATTCAACATAGGCCACATGCGTATCATTATGTAAAACCCTTCCACAATACTCATGTCGTGAAAGATTAACTATGTTTTGCTCCTTCCTAACCTATCCTCCTTTATTGAATTTTCTCCCTTGACCCTGTCCCTTTTTGAAAGTGTTTGTTTTTGATTA
>CM053623.1:292342185-292401327 GCA_028646595.1 Phalanger gymnotis | reverse complement strand
CTCTGCCACTTTGTGGGTTCTGCAGCTCCAGAATTGGTTCAGAGCCATTGTTTTATAGGTTTTTGGAGGGACTTGGTGGGGAGCTCACGCCAGTCACTGCTTCCCAGCCGCCATCTTGGCTCCGCCCCCCCCCAGTAATCCTACTCTTACCTGGGTTGTCAACAAGATGAGGGTGGGGGAGAGTATGTATTTTTAGGGCTTTCTACTAGCAGCTTTCCAGACTTCTTATCACAGCATGTTAAGAACTTTGATGAAAGATGACCCTAGATAGAACATTCTGGGAAATAAGGCTTGGAGGGAAGAGTGGGAAGGAAGAGAGGGCAGAGATTTAAATACTTAAATAGGAATTGTTTCTATGCATACACATCCTGTTCTAGTTTTGTGAAACTATAATATACACACTTCTTGAGGGAACGGGTTTCCTTTTTTTCTTTTATCTTTGCATATTAGTAGGTGTGGGGGGCTATGCTTTGCCTAGTGAGGATATGTGTATCCACATAGGTATGTCTATGTATAGCTCAAAGGAAGCCAAGAATAAATAATTCTAGAGTCTCCTCCCTCCATCTTTCTCCAAGGGAGACTGATTACTGCTAGGAAGGAAAGCAATATATTGAGAAAGACACTGGTCACTCTGCTCTTCTCTGAGAGAAAGGCTACCTGGGTAGAATTATACTTATCTGTTTGCTTAAATATTAATTTAGAGGAGATACTTATCAGCTTTCTTAAATTCTAGTTTAGAGGAAATAATTTTGAGTCAAGCTCTGCTCTTGAACACTATTCCTTAATAGGGAAGGAGTTCCTCAAACTATGTATCCAAGGCTTTGACCCCCTTCCCACTAGATGCCAGCTTCATAATAAACACACACAGCAAATAGCAAAAAGAAATCCATTTATCCAGACAGACAGCAAAAAAGGAGTCAGAGAAAATATATGTAAGAGACTATATCCAGATAATACAAAGAGTGAATGAACTATTCCATTGAAAGTAGGATAACTCAACTCTACCCAGAGAGAATCTCTGATCTCACCCAAGGGCAAATTTCCAGAGGTCTCTAATGTAGCAAGCTAAGAGTAAGGATCTGATAGAGTTGTCAACTTTTCTACATGCCAGTTTCTAACAAGAGTTTCCCTCTACCTTCAGAGAATGAAAAAGAGTATGAGACAGTGTGATTTTAGTCTAGAAGATGGAAGCCAAAAGACCACAATCTCTCTTTTCTCAATTTCTCACCAACTCTATATCTCTTGCAGGCATGGAGCATAGGGTAATCAGTCTCTACCAATGAAGCAAACCCCATACAAATGGAAAGTGAGACTTTAGTTACGCTTTTATGCATTATGCCTGATAGATAGTAGGTGCTCAATAAATGCTGGCTGATTGTGGCAGAGTACAGAAAGAGAGGAGACAACTTGAAAGCAATATGTTTGTTCATGTAATGCAACAAGTTGTTATCTTGAAGTAGAAAAAGTCAATATGCTTTCACAATTTGACAGAGGTAGCTCCATTCTCTTATGTCTTGTTCCTCCAAAACCGAAAGGTTTAGATTAGATCAGCATAGAAATATTATTTTTCGATTCACTATTGGTGTTTCTTTCAAAGAAAGCAAATGTTTTTAAACAAATGTTAAGAATACTTCTTAACATGATCATTTAAATTTCAGACTATCGTGTAATAAGTAGCTCATACTAGTAACTCACATTTCTATACTATTTTATATTTGACAGAGCACTTTCCTTAGAACAATGCTGTAAAGTGTCAGGATTGTTATCTCCACTTTAGAGATAAGGCAACAGAGACCCAGAGCAATGGAACGATCTCCCCAGAGTCCCACGGCTCTTCAGTAGAACACTAGCTTTTAAACCCAGGTCTTCTAATTTTGTGAAGAATGCTACAACTTCTCCATTGCACATATTCTCTTCATCAGTCAAGGCAATTTTCTCATCAGACATCTTACTGGATGTGCTTGTTTAATCATTTTTAAATCATGTCTGATTCTTTGTGACCCCATTTGGGGTTTTCTTGATAACAATATGGGAGCGATTTTGCAATTTCCTCCTCCAGCTCATTTTAACAGATGAAGAAATTGAGGTGAACAGGGTTAAGTGACTTGCCCAGGGTCACACAGCTAATAAGTGTCTAAGACCAGATTTGAACCTACATGGGTCAATACTTTCTCTGAAACTTAAAGTCTTAGGGATTTTTCTGGAGCACTAAGAGATAAGAGTGACTTGTCCAAGCCTTAGATGGCCAAGATGTCAGGGGTGAGACTAGAACCCAGGCATTCTTGGCTCTGAGATCAACTCTCTCTTCACTGCTCCACATCAGTTCTCTCTCTTAGCAGAGGCACAATTAAGATGATTGACACAACTTATTCATCATCATATAAATATTCAGTATATAAAAATTCATCAATATATAAACATCAATATCTAAGTATAAATATAAAAATATTAATATATAAGCCTAACATAAGAAAAAAGAAAAATAAAAGAAAAATGTACCCCAAAATAGATACACTTTGGATGCTGTCCACCATTTTTGTTTGAAATAATATTCTCCATTTTATATGTATTTGTTTATATCTATTTATTTTTCTACCTCAGCACTCTGTCTTAACTTTTTTGTAACACAAAAATATCTGTCACTAGAGCTCTCTAAAAATGCCAAAGATGTGAAAAGGAGTCCCCATTCTCTAAATTCTGTAAGGCCACATGGGCTTAAATCCAGCTCCACCATTTACCTGCTATGGGGATTTGAACAAATCACTTAACTTTTCTCAGCCTCAGTTTCCTTATCTGTAAAATGAAGGTGTTGAACTAGATGGTGACTAAGGTCCCTTCTAGCTCCAAAGCTATGATCCTGGATCCAAACATTTGATATTGTCATGTAATCATGCAGTTCACCAGCTGGGGCTGCCTCTTAATCCAAATTTTTAACCAGTGTTATGAACCCTTTGGAAAATCTGGTGAAATCTGTGACACCTTACTCAGAATAATGTTTATAAATGCCCAGAATAAATAACATAGGATTACAAAGAAAATCAATTCTATTGAAATATTGTTATGAAAATATACTTTTTTTTCAAGTTAATGAAGCACGGGTTAAGAAATCCTGAAAAAAATGGATTTGTTCATCTTAGTTGGAGAGAGAAAAGGGACAGAGAAGAGGGGCTGCTGAGAAAGCATAGTTGTGGTTTCCTGGAGGGAGGCCTGAACAATTATTTGTGCTTTCAGGAAAACATGTGATCCCCAAAATAGCAGTGAACAGAGGGAGCAGCTGAGGCAAGGAATTCCTGGGCCAAGATGCAGGCATGTGATTCTATGAGTCTAAGATTCCACGAAAGATGGATTGGAGATAAGAAAGGCTTTTGAAATATTGTAGGTGAGAGGTTATGAGGGCTTGAACCAGCATGGTAGCCATGTGAATAGAGAGAAAAGGACAGATAAAGAGATCTTTGGGGGAATAATCCATAAGACTTTGGATATGAGGCATGAGGGAGAGTGGGAGATGGAAGGATTTGGAGAAAAAGATAATAAGCATTGTTTGGACAGGTTGAATTTGAGATGCTCATGGGTCATTCATTTGGAAATGTCCAACATCCAATTGGTGAAATGGGAATGGACCGTAGGAAAGAAATTAGGGATGGAAGTATAAATCTGGGAATTGGGAGAATAGAAATGATCATTAAACCCGTGGAAGTTGATGAGATAACAGAGTGAGAATAAAGAGAGAGTAGAAAAAGGCCCAGGATACAAGCTAAGATGGCACCCATCCTCCTACTTCTCAGTAAATGTAAGTAACAAAGTAGGGTACTCAAAGACACTGAACTCCCATTCTGCTGGTTTGTTCATTGAGCCATCTGGCCTATTTAATTCCCACCTACTACTTGAAATATGTTATTGTAAAAATAAGTGGGACATTGAAACTAAGCAACATGAAAGCTGTAAACATAAAAACATGATGCTGAAAAATACAAATTCAAGCTCTGCAAACAATTCCCTTCACATGGCATAAACTTAAGGTGCTTGCTCAATAAATTGAAATAAGGTAAATTTGCAAATGGCTAATTCAATATTTCTATGAACAAGAATCAATAATAAAAATAAATTTCCATTTCTTATGAACATACGAACCTGTGAAGCATTCTTTTCTTCACACTCTTGAACACACATTATTAAGTTGGCTATCTGACCAGTAGTTGTCATGGATTCTGCGTTTCTCAATCAGGTCACTCCAAATTTGGAGAAAGAAAGTGTCATTTGATGTTCACTGTTAAATTGAGTGAAATGTCCTGTGTAAAGTATGAACAATATGGGCAGAGTTGTTTCTTTTCGTGTTAAAAGACAGATAAATGAGCAAGTATAGGGCATATATTCCAGGGACAGAGAGCCATCCAGTTTAGTTGAAGTTTTATGTCTGTGAAGTGGAATAGTATAAGAAAGTGACCTTGAATGCAATTGGCAGCCATGGGAGAATGTTGAGCAGAGGAGTTACATGACTGCATCTCTTCATAAGGAAGCTTATTCTGGTAACTACATAGTGAATAGTTTGGAATGAAGAAAATCACGAAGATGTGATGTGCTAGAAGCAACGGCCCAGGCAGATGGAGATGAATCAATTAACATGGAGTAGCTGGGGCTATGCCTCCAGTGCTAACATTATGATGGGCAGGATTACTACACCTAACAGGCATTCTTCTAGCTTTCACCCTCAGGACTGGCAGCGTAGCTGGCCAGCTCTATTCCCTACTCCCTCTTCTGCCCCATCTGGCAGACTCCAAAGCTGCAACCATCTAGATCTCTATTGCTTCAATACCCTCTCCCAAACTGTCTTCCCACTGAGATGGAAAAGACATGCCCACTAAGAAAATTTGCCAACTGTCCTGGGGATCTATGTCAATTCCAAGATAGGCTTGGAGTAAATAGTGATAAAGGTAGTATTCATTGATGCTATGGGTCCACACCCCCATCATCCATAGTGAAGTCAGCCCCATCCTTCTCTGGGCCCCTTCTTTGTTCTCTATTCCCAGTGACCCCTCTGCAATTCACTGCTACCACAGTGGGGAAGAAAGATGAGTGCATTTGGAATCAGAAAATGTGAGTACAAATCTCCACAGTGCCACTGACTAGTTGTGGGATGTTAGGCTAGTCACTTCAAGTCTCTGACCCTCAGTTTCTTTCCTTAAGATTAGGTAGATGACTTGTTGTCTTCCAGTTTTCATTTTACGTCTCTAAAAATCTTGCTCTCACACCCTTATACCTTCTTATCTTCACTGACAACTACTATCACAGATTTAGAGCTGGAAAGGATATTAGAGACCATTAAGTCCACCCCCCACACACACACACACCATTTTATATGTAAGGAAATTGAAATTGAGGAAGGTTAAGCTCAGGGTCACAAATTTATGAAGTATTTGAGATAGAATTTGAACTCAAGCCTTCCTGATTCCAAATCCAGAGCTTTACCACATCTCTTAGCTCTCTCTCCAAGTCTGAGTGCTCCTTCTCTCACTCTCCCTGACACAAAGAACCAGGGAGAGGAGTTGCCATACTCTCTGCTTTGCAATTTTAGACTCTTCCTCTGCCATCATAACTCAGCAACCCCTTCACCTTTCTTCCTTTAAAGCTGGCTCTATCTTAGCCATTTCAAGAATCTCTAAAATGTCAGCACATTTATAAAGCTCTCTGTAAACTTTAAAGCACAATATAAATGTTAGCTATTATTATGATCTTGATTGCTATCTTCTATGGATATCTTGGTCATTCTCTTTCCCCTTTCATCATTTTAATATCTGGTTCTCTTCTACTATCCACAAACTTCTGCTTGTTTCAGATACCCTCCCTCTTTCCCAGTTCCTCAACTTCCCCAGTGCTTTGTATTATTTGTGTGTGTGTGTGTGTGTGTGTGTGTGTGTGTGTGTGTGTGTGTGTGTGTAGTTCACATCACCAACACAGGAGTCAGGAGTAAACAGAGCTTAGATATGTCCCTTACCTCCCTCAACCCTAGATGGCCACCTGAACAACTGATTTTTTTCCATTTGCTGAAAGTTCTAGTGATAACATTAGTTAGAGACATTATAGAGAAAATCTTGTCAGGAATTGGAAGAGTTTTAAATTTTTTATTATGCATTTAAATCACCATAAAAGAGGATTCTTATATAAACAAAATAATACAAAAGAGGATTCTGTATGAATCCTTGAATCTCCATTCTATACTGCTTACTTATTTAAAAAAAATATGCCCCAAAAGTCTTTTGCAGTCTTAACTATGAAAGTTTAAAAATCTTAGGGTAGTTTTAGGCTTTTCATTAACTAAGACTTTTGGAATATCTTCTAATAATAAATTCTACATTTTTCTTGCAAAATTATTCATCTTGTCTATGTTTCCTTGAGAACTTTCTTCTCTTATGTACATTAAAAAATGTTACAATGGTCCTCTTTTTCGCATTATCACTTTTGTCAGTTTCTCCCTCCTCACGTTTATCTCCTCTCCCAAATTACTGAAAATAAGAAAGGGGAAAAATGTTATAGTAACAAATATAGTTAAACCAGCAGAATCTACACTGTGACCATGTCCAAAGATATAGGTCTCTGCAGACTTGCTATATTTTAGATGCTTGGTTGTGAGAGATGAGATAGATAATACCAATATTTCCAATTGGGAGAATTAGGTGCCGTGATAGAAAAAAAGAGTAAAGTTGGAAGGATAAACAGGTTTAGGAGGGAAGCTAACAAGAGTTGTGTTAGATATAGCATATTACAAGGTTTAAACCTTAGAACGGCTCTCTCATTCACAGGGGTAAAGCTGGGAGGTTGAAAGATGACTCAGTCCTACCTTCTCATTTTACAGATAAAGAAATTGAGCTTGTGCTTCATTGGCATAGCCTTCCACTTCTATCAAGCCTAGGGTGTCCTCCACACAATGGAGAGGCACACCAAAAATTGAAAGGTGTTTTTGACTGAATTAATAACACTAGTAGACATGTATTTAGAGCTTTAAAGTTTACAAAGCATGACATTATTTCATTTGAGCTTCATAATAGCATCGTAAAATAGATACTGGTGGTATTACCCCCTTTTTTGCAAGTGTGGCAGAATGTCATAAGCAGAATTTGAACCCAGATTTTTTTGAATTTCAGTCTAGCATCTTAGGTGCTATGGCAAGCTACATCTCAAGTCAAATCAATAACTAGGTCTGGAGATGCTATGAGCTTGCTGTACTCTGTCCTAGGCCATTTCCGATGTTTTGTAGTTAATACTGAGCAGCACAGTTGATGAAGACTGTTGAAATGTCTAGATACTAGAGCAGGGAAACTGAGCTGGTGAAAGGCTTTGAAGTCATGTTATGCGGAGATCAGATTAAAGAAACTGAAGATAACTAACCTGGAGAAGGCAAGCCAGTGGGGACGATATAGCTGTCCTCAAGTATTTGAAGATGTGTTATCTGGAAGAGGATTTGACTTTGTTCTATTTGATACCAATGGGAAAATGATTGAAGTTTCAGAAAGACAAATTCAGGCAAAAAAACATTCATTTTAATCCTCATGATTAAATCTATTGAAGAGCTCAAGAGTTCCTACGTTCTCCCTCACTTGTCAGGATTATTTGTAGGGTGTGTTGTAGAAGGGATTCTTGTTCAGGTAGAGATTAAACCTTTTGCTCTTTGAAATCAAAGTCTCTCCTGGCTCTATAATTCTGGGCTTATGTGACTCTGGAATTTCACCTGCTAATACAATGCTCTACTCCAAAAACCTCAACAATTTATAAAGCAGAATAGTTATTGTAAGTCTTGCTTGAGTAAGTCATGGGGGAAAACATACTGGTGAGCATAGTTCTGGAAAATAAGAAAACAATTGTTTAATATTTCATTAAGACAATAAGACAATTTGCCATGTGCATGACTACCACCCCCACACTACCCCCACATGTGAATTAAGCACCAGGAATTTGTCCTTTCAATGTATTAGTAGGAGGAAGACGTAGTGAGACAGTTTTGCATGGTTGCTATCTCATACCCCAGTACTGCCAACCTACAGTGCCTGCTTTATGTGCATTTTATGGTAGTTTTCATTTCTCCTTGGTGAAGATGGTGATACATTTATCAGATTTTTACAATCCAAAATGTAATAAAAACAAAGAATACAAATAATTACTGGCTCCCTATAAAGAAGATGCTAAATGATTTTAATAAGAATTTTACCCCTACATTAGGAAATAGCTTAGCATCATAAAGATGGCAGTATCCCATGGTAGGTTATATTAGTTTCTACTCTAGGAACTGAACTTTTCCTCCTAAATTGTAGAAGTATAAGGAAGAGAAAAAATGAAAGGATAAGTATTTCTTAAAAAGTGTATAGCATTTCTGAAGTGGTACTGATAATTACTTTATTAATTTGACTGTCCAAATTAAACATGTCAGTATGATATTCTTTCATAACAATGAAAAAATTAACTGTTTTTCCTCATTAGATAGTTTAGCAATTCCATTAGATTTGCATTATAATTTAATTATGCGCAGTAACAGGTCAAGTATCTGTTTCTGGGTATTCTTATAACAAGAGCTAGATTAAAAGCCTGTTGAAAGAAAATTCTATCTGGCACTTAACTATTTAAATGAAACATTGACTTAAAATAGGTGAAAGACATGTCCTATAGGAAGGGATCTTTTTTAACTAGTCAAGGATTAAAACAGAAGGGTAAATTTATTAAGAACATGATATATGGTACCAGGGGCAACTAGGTGGCACAGTGGATAGGGTTCCAGGCCTGGAGTCAGGAAGATGCTTCTTCCTGAGTTGGAATTTAGCCTCAGACTCTTACTAACTGTGTGACCCTGGGCAAGTCACTTAAGTCTATTTGCCTTAGTTTCCTAATCTGCAAAATGAGCTGGAGAAAGCAATTCCAAACCATTCTAATATCTTTGCCAAGAAAATACTAAGCAGGTCACGAAGAGTCGGACATGACTGAAATGACTAAACAACAACAAACTATAACTCCAGGATCTTATAAGGCCCTCCTATGCCAAATATACCTAATATGCCAAACATACTGGGCAGTAGTAGGAGTCAAGTCCATACTAGAAGAGCTTTTTCTATCCCCACCCTGAGTTAGATTCCTATAACTCACAGTACATTTGCAGAACCAATTTATTGTCCCTTATGAGAACTAGTGAGATAGGAAGACTAATTAGATTTATACTTCTTAATGCTACCAATCAAACTTTGTTAACCACCTACATACAAATAGTTTATATCATCTTTCCTACAATATGAACATTAACCTGATTAGGAAAACATCACCAGTCTGATTTCCTAGGGCTTCTAAAACCTTAGCTTAAAAATGCAAGGTCTCCCAGTGCATCTGGGGCCATCACCAGTTGTCCTGACCTATGTCTTGCCACTGGACTCCAATGACTCTGGAGGAGATAGTGAGGCTGATGACTCTGCACAGCTCTGCCTTGCTTAAATCCAATTCATTTGCAAGCCAAGACATCACCCTCCTGATGTCATTGGTCCTCTTTGAGAACCCAGGATAAACAACAATAGCCCTAGTACTATTCAATTACAAAGTTCTCTCTCTGCTCTCCTGGAGACTGTATGTCCCCTTCTCAAGTGATTGCCTGGAAAGTCAGCAAATCTCTGTCAGTCAAACCTAGAGAACACACATGTAATTGCTAGGGTAAACCACTCAAGGTCTTCTTATTACAGAAAAAACAACTTACAGAAAAACAACTCAGTCACAAAATGAGGGCTTAAAGCTAAATAGAGACATTTATGTCAAGGCAACAAATAAATTATCACCAACTACAGTCCTCCAATTTATACTTGAATTCATGAGTTGATTCCAAAGAAGGCAGCTGCTACTCACAGGTTCTAGGGTGCCATGTGGGTCTATGCTTCTAAATGTACAACTCATCAGAAGCTACTTATGAGTTTCTCCTTACCAGCAAACCATTGGGCCAAATCAGCTCAAATCTAAGGTACTTGCTAAGATGGCATAGTAACAGCAGTAACTACAAATCCACCTGCTACTCCCAATAAATTGGGGCAAACTTTCCCACAAACATACATAGTACTCATAAGGCATATGTGCTCAAAATTAGATTATAATGGTGGTGAGGTACAAAGATAGGGAAGATACACAGCCAAACAAATCATACATTTGCAGCTAGAGGGCCCTGGTGTCCAGCCTCCTCATGGCAAACTCAGGCATCTGCCTCCTGGAAATAGAGTATCTGCTGTTTGGGTTGCCCAGCTTTGCTGCCACATCCATTCTCTTCCAGGCATATGACCTAGGTTGTATGGGATACTGTCTTAGCAATGACAGACTCAAGAGAGCTCTGACGTTTTTTGTAAGTGACACCTTCATGGGAAATTATGTCAGATAATTTTTAAAATGATCTTCATGGGGCAGCTACATGACACAGTGGACAGAGCACCAGTCTTGAAGTGCTCAGCAGGACCTGAGTTCAAATCTAGTGTCAGACACTTGGTACTCTGTGACCCTAAGCAAGTCATTTAACTCCAATTGCCTCCCTCCCAACTCCTAAAAAAATTCTTTATACATCCAGATTCATACGCAAAGACTTCCTGCAGTTAAGTGGCACAGCAGATAGAGTGCCAGGTCAGAAGGCAGGAAGACTCCTCTTCCTGAGTTCAAATCTGGCTTCAGACACTTACTGGGCAAGTCACTTAACCCTGTTTGCCTTAGTTTCTTCATCTGCAAAATGAGCTGGGGAAAGAAATGGCAAATCACTCCAGTGTCTTTGCCAAGAAAACCCCAAATGGGATCACAAAGGGTTGAACAGGATAAAAAATGACTCAATAACAACAATAGCAATGTTAGATTTTAAAAAATGATCTTCATACATCAAGGTCTAGAGGCAAAGACTTCCTAGGTAAGATGTGTTACTGCTGCCTTTTCCTCCTCCTCTTCCTCCTCTTCTTTCTTCTCATTCTTCTTCTCCTCCTCCTCCTCCTCCTTCTCCTCCTCCTCCTCCTCCTCCTCCTTCTTCTTCTTCTTCTTCTTCTTCTTCTTCTTCTTCTTCTTCTTCTTCTTCTTCTTCTTCTTCTTCTTCTTCTTCTTCTTCTTCTTCTCACTTATTTTACTTACTTGTTTGATGAACTACCATGTCTGCAGTGAATATATGTTTATATCAGCAACTTAATGTGGTGCGTTCATTCCAGAGCAAAGTTGACTTGCCTCATGGATGTGTGAAATTCTCCATTTGAATATATAAATATCAAAAATTAGAAATTTCAATGCCTTTCTTGCTTAGAGATAACTTTCAGAAATCAATAATTTTAGCAAATCAGTTCAATTCATTTTAAAAAATCAGCCCTTTAAATAAACATTGTTTTCATTATTCTCACATGCATGCCTAATATAGAATTTTAAATTCTCGTTAATTTTTAAAAATGGGGTGATTGAATTTTAAAAATAAATGTTATTCTTTAGGTGGTATAGCAAATAGAGAGCAGCCCTCAGAGATAGGAAGACCTGTGTTCCAGTCCTTCCTCTGAATTATGCAGTCTCTGTGACCCTAAGCAAGTCTCTTCACTTTTTGTGCCCCAGGCATCCCTCTAAATAAGTAAGATACACAGCTGGTGTTGTTCTACATAGACAGAGAAAGTTTCCTCACAGGAACTTTCCTCTGCCATTGAAATCACAGTTCTAGGCCTAATCTTATCTATATTAAAATAATTTGGCTTTGTTGTTATAGGACTTTTCTTACTCTTAGTAAAGTTCCTTTAATAAATAACAAAAAAAATTCTACAATTTTACATTCTGACTCTTGAAGGAATTCTGTACATTCTTGGGTGTTGAAAATGATCTATTTTCCATTTTCCCCCTCATTTCCATTTTTCTCACTCATACTAGTATTTTTAAGGACTTTCCCCAATGCACAAAGAAGAGAATGCTGAATTTCAATTTTTATTTTTTTCTAGTTATTTTGTGTATGACTAAATACCAAGGAGTATGAGAATAAAGCCTGTTCACCTTAATAAAATATTAATTGAATGTTTGATGAACATAAATAGAAACACTCAAAGATTTGATACATAGCATAATGTTTCTTTATTATTTCTTAAATACCCACAGGGTTAGAGTAATTAGATTAAATGAAAATGTTAAGGCTTAAACTTTGTATTTTTAAAGAAATGTGATTATTGAAAGTTAGCGTGGTATAGTGGATAGGTAAATGGTAACAGAATCGGGGAGATTAAGTATCACCTCAATCAGCTCAGTGCCTAGAATTCTAGCTCTAGAGTCAGGAACAGGAGTTCAAATCTAGCCTTAGACTGGCTATGTAACCTCAGGTAAGCCACTTAACTTCTCTTTGCCTCAGTTTACTCACCTGTAAAAGAGGGATAGTAATAATATCTACTTCCCAGGGTTTTTTGTGAGAATCAGATGAGATAATATTTGTAATGTGCTTAGCACATGCCTAAAACATCATAAATGCTTAATAAAATGCTTATTTCCTTCCTTTCTGTCTATCTAATATGCTATGTTGTCTTCCCAAGACTAAAAATTAAAGATGAATTGCTGATCTGATTAGAATCAGTGTAGGAAGTTCTTTGTACTGATAAAAACATGTAATTTAACCTTCCTCCCCCCCCCAAGAAAAAGAAATCAGTTTGAACTATAAAGTGGGGGGGCAGTATAATGTTATAGGGCACCACTCAAAAGCTAGAAAAAATTGTTGCTCACCCTATGATAATGATAAAGGTGATAATATAGAATAATGGAAGTGCCTGGAAGCTGTTTCATCTAAATTGGGTTTGTTAATGTGCCTTCTCCCCCCTCAGAACCATTCATTTCTTTGGGGAACAAAAGAATTCCTGGCTTAAGGAACTTAAAGTAAGTCCTCAGCCTCGGAAAACCTTTGGCTGCTTTACAGTAGAGAAGGCCTTAAAATGATGCTACCTGGGTGGCATTGGGCAATTTGAATGGTAAGCAGAGGTACAAGAACTTTCTACTCCAAAGCAAGGTGAAGGCTTGGGACAAAGACATTGAAGTTGGTGAGCAAGAAGTTCAGGTTAAGAAAATATTTTAAAGACTGTTAGTGCTTCTCAGGGGACTAGTTAGTCTGCATTCCCTAGAGCTTAGATGTTACAGAGAACAACACCCCCCCCCCCAGAAGAAAATCTTACCATATCCCAGCCTTGGAGAATTGACATACTTTGGGAGGAGAAAAAAGCAAATAAGGACTTTCTCTTAGCCTGAATGGATGTATGAGGTATGAATCTGGTGTTTAATGTTAAAAAAAAAAAAGGCACCGTATAACCTAGTATCATTCTCTTGAGGAAGAGGAAATAAGCTGGGAACTAAAACTGAAGCCAGAGGCAGAGAAAAGTCTCATGTCTGGAGTAAACATAGCACCATCCACCAGAGGTACCCCTTCAGGACCAGTGGGGTGATCCTGGCCAGGCCAGAAATACACTACATGCCATACCTTCACTATACTCAACAGAGAGTACATGCATGACAAATGCATACATCATGGGAAAAACAGTTCTAGTATCATGACCTTCTCATAAAAAATCATCACTGAGCAAGATGGAGTCACCTCTGAAATTTACACCTCTTCAGGACGCTTTACTCCTGGGCCCCCTCCCTGCCTCTGATTGGAGAGAGAGGAGTAAATATTGGAGGGCTCTTCCCAGACCCTTCAATAAGGAGGGCACCCAGGAATCAACTTCATCATTTCCCACCTGGCGATTCTCCTCAACAAAATGTTCTGCAGAAACTCATCATTCTGCAATCATCTCTGAAATTCATATCTCATTAGATTATTTTCTGTCCTACCATGTCCTTCCAAGGATGAGTTCCTTCCAAGGACTTCATTTTAGGTTCATGCCCAGGTCATCCATGGGCTACCCAGCTGTGTTTCTACCTGTCTAGACTTTGCCACCATGCTCCCAACTCCCCCACCTTTTGGTTCTCTTTTATGTGTAGCATCTTCCATTAGAATGCAAGCTCCGTGAGGGTGAGGGCTATCTTTCTTTTTGCTTATATGTATATAATAATTATATAATAATATAGATTAAAAAATCCATAGGTAATAAATGGCAACTGGGATTCACACAATTTAAAAAATTAACTCAATTAATCCAAGTGTTAATATCTGTATTTCTGATTTTTATACTATGTGAAATGAATCAATTTGTGTCACTAACTTTCTTGGTCTGTGGAGGTATGGGGATACTGAGAATTATTTTGGATATTCATTTCTGCTATATTAGCTGTGTCTGCTTCATGCCACACTACTACCACACTGGTCTTCCTCTTCCTCCTCTCACAAATGATTCTGAGAAGTGAGCTTTCACACTATCTTGCCTAGAACCAAGTCCCCACACCACTGTTTTTATGGCAATCTCCAAATCATGAATATGCCCATATGCCCTTGTTTCCTACCTTTCTATAACTCCAGCATCCCTATACACATTGTCTGGATTTTTAGTCAGAGAATCTAGATATGATTTCTGGCTTTGTCGACTTACTACTTGGACAACCTTGAAGGGCAAGTCACTTGGTGTCTTTAGGCTTCAGTTACTTCACTTGTCAAATGAAGGGATTAGGCTACTTGACCTCTGAGATTTATTCCAAATCTAAATCTACAATCCTATGAACTTGCCTAAATCACATAGCAAACAGAGGGCTAGAAGTAGATCTTCTAACTTTTAGGCCAGGAACCTTCTCCAAATAAGACAATCAGTTCAGATCTGGGAGGGACCATAGGAATCATACAGTCCAATTTTCTTATTTTGCTCATTGGTATGTGACTCTTTATTGTAGAGATAAAGGAACTACTCTAAGTGAGGGGTGGGGTGAGAGCTTGAGTTCTCAGCACATCCCTTTTGGGATTCCCCTAAAGAGATTCCTCTGTTAGTCCCCCTCTTTGGGATTCTTCGGGGCTAATTCCTTTTTTGGGACTAGTGTGTTGGTAAGCAAAATGGGCTCCTTAGCACTTAGTGCCCTTGAAGAGTTTGTCTTTTGTTTGCTTTCAGTGTATTTCATTGAGTCTTACTAAGTGCTAAGCCCCAGGCCCAAACCCCTGTTAGGTGTAAATCCTATGTGGGTGTGGATTGGCAACTAAGGTGGGGCCCTAGGTGGGGCTAACTCCAGGGAGGGCCTAGTTTACATGTCTGGGACAGCAGAGGCTCTTAGACCACGTGGGTTTAAGCTCGCCTCTTTGTGACAATTTTAGGTCACGTGGGTGAGTCGCATATGTGACTCACCCCTGATGCTGAAAAAGATATAAAACTAGGGCTTGGCCTTCTCTTCCTTGGAGCTCATTCCTGCAGCAGTGGTGGTGCCAGGGACTCTGGGCCAGCCCTTGTTCTGAGCTCCTGGGCTGAACCTAGATGTTGGTAACTATGAATCTGTATTGCGTCTGTCTATTGATGTTTATACTTTGTTTGTAATTTGCTCTGAAGTTCAGGGTGCTGGCTTTTTCCCCTGAACTAAGTGAATGATATTTGTATGCTGAATTAAAGTAAGCTTGTCAAACCCCTTTACCTTGTTTTCCTTAGTTAAGCAGATCAGAAGAACCTGTGCTGTGGGCAGCTTTCTGGGTGCTGGCTGTGGGTGGATCTTTCACCCGCACAGAAGCTGCTTGCCCGAATTGTTGAAACAACTATTCAAGCTTCAAGTTTTTTTTGGGGGGAGGGTTGTTTTTTTTAATATCTTCCATCTTCAACAGAGAAGATCAAAGACATCAACCTCACTTCAAGCTGCTAAAGTAAAAGACATGAGTAGAACTGACAGTTTCTCTAATGTCCCTATCCTAGTTTGCTACTCTAGAGACTGTAGGGGTTTTCCCCTTGGGTGAGATTCAAGATCTTCTCTCTCAGCTGAGCTGAGTTGTTTCACTCCCAATGGGAGAGTTTCTTCATTCTGTATTCTATGGTATACAGCTTCCTATGTATATACCCTCTCTGTGATATCATTGGTTGTTTTTTGAAAATGAAGGACAAACAACAACTCTCTCTGATTTCTGTTTGCTGTGACTTGGATAAATGGTTTTCTTTGATATTTGCTATGTGTGTTTATTGTAAAATTGGTATTAGATGGGAAATGGGTCAAACCTTAGATATAAAGCTTGGGGTATCACTTCTCCTTTAAAATGACAAAATGATCAGAAGTTAGCTGGAACATGAACATATCCCCTAGAACTAATGATAGTTAAGAGAGCAAATAGACTCTTAGATATCACATCTTTCCTGTCAGATGGGCTAACATGGCAAAACAGTCGAATGATAAATGCTGGAAAGGATGTGGAAAATTGGAACACTGTTACATTGTTGGTGGAGTTGTGAAAGGATCCAAACCATTCTGGAGAGCAATTTGGAACTATGCCCAAAGGACTATAAAAATGTACATACCCTTTGACCCAGCAGTACCACTTCTGGGGCTGTATCCCAAAGAGATCACATAAGTAGGAAAGCGACCTGTATGTACAAAAATATTTATAGCACTTCTTTTTGTAGTAGCAAAGAAGTGGAAATCAAGGAGATGCCCATCAGTTGGGGACTGGCTAAACAAGTTGTGGTATATGAATGTAATGGAATACTATTGTGCTACAAAAAATGGGGAAGATACGGACTTCATAATAACCTAGAAAGACCTACGTGATCTGTTGCTGAGGGAGGGGAACAGAACCAGGAGAACATTGTGCACAAGGATAGTCATAATGCTTCTGTGATAACTAACTTCAATAGACTTGGCTCTTCTCAACAATACAAGGCTCAAAGACAGCTCCAAAGGACTCATGTTGGAAAGAGCTATCTACATCCAGAGAAAGAACTACAGAGTCTGAATACAGATTGAGGCAAAACTATTTGCTCTCTCTTTTTTTTTCTTTTCTTTTTTCTCTCTCTCTCTCTCTCTCTCTCTCTCTCTCTCTCTCTCTCTCTCCCTTCCTCTTTTGGTTTTGTTTCTTCTTTCTCATGATTCATTCCATTGGTCATAATTCTTCTTTACAACTTGACTATTATGTAAATAAGTTTAATGTGAAGGTATATGTAGAACATATATCGTAGAACATATATACCATTTTGGGGGAGGGGAGAGGGGAAGGAGAGGAAGAAAATTTGGAACTCAAAAACTTGTGGAACTGAGTGCTATAAACTAAAAATTAAAAAATCTAATTATTTTTTTTTTTAAAAGAGAGCAAATAGATATATTTCTGACCTGGTGCACTTTCTCTCTGCGAGCAGAATGGTTGTCTCCAGCTCCCACCTCCTGCTTCTCCTGACAGGAATGAAAGTCTCCCTGGGAGAGGGGTAAGAGAGAGAAGAGGCTAGAGACATCAGGTCTGCCTCCCTTGACTTCACATAACAGACCTTCCTTCCCAATGCTACATCAATACCTTGAGTCCTGAAGAAAGGAAGTGACAAGTTCAAGGTCATAGTGAGTAACTAGCAAAGCTAGAATTTGAACCAAGGTCTTTGACCTCTAGATTTAGCTTTATTTCTGCTAACATATATATTGACTCTTACAATACTGGATGTCATTTATTTGGGGCTATTTCCTAGTGTATTTTGGCGATCTACATTCACAATAACATTTTCAAATTGAAACTTTTCAAATTATTTTTTTTCTGTTATGAATCATACTTTCTCTGACTTCATATAAAATAACTTCTTAAACTGTGCATCTGTTTAAATATGCCATTTCTAAAATATCATTTCAAAGGAAGCGATTTGGTGGGGCTACTTTTTTTTTTAACAATCCCCCAGTATGTGAATGGAGGAAGCAAAATATGTTATATTAATAGCTCACACTTACATAACATTTTAAAATTTGAAAAGTTCGACATGTGCTATTTTATTCAGTCTTCACTGCCAACCCTGTGAGGTAGTAGCTACCATTTTTCCTATTCTACAGATGAGAAAACTGAGGCCTATACAGCAAGTTAACTCCCTTTCCAGGGTCACTCAGCTAGTATCTGAGGCAGCATTAGAACCCAAGCCTTTCTTCCTCTAAGTACAGCTCTTATCTATTATGCCAAAACACCCATGTGGCTTCATTGTAGTTATTTTGGGGAAGTAAAAGTATGAATTATAGATGACCTCTTAAGTTCCCATTATAGATCTCAGCCAGAGCTTGAGTTTATACTTTTACTGAATTAAATCATAGTTTTAACTTCATATTTATTCTGTAGGGAGTCTAAAGACAATCATAGATTCCTAGTAATATTGCATTATATTTGTATACCACAATCTGTTCATCATCCCCCAACCAAGGGGCATCTACATTTTTACTTTATTTCATTTTATTTTATTTGCTAACACAAGGAGTACTGCTTTAAATATTTTGATCTCTATGGGACTTTCTTTTGGTAATCGTCCTTGACCTCTCTGTGGTAAATGCCTAGCAGAGGAATCTCTGTGTTAAATGGTATGGGCATTTTTTGCTACTCTCTTTGTATAATGTCAAATTACTTTCTCAAATGATTGAACTGCTTCATAGCAACATTAGTAATGAATTAATGTTTATATCTTTCTACAACCCTTTAACATTGAATATGCCCATTTTGGTCGTTTTTACCAATTTGCTAGGTGTGAGATGAAAATGTAAGGTTGTTTTGATTTATATTTCTCTTATTAGTGATTTGAAATATTCATGTGGTTGTTGTTAGTTTGTAATTCTTGAGAAATGTTTGTCAAGGTCTTTTGACTATTTTTTGGGAAGTGAATGTTGGATTTATACACTTCAGCTGTAGATATAGCTTGCATATTAGACACTTTTCAGAGACATTTGATACAAATATATTTTCCATCTATTGACTTCTATTTTTATCCTAGTTGCATTAATTTTCTTGCAAAGGCTCTTCCATTTCATGTAATCAAAGTTATCTTGTTTATCTCATTTAATTACCTCAATCCCGTGTTCGACTAAGAATTCACCCCTACCCATAGCCCTGAAATGTATGTAATCAAATTATCATCTAAATTTTAATTGTCATGATCTTTAGTCACACTGGGGAAGTTCTTGATTCAAGATCCAATGCCGACAGGTACTACTTGGTCATGTGACCTGGAGTAAGTCACTTAACATCTCAATGCTTTAAGTAGAACTACTTACTTAAGTACTTAAGTAGAACTATGACTATAAGTTACAGAGATAGTGATTACCTGCATTGGTTGGAGTTTCTTATATCAATAAATCAGTCCATGTCACTATCCCTGTGATCATTATCATTCTGATCAGGTATTCCCCTTTATAACAGTATATTTTTCAGCATTTTGTTTGAGCTTGAAGAGTTTTCTCCATAATTTTAAAACTTACATTATCAACATTTTCCCCTTAACTTTTATTTGGCACTATGTTCTATTTCATCAACTAATATAGTAAATAGTTTATTAATAAATAGCAAACACTGAATAAAAAAACTGATAGAGCAAAATATTATTCAAATGCTTATAAAATAGCTTTTTTTCCCTGTTGTACTGATTACAAGACCAACAAAGTAAATTTCTCCTAATTGGATTAAACACAGTTAAAAGTATAGCCCTGGCATTTAACAGGATTTCACAACCCAAGAGAGTTTATTGAAACTGAGAACTGGATTTATGAATGAATTTGCAATTTGTCCAGTATCTCAACATTAGTTCAAGGTTAAAAGCATGATTCTAAAGGCGACTGGATTCTGAACTGCTAAAATGAGATATAATAAAAGGAAACTATTCAAAGATTTTCACAATTTCTACTGACTATGACAGATGAATTGCTAATAATATGATGGACTGAAGAAAATATTCAGAGATTTCTAAGTGATAGAATCACAGATTAATATTCCTATGAGAAATATATAAGCTGAGAATTGTCAAGTCAATCAAAATAAGTGTTGCTGACTCCCCTAAAAAAATCCACACACTAAAAAGATCAACATTCAAGAAAAGAAGAAACTTTGAAAAGTATAATACATGAAGGGAATGTTCAATGCTTTATTGATTCCAAAGGGAAGTACATGAAGCTTTTATTGATCTTAACCTATGTGCAGGAATATATATTCTTTCACAGTTAGCCAATGGCAATTAGATACTAGTTTGTTTATGGGTTTGTTTGGGTTTTTTTTTTCTATCCTCTGGTAGTTTAGGTATTCAGAACTGACATAAATGGTATCCTAGGCAAAGTCCATATTGAAAAGGGCTTCTCTGTAGGTGGGGAAGACTTTCAGTCACTAGTGTTTAGGAAGGACATGGTAATGATTGCCTCAAACACCAGCACATCACAGAGCCTCTTCACTGATTATTCAAAAGCACTTTGCCTAACAGCCCAACCAAGGGAAACAAAAACAAAAACACAAGTAGACTGAAGCAATATTGTCCAGAATAGGGAAGCTGTGTAACATAATGTATATAGTACTAAACATAGATTCATGAATACATGGGTTTAAATCTTGCCTTAGTTAATTACTAGCTGTGTTATCCTCCACAAGTCATTCTACTTCCCTGTGCCTCCATTTCATATCTATAAAATGAGAGAGCTGGATGGTATGGTCTCTAAGCATTGTTCTGGCTTAATGATCCTCTTAGCATATGAGATATTGTTGCCCCAATGAATTCCACCCAAGCCTTCTTTCAGCCAAAGAAAAAACAGAGTTTATTAAACATCCACCATATTGGGTAGACTCTTAAGGATTCTGAGCATTTGTATCACTAATGTAAGCAGGCCAGATAGAATCTGAGCCCACATGACACTTGTATTGACAAGCTGGCCAGAACGAATCTGAGCACCTTCATGGAGGCAAGATGAATCTTATGTACAGAAAGACTGTGGGAGGGATCTAGGGGTGACCAAGTGGTCTGAGGTAACTGGAGGAGGAATCCAGGGAAGATCTTGATGGGAGTGGCCAGTAGACAGGGGTAACTAGAGTTGGGACTCCAGGAACCAAGAGAATGGGATTTTGATAGGATAGAGAGTGGGAAGTAGCAGGAGGCAATTCTGAGGTCACAGGGATTTGGGTATAGTGATAATGAAAGGATTATGACCTTAGGTGAAAGCCAGATCAAGTGCCAAGATTCAAGCAGAGTTCAAGGGTGCTCCCAGAGCCTGTATCCCATCATTATGATTGGTAAACAGCCTATTGAGTTAGTAGATAGATAGGTAGGTAGATGATAGATAGATAGATAGATAGATAGATAGATAGATAGATAGATAGATAGCCATTTATATTTTTCCATCAGGTGTTTTCCCCCATATTCCATGGAAGTATTAGTACAGTACTTTGTATATCTGTTATCCTTCCCTTGCATTGCTTGGCCAGCCTATGTCTTTTACCAATCTTGTAATTCCTAGGTTATATATTTTAAATCACCTCCCCCTATAAGCCCTTGGTGGCAATGTGCTGCAGCCAACTCAAGATCACCTCATGTTTCTCCATTATGCCATGGATCGATTATAATTTCTAATAAATACAATTGCCAGTCACTTCAAATTCCATGGAAGTACTGATACAAACCTTATTCTGTTATCTCTCAATCTTACTACATGTCTAGATCATTTTTTTCCCTAAGCATTCATTTCTTTGATCACTATAAAGATTAGAATTGCATATATAGAGCTGGAAGTGATTCACTTAGAAATAATTGACGCATGAGCATTGCCGTTATCAGAAAAAAAGGCATAAAAAGATAAAAGACACAGGGATAGAACCTTGGGGAGTATCCATCATTACAGGATGGGACATTGATGATAATTCTGAAAAAGATCGTGAAAAATAATAGTCAGACAAATAGGAGGAAAGGCAAGAAAGGCAAGACAGTGTCCATGAGGAGAAAATCATAAGTCTCCCCCATCATTGTTCTCGTCTTAAATCCCAAATTCAAACTTTGTATTGAGATGAGGTTCTGCATATTTCTGGAGGGAATGTCAAGGCTAATTTTTCCTCTCAAACTCTCCCACCTTCACCTTCCCCATTACTCCATCCTCTTGGTCCCCAAGGCTCACAACCTAGGAGTCATCCTGGGATTTCTCACTGGTTCTCACCCCCTATAGCCAAACTCGCCAAAGGCTGTGGATTCTACATTTGCAACATCTCTGCTGTATGCCCCATTCTCCTCTCTGACACTGACTCTGACACTCTGGTACAGGCCATCATCAACTCATGCCCTGATAACCTGCTGATGGGTCTACCTGCCTGAAGTCTCTCCCCACTTCAATCCATCCATTCAGCCATTAAAGGGATTTTCCTAAAATGCAAGTCTAGTCATGTCACCCATCCCCTTCACACCCCACTCCACCATTACAAGCACACTCAATAAACTCCAGTGACTCCCCATTACTTCCAGGAACAAATAGAAAATGGCCTGTTTGGTATTCAAAGCCATTCATCACCTAACCCCATTCCTATCTTTTTGGTCTTCTTAGACCTTACTCCCCAATAGGTATTCCATGATACAGTAAAATAGCTCCCCTAGCTAACACTCTCATCTCTCAGCTGTGGACATTCTTTCTGGCTGTCCCCCATGCCTGCAATGTTCTCTCTCCACTCTAACTACAGACCTCCCTGGTTTCTTTTAAGTACCAAATATAATGCTACCTCCTACAGGAAGCCTACCCCAATCTCTCAATTCCAATGGCTTCCCTCTGTTAAATGTTTCCTATTTGTTTTGTATATAGCTTGCTTTATAAGTATTTATTTGCATGTTATCTCCCTTCTCCATTAGATTGTAAGTTACTTGAGAGCAGAGGCTTTCTCTTGCTTTTTTTTTGTATGCCCAGCACTTAGCACAGTGCCTGACACATAGTAGGCACCTAATAAATATTTACTGAATTGAATTAAATTATTGAATTTTTCTGATTTGCAGTCTATGGGGTCCTGCTGCCATTTTCTATGGGAATTGCAAATAGTGTGCTTCAAGGATCTTGGGAGCTATCCAAGCTAGAGACCTGCAAATATCCAGTGTACCCGACACTGTTTGATTACTTCTCTTCTGGTCTGAGCTTTGCAAACTTCAGACTCTAGTTTGCGTCTGAGGAATATAATTTTAGGGTTGCCCTTTTCTGGAAAACCCATTTGCTTTTCACAGCATCTGTTAACCAGCTGGATGTCTATGAAGGTTCAGAATAGAAGTGAAGGCTCCCTTTTGTCTGAGCTCCCTGTCTTGGTCATATTGCTACAGACCTCATGCCAGGTGCATTGGTTAAATCTAACATCCCCTCCAAGGCTAGTGCCTCACAGGTTCTGTTTGATTCCATTACTGCTCTTTGCCCAATACGCAATGTTACTCCAGGTCTGAGTTGGATCTTCACTCTGAAACACAGCTACCTGTCAGCACCACCTCTAGCCACAGATCGCTTCCTTAGTCTAGGCTAGACACACAACTTGCTTTGTAGTCAGAGACTCTCTGCTGCTACTTAACTTTTCTTCCTGCTCCTTACAAGGTCAGGCCCAGTACCTGTTGGATCTGACAGCTCTTTACCCTGGTACACACACCCAGTTCAGCCCTTGTACCTTGTAGCAGTCGGCTCCTTAGCCTTTTCTGAATCTGGAACCCAGAACTGGAGCCAGAGCCATATAGCTGCCTTACACCTGGCTCTTGTTCCTGCTCCCTGGGCTAAAAAAAAAAAAAAAAAGATTCACTGTTTTTGCCTTGGATTTCTCAATCTTAACCCCGTCTGGTGCTCTTCTTAAATTTTTATTGGAGTTATTGTGAGTGAAAGCTGGGCTATAATGCTTCCCTGTAATCTGCAATTTTGTTTGGTCTTCCAACACATAGTTCTTAAAACTGCCATACCTTGGGTAAGGGGAAATACAGACTTTTTTTTTCTAGTATGTTATCTTTGTTTTGTTTGTTTGCTTTTGGAGGGGGAAAGGCAGGGCAATCAGGGTTAAGTGACTTGCCCAAGGGCACACAGCTAGTGTATCACGTATCAGAGGTCAGATTTGAACTCAGGACCTCCTGACTGATATTCTACTCACTGTGCCACCTAGCTGCCCCACTGGTATGTTATCTTAAATGCCCATGTCCAGGAGGGTATGATTTTGGCTTCTTTTAAAACCCTATCAATTCATATAGGACAGGAAGCTTATTAAATTATTCAATGTTCATTCATTCATTAAAGAAATATTTACTGAGCCCCTATGATGTAAAAGGCACTCTGTGACCCAAAATAATAGCAGGGAAGCTAATATTTTTGCTAATGAATTTAGTCCTACTTGATTTCCGAAATGATTAACAATTGTCTGGGACTACAGAAAAATCTAAAGTTGTTTGTTGACTTATTTAAGCTGTGTACTTTATCTTCTTTATTAGGCAGTAACTACTGATCTAATTTTTATCTAGTTCCATTTCTAAATAAAAATGTTTCTTATTTAATCCTGTTGTTCAAGGCTCATTATAACCAAATTTCTTAATCATTTTATCATAGTTTCTTCACATGTTTGAACCACTCTAATTTTGAAAGTCAAAGCTTTCTAGGTCAAGCCAAAGAATTGCTTATGATTTAGAGCTTTGTTGGAGAAACCACACTGTGCAGGGTTAGGAAGCACCTCTTAGTTGTAAAAAATGTAGGACAAAAGTGTTTGAAGCTTCTCACCGAGAATCCTAGGACTGAATAGTAAACAAAAAGAATCAGAATAAAAAGCAACAGCTTTCTTTGTTAATCAAAGATCATCTTTTCTTCTTTCTATGTTTCACTAAACTTGGACAATATCACAACAATTTTTGTCTTTTTTCTATACATTATAAATTGCTTGAATACCTATGACAAACATCAGAAAATTATTGTCCCAAAGTCCATTTTTTAAAAAATTCATAAAATGTTCAGTGTTTCTATTACTTGAAGACACAAAAGCCCTTTATCTCTTCGATTGAACAGAAGATGAAACCTTAAGTGTTTTAACTGTTTCTCACAAAATAGAACTTCTTTATTGAATATTGATTGAGTCACAGAAAAAAAGACTTCCAACTAGAGCAGCACTGAGAGGTTTAGGACATTTTGTTTTTGCCGATGTTACAACCAACTCCTCCAACCTTACCTATTTAAATGAGATATAGATGCTCCCCAAGTGGGAAATGGATAAAGCAACACACATTGACATAAATGGCATTTATTTCCTAAGAACTTTGACTTATGTAAGTCAAATCACACAAGAGAGAACTCAGAGGCAATCTAGAAATGTCTCAGCCAGCAGTCACTTGATCTTGCCAAGTGTAGAGATATGGCAGCCAAAGATAACACTAGTTTAGAATATAAAGTTGTTCATAAAATATGATAGAGGGAAAACATGGAAGATTTTGAGTAGCATCATTTAAGAAAACAGAAAGAAGCAATGTCAAGAGGGAAAAACAAATTTGTAGAAAGTTTGGCAAGAGACCTGGACAAGCAAAATCATCATGAGGATATGTAAGGATAAAACTAGAAGGAGGACACAAGACACAACAAAAGAGAAAGGGGAAAGTATATATATATACATATACATATACATATATGTATATATATATATATAAATGTGAGATATGCCTGTCCATGAAAGATAGGAATTATTATATGTGTAGTTCAGTCTTGAGGGAAACAGGAGAAGGACCATGCCTGGTACTTTCCCATTCCCTTGCCTATCCCCAAGAATTATACCCAATCAAATATTGGTAGTCTAGGAGTACAAGTATGCTTCAGAAGGACAGTCACTTCTGTGGTTGCAATTAAAGGACAGGCTCGTGCTAATGGTTAACAACTTAGCTCCTTCGCACCAAATGCTGGTTATACAAAAGTCCATCAAAAACAGTGAGCAGTGAGTAAACACACTTGTCTAAGTGTAACCAGCTTTGAACAGGCTCAATTTGCCTAACATGGAGACTGCTATTTTTTTTGACATTAGGGAAGGAGTTGTTGTTATTTAGTCATTTCAGCTGTGTCCAACTCTTTATCAACCCATTTGGGGTTTTCTTGGCAAAGATACTGGAGTGGTTTGCCATTTCCTTCTCCAGATTATTTTATATATGATGAACTGAGGCAAATAGGGTTAAATGATTTGACCAGAGTCACACAGTTAGTGAGTGTGTCTGAGCTTGTCTGAGTGTAACCATCTTTGAACATGCTGTTTACCTAACAGGAAGCCTATGTCTCTGACAATGTGAATGGAGTACCCTCCCTTGATTGGCTGCCTGAGTCATTAAAATAGTATGGCTGAACTTTTTACTTTCTTTCTACCATCTTTCTGCTGAGCCAGTAGCTATTGTGCCTATGCCAGATACAAGTTAGGATATATCTTAAGAATATAAAGAGCTCTTTAGATGAGATATCAACTCAATCCTTTGAGAATCCAGTCTCATGTGAACAGGTCTATACTAAAGTCTCTAGTGACATGAGCTGGACAACAGAAACACTTTGAGAAGTCAGCATCACTTATTTTTTTTCCTCCATATATCCCTTTCCAGAAAAGTCTTGGGAATCAGATATGTCTTTCTCCTCAAGAAGCTCTGCCAAGAGTTCAGTAAATCACTTAGGTAGCTATGTAGTGTCATCTCAACATTGAATTGAGAGTCACTTCTTCCACATATAAGGCAGCACATAAAATGTCTCAAGCTTAGATGGAAGCTTGGTTACATAAAGATTTCTAAAACAATTGTTTTTTTTCCCCAGCAGTGATGGTGGAGACACTCCTTTTGGACTCAAATATAACCATCTCCAGTGTGACGGATGAGAATGTAGAAGCAGTACTAAAGAAAACAAAGATGAGTGGAATAACTGGACTAGACCAATTGTCCCCAGTAGAGGTCTGTGTTGGTGATGAGATAAGTTTTAAGGTGTTGAGAGATCAATTTTCAAGATACTTAAAAGTCTGGAATTAGGAAATAATTGGGGAGACAATTGGACTTTCTATTATAAAAATAATATAATAAAGATTGTATCAATAATCACCAAAGCATATGTCTCCTTTTCCATATTATAGTATTAATGTGATCAAAGATCTCCCATCCATTCAATAGGCCTTTAATGGACCTAGGTGGGAAAGCTTGATTATATCTTTGTTTGTAAGTAGGCCTAAAGCCCCTACTTATTGCTGTGCTAAGCTGAAGGCTTGAAGCCCTCAGGATACTGAGGAGAGTTACTAAGACCAGAATGAATGGTATGTGCACTGAGTTCTGGTCAATCATGAATTTAGCCAATCAGAGACCTGAATTCTAGGCAATCAGATTCCTGATATGTCTGTATAAAAAGAGAGCCCAGAACTGAGAGCGGCAGAATTCAGAAGCAGACATCAAGAAGATATTGAGGCAGCAGACATTGAGAGAGAGCCAGTATCAAGAGAGACTGCAGAGTGGAGAGTGCAGAACAAGAGAGTTGCTGAGATCAAAGAGCAGACTCTGCAGAGAGCTACAGAAATTAGAATTCAGCCCAAAGAAAAGGAGCAGGAACTTGGAGTCAACAGAGCTGCAGAGAGAGCACTGAGCAGAGGGTTAGGATTCATGAGTGATTGTTTACAGGAAGGCCCTGGTGTGGGGAGTGGGGGGGGGGAACATTACAGGATGATTTGGTTCCTCGCTCTAATACTGAGTTATAATTTTCTTGTTACTATATTGAGGTGGTTTTGGAATATAACTGCTACTGTATTGAATTGGTGGTATTGGTTCTTGGATTTGATCCTCTGGAGTCTAAATAAATGTTATTTTCCCTCTGCTTTCTGCATAGAGAGTTTTTCATACTTTGCAATTCCAAACCATTCAGGCATGTTTATGGTCATCCTCGAGGTCATGAATCTTGCCTTACTGATATAACATATATAAATTATGATAATAACCTATGTATGTACAGAGGTCACACTTAATGAAAGTAAGAAAAGGAATGGGTAGACAGACTTTCTCTCTCTGCATATGTATGTGTTTACCTGAATATGTATGTATGTGTATGTATATAGACTATATGGGTATATGGGTATATGTGTATATGTATGTATATGTGTATATATATGTATATGTACTTCTTGACCTCCTCTTTTTCTTTTAGCTTCCAACACCTCCTCCCTCCCCTAGCAAAGCCCAGTTGAATACACCTTTCCTTCAGCCTCTTTCTCCATGCTCAATGGGATGCTGTCACCAACTAGATTGACGTTTGTACCTTTCTTCTGCCAAAAAAGTCCTATAATTCCTCCCAAATCTAGGTTAATACTTATCTCTTCCCTGCAAACTCTCCCACAACAATTTTCCCTTTATTATGATTTCTGTCAACACTTATGAACTTATTATCTTTAGTTATATACTATCTTATTTTTTTCTTTAATTGTTTTATTTCTTTGTTGTTTAGTTATTTTTCAGCTGTGTCCAATTCACCATGACTCCTTTTCGGGTTTTCTTAGCAAAGACACTGGAATGGTTTGCCATTTCCTTCTTTAGCTCATTTTCCAGAGAAAATTAAGGCAAACAGTGTTAAGTGACTTGCCCAGGGTCTCACAACTAGTAAATGTGTGAAGCTGGATTTGAACTCAGGAAGAATAGTATACCTGACTCTAGGTTTGGCACTACATTCACTGAACCATCTAGCTGTCCTTTCATTGCTTAATATCTATACCATAATTTTCTTGAAGTCAAGGACTGTGGGTTGCATAGTGTTGAATAGAAAATCCAGAAGGTTTTCAATAAATAATGTTTTCTTAATGCAAAGTGTTCGGATAAACAAATGAATGAATCTTAAAATATCTTACAACATGAATACAATAAGTTCAGTGTGGTGTCCCAAATCTCTTATCCATTGCTGAAGAAATAGGGCAATATTTAGCCTTGTTTGAATTTAAAACAGAATTTAAAAAATTTAATATTATTTTATTTTCAGATCAGAATTCTCTTTCCCATTTCCTGCTCTCCAAGAAAGCAGGGGAAAAAAAGTGTTACAAACACATATAGTCAAGCAAACAAATTCCCTCATTGACTATGTTAAAAACAAAAGTGTAAGCCTAAGTTTGCATTTCAGGTGTGTCACTTCATTATTCCGAGGTGGGTGGCATGTTTTATCATGAGTCCCCTGAAATTGTGTTTGGTCACTGTGTTAATCAGAGATTCTAAGTCTTTAAAAGTTAAGACATAAAATATTGAAGTATATTAATCTCTAATTGTTCAAAAATTCTATGATTTCCTCAAGGTGGGCATTTGTTTCACATCTTCATAGATGATTTCATGAGTAACTATGGCCAAAATTTCATCACCTTGTTGTCAATCTTTTGATTATAAACCTCTCTAATATGAGAAAGACTGATTATCAGATGAACCGATCATCAGTAGTCTACCAGAAGACTTTCCTTCTTGGCACTGATTACTAAAGCTTTAACTGATCAGTTATAATCCTCAAGAAAAAGGATTACATCTAGACCATCTTGAGGCATTAGATTATGCCCCAAAGATGTCTTTAAATCTGTGCCTATTCTGTCTGCTCAAGATACAGAAGCTGTCTATGCCTCCTTTCAAATATTTAAAGATAGATTACAACTGAAGCTTAAATACTTTGGATATATAATGAGAAGATGGGGCTCATTGAAAAAAGGTCCAGGTGCTGGGAAAGAGAATGAGATGGTTAGATGGTATCATGGAAATAATGAACAGGAACTTGGACAGACTTGGAGAGATAGTGGAAGATAGAAGTGTCTGGAGTATTATTGTCCATGGGGTCATGAAGAGTCAGACACAACTGAATAACTGAACGACAACAAACAGCTTAAAGGGCTTTCATTTGGAAGAAGATGTTGACTTAACCTCTATGGGTTCAGAGGCGAGAACTGGAAAAATGGGTGAAAATTAAAGGAAGTAGGATCTTGTTTGTCCAGTTATTAGAGCTATCAATCATTGGATCATATTAAATTATTAGGTACAGTATTGAGATCACCATGCCTGAAAACATTTGACCAGAAACTAGATTGTCATTTGTCAAGTATGTTATAGTGGAAATTATTGCTTAGGGAAAGTAGACTGGACCAGAGAAATCCAGATTTTTTTTTTTCCTATTCTACGCTGTGTCCTTGAATTCATTTCCTTGTTCATAGTGACCTCTGGATATTTTTTCTCCCAAATTCACATATAGCTCTATAAATTTCAGCTTATTTGTTCTTGTTCACTTCTCCTACATCTAAAGCTTATTTCAAATTTTGGCATTTATCTCTATGTGATAATTACCTCCTCCCAGTTTAAAGATATTCATAAAGTCAAAAAGTATTATGCATACACAGGAACATAATATTATTAAATGTAATTGCGGAAATGTTGTAAAGCACCTACAAGAATGCAATTATTATTGTAATCATCCAAGCTACTAATAAAAATTAACACCAGTGAGATGGGGATTGATTCCTATTTATTATTAAACATAATTGCGTTTTATTCATTACATCTTTACATTGCATTTATTACATATAAGGACATTATCCAGACTGATATCAAGCCAGAAATGGCTTTTGGTATTATAAAGTTAGTTGAATCGATGAGTCATTTGATGACCTACCTAATCGTTTGTGCCACCACACTTTTATATCTTGTTGCTTAACACTTCATGTAACTCAGGTTTAAACTCTTGCTAAAGTGATGATGACCTGCATCTCATGCTCCTTTCTCCTTGATTTACTAGGCTAATTATTCTGTTGATTGAGAAGGATCAGATGTGGCTGTAATAGAACTGTTCTTTATAAAACCATGCTTTTTTCCTAGCATTGACAGACATTGTCTTCTAGGCATTTGAAAATGAAGTTGATGGTGCTATAATGTGTAGGACTATCCATAATGTCTCCATTTTAAAATGATAGGCTTCACATTAATCCCATGAGTTCTCAAAAGAGCTCTGCAATAATAAGTTCAGTCAGTGTTTTCTAGTGGCTAGGGTTTAAGTCATGATCTGTATATTTAAGTATCATCATCTTGACAAAGCTAGGTTTTATAAGCCCTCTCCCTCTTTCTTTATGGTCTTTTGCCCTTTCATTTCATTTGGTTCTGATTCTAGTTATCAGATTACAGTTGACCTTTTCTGGGAAGAGTAAAATAAAATGTAAACATTAAAAACTTCTTTTAAATATCCTTGGTTATTAGCTTTCTTCTAATATAGGGTAATATTACTCTTCATTCTTCTCTTGTGGCCAATATATTTAAAGAACACTTTTGTATCTTCCTTGGTGTCTCATACAATTCGCACGTTTTTCCTTACTTGAGTTTTTCAGATTTCACTCTTGACAGGTAGCTTTATTCTTTCCTCACCTCTTTGACCTAGTTTACAAGTTGTTTGACAATTCTTTATTTCAGCCTTTTATGCATTTTTGCTTGTATAAACTAGATTTTTCTCTACCTTTCTTTTACAATGAATAACTGTGGTGAAAAGATGCTTATCTTGGCAACCCTGAACTCCCAAACATTTCAAGAATCCAGCTTGTGCTATGATCCTCAGAGGGCAGGTATGCAAACCTAAATAATTGCCACCAGTACTGATTTTTTACAAACTCTAAATGAGTAAAGATAACATTCTACATATATTTAAAAGTCTGAATGAGTACACATAATATTTCATATACATTTTAAATGATCATAAGAATAGTATTCAATAAATGGCAGAAAAAAATTGCCTATCACCGATAATCCAATTAACTTTTCTTTTCCTGACCAAATCACTCACCTTCTCAATAAAGGGCTATGACCTTCTAGGAAGAAGTCCAGGTATATAGGAGATTTAGACTTTTACAACAAGATAAGGTCATTATCATTAAAAAGTATATTTCAAAATAAAGTGGCATTACTTTCTATATTTTTTTCTTAGTATACATTCCGCAGTCACAAAGATCATGCACATTAATACATTACATTGTTCCATGGCCCTAGAGTAATGTGCACATGATGGTATCACCCTATTGGGAACTTCTAAGACCCATTTGGAAGTTACTTTTTTTAACTCAAACCATACTTAATTTTAACATGCCCCATACCGAAGAAACAAAGATCAAAGAAAAACACAACAGAACAAAGTGGGATTTGGGTTTGGAGAGCATCAGAATATTTCAAAATATAACCTATTCATCCTCTGGAGATTCAGAATACAAGCATCAGTTCCGCTACTTCTCATATATCAAGATTTTCTTTTCTTTTTCTTTTAGTGGTTTTTGAGCGCAAATGGAGAAGATAATAAGGAGGAAAGGTGCTGAATTTGGAATTGGGGACTTGGGGCTAAATGTGGTTCAGCTCCTTTTTTTCTATGTGATTTTGAGCATGTTACTTGATTTCATTCAATTTATTTTCTCCTCTGTAAAGTGAGGAAGTTGAGGTAGAGATTACCCATAAAGTTCTTTCAGCTCCACATCTATATGATCCTATATACCATTTAGCTAGTTCTAGAGTAGAATGGTTATTTTATAGGAAGAAGAGATGTATAAGAATACTGATTGGTTTTACTTTTGGAAAGGCAACAAAAGTAGATTCAATGGGATCCTTCTTGCTCTCCCTCCTCCTCCTTACATCAAGTTCAGAAGTGTGAACCCCACTTACTGTTCAAAAAACTCCTTTGGCAGATCAATCAGAGCCTCAAGCAACAAGGATAGGAATGTGGGATTTAGCCCAGGAATAAATTGACTTGAAAAGAACATGTGAAAAGAGGAAAGATCTGACCTAATGAAGCCTTGGTATTAAATGTAAACTCTTAATGGTAAAAGATGATGATCTGGAACTATCCACAGTAAATATTTGTCCTGGAGACAGTCATAAGTATCAATAAAATATTATAATGCAGGCATTTTGACTCTATGTCTCAGAATGCTGTCTCTCCTCAGCTCCACATCTTGGCTTCCTTAAAGTCCTAGCTTAAATCTCACCTTCTAAAGAAAGCATTTCCTATTTCCCTTTATTTCCAAATGCTTCCCTTCTGATTATTTTCTATTTATATTGTATATAGCTTGTCTGTACGCAATTATGTTTTTTGTTTTTGTATTTTTTTGATGGGGGAAGGCAGGGCAATTGGGGTTAAATGACTTGCTCAAGGTCACATAGCTAGTAAGTGTGTCAAGGTGTCAGGGGCCGAATTTGAACTCAGGTCCTCCTGACTCCAGGGCCACTGCTCTACTCACTGCACCACCTAGCTGCCCTTGTACACGATTATTTGCTTGTTGTTTCCTTTTGTTTGTGAGCACTTTGAGGGTAGGCATTGTCATTTATCAGTCATTGAATTTCATGTTTAGCACCGAGATTGGAATGTAGTAGGCACATAATGAATGCTTATTGGCTTGCTGATTGATAGCCAGTCTAATTTGACTAGTAGATATTTTGTGAAAAAAAACTTTTTCCAGAAAATTAAACTCTTTATTACCACAAGAAATCTTTGGATTTCCATATCTTATTAATTTCCTCTTGTCATTCATATATAAGATGTGTTTTGGACCAGCCACATATCCATAATAAAAGCAATCTGTTGAAACAAAGGCAATTAAGGAGGAAAATATAACCAAAATCATCTTACCTAAGGAATCTTATTCCTTCTTTTTCACTCCTCTACTTCATTTGCATGGGCAACCAATCTTCACAGCTTTGGAACTGAAGAAACAGAGCAAATGAAGGGCTTGGCAGGTTTTTCCAAGGGCGACTTCTAAAATGTTGAAAAATGGGTACTAGCAATTAATCATTAAGAGTTAAAAGCTCTTTCAAACCATAACTCAGGTAAAGGTTCAAGATTGAAGCTCTGAACTATGGTAGAAGAGGACCTGGGTTCAAACCCTGCCCCTGATAACTACTACCTGTCTGGACTGGGGAAAATCACTTGACTTCTATTGGTCTCAGTTTACTAATCTATAAAATGACAGAATTGGACTGGATAGGCTTTAAAGTCCTTCCAACTCTAAGTATTTGTCACTATGATTTCTTGGCAAGCAGACAATTGAGATTAAAACTTAAGTTTACAGATGCCTTCTACCTGAGTGACTGTTTTTTTTCTATGAGATTGGAGACTGGAAAAAGGACTCTTTTTGGGAAAGAAGCCTCTATTATAGCCAAGGATCTGAGAACTCAGAGTCCTCTTATATAGCAGGGCAATAAAGTTCTTTATCTCTAGGCCTATTATTGACTGTAGATGGGTCCTACCTTCTAAAAGAGCTACAGTTTAAATCTCTGGGCTTCAAGCTAAAGGAGAGGTGACAATGCCCACACTTCCTTTTATAGGGAAGAGATCAACTGAGGATTCTAGTCGAAGCTAGAAGCCTGAAGCTGAGAGAAAGTCAGGGCCATTGGAATTACACTTGGCTGTGACAAATAGTGAAACTAGGATTAATCAATCAATCAATAAGTAATAAGCATTTGTGACAGGAACTGTGCTAACTCCTGGGGATATCAAAAGAGAGTCCCTGCCCTCAAGGAGCTGACAGTGTGATGGGAGAGGAACCATGCAAACAAATGTATAGAAAGCTATATACAAGATAAATAGGAAATAATTAATAGAGAGAAAGCATTGGAATTAAGAGAACTTAGGGAATGCTTCCTGTAGAAGAAGAGATTTTACTTGCAACTGAAAGGAAACCGAGGAAGTCAGGAGTCATCATGAAAAAGGGAGAGTGTTTCAGGCATGGGGAACAGTCAGAGACAATGCCTATAATTAAGACAGGAAGTATCTTGTTAGTGGAATAGCCAGGAGGCTAGTGCCATGGGATCAGAGAGCGCTTGGCACAGAGAAAATTGTAAAGGAAGTAGAAAGTTTGGAGGGAGCTAGGTAATGAAGAGTTTTGAATGGTAAGTGGAAGATTTTGTATTTGTTCCTTGAGGGAACAGGGAGTCATTGGAGTTAATTAAGTAGGGAATGACATAATTGGACCTGTGCTTTAGGAAAATCACTTTAGTGGCTGAATGAAGGATGGATTAAAATGGGGAAGAGACTTGAGGCAAGCAGACCCACCAGTTGGCTATAGCAATAATTCTGGTGTGAGGTGTTGAGGTCTGCACTGAAGTGGTGGCAGTGTCAGAGGAGACCAAGGAGCATATAGGAGAGATATTGCAAAAGTGAAATCTATAGGCCTTGACAACAACCTGGATATGGTGGTAAAAGACATTGAAGAATCCAAGATTATTCCTAGGTTACCAGCCTAAGGGAAGATGGTTTATCCCTCCACAGTATTAGGCAATATAGAAGTTGAGGAAGGTTTAGGTGAAAAGAAAATGAGTTTGGTTTTGGACATATATGACCTGTCTACTGGACATCCAGTTCAAGATGTCTTAAAAACAGTTAAAGATGCATGATTAGAGGTCAGCAGAGCATTTGGGACAGGATAGGTAGATTTGAGAAATAACAGCATTGAGATAGTAATTAAATCCATGGAAGCTGATAAGTTCAAGTGAATATTTTTTTTTTAATTTCTTTTCAGGCCTGAGTTGACATAGGCGTATTTTTGATGAGTCAGTAGACAGGGAGAGATTGAAAATAAGTGAAAGATTGCAGATGACAGAGGGGGCAATCTGGTGGATGAAATGGGAGTTAAACAAGTGGAGGTTAGCTTTGGTAAGGAGTATGCCTACTTTATCATGTGAAGCAGGGATGAAGGAGAAGAAAATGGCAGAAGGCATCTAAGTGATAGGAGATGAAGAAGGGAGAAGTGCAATCTCACAGTTGATGGCCATGATATTTTTTGGTAAAATATGAGGCACAGTTCTTAGTTGAGAGAGTGGATAGATAGGGGACCATGGGAGGTTTGAAGACAGATGAGAAGGTTAGGAAGCGGTGCTGTGGAGAGTGAGACAGTAAATTGATAAGAGAGGTGAAAGTGAGGGCCTATTTGAGATTTTGTAATATAAATTTGCTGTGGACTCAGTCAGAATGATTGCATGATTTTCTCTACTTTTGTTCAGCAGCACATGTGCAGAAGAGAAGACTAGAAATGGTGGGAGTGATCTAAGGTTGAGGCATGGCTAGGTGTAATTGACATTATGATAAGGGCCTAGAGTTTCAAGAGAGGAGAAAATTACACTATTGAATTGGTTTATCAAGGGGTCGAGATGGAGAGAAGAGATAGTGGCTGGTGCAGGGATGATTAGACCACCATTGAACTATAGCAATATAAGAATACCAGAAGGAGCAACACAAGGACATAGGCAGCCCCAGAGGAAAATATATCCTTCTATGTACATCTATTACACATATTCTCCATGTACATGTTTGCCCATTCATGTTCCTCAGGAGTATGTCTGTGAAAAGTGACCCCCATTTTTATTGGGAAGTGTCTTTTTGCTACTTTTATTGTCTTTTTAGTAGGTACCTTTACTCTAAATTCACTGTGTCCTCTGACCAGTAGAAGCAAATACATTGGTTGGGGCTTACAGACTATAGTTTTGAGCAGACATAAATGAACAGTATACAAAGAACCCAAAGAACTTGGATGGGGGGAATCTATGTTTGAGTTTGAAGTTACCCCTGTATGTAACATTTGTTTGTTTTCCTACGTTGTTCTCCACTACATGTATTCTTCGGTATGATAAGAGTGCTAGATTACATCCTGAAGAAATAATTTTGCCGCAGATTTCTTTCTGAGATAGGAATACTATGAAGGATCTGACAAACAGACAACTGTGGACATGTTATTAACAACTCCTTTGCTTCCTATTAAATTTATTTCATACTTTTTACCTCTCTATTTTTTTGACTTGCATAGGAACTTGTTAATGCCTTTTTATCTTTTGAAGAAAATAAAACAGTTCTGAGTTATCTGTGAAGTAGTAAAGTAATATAAGGAGAGGCAGAGCCAAGATGGCAGCTGGAAAGCAGGGACTTGCTTAAGCTCTCCCCCAAATCCCTCCAAACACCTGTAAAAATGGCTCTGAACAAATTCCAAAGCTGCAGAACCCACAAAATAGCGAAGGGAAGCAGGTATCCAGTCCAGGATGGCTTGGATGGTCCCTGGGAAGGGTCTATTGAACAGTGCTGGGAGCAGAGCACAGCCTAGTGTGGTCCATGCCAGGATAGACCAGACTGGGAGTAGGCCAGCACCAGGCCTTAGGGCCATGAATCATTGAGCTGTGGCAGTTACCAGGCTTCTCAACCCACAAACACCAAAGACCTCCGAGCAGGTTAGTGGGAAAACTGCTAGATCAGGTTAGAATGCAGTCTGGCACCAGCCCTGGGGGTGACAGAGGTGGTGCGGTGGTGGTGTCAGCAGCAGCAGGAAGCTCCTGCAGCTGCTTCCAGAACTCCAGCATCAGCTGCTTGCAGAGTCCCTGGCTCATATGGTGGTAGGAATCAAATGGCAGGCCATAGTGGGATTGCAGGCTTGTTTTACTGTGCTGGGATCTGGGTTGCAATCCTGGTTGGCGGCTCTTGGGGGAGGAAGAGCGCTGCCTTGCCACCACCAGTGATGGTGGAGTAGAAGTAGCTCTGAAAACATCAGCTCAGCCTCTAAAGCTTGGGACAAAGCACTCTCTACTCTACAAGCAGTCATACCCTGACAAAAAGTTCAAAGGTCAAGTAGTAGGCTGGGAACATGGAAAGGAAGCAAAAAAGGATGGAGACTGAGACTCAGACTCAGACTCTAGAATCTTTTTTTGGTGGCAAAGAAGATCAAAACACATAGCCAGAAGAAGTCAACAAAGTCAAAGAGCCAACAACAAAAGCTTCCAAGAAAAATATGAATTGTCCTCAGGCCTTGGAAGAGCTCAAAAAGAATTTGGAAAAGCAAGTAAGAGAAGTAAAGGGAAAAACTGGGAAGAGAAATGAGAGAGATGCAAGAAAACCATGAAAAACAAGTCAATGACTTGCTAAAGGAGACCCAAAAAAATACTGAAGAAAATAAAACCTTAAAGAATAGACTAACCCAAATGGCAAAAGAGCTCCAAAAAGCCAATGAGGAGAAGAATGCCTTGAAAGGCAGAATTGGCCAAATGTAAACGGAGGTCCAAAAGACCACTGATGAAAATACTACCTTAAAATTGGATTGGAGCAAGTAGAAGCTAGTGACTTTATGAGAAATCAAGAAATTATAAAACAGAAGCAAAGGAATGAAAAAATGGAAGACAATGTGAAATATCTCATTGGAAAATCTACTGACCTAGAGAATAGATCAAAGAGAGAGAATTTAAAATTATTGGACTACCTGAAAGCCATGATCAAAACAAAGAGCCTACATATAATCTTTCAAGAAATTATCAAGGAAAATTGTCCTGATATTCTAGAGCCAGAGGGTAAAACAGAAATTGAAAAAAGCCACTGATTGCCTCTTGAAAAAGATCCCAAAAAGAAAACTCCTAGCATATTGGTGCCAAATTCTGGAGTTATCAGGTCAAGGAGAAAATACTGCAAGCAGTCAGAAAGAAACAATATGAGTATTGTGGAAACACAATCAGGATAACACAAGATCTAGCAGTTCTACATTAAGAGATCGAAGGGCTTGGAATATGATATTCTGGAGATCAGTGGAGCTAGGATTAAAACCAAGAATTCACCTACCCAGCAAGACTGAGTATAATGCTCCAAGGCAAAATATGGATGTTCAATAAAACAGAGGATTTTCAAGCTTTCTCAGTGAAAAGACTAGAGCTGAATTGAAAATTTGACTTTCAAACACAAGAATCAAGAGAAGCATGAAAAGGTAAACAAGAAAGAGAAACCATAAAGGACTTACTAAAGTGGAACTGTTTTGTTTACATTCCTACATTGAAAGATGATGTGTGCAATTTATGGGACCTTTCTCCATATTAGGGTAGTTGTAGAGAATATATATCTATATAGGCAGAAGGCACAGTGTGAGTTGAATATGAAAGGATGATATCTCAAAAAAAACCCATAAAATTAAGGGGTGAGAGGAACATATTGAGAGAGGGAGTAAGGGAGAGATAGAATGGGGTAAATTATCTCACATAAAAGTGGCAAGAAAAAGCAGTTCTGTTGAAAGGGAAGAGGGGGAAAGTGAGGGGGAATGATTGAGTCTTGGTCTCATCAAATTTGACTTGAGGAGGGAATACCATACACACTCAATGGAGTATCTTACCCCACAGGAAAGTAGGGGGAAGGGGATAAAAAAGAGGGGATGATAGAAGGGAGGGCAGGTAGGGGGAGGAGGTAATCAAAAGCAAACACTTTTGAAAAGGGACAGGGTCAAGGGAGAAAATTGAATAATGGGGGACAGGATAGGATGAAGGAAAATATAGTGAATCTTTCACAACATGAGTATTGTGGAAGTTTTTTATATAATGATATGTGTGTAGCCTTTGTTGAATTGTTTGCCTTCTTAGGGAGTATGGGTGGGGAGGGAAGAGGGGAGAGAATTTGGAACTCAAAGGTTTAAAAGCAGATGTTCAAAAGAAAAAGTTATTTTTGAATGCAACTGAGAAACAAGATATATAGGGAATGGGACATAGAAATCTATCCTACCTTACAAGAAAGTACCGAGAAAGGGGATGGGGTGGGAGTGGAGTGACAGAAGGGAGGGCTGACTGAGGAATGGGGCAATCAGAATATATGCCATCTTGGAGTGGGGCAGAGGGTAGAAATGGGGAGAAAATTTGTAACTCAAAATTTTGTCGAAATCAATGTTGAAAGCTAAAATATTAAATAAATAATGAAATAATTTTTAAAAACAGAGTTATAAGGAAATAAATAACTGAAATGCATAATAACCAAAGCATCCTTCAGGCAGATAATTTCACTTCCTCCCCATCTCATAAGAAGGATTGAATGATTTCAATTTCTTCTGGAGAATGGGCTAATGCTGAAAAATGACCAAAAGTCTAAAAACTGTATGAATGATATATACCAACAATTTTGGAAGAAAAATAACACAGATAATTTTTATAAGTATATATTTTCAGTTTTCTATCAGCATTCTTTTATTTTTCTATATGTAATGTGTAGAGATGCATGTATGCATGCATATATGTACATAAATATAATCTTAATTATTTAATTGTGTACACTTTTCATGTTCAGTAGATTCAGTTTTAGTCAAAACCTTAAGAATCAAAGTACCAACTGTATTTGTTTAAGTTTTTCCCAGTTCCAATTTCTTTTAAATAATGTTATGAAATTGCCTTTATCTTTATAAAGATTGAATCATTCTATCCTACCCTTCTCTTTCTGTCTGTAGGAAGGATATTTATCATATTGAAGGGAAGCCCTGTCCTGCATGAAAAATGAATCTGACATGCCCATAGGATTATATACTGAAAATTTGTACTAAAACTACTAGTTTTGTAGAGGAAAAATCCCCAGTTCTATCTCCCTTTTCCACCTGTCATAGGATGACTGAGCCATCACTCAATATCAGAGAAATCAGTGACAGTTTTAATTGGTTGTTATTCCAATTGATTTGCAGCTCAGACAGACACTCAGTAACAATAGAAGAAAGATACTATATCCACTTTCCCTCCTTTCTATTGGTACAATACAAGAGAATGATCTTGGGAAGAAACAGAAAATGCAGTCTTCTATCTCTGGAGTAATAGGTGACACTTTTGAGTCCTAATACTGCTCCATAATCAACTGAGAGGGAAAGGAGGAAGGGAAGAAAGGGACTCAAGACCCTCCTCATCTTCCCAAATAAGTTAGGGCCACCATAATAGCCCAGTGAATTTATAATCCTGCATATGTCCATATAAATATGTGCCAATGTGATAGAGATGGAAATGAGAAATAGAAATGAAAATAAAGAGTAATAGTGACAGTGAGAGAAATATTATATCATGTATATCAGCATATTACAAATATATGTATAGTATAGAGATAATATAGATAATATAGACAATTATAAATTTTAGATGTATATATATGTTCATATATGTATGTGCATATATACATATATATATGTGCATAATCTATGTATCTTCAAAGTATAAACCTATTTTAAATGTATAAGTTGTGTAAAGGGGGAATTTCAGGGTTTTACAAATTACTTCCCTTTCAACGACAGAGATGAATTAAGTAGATTTTTTTTAACTTGTATACAATAATTACTCTGAAAAATGTTAGGAACCTGACCGCTTAATTATCACTGGCAAATCTGAAAGTCCCGATTTGTTATTGTCTAGCTTTGTGGAATATGTTGCTCTTGTTGTTCACATGTTTTTCAGTTGTGTCTGACTCTTCATGACTCCATTTGGGCTTTTCTGGGCAAAGAAACTGGAATGGTTTGCCATTTCCTTTTCCAGCTCATTTTACAGATGAGGAAACTAAGGCAAATAGGGTAAAATTACTTGCCCAGACTCGCACAGTTAGTAAGCTTCTGAGGCCAAATTTGAACTCATGAAGATGAGTCTTCTTGACTCCAGGCCCAGCATTCTATCTATTGAACCACCTAGGTGCACAAATGTTCAAAAAGTTCCTTTACTTTAAATGATTTGGAAGTTCCTAATAATAATATACACTCCAACCCACTCATACTTGCCTACCCAATACAACTCCTTAAGGGAAGGGATAAACTTTTCCCTTTTTTGTATCTCCAGCATTTAGTACAATCCCTGGCCATGAGTAGGGCCATAAGAACTTATATTGCCTCACTGACTATTGTACATAGCTTTCAGTCAATTGAAAAAAAAAATGGTAAAGATGTGGTCCATTGATTAACACAATTTTTGAAAGTCTTTTTGTTCTTTACTAATACCATGTAAAGGATGCATAAATGACTCACACAGGTTTTGTGTAAATGGTAAACTAAGGCTACAGAGGGATAGTTCTTGATGATGTCTTCTTTTTTGTATTTATAAGATCTAAGAACTTTTTTTCTCTATGCCTTTATTCTCTTATCACTAAAATAGCTGATATATTGATCCCTAATGCCTTCACAATTGTGTCTCCTCCAACATGGACCTCCTCTCTCTACCTCCTTTCCTCCCTCTCCCCCCTCCCATATATTCAAATCCAACCAAATTTTGTCTTCGTTCTCTTTAATGCCATTACTACCTCTCATAAGCATGACTGCAAATGTGATAGGAGGGTGACAAAGTCACTGATCTACTGCCCTTGGTCAAGAAAACAGTGTGTGTGTGTGTGTGTGTGTGTGTGTGTGTGTGTGTGTGTGTGTATGTTTTACAAATATTTTTCTTTTTTGTTTGTAATTTTCTTTCCATTTTTTAAAATACCTTTGGGATCATTTTGCTTAGTAAATATCAGAATGTCTTGCCAAGCTCTCTTTAGACATATTTTACCCTATACTATTCCTGTCTGCTTTATGAGATGATACTGATTATAACCATTCATAATCCTTTGTAAAATTTTGCAAATGAGTTTACAAAGTAACCCAGTGTTACCTTTGGTGTCTTTCTATTTCCCTTTGGCAAGTAAGTCAAATATTTGCTGACTAAGGTGCTTTCCGGTTCTTTTGGCTTCCTTATTTAATGCATATTGTTTAAATTTCTTTGAAAGGGCAAAGAAAGGAGTTGGTTGAGTAGATTTTATCATATGTCCCCAAGCTACAAGAAATGCAATTTCAAAGCACATATTGCTATCATGTGTTACAGCATTAATGATAAGCATTTTCAAAAAAAAAATCCCTGAAAATACTTGGAGCTTATAGAATAACACTGGTTGCTGAGGACTGAGTGATAGGGAAAAGATATGAAGATAGGAAGAACTTGACAAGGTTTTCTAAATCAAATCATCATACTTTCTGTTACTTGATATCTTCAATGCAAAGGTGGGAAAAGGTGAGAGTGGAAAGGAATAAGTGGGAAATATGAGAAGCCAACACTTAGAAAATTATACAGAAGACTTATTCTTCTATATCATGGAAACCTTCTTTCAAAAATAATTGAAAGCTCTTGGATATTGTGAATTCCAAATAATATCACTAAGAATGCAATTGACTACATTTTAACTGACAGAAAATATTCATTATGGATGTGGGACTTTTCTCTGAATCAACTGTCTTTCCATAGTTAGATGGTCTGACTTATCAGAACATCAGAATTTATAATGAAGACCTAAGAATGGTAATAAGAAAAGGCCATGCCATATGATTACAATGATTTAACCCCAAATTATCATTTTTTTAATTATTGAAAATCAAATGTGGGAGGTAGATGAGAGAGATGATAGCAGAACTAGCTATAATTCTATTTAGAAGTTGAACCGATGTAAATTAATTGCTAGATCAAGGAGACCAAAAGAGGCTCAAAAGTGCCTTTGTCAGCAAACACTTGACTTATTTGGCAAACAGAGATGATTGGCAAAGGCAAAAGTGCATTACAATATAAAAATCTCACATAGAAGGATAATCATTTATTATTATCTGTAGCCTTTCATTAAGAAGAGAGAGGCAGTAGAGGGTAAAACCACTTCAAAGAAACCACGGAAATATATCATGCAAATGAAAATCAAAATTAGGATATTTAAGGATGAACATGGAAAGATAACAACAAAGAGAAGAAAAATGGGAACAATTTGCAAAAAATTTCTGCAACATAATGTTTTCTCTTTTTTTGAGATTTCTTTTTTATTTTTAGTTTTCAGCATTGATTTTCACAAGAGTTTGAATTACAAATTTTCTCCTTTTTCTACCCTCCCACCCGCTCCAAGATGGCATATATTCTGATTGCCCCATTCCCTAGTCAGCCCTCCCTTCTGTCACCCCACTCTCTCCAATCCCCTTTTCCCTTACTTTCTTGTAGGGCAAGATAGATTTCTATGCCACATTGCTTATATATCTTATTTCCCAGTTACATGCAAAAACTTTTTTTCAAACATCAGCTTTTAAAACTTTGAGTTCCAAATTCTCTCCCCTCTTCGCTCCCCACCCATACTCCCTAAGAGGGCAAGCAATTCAACATAGGCCACATGTGTATCATTATGTAAACCCTTCCACAATGCTCATATTGTGAAAGATTAACTATATTTTGCTACTTCCTATCTTATCCCCCTTTAACCAGTTTTCTCCTTTGACCCTGTCCCTTTTCAAAAGTGTTTGCTTTTGATTACTTTCTCCCCCATCTGTCCTCCCTTCTATTGTACCCCCTTTTTAATCTCCTTCCTTCTTCTTTCCTGTGGGGTAAGATACTCCATTGAGTGTGTATGGTATTCCCTCCTCAGGTCAAATCCAATGAGAGCAAGATTCACTCATTCCCCCTCACCTGCCCCCTCTTCCCTTCCAACAGAACTGCTTTTTCTTGCCACTTTTATGTGAGATAATTTACCCCATTCTATCTCTCCCTTTCTCCCTCTCTCAATATATTTCTCTTTCATCCCTTAATTTGAATTTTTTTAGATATCAGCCCTTCATATTCAACTCAGCCTGTGCCCTCTGTCTATATATATATATGTATATGTATGTATGTATGTATGTATGTATGTATGTACATATACATACATATGTATATGTGTGTGCGTATGTATATTCCCTTCAGCTACTCTAATACTGAGTTCTCATGAATTATACACGTCATCTTTCCATGCAGGAATGTAAATAAAACAGTCCAACTTTAGTAAGTCCCTTATGATTTCCATTTTTGTTTACCTTTTTATGTTTCTCTTGATTCTTGTGTTTGAAAGTCAAATTTTCTATTCAGCTCTGCTCTTTTCACTGAGAAATATTGAAAGTCCTCTATTTTGTTGAACATCCATATTTTGCTTTGGAGCATGATACTCAATTTTCCTAGCTAGGGGATTCTTGGTTTTAATCCTAGTTCCATTGACCTCAGGAATATCATATTCCAAGTCCTTTGATCCCTTAACGTAGAAGCTGCTAGATCTTGGGTTATCCTGACTGTGTGTCTACAATACTCAAATTGTTTCTGGCTGCTTGTAGTATTTTCTCCTTGATCTAGGAGCTGTGGAATTTGGTAACAATATTCCTAGTGGTTTTCTTTTTGAGATCTTTTTCAGGATGTGATCAGTGGAGTCTTTCAATTTCTATTCTACCCTCTGGCTCTAGAATATCAGGGCAGTTTTCCTTAATAATTTCTTGAAAGATGATAGCTAGGCTCTTTGTTTTCATCATGGCTTTCAGGTAGTCCTATAATTCTTAAATTATCTCTCCAGGATCTATTTTCCAGTTCAGTGGTTTTTCCAATGAAGATACTTCACATTGTCTTCCATTTTTTTCATTCCCTTGGTTCTTTTTTATAATATCTTGATTTCTCATAAAGCTACTAGCCTCCACTTGCTCCAATCTAATTTTTAAGGTAGTATTTTCTTCAGTGGTCTTTTGAACCTCCTTTTCCATTTGACTAATTCTGCCTTTCAAAGCATTCTTCTCCTCATTGGCTTTTTGGAGCTCTTTTGCCATTTGAGTTAGTCTATTTTTTAAAGTGCTATTTTCTTCAGTATTTTTTGGGGGTCTCCTTTAGCAAGTCATTGACTTTTTTCATGGTTTTCAACCATCACTCTCATTTCTCTTCCCAATTTTTCCTCAACTTCTCTAACTTGCTTTTCCAAATGCTTTTTGAGCTCTTCCATGGCCTGTGACCAGTTCATGTTTTTCTTGGAGGCTTTTGATGTAGGCTCTTTGACTTTGTTGACTTATTCTGAGTGTATGTTTTGGTCTTCTTTGTCACCAACGAAAGATTCCAAAGTCTGAGTCTGAATCTGAGTCTGTTTTTGCTGCCTGGCATGTTCCCAGCCAACTATTTTACCCTTGAGTTTTTTGTAGGGGTATGACCACTTGTAGAACATAGAGTACTTTGTCCCAACCTTGAGGGGCTGTGCTGTTGTTTTCCGAGCTTTTTCTACACAGGAAGCTCTGCCACACCAGCAATCCTCCTTCCTCAAGTACCACCAACCCAGGCCACGACTCAGATCTAGCAGGCTCTGCACTCCCACTTGGATCTGCCACTTAATTCCTCCCACCAGGTGGGCCTGGGACTGGAACCAACTGCAGCTGTTGTTCTGTCTTCACCACCTCTGCTGCCCCTGGGGAGGTGGCTGAACCACAAACTCCTTTCACTCTGTCCCTGCAGGTTTTCCCACTAACCTTCTCTATTGTCTTTGGTGTTTGTGGGTTGAAAAGTCTGGTAACTGCCACATCTCACTGATTCATGGTGCTAGGGCCTGTTCCCCCTGGCTCCTGGTCTGGTTGGTCCTGGCTCAGCCCACACTGGGCTCTGCTCCGCTCCCAGTTCCTGTGCGAACTTACCCAGAGACCATCCAGGCTTTCCTGGCCTGGAGCCCTGCTTCCCTCTGTCATTTCATGGGTCCTGCAGGTCTAGAAGTTTTTCAGAGCCATTTTTAGTGGTATTTGGATGGTCCTAGGTGAGAGCTTTAGGCCACTCCCTGCTTTCCAGGTGCCATCTTGGCTCTGCCCCTTTATTGTTTTCTCTTTCAAGAATTGTAGAGCCCGCATACCTATATCTTAAAATCAGGCAAGCTGAAGTGTTTACAGAGGAAATAGGAATGGTGCTAAAGAGAATAAAAAAGGGGAAAATAGCCGCATTGGATCAAATATATAGAGAGAAGTTCTTTGGTAAAGTCTATAAGGGCATTGTAGGAATGATTTCTAAGATTTAAGGAAAGTAAGATACAAAAGTAAGTCTGACATGACATCAATAACTATCTTATGTGCCTTCTTTTTCAGGTATGCGAAATCTTTATTAGTGTCATCTTTATGCAAATTGAGGCCATCTTTTATGAGGGTGGTATTGGGAATAAGCAGGCTTTCAAAAACAATAATTTTCAAGAGACAACTGCTTTACCTTTTTACAACTGACTGAAAGATGAAGAGAATGTAATATCTCATTCTACTTATTTGTTAATTACCAAAAAAAAGCATTTTAATCAGTAGAACAAAACAATCTCATAAAGGCTCTTCATTTAAGATTCCTTAGAATATGTACCAATAGAAATAACTCTGTTCAGTGACCCTCTGATAATATGCATCAGGCAAGGCATATAATAGGAAGAGATATATTCACTAAAAGTATCTACCGCTGTGATTCATTGAGTCCTGTTAAGGGAGGGATTCCCTATAGATGTGAAGTCCTCCAGGTGTCCCTCATTCCAGACGCCATGTGCCACCAAGTCTTATGGTATCACAGATGACCTTTCAAGATATAAGTAATCATTTAAAGGGCTTTGGCTTATTCTTCTACTCAGAGAAGAAAAACTGGATGGATGAAGAATATCCTTTGATCAGATAAGGACACCACACAGAATATTTATATCTAGGAATTCCAGGACAGATAGATGGTAAGCTGGGCTATGGGTCCCTTCAGAAAATTGCAGAGCAAATTTAGTGACCCCAAGCTCCACAACAGCAAGGACCTATCTGTTCAATATGTTTTCCCTGTAACCACAGTTACTGTATGGGACTGAGACCTAGAACAACATTGCAGCAGAATAACAAGAGAAGAGCATCACACAAGTAGCAACATGAAGGTGCATGGTGTATTTGAATAGACTGTAACATATATCCAAGAAAGAACTACTAATAATGGGAATAAAGCATATCATCAAAGAATTGCCTGACAGAAGAGAGGATGAGTCAATTACATTGTGAATAAGGTGTGGGGGAAGTAGAACTAAGATGGCAAAGCAGAAAGAATTATGTTCCCCAACACAATTCCTACATAAAGATCGAGAAAATGCAGCAGACCAAGTCCTGGTCGCAAAATTCAAGGACAAATCATAGTTCTTTTTTGTAGCTTTGGTTATAATAGAGAAGCAGACAAAAAGTTCTGGAGACACTGGCAATAGAGATGAAACCTGGAGCATATCACACACAGCATTCTAGCACACAAATTCAAAGAGGAATGAGGATGCATACAAAGGCAATAAATAATGCCAGTCTCACACAAAGTGGCCCAACTTCATGTAGAATGAAGGTAGAGGTACTGCCTAATAGGTCTATCATTTATGACCCATTTCCCAATCACACATCTAAAGTAGATTGAGGAGAAGAAATGCACCTTAAGGTGCCTTTTTCTGAGCGAAGAGTAAGCATGAGCATTAGGATGAATAGTGATCAAGGAGCAAGTTCAAAAGCAAGAAGCAACAACTTATTTTAGGAGTAAAATAAGGCCTCATTTCTGCCACCTAGTCCAGTATGCAACACCAGCAGCAGGCCTTGGAGGCATCTGTGATAGCAGTAGAAGAAGCCGCAGTTTCCAGGAGCTCTCTGGCCAGAGACAGCAAGGGGATCAGACGATAAGTAAGAAAGGATTGCATTTTGCTGGCACTAGGTATAGCTAGTGCTGAGTGGCATCTCTATTGTCCATACATGCTTCTAAGTTGTAGTTTCAGTCAGAGAGGAGCATTTGGTTGGCAAGTAAGCAGAAACCATGGTTGCAGTTCTAAGGCAGAGAGGAGCATTGATACTTGTGATTTCAAGGTGGCAGAGGCCCTTCCTGGGTAAAGACCAGAGCACAGATGAGAACAGCAGTGACCACACATCTCCCTGTATCACACCACCTTGGAGCACTGAAAAACTGAAGCCTCCCATAACTAATTGAAAACAGTAGCACCAAAAAGCCTAAAGCTTAGAATAGTGCATCCCCATCCATAGGTGAGCAGAATCAACTTTACCATAAAATTCAAAGTCAAGAAATAAGCTGGAAAATGTACAAACAACAACAACAAAGAATGTTTAAAGGTACTAAAGTGGCAGAAAAGATATGAACTCAGAAGAAAACAATGTGAAAATTTGTACAAACAAAACCTCCAAGAAAAGTGTTAACTGGGCACAAGCCCAGTAAGAATGGGGGCAGCTATGTGGCTCAGGAGACAGAGTACCAGGGCTGGAGTCAGGAAGAAGTCTTCTGGCCAAAGACACTTACTAGTAGTATAAGCCTCAGCAAGTCACTTAGCCCTGTTTTACCAGTTTCCTCATCTGTAAAACGAGCTGAAGAAGGAAATGTCAAACAACTTATTTGCCAAGAAAACCAAAAAATGGAATTACAAGGGGTCAGGCACAAATGAAAAAGAACTGAAAAAATAACAACAAACCAATAACAGAGACAAGAGTGATAGTAGAAAAATTAAGAAAAGAAATGAGAGCACTACAATTAAATTATGAAAAGAGAATTAACATTATGTTAAAAGAGGCAAAATATAAGAAAAAAACCTAAAACCTTAAAAAACAGAATTGGTCAAATGGTAGAAGAGGCAAAAAGATTGACTGAAGAAAAGAATTACTTAAAAAGTAGAATAGGCCAAATGGAAAAAGGACCAAAAGCTCACTGAAGAAAATAATTCCTTAAAAATAGTAGTTGTTATGTTGATTAGACATTTCTGACTCTTTGTGACCCTAATTTAAGTTTTCTTAGCAAAGATACTGGAGTTATTTACCATTTCCTTCTCCAGCTTATTTTATAGAGGAGGAAACTCTAAGGCAAACTGGGTTAAGTGACATGCTCACGGTGACAGAGCTAGTAAGTGTTTGAGGCTGGAGTTTAACTCAGGATCTCCTTACTCCAAGCCTGTTGCTCTATTTACTACACCACATAGCTATACTTAAAAATTAGAATTGGGCAACTATAAGCCAATGACTCCAAGAGCTATCCAGAAACAATAAAACAAAGTTAAAATAGAAGGAAATGTGAAATAGCTCTTCAGAAAAAAACAACTCACCTGGAAAATACATTGAAGAGAAATAATTTTAGAATTATTGAACTACCTGAAAGCCATGATAAAAAAATCTATTTTTCCATAGCCCATAATTTTTCAAAGAACCTATAAATTGAAGAAATTATGAAGGAAAAGTGCTCTGACATCCCATAACTAGAGGATTAAATAGAAGCAGACTTTTAAGGATGGACAAGAGAGAGGGAGAAGGCAGAAAGAGAGAGAAAGAGAGAGAGAGAGAGAGAGAGAGAGAGAGAGTGACAGAGAGACAGAGAGAGACAGTGACAGAGACAGAGAGCGACAGAAGGGTAAATGGAAGAAAACAGGATGAAGGGAAATTCAGTTTATAATTGTAACCATAAATGGGAGTGGGATAAGCTCTCACATAAAATGGAAATTGATAGCAGAATGGATTAGAAACCAGAATCTAACAATACGATGTTTACAAGAGACACACTTGAAAGAGAAAACACACACAGAGTTAAAATAAGGGACAAAAGCAGAATCTATTATGTTTCAGCTGAAGTAAAAAAGGCAAAAAAGGAAGGGGTTGGAAATCATGGACTCAGATAAAGCAAAAGCGAAAGTAAACCTAATTAAAAGAGATAAGAATGGCCAACTATATTTTGATGCAAGGTACCATGGACAATGACATAATGTAAAAAGAATGTAGCAAGTTTCTCTGGAAAAGGCCTCTTTTCTCAAATATTTGGGAACTGAGTTAAATTTATAAAAATAAGAACCAATGATAAATTGTACAGGGTTGTGAGTAGTCATCAGAAAAATAAATAGAATTATCAATAATTATATGAAAAAAGTGTTCTAAATCACTATTGATTAAAGAATGGTAAATTAAAATAAGTCAAGTACCACCTCACACCTATATGAAATGACATATTCTGGAAAGAATGAGGGAATAGGTACACTAATGAATTGTTGAGACAGTTGTTAATTGTTCCAGCCACTCTGGAGAATAATTTGGAACTATGCCACATACCATTTGACGTAGTAATACCACTAATGGGTATAGCTGAAAGAAAAAAAAGAAAAAGACCTACATACAAAAATATTTATATCAACTCTCTTAGTGGTGGAAAAATTGGAAACTGATGGGATGCGCAGCCATTGGGGGATAGTTGAACAAGTTGTGGCACATGATCACGATAGCGTACTAATGTGCAACAAGAAATGATGAGGGGTTGGCTTTGGGAAAAAAAAAAAGTACTATGACCTATATGAAATGATGAAGAATGAAGTGAGCAGTACCAGATCATTGTACACAATAGTAGCAATATTGTAATGATGATCAACAGTGAAAGACTAAGGTACTCTCATCAACACAATGATCCAAGACAATTCCAAAGGACTCATGTTAAAAAATGCTATCCACCTCCAGAGAAAAAACTGGCAAAATCTGAGTGCAAATTGAAGTATGTTTTTCTTTATTTTTCTTGCTTTTTGTGAAATGGATAATATAGAAATATGTTTTGTATGATTTCACATCTGTAATTGGTAACATATTGCCTGCCTTTCCTGTGGGTGCGGGAGGAGTTAAAAGGAGAGAAATTATTTGGAACTCAATCAAAAAAAAAGAATGTTAAAATAAATAAAAATATCTTAAAAAGAAACTTGCTCATATAAGCAGAGGGAAAAGTAAAAATAGAACATACTAGTTGCATCCTGGGGAGAAAATAAAAACTCCTTAGAACATTATTGACAAAATTGAAAACACATAGGAAAAAGAGAAAATGTTGCAAGCAGCCAGAAGGAAAGAATTCAAGAGTCAAATAGTATAGTCAAGATCACATAAGAACTAGCAACCATCACCAAAAGAACAAGAGAGTTTGGAATATAATATTCAAAAAACTGAAAGATATATATTAATAACCAAGAATGATGTAACTGACAAAACTGAGATTAAACCTACATGGAAAAAAAAATGGACTCAATGAAAGAGAGAACTTTAAGCATGTCTCATGCTGCTCTTCAAAGAGAGAGAGAGAGAGAAAGAGAGAGAGAGAGATGATGATGATGATGATGTGTGAATGTGATGAACTTACCCATAAAATAGAAGACAATAGTAGAATAGATTAGAAAGAATACAACAGCATGTTGTTTATAAGAAATTAACTTGAAACATGAAGATTCATAGAATTTAAAAAGAAACATGGAGCAAAATTTATTTTGCTTCAGCAAAAGAAAAAAAAGTTAGTGGTAGCAATTACAATTGCAGACAAGTCAACAGCAAAAATAGACTTAATTAAAATAGGTTAGCAGGGAAATTACATTTTGCTGAAACATAGAATGTACAATGAACTAATGTGAATAGTAAATACATATGCAAGGAGCTATTTGGTGGAGAGGATAGAGTGCTGGGCCTGGAGTCAGGAAGACTCATCTTCCTAATTTCAAATCTGGCCTCAGATACTTACTAGCTGTGTGATTTTGGGCCAGTCACTTAACAAACATTGTTTGCCTCAGTTCCCTCATTTAGAAAATGAGCTGGAGAAGGAAGTGTATCTTTGTGTGTATCCAGTATCTTTGCCAAAAACAACAAGAACAAAAATAAATACGGTCACATAGAGTCAGATATGGCTCAAACAACATACATACATATTTATATTTATATATAGTTATAAGTATGTATATATATGCACCCAATAGCATAGCATCTAAATCCTTTCATGAAAAATTTGACAAATTAAAGAGAGAAAGGGACAGAAATTCTATAAGAGTGGAGAACCTCAATTTACCCCTATCGGACTTAGCTAAATCTGACCAATGAATGAACATTAAAAATATTAAGGAATTAAGACTTTTTGAAAAGTGAGATATCACAGACTCTGAAAACATTTGAATAGGGAAAAAAAGGAACATTCATATGCCAACTGATAAAGCACTTATGTAAAAATGACTATGTGTCACACATAAAAATTCACAAATGTACAAACTCAGGGCTATCGAACACATCATTTATAAACCAGAATGCAATAAAATGTTATTTAATTAACAGCCGCTGAAAAAAGTTTTAAAATAGATTGGACACTAAATAACCTAAATTGTAAAGAATAGGCGAGTGGAAGAAAAATCAGCGAAATAATCATTTTCTTAAAATTGACAACAATGAAACTACATACAAATTTTTGGCATACAACCAAATCAGTCTTTAGAGGAAAATGTAGAGCTATAAAAATTTTCATCAATGAAAGAAAGAAGAAGCAGATCGAAAAATGGCACTTGTGTCTTTAAAAATACAAAACCTAGGAAACCAACAAATTTGAAAACTCCTCCATTAAACCCCAAAATAGAAGCTCTGAAATTAAAAGAAGAAAATGAGAAAATTGAAGTAAAATAATCTATTCAATTAGTACAACTAGTCTTTAAAATATAAAATAAACCACTAACAATCTTGACTTTAAAAAGAAAAAAAATTGTTAGTATCAAAAATGAAAAAGTTAAATTACAAATCAGTGAAGAAGAAATAAAGGTAATTATCAAAAACTATTTTGCTTAGTTATATTTTTGAAAACTGATGATCTAAAGAAACATAAATATTTACAGCAAAAATAAAACAGAAAATGCTTAGATTAATACAACAAGAAATAAAAGACAATGCAAATTCAGAAAAGAAGAAATTGAGCAAATCATGCATGAACTCATAAAGAAAATAAAACTAGGACCAAGTGTATCTAGGAATGATTAATCTTCTGGTTATTTGAAGACCAAGTGATTCCAATATTATGTAAAATTGGAAAAGTAGAAGTCCTACCAAATTTTTCTATGATTAAAAAAATAATAGCCTGGTCTTTGTATCTAGCCCAGGGAGAGGCTGAAATATAAAAATAAAGTACATATATATCCATATATGAATGTATGTATATCCCAATAGAACTAATGAATACTCATGCAAAAATAAAATGAAATACTGGCAATCTAACACAAAAGCTATATACTGTAACAACAATGTTGCTAGCAGCTGCTGCAGAGGTGAAAGACAAAAAAGACCAGCAACAAGAGCTGCCAGCACAGGTTCTTTGATATGTTTTTCTAAGGAAAGAAACTTTAAAGGGTTAACAATCTCACTTTAATTAAACATACATATACCATTCACTTAGTTCAGGTAGAAAAGCAAGCACCCTGAACTTCAGAGCAAATACAAACAGAAATTATAAACAGAGACAATATAAACCCAGCAAATAACACAATTCGGCAGACAGGCTTTGTCTGATCAAGACATCACATACATAGTTACCAAAAAGAGAAGCACCAACATCTAGGTTTCTTCAAAGTTGGGAGTGGAGGGGTGGGTCTCCTTAATGGCTGCCCAGAATCTCCACACCAACACTCTTCCAATGAATAAGAGCCTCACACTAAATGCTAACCTCTGAATTTATATGTGTTTCTTAGGGCCCGAAGTCTTCATACCTAATCAGCAAAAGGGAGTAGGCCTGGGCCTTTGCACCTAGTTAGCAAAAAGGTGTGGGCTTGGGGTTTAGCACTTAGCAAGACTTAATCAAAGGCACTTAATTACTTTAGCATTCTGAAATACAAAACAATAAAAATAAAGGTCCCACCTTAATTACCAATACATATACTATGACCAGGTCAGATTTACGCATAGAATGGAGTGAAGGACTGGTTCAATATCAGGAAAACTATAAATATAATTGGCACCATTGATGCCAAAAAGAAATCAATTGATCCAGAAAAAGTTTTTGATATACTCTTCCTTTAAAATCACTAAAAAACACAGCAATAAACATATCCCTTCTTAGTATATGAGGTAGTATCTACTTAAAATGCAGAGCCACTATTTTCTGTAATGTGGATAAACAATAGACCTTTCCAATAAGATAAGATTGAAAACAAGGATCACCATTACAGGGATCATATTCAATATAAGGCTAGAAAACCTACTCTAATAATAAGGAAAGAAAAAAGATATTGAGGGAATAAGCAAAAGTAAAAGGAAACAAAATTAATTTTTTGCCTATGGTTTATTTAGAGAATCTTTAAGACTCATCCAAAGAATTAACTGAAACAACTAATACCTTTATATAAAATGCAAAGAAGAAAGATGTAAAATAGATATACATCATCAGCATTTTTGTATATTAACAACAAAATCCAGCTAGAATAAAGAATCTTTGTAACAAATTTCTCTGATAAAGTTTTCATTTCTATGATCTATAGTGACCTGATAGAATTATATAAGAATAATCAAAGGTTATGAACAAATAATTTTGAGAAAAAGAAATTTAAGCTATCAACAGCTACATGAAAAGAATGCTCTAAATCCCTAACGATAAGAGAAATGCAACTTAAAAGTCTTAGGTTCCATTTATATACCCCTCAGATTGGTAAAATTGACCAAGATAAATGACAAATGCAAGAGTTATTGTGGGAAGTCACATACATTAATTCACTGTTGGTGGAGTTGTGAACTGGATCAGTCATTCTGGAAAACAATTTATATTTATGCCCCCAAACCTGTTAAATTGTGCATACCTTCTGACCCAATGATGTCATTGCTAGATCTATAACCCAAAGATTCAACAAGAGGAAAAGAACATATATGTATAAAATGTTTATAACATTTTTTCAATAGCAAAGAATTAGAAACTGAGAGGTTTCCAGTCAACTGGTGAATGGATGAAGAAGACAAAGTATGTGAATATTATCAAGTACTGTCATAAGAAATTATGAAGGTTTGGTTTCAGAAAAACTTGGAAAGACTTAAATAAACCAGTGTAAAGTGATCTGAGCAGAACCAAGAGACCAGTATTTACAATAATAACCATATTATAAAGACAAACAACTTTGAAAGATTTAGGAACTCTAATAAATGCAATAAACAACCATGATTCTGAAGGACTCATGATGAAAGTTATTGAGAGGTTATGTATTCAGAGTGAAGACTGAAACACATTTTTTGGACATGGCCAATGGGAAGAATTCATTTGGCTTGACTATACACAGTTGTAAGTGGGGCTTTGTTCTTTTTGCTCTTCCAATTGGGGAGTGGAATTTTGAGGGAGAAAATGAATGATTTTGTCAATTGAAATGAAAGAAAAAATGTTAGAAGAAAGCAAGAGAAGCCTCCACTGCATTAGTTGGATCTCAAGGATGAATTCTGGAGAGGAACTTAATTAGTGTCATACAGGAGACATGGATGGATTTTTTTCTACATCATTGTGGGGAGGTCCTCAACTAATGAGATCACAGATCCATTTGAATATTTTTTTTTCCTTTATTGTCTGTCCTTATTTCAGAAATTGCAAAAAAAATCATTACATATCCAGAGTATGTTGCATTTATTATTCCCTGCCTATCACTTACCCAACCTGGAGGAATTTGGGAAATATGTACAGTATATGGCGCAAAAGAAATATCATATTCCATATCTAATTACTACTTACAGATTGAAGCTATGGCTAATCAATCTAGACTAATCAAGGAAGATAGATGTCTAATCTAAAAACAAGAATGCTACAAATCTGTACAAAATTTCTTGATCCAATAAAATCATATCTTCTAGTGTCATCATGGTACTTCCTGCCTAATGGGAGAGCTTTTTAGTCAATGTCCCTCAGGTTTTTGGCATTCACCTGCATTAAACTATCTCAAATTAACATTTAAATTCCTCTGAAAGTCATCCTTATGGATAAATTAATCCCTACCCCTCAGACGTTCTCATATATATTATGCTTAGAGGTTCAAGGCCAACTGCTCACATCCCTATAAGATTGTATCACCTGAGATATCATTATTTTCCCATTGGCTACCTTGGCAGTCAGCCCCATGTGTTCATCACAATAAGGGCATTGGAACAAATTCTCTATAAAATTATTATAAAGTTATTTTGAATAAGTAAGTATAATAACACCTCCCCCACTCAACTATTCCTAGAAATGAAAGGAAGGAAGGGGGGTAATGCTTTGCCTTTTTTTAACAGACTTCCTTCATACAGAACTGACTCATCCCTCAGTAAGTAAGTGCTGCCAAGTTGCTATCCCTCAGTGGTGTGGGATAGGGGTTGGATGAACCCTTGCTATGTTTGGTTTGTGGTTGTTGAGATAATGATTGGGTATGGGTTCAACAAGAGATCGCTTGCAAAACTTAAATTGTGTGATTCTGGGTGAAAAGGACCAAGATATGAGTCTGGAAAGCTGGGAAATAATTATATATGGCTTGACCATAAAGGAAATAATGAGAACGTAAGGATACACAATTCTTCCATTTCACCCTTGAACTCTGTCTTTCTATTTCTTTCTCCCTCCCTCCCTCTGTCTCTGTCCCTCCCTTTGTCTGTCTCTGTCTCTCAGTCTCACTCTGTCTCTCTGCCTTTCTCTGTGTTTCTTTCCCTGTCCTTGCCTCCCTCTCCCTCTCCTTCTCTCTCTCTCTCTCTCTCTCTCTCTCTCTCTCTCTCTCTCTCTCTCTCTCTCTCTCTCTCTCTCTTTCTCTGTCTCTCTCTCTTTCTCATCTTCTCCCCATACTTGCTTCCCCTCTCTTCTTGTTAATAAGACAATAACCAAAAGCAGTTCTCCAGAAAAGTAAACTTCAGGAATTTTCTTTCTCTGTGAATCACTCCTTGCCTCCCTCTGGTGGTGTGGGGCTGCAGTTGCTATCGGAAGGGCTCTACTTGGGCAAGCTACCAGGTAGATGCATACCTAAGCTCAAGCTGTATCAGCTGACCCAGTTGGCTTTGCACAAACATCCTGGCTTTTCCCAGCACTGACCTACAAGTTCACTGTCCCTGTGCACATACAGAGGACATCAATTATCTCCAAAACTCCCCAACCTCTATATCTCTCTAAGGGCCTTTCTGGGATACTATCTATAGATTTATAATAGAAATTTCCAATATAACCTGACAACTCATTTATTTGTTCATCCACTGAATCCTCAACCTTTATTTTCTCCTCATCCTCACCATTCAAAGAATTCACTCAATCAACATTTAAGCTAAAACATATTTTAAGAAGAAACAAACATTGAAAATACTAGCAATACATTGTGAGTGTCCCCTTCACTTCCCTTCCCTGACTTTTCTTTCCCTCAAGGGAAAATTATCTTATTCCATCCTATTTCCATGGCTTTGTAACTTTGGGGTTACTATTAAGAATTATATATATTTGTAGAATCTTTTTTCAATGGATTATCATATTTACACTGAACTAGAGATTCTGCCTAACATTTGCATGACCTCATTCCCTCCATTTTTCAAGAAAAACTGCTTTTGCATAAAAGTGCTTTTATATACACATCCTATTGTTCTATGATTGATCTCCTAATGAAAGATCACAAGAGTTATGGGTAGGAAAAAGGTGACAGGTCAACTGCACTCCAAGATAACTTGCTAAAACAATACCTATGAGAAATCTGGTGGTAATAGTAGATAAAGACATTTAGAGAGAAATTCCATTAAAAGAAATTATCTATCCTCTGAATTTTGTACAAATAAGCAATGAAAATTTCATTGGGAATTCAGAGGGAAATTCATAGGGAATAAGCATATAGCCTATCAAAATTCTATCAAAACTTAATATCAGAAACATGAATAAAAAAATACACTATATTGCAGGAATGTTATCTGGCCAAATAGTGATTAGGGTTGTAGCACAATAATGAATACAGGTAGATATTTATAAAAAAGAAAATTCATCCTTCTTATTAAACTTCTCTTTACATAAAGTATGGTGATTAATAACAATGATTATTTGAAATATGCAGCACATTTCTAGCATTCAAATGATTTACTGAAATTTATTCTCTAATTTCAAAATGACTCTAGGAAGAGGCCTGCCACACTTACTCTTCAAGCTAGCAACAATGAAATTTTGTTTAGCATCTTTTTTTTCCAACACATTTCAGAAAAGAAAAAAAAGTTTTTGTCTTTCCAGTTTCTTTTGACTGGAATTTACCAGGCCACATATACAAAGAAATAGGAGTTAAGCCCCTGTGTCTTTTTTTTCCTTCTAAGACAGTTACTCCTACTTTTAGATCTTACTTAAAATAGACTTAGAATCACACTGTTTTAGAAAGTAAAGACCTTTCTTCAAGTTTCAAAGTGCACTTGCAACATTAGCAAAGAAAACATCGCTGTTAGATAATCGTAACTTTGATGGAGATGCATTCTTTTATTTCAACTTGTAGAAACTAGCATAATGTTAACACAAATATAGAATATTAAGACAAAGGAAAATTAAATTAGCTTTAACTAGTTTTCAAAATAAAATACTACATTGTATGGACCAAGTGATTTGGTAACTAATTTCTCTTTTCATTGAAGTCTTCCTGGATATTTGGTAAAATTTAGATTTAAGGATTTTTATCCTTTTTTTTTTTTTACTGCTTTTCAGTCAAAAGTGTAAACTCAAGGACTGATAATTAAATTATACATTAGAAAGTTTATTTTAATGAGTCCTGACTTCAGGAAATTCCCTTACTATAAACCATAATCTCCCTAGATCTCATCTTGAAGGGATTCTTGTCCATATCTTTTAGAGTTTCTCCAGTAGGATCCACTCAAAACTAATAGCCTTCCCCTCCTTCCTTTATTACATAAATATCAATCAATCATATCAATAATATCAAGTAGAATTTTAACTATATTTCTGTTTTTTTCTTCTCATTTACATGAGATAACTCCTTTTAATGCATTTCTCAAATACGACACGTCAAGAATAATATATTTCAGTAAATATCCCTATCTCTCTGTACCCT
>CM053623.1:292265019-292336978 GCA_028646595.1 Phalanger gymnotis | reverse complement strand
ATATATATATATATATATATATATATATATATATATATATATATATATATATATATATATATAGACAGGGCACAGGGTGAGTTGAATATGAAGGGATGATATCTAAAAATATAAAATCAAATTAGGGGATGAGAGAGGGAGAAGGGGAGAGACAGAATGGTATAAACTATCTTACATAAAAGTGGCAAGAAAAAGCAGTTCGCTTGGGAGGGAAGTGGGGGCAGGTGAGGGGGAATAAGTCAATCTTGCTCTCATCAGATTTGACCTGAGGAGAGAATAACATACACACTCAATTGGGTGTCTTACCCCACAGGAAAGAAAGCGGAGGGAGATAAAAAAAAGGAGACGATAGAAGGGGGCAGATAGTGGGAGGACGTAATCAAAAGCAAACACTTTTGAAAAGGGACAGGGTCAAGGGAGAAAACTGGATAAAGGGGGATGGGATAAGAAGGAACAAAATGTAGTTAGTCTTCTACAACATGAGTATTGCAGAATGGTTTTGCGTAATGATACACATGTGGCCTATGGTGAATTGCTTGCCTTCTTAGGAAAGGTGGGTGGGGACGGAAGAGGGGAGAGAAGTTGGAACTCAAAGTTTTAAAAGCAGATGCTAAAAAAAAAGTTTTTGCATGCCACTAGTAAATAAGATATACAGGCAATGGGGCATAAAAATCTATCTTGACCTACAAGACAGTAAGGGAAAATGGGGGGAGTGGGGTGACAGAAGGGAGATTTGACTGGGGAATGAGGCAATCATAATATATGCCATATTGGAGTGGGAGTGAGGGTAGAAATATGTAGAAAATTTTTAATTTAAAATCTTGTGAAAATTAGTGCTGAAAACTAAAAATATTAAATAAATTAATAATGATTTAAAAAAAAAGGAAAATAATGCCTTAAAAAACAGAATTGGCCTAATAATTAGTAAAATTGTCAAAAAAAATTCACTTAAGAAAGGACTTATAAAAAAGCCAAATGGAAAAATTCACCAAAAGAAACATCTCTCTGAAAAGTTTAATTGACCAAGTGGAAAAGGAGGTGCAAAAGCTTGCTAAAGAAAATAGTTCCTTTAATAATAGAATTGGGCAAACTGAAGCTAATGACTCCAGAAGACACCAAGAAACAATAAAACAAAATCAAAAGTATTTAAAAATGAAGAAAATGTGAAATATTTGATCAGAGAAACAATTCCTCTGTTATATCATTGAACTACCTGAAAGCCATGATAAAAAAAGAGCCTAGATATCATATTTCAAAAAATTATTAAGAAAAACTGCCTTGATATCTTAGAATCAGAAGATGATATAGCACAAATCTCACAGCCTATACCAAATTAAAGTCAAAATGGGTACAGAATTTAAAAATAAAAGGTGATATCAAGCACCTTAGGAGATAATGCAATACTTTACCTGTCAGATTTATCGATAAGGTAAAAATTTTATGATTAAACAAGAGACAGAGAGCACTACAGGATGTACAATGGATAGTTTTATTCACATCGAATTAAAATATTTTGCACAAATAAAATCAATGTAATAAAGATTTCAAGGAAATAAGGAAACTGGGAAAAAATTAAATCAAGTTCCTCTGAAAATGCCCTCATTTCTCACGTATATAGGGAAATGAGTCAAAAGAAAAAGAAAAACCTGGGAAAAAATACATGAACTGATACAAAGTGAAATGAGCACAACCAGAAGAACACTGTAAATAGTAACAGGATTATTGTATAATGATCAGTTGTGAAAGACTTATTTATTCTCAGCAATACAAGGATCCAAGACAATTCGAAAGGACTTATGATGAAAAGTAATACCCACCTCCGGAGAAAGAACTGCTTGAATATAAATGCATGTTGTTCAACATGGCTAATAGGGAAATATTTTGCATGACTGCACATATACAACCTATATCACCTTTCTTGCCTTCTTCAGGTGGGGAACAATATTGAACTCAAAATTAAAAAAAGGTTAAAAATTTACATGGAATTTAGAAAAAATAAAACAAAAATTGAATGAAAGAATAAAACAGAGAAGGGAGGCCTATGGATTTCAGTCAAAGTGGAAATTAGGACAAGTTTGAAGCAACTTATGACGAACTGTGATATTTGCATTTCTGATGCAATCAAGTGATTATTGCTTATGTTCAAAATGAAAACATGTCTTCTTCCTAGAAAAAAGGGTTGAGGACTTTTAGAAATACTTTACCACACATCAGACTATCAGAGACTATGAAGTGAGACTCAAAATAACAACAAGCAAAAGAAATCTTCAATTGTAGAACAAGAATTGCATGTAGAACATTCAATAGAGAACAAGAATTTGTATAAGTGATGAAAAAATTTGGCTTGTATCAAGAGGTTGAAGACTGAAGAATGTAATATAGAAAATAAAAGGAAGGAAAGACCACTGCTTACTGGGAGCCCTCAAAGAGAAATTCTTCCTCAAGAGGAGGAATCAAGACACTGTAGGGTTTCCAGATTTTTTTTGGTAATGTCCCCTTCTTTTCACACAAGCAAAACTTTGCCACATCAGCATATACTTTTCATTTCAAAACCTGCTACCTCATTTTTTGAAATAAAATTAAAATTTGTACAACCCCAAAATTGTAAACATACAATAAAATATATATGCAAAGATAAATTTGTTTTAAATTTTCATACTTAAAACCCATTAAAATATAATATTAATGTGAAGTGTGGGCTTATTTCAGTTGTAAAATTTCTCAAAACATAGTGTCATTGGGATGTTACTCAATTCTTTCTCAAATAGTAATCAAGAAAGTTTTTTTTCTTTATAACAGTTGTAGCAGAATTTTTTAACATAAACACAAGATGTTACCAATGTTAGAAAAGTTTACATTGCTTTGTTCTATAAACTACAACATTTGTTATTCACTTGTAGCTATTATCAGATTCAAATGTTTATTTCAATGTAGTATCACAAGAGAAGTCTATTAACCATTCTTGTTCAAATGGTGTAAGCATAAGTATATCTCTTAGTTAATGGAGCAGGATGTAAAAATAATATAAACAAATTATTTCTGTATATTTAAAAAAAAAGTGAAGATATCAAAAGAAAAATTGCATTCAAAATAACTGACAAACAAGTAAAATATTTGGAAAACAATGTCATAAGATAAAAAGGATAAAACTTTAATATTACATATATGTATATACATATATTTACAGAAATAAATATAGACAAATGATGAGAGAGATATTTATCACTCATGGTTGGGGCACATCAAAATAATAAATATGTTTGCCTAAATTAATTTATACAGTGTCATATTAAACTATAAAGCTAGACAAGTTTATAACAAAATCCATTTGGGGAAAAAAAGTTCAAGAATCTCAAGAGAAATAATATAAAGATTTAGAAAGGGGAACTAGCAATACAAAATTTTAAACTACTCTGCAAAGCAGTAACCATCAGAATAATTTGGTAATAGTTAAAAATAGAAAAATCAGTGGGACAGATTGGATATAAAATAACTGGGTACTCAATAAACACCATGACACCAACAACTGAAGTTAGAAGCCGTTCTGACAAAAATGAAACAAAAACAAACCAACTTCTGGGAGAGAAAAAGAGAGAGAGAGAGAGAGAGAGAGAGAGAGAGAGAGAGAGAGAGAGAGAGAGAGAGCATGGATTTGTTTTGGTTAACTATGCTTATTTGTTAAAGTGTGTGTTTTATTTTCTTTAAGGGAAGTTGTGAGAGATAGGAGAAGTAGTGAAGGTGATGAAAAATAGGGAAAAATAGTTTTATTGCAACATTTAAAAATATACACAGAAACAAAATAGAAGTGATTCAGAAGAAGAAACAAATGTGACAACCTTAACACTAAAATATTGAAATTTATAATATAATATCAAAAAGAAATGTAAAATAAACTTAATGGTGATGGTGGTTGTAGGTGAAGGACCCCTGGAAAAGGTGGAATTGTCAGGGAGCAGAAGTAAGGAGGGAGAGTATGCAGAAGAGTCAGTAAAAAGCAGCACAGTCAGTAGAGTGCCTAATGCCAGGAAAAATCAGAAATCAGACTATGTGGGCAGAAATAAAGTATAAATAAAAGTATTTTCCCCTAGAAAGTTAGGAGGGGAAATTATATAAAGGGATCTGAGTATCAGATAATTTTATTTTATCTCAGAAATAATAGAGAGTCACTGAATCTTATTGAGTAAAGGGTTGAGTCAAATCTGGGTTTTGGGAAAATAATTTTGGCAGCTTAGTAGAGGATATATTGGAGTAAGGAGAGGCATAAGGAGATCAATTAGACTATTGCTAGACTTTTGTCATAGAATAATAGCCTCCAGGGTAGTGGCTATGTAAAATAAGGGAATATTTGTGAGGGATGCTGTAAAGTAGAAATGAAAATTCTTGCCAACAGATTGGACACATGGAGTGAAGTGTGAAAGAGGAGTGATGTTTTGAAACTGGCATCTTCTATGATAATAGAAAATGTTTGGAAGAGGGGAGGAGTGGTGGACACAATATCTTTATCCCTTGTCTCATTCAAATTAGGTTGTTTTGTTTTGTTTTTTTTTCCTCAAAAGGTATGGAAATCATCATCAAGGTTTGATTGGCTCAGTGGACTAAAGGCTCAATCAGTTGACATCATCACCTGATTGCCTGAAAACAAAGCATACATAAGAAGCTCTAGGTGCACTCTCTCTAATGTTTGGCTGGTGGAAAATGAAGGGCAACTCAGATAAAAAGAGCTTAGCTCAGTTTATCTCACTCAAGATTTTTTTTAAAAACGTATATCTACATCAAATATCCTCCTGCTGGCTAAGTAAATCTCCTTTTTTTATTAATATAGAACAAAACAGATGATCTTAGTGAAGTGGGGACACCCATATTGGTCTTCAAGTTTTTGGTGGTATGTTTTGTGATGCTTCCAGACTTTTCATTCTTCTAAAAACAAAACAGAGAAGGAAAGCTCTATTGCTTAGCTTGTAGAAAATGATGGTCAGTTTAGAGAAAGTAATTTTACCCAACTGAATAGCTGAATCAATTTGAGGTGTTCTCAATGAATATCTTGTTTTTAGTAATTTTGTCCTATGGATAAACATTAAATGTTGAATGATTTAAGAGCATCTAATTTGATCTAATATTGAACATTAATCGTTGCCTTGACTGAATTAATGAACAACTGGTTTGATTGAGTCAGGTCCAATGCAGATGAGAGTTTGGTGTGCTTATGAGACAACCAGTTTGGGATGTTGCTGATGTGGGCCTGAAGTCCAGGAAAGAGATAAGGTCTCTAAATACACAGGTGTGAGAATCATCTGCAAAAGATTGCAATTGAACTCCCAGCATTTGTTGAGATAACCATGTGACATAGTTGAGAGAGAGACAACAGAGGAGCATCCAGTAAAAACCCTTGGGGGACACTGACAAGTTATTAGGCTTGATTTGGATGAAGACCTAACAAGGGAGGTGGAGGATACATCTTGGTTCGTTGTTGTCTTTCTTTCTCCAAGAGGACCAAAAGGACATAACTATGTTGAGTCAAGGTACACTGTGTCCAGCCGTGGTTAATCAGACCAATCTGAGCTTGGAAAGCTCTACCACAAACAGTCTACATGAACTCTTTGTCTCCAAGTTTGTTCATCTCACACTTCTTTCGAACTACTGTAATTCTGTTTCATTCATACAGCACAATGCTTTCTTTGATGCAGGCACATCATGCTGGGTGGTCCTTTGCCAGTGTCAGGCAACTGATTCCAAAGTTCTTCAACAAGACCTTGAGAATGTCTTTGTATCACTCCTTCTCACTTCCATGTGAGTGCTTACCTTGTGTGAGTTTTCCATAAAATAGTCTTTTAGCCAAATGTACATTTGGCAGTTGAACAGCATGACCAGCCCTTTGAAGTTGTTCTCTCTGCAGTAGTTTGAATGCTTAACCTCAGTGTTCTGGTACTTTATCTTGCCAAGTTATCTTCAGAATTTTCCTAAAATTATTTGAATTGAAGTAATTCAGTTTATTTGCATGGTACTGGTAGACTGTCCAGGTTTCACAGGCACACAGGGAAGTCAGCACAATGGCTCTATAGACCTTTAGTTTGGTAGTCAATCGAATACCTCTTCTCTCCCACACTTTCCTTTGGAACCTCCCAGACACTGAACTAGCTCTAGCAAAGTGTGGGACAACCTCATTCTCTATGTGCACATCCCTGAAAAGTATACTGCCTTGGTAAGGGAACTTAGCCATAGTCTTCAATATTTCTCCATTTGCTGTAACTGATGGTTCCATGTATGGATGTGGGTGATGGAGAACCTCTGTTTTCTTGGTGTTAATTGTTAGGTCAAAATTAGCACAAAAAGAAGACAATCAATCTATACTTGGCCTCAGAGGCTACATTGAATGCACAATAATCTACAAAGAAAGCATCAGGCAAAAACTTTCTGTCCACTTTAGTTCTGGCTTGGGATGACATCTTTTGATTCATGCAAAAATTGGATTTAAGTGGTGCAGAGTTGGATGAAATTGAAAGCCTTACTCCCTCTTCCTGAGTCATCAAAGTCCAGATGGCAAGACAAAAGTCAAGATGACTGGTGATGGCTTGGGATGCAGTGGATGACCTTTACATCTTCAGTATCTAAGCAAGCTGTAAGCACTCCACAGCACCTTATTCAGCATCCTTTATGGCCACTGGAACAACTTGTCCTCATCACTCATAACGCCAGGGGAAATCTTCACATGATTCACACCCTTTAGCTCACTGAAAGGTTTGAGATTCCTCAGTTACCTTCAACCTGGTTTAGCCCATCTGCCAAAATGATTTTACAAGGATGTGACTACTATGCATATTATAGCTTCTTGGAACCACTGATGAGAGTTGGGTGAATCAAGTGAACACCAAAGGTGAAAGCATCCCTAAAAAGGGCTCAGCAGCCCTCATGCCAGGGGTCCTAGTCTTCCCTGAACTCACTCTATACTCCAGGATTCATTTTACAGGTAGAAGTAAGACCAGAAGAGAATAGGAAATATATAGGAAAAGAATGTGATCAGGGTCAATGGCTGAAAAATGGTCAAGAAGATTGATGATTGAGAAAAGGCCATTAGAAGTGGAAATTAGGACATCAGTGATGACTCTGAAGAGAGAAGCTTTTGTTGAATGATGAGGTTGGAAGCCATATTGAAGAAATTTTAGAATCAGGTGAGGTGAGAGGAAGTACGAACATTAAATATAGACAACCTGCTCAGAGTTTAATCAAGAAGGAGAAGAAAAATAGCAGGGATGGCAGAGTCAAGTGAGGAATTTTAGAGATATAGGTATGTCTCTGAGCAACAGGGAAGCAGCCAACAAATGGCAGAGGGTGTTAAGAATTCAGAGAGATAATGGATTATAAGAGGTATATGTCTCCAGTCTGCTGGAGAAATGGGATGAGCTGAGATCAAGGATGTGTATAAAGAGTTTGTCCTGGCAAAAAGAATGGCCACAACTTCGTTAAAGACAGCAGTAAAGGAAGAGAAAATCAGGGACAATGTCTCAGTGATGGAATGTGAGAAGGAAAGGAGAGGAGGAAGAAAAATGTGTTCTCAATTTTTTCAGTGAGGTCTTCAGCTATGCATGTTGGGGGAGGGTGGGGAATGACTGCCATAAGAGACTTGAGAGATGAAATTGTTTGGAATAGCTGCTGTGATGAGTTGGATAATGAATTGATTAGGGATATAGAAAGGAATTATCATATTGCAGTGAGGACCCAGTTGAGAGTGCATAGCAAAAATTTGTGTTGTATAGTCAGAATATTTTTGTGACTTTCTCCAGTTCTGTGTAGTCACAAGTAGGTAAGACCTACCATGGTAAGTGATGAGAGTGGGACCTGGCAAAGTTTGATCAAGGATAGAACAAGGGGACAAGGGATTCAAACAGAGGATAGTGTACAGTTGAATAAATTTCTTCTTTGTTAAATGTTACTTCGTCTTTGAGTGTCATATTTCATTCCAGTCATGAGCTTGAATCACCAGATTAAACAGTCAGATCTAGCCCAGACCATGTAGCAAACAGATTCATTAAATATTCATAATTAGAAATAACTAAGTTGTTAAGTATTGCCTTTATAGACAGGTCAAGTAATTTATAAGCACATCTTTACTTTCTTCTTCGATTAATTCACAATGCAGGTATTTTGTAACCTGGGAAAGATACCAAAAATTCTTAATTTATTCATTTATTATACATAGTTCTAACTTTTTCATAAATGCATTCTCTTTATCTCTCTAGATGAGAGGAAGTACTTGAGGACCTTGGATGAGTTTGTTTGGAGTTCTCAGTTTAATAAAATCAAACAAATACTCAACTTTCAGGAAATGTTTTTGTTAAGAAATTAATTTGTTTCATTATTTCCATTACCACTAAGAAAAATTACAGTTTTATATTTTTGCTCAAGAATACCTTGGTATAATTCACTATAAGCAAGACAGAATGTTTTGCCATTATGTGGAAGTAGCCAATGATCTGTCCCCACATCATCACAGAATTTTTGCACTGTTACCTTTTTGGACTATTTTAAAATAAAGTTGATAGCTTGATAACCACCTTATAAAGGGCAAGTAATCCTTTTGATATCAGAGATGCGATTTTTGGAAAATATTGTTTTTCAACTCTAAGGATTAACTTCACACTTAGAAAACATGAGAAACTGCACATAGAACTTATCTCATGTTTCTCAATCCAAATAACTGCCTGTGAAACCTTGAAAGATGTCAAAAATTGAACAAGGGGGTCTCTTTTAGTGCTTATAGATGTGCTTCATGCTAGCACTGACTGAACTCTGTCACTAAATTTTCCAATATGATCCCCCCATGCTAATACCATTTTCATTAATAAAAATAAAAACCTAATTATGCTGCAGATATCTTTTTTATTTAATTTTTTTTTATTTTTCAGCATGGATTTCCACAAGATTTTGAGTTACAAATTTTCTCCCCATTTCTACCCTCCCCCCCAACTCAAAGATGGCATATATCCTGATTGTCCTGATCCCCAGTCAGCCCTCCCCTCTGTCACCCCCCTCCCTTCCTGTAATAGTAATTAAGGTGGGGCATTTTGCTTTTCTTCTCTTAAGTGCCTTTAATGATTCTGGCCTTTGTTTGAATGGGACAGATAAAGTGGGATCTTTTTGTCTTGGAGTATTTCTCAGCACTGAGACAATTGGGAGTCATTGACTTGTATATGATTTGATCCTGGGGATGGAGAACTTTCCCAGACCCAGCCTGGGTGAGGTCAGAGCCCTCAAGGCTCCAAAATGGATATAATTGAGGAGAGTTTGGCATTTGATTTTTGGGGCACACTCATGGAAGGAGTGTTGAGACTCTGGGCAAGCTGCAAACTGCTCCCCCAGGTTTGCAACCCAGATGTTGGTACTGGTAACTATGTATTGTGATTTGAATCAGACAAGGTCTGTCTATTGATGTTGTAGTGTAATTTATTCATATTTGCTCTGAAGTTCAGGGTGCTGGCTTTTTCCCCTGCACTAAGTGAATGATATTTGTATGTTGGTTTGAAATAAGATTGTTAACCACTTAAAGTTACTTTCCTCAGTTAGGCAGATCAAAGAACCTGTGATGGCAGGTTTCTGGGTACTAGTTGTTGGTGGATCTTACATCCCCACAGAAGCTGCTAGCAAGATTGTTGAAACACTTCCCCATCCTGTCCCTTTTCCTCTTACATTCTTATAGGGCAAGACAGATTTCTATGCCCCATTGCTTGTATATCTTATTTCCTAGTTGCATGTAAATAAACTTTTTTTTTACCATCTGCTTTAAAATTTTGACTTCCAAATTCTCTCCCCTTTTCACCCCACCCCCCACCCCGCTCACTCCCCCAAGAAGGCAAGCAATTCAACAGAGGCCACACGTATCATTAAGCAAAACTCTCATAAACACTCATGTTGTGAAAGACTATATTTCCCTCCATCCTATCCTGTCCCCCTTTATTCAGTTTTCTCCCTTGACCCTGTCCTTTTTCAAAAGTGTTTGCTTTTGATTACTTCTTCCCCCTATCTGTCCTCCCTTCTATTGTCACCCCTTTCATATCCCCTTGCCCCTACTTTCATGTGGGGTAAGATACCCAATTGAGTGTGTATGTTATTTACTCCTCAAGTCAAATTCGATGAGAGCAAGATTCAATCATTCCCCCTTACCTGTCCCCTCTTCCCTTCCAATGAACTGCTTTTTCTTGCAACTTTTATGTGAGATAATTTACCCCATTCTATCTCTCCTTTTCTCCCTTTCTCAATATATTTCACTCTCATCCCTTAATTTGATTGTATTTTTTAAATAACATCACTTCATATTCAACTCACCCTGTGCCCACTCTCTCTATATATGTATATTCCCTTTGACTACCCTAATACTGAGAAAGGTCTCGTCAATTACACACATCATCTTTCCATGTAGGAATGTAAGCAAAACAGTTCCACTTTAGTAAGTCCCTTATGATTTCTCTTTCTTGTTTACCTCTTCATGCTTCTATTGATTCTTGTGTTTGAAAGTCAAATATTCTATTCAGCTCTGGTCTTTTCACTGAGAAAGCTTGAAAGTCTTCTATTTTATTGAAAATCCTTATTTTGCCTTGGAACATGATACTCAGTTTTGCTGGGTAGGTGATTCTTGGTTTTAATCCTAACTCCTTTGACCTCTGGAATATCATATTCCAAGCCCTTTAATCCCTTCATGTGGAAGCTGCTAGAGCTTGTGTTATCCTGATTGTGTTTCCACAATACTCAAATTGTTTCCTTCTGGCTGTTTGCAGTATTTTCTCCTTGACCTAGGAATTCTGGAATTTGGTGACAATATTCCTAGGAGTTTTCTTCTTGAGATCTTTTTCAAGAGGCAATCAGTGGATTCTTTCAATTTCTATTTTACCCTCTGGCTCTAGAATATCAGGGCAATTTTCCTTGATAATTTCTTGAAAGATGATGTCTAGGTGCTTTTTTGATCATGGCTATCAGGTAGTCCAATAATTTTTAAATTCTCTCTCTTGGATCTATTTTCCAGGTCAGTTTTTCCAATGAGATAGTTCACATTGTCTTCCATTTTTTCATTCCTTTGATTCTGTTTTATAATATCTTGATTTCTCCTAAAGTCACTAGCTTCCACTTTCTCCAATCCAATTTTTAAGGTAGTATTTTCTTCAGTAGTCTTTGTGACCTCCTTTTCCATCTGCTTTTCAAGGCATTCTTCTCCTCATTGGCTTTTTGGAGCTCTTTTGCCATTTGGGTTAGTCTATTTTTAAGGTGTTATTTTCTTCAGTGTTTTTGGGGTCTCCCTCAGCAAGTCACTGTCTTATTTTTTTGTGATTTTCTTGCATAACTCTCATTTGTGATCCCAATTTTTCCTCCACTTCTCTTACTTGCTTTTCCAAATCCTTTTTGAGCTCTTCCATGGCCTGAGACCAATTCATATTTTTCTTGGAGGCTTTTGATGTAGGCCCTTTGACTTTGTTGACTTCTTCTGGCTGTATGTTTTGATCTTCTTTGCCACTCAAAAAAGATTCCAAAGTCTGAGTCTGAATCTGAGTCTATTTTTGCTGCCTGGCCATGTTCCCAGCCAACTCACTTGACCCTTGACTTTTTCAGCTGGGTATGACTGCTTGTAGAGTATAGAGTACTTTGTCTCAAGCTTTAGGGGCTGTGCAGCTGTTTTCAGAGCTACTTCTACTCAGCAAACTCTGCCACACCAGGGGTCCTCCTCCCCCAAGAGCCACGAACCCGGACCGTGATCAAGATCCAAGCAGGTTCTGCACTCCTGCTCTGATCCACCACTTAATTCCTCCCACAGGGTGGGCCTGGGGCCAGAAGCAACCACAGCTGGAGCTCTGGAAGCAGTCTCAGAGCTGCACCACTTCTGCAACCCCAGGGCTAGGAGCAACTGTGCATTCCTTTCACTCTAATCTAGATGTTTTTCCACTGACCTTCTCTGTTGTCTTTGGCATTTGTGGGTTGGGAAGTCTACTAACTGCCACAGTCCAATGATTCAGGGCCCTATGGCCTATTCTGCCAAGCTCCTGGTCTAGTTGGTCCTGGCGCAGCCCACACTCAGCTCTGCTCTGCTCCCAGCTCGATGCAATAGACCCTTACCAGTGAACATCCAGGCTTTCCTGGGCTGGACCCCTGCTTCCCTCTGATATTTTGTGGGTTCTGCAGCTCTAGAATTTTTTCAGAGCTACTTTATAGGTGTTTGGAGGGACCTGGGGGAGTGCTTAAACAATTCTGTGCTTTCCAGCCACCATCTTGGCTCTGCCCCAATACTGCAGATATCTTGATGTAGCATTGGCGTAAATGGGTTTGAAAAGTTATATATTTTCTGTAACATAAGTATCAGCAACATATTGAACATAGTAAGCAAATGAGCATTTTAATGACATCTGTTATTTCTTTATTTGACAAGAGAAACTATGAAGATTTTATTTTCTCAGCTAATTGATTGGAAATTTCTTCAGATACATGTGTACTTCTTTCCACCATATAACCTACAAATAGAATCACTTGAAATGTCTTCTATGTGATTCATCCAGCATCATTTCAAACTTCTCAATAGCTGCAGGTAGCACCAATATTGTTAGTCTTAATCAGATTTTCTACAATTAGTAGTTCTGTAAGTGTGTCAATAAGACAGAATGGGCTCCTTAGTACTTAGTTTAAGGGGTGCCCTTGAGGAGTTTGGCTTTTGTTTACCTTGAGTAAAAGTACTTTCAGCCATTAAGTGCTAAGCCCCAGGCCCAAAGCCCTATCAGGTGTGAAACCTGTGTGGATGTAGATTAATGACTTAAGAGGGGCCAACTCGGGAACCAATGGTCTCTGGTCTCTGGTCGTTGAGGCAGGGCTTGAGAATGCCAGAGGCTTGGCTGCAGGAGAGGTGCACTAAGAAACCAACTACAGCTGAAGCTGAAAAAAGCCAAAGCAGGAGACCTGTGTGAACCCAGGAGTGCAAGCAAGGACTTGAGGCCAGTAAATATGATTTGGCTAAATACTATCTTGTTTCTCTGTGGCCTCCTGGTTACTCTTGTGAGGCGATCCTATTGGGCCTGGGGTTTTTTGGTCAAGATGTCAGAATGGGGAGGCTGGTTTGCTAATTTGTTGCTCTGGGGCCTAAATAAATGTTTTGATGCTTTCTACTTTGAGAATCCTTCATACCTTGTGATTTCAAACCATTCAAATATATATATGATTATATTTGAGATCATAAATTCGGCCTTCCTACTACAGTAAGCAACTTTGTAAAATGCATGCAATTCTCTTGATGTCACCAACATGATTTTTAGTACTTTGTTTTTCAATTTCAAAATTTCATATCACAATCAGAAAACTGGCAAAGATGACAAAATATTTGAATAGTAGATTGTCAGGTGGTTGTGGAAAGAAAAGTTCACTAATATATCTTCGTGGAACTATGGATTAGTGTAATCACAAAAAATAATTTGAAACTATGCAAAGAAGGAGGAAGGAAGGAAGGAAGGAAGGAAGGAAGGAAGGAAGGAAGGAAGGAAGGAAGGAAGGAAGGAAGGAAGGAAGGAAAGTTAAGATGATTCCCATCTTAGGGACCTAGTGAAAAGTCCTCTCCTAAAAAATAACAAAGAGAAATAGAAATAAGATTATATCTCTCCTCCAGGACTATGAAACAAGATTATTAAATGTTTGTAGGATTTCTTAGTGGAGACTTGGCAAGAAATGAAGAAATCTTTTGGTTCATAAAACCAAAAAGATTCTATTTCTGTACTGTTGGAGTACCAGAAGAAATATTCCATCCCTATAATTCATTATGCAGGTGTATAGGGCAGAGTAATACTTTCTCATCTAAAGTTTCAGGAAGACTGAAACCAGCACCCAAGAGACCTATAGTCAGAATGGCATGACTAGGTACAGCTATCCTGAATAGATTTCCAAGATTTTCTAAGATATTTTAAAAAAACCATCAATTGCCAAAATATTTCAAAAGGCAAAAAATAAGCCTTAGAATAAAAAGATAGATTTCCTTGCAAAACTGACTGTCATTCAACAGGATCAAAAGTGAAACTTTAACAGAATAGAATTATTTGATTCATTTTTAGAAATAAATTTTATTGCTATATGTAGTTGTTACACACAATTTTCTCTTTCTCTAAAGGTGTAGGGGGATATTTTTCTTAGGGGAGCTGAGCTTGTTCTTTCTAATATCTCAACATTTACTTTGAATCATTAATGGCTGCTCTTTCAGTTAACATTGTTGTGGATATTGTTTTATTGGTCCTACTTATTTCACTCTATCAGTTCATCTATCATGTTCTCATGCTCTTTTTTTGCATACTAATACATTGTCATTGGAGGTGGGAAGTGATTTGACCATTCTCAAAAAGAATTTGGAAACTACTAGATATATACCCCAAAGAGATCAAAAGACAGAGAGAAAAGACTTATATGTACATTCAAAGCATTACTTTTTGTTGCAGCAAAGAACTGGGCACTAAGCAACTGCCCCTTGAATGCAAGTGACTGAACAAGTTAGAATATATGAATATGGGACAGAGACATGGAGTGGATCTGTCATTGCTCAGCTTTAGAAATTCCTAGGTGAGTAAACTCCCTCTACTATGTAGAAGTTAGCAATTTCTCTGCAACTTACAATCATGTAGAACTCCCTAAATCAATGAGAGGATAAATTGCTTGCATGAAGTCACAGAACTGATTTGTGCCATAGGTATCACTTGAACCCAGGATTTTTCCTTTGAGGCCAACAACCCATCCACTACTCCATGCTATTTTTTCATATGAGAATATTGGAAAATTGTTGTACCAAAAAAACAACAACCAACCCCCCCCAAAAAACAAAACATGACTTAAGCAATGATTCAGGAAAAGCTGAGGAGATTTACATGATCCTACAAATGTAGAGAAAAGAAAGCAAAATAAGGATGATAAGTTATAAAAATTATTATAATGTTTAAGGGAAAGTAACTTTAAAAGACTTAAGAACGCTGACCAATTCAATGACTATTCCAGAAAACAAAGGATGAAATAAGCTTACTCTTAGCAGAAAGGTGATGAACTTAGTAGAAAGATGAACTAAAAGTGCAAATTTAGACATACATTTTCAGATAGTACCAATGAAAATAAATTTATTTGATTAAACAGATATTTCTTACAAGAAAGATCTTTTGGGGGGTTACAGAGTACAAGACAGTGAGGCACAGTGATGGTGATAAAAAATAAGAAAAGACAATAAATGAAACATTTTTAAAATAACTGAAGAATATAGAAATAAATGTCAGAAGGGAGCACAAATACATATCAATATTGTTATCATAGTAAATTTAATATAAAAATATACAATATTCTTTTCTGTTTTTTATATATTATATGTTTTATGTATAATATAATATAATGTAATGTAATATAATTAATATAATAGGACATGCCATGACATGACTAATATAATATATAAAAGTTTGTGATACATAAATGTAATATAACATACAAATATATAATATATTTATGTTATCCATAATGTTGGTAATCTTCTAGTTCATAATAAAAAAATAATTTTGAAAGCAGGGAGAAGAATGCACCAGGGAAAATCCTTCTCAGTAACAGGGAAGAAGTGGTTGCTAATTTTGGAAATGGTAGAAACTTTGTGGGGAAGCGACCACTGCCACTTATAGTTTGTGATAGAGAAAAGGAAAAACAGGCATAGTATAACACAGACCCTAGCTTTGGGGAGGTTAAATTTCAAAGACTAAGAAGGAGCTTATGAGCTAAAATGAAATTTCAAAGATACAAAAAAGAAATAATTTTAAAGAGAGGGAAATATGGGAGGTTGCAAGAATACAAAGATGACAGAACTATTATGCTCTACTCTGGTCAAACCAAATCTGGAATGTTAGGCTTGGTTCTGGCAACTAAAAATATGAAAAATGTCCAAAAGAAAAGAACAGGAATAATAAAGTGACTGGAGAAAAGAGTATTTAAAGGGCACATGAGACATAAGACTTATATTGCTTGGATGCGCAGATCATAACTAATAGCAATTGACTTGGTTTAAAAAGAGGCACATCTCAGCAACACAAGGTGCAAACACAATTCCAAAGGACTCAAAATGGAGAATGCTATCTACATCCAGAGAAAGAACTATGAAGTATGAATGTAGATTGAGGCGCACTTTATTCTCTCCTTTTTCCCTTTTTTCTCTCTTTTGTTTTTGTTTTTGGGGTTTTTTTGGTTCTGTTTCTTCCTTTTCATGATTCATTCCATTGGTCATAATTCTTCTTCACAACTTGACTAATGTGTAAATAAATTCGATGTGAAGTTATATGTAGAAGATATATAGGACTCCATGCTGTCTTGGGGAGAGGGAGGTAAGGAGGTAAAATTTGGAACACAAAATTATGTAGAACCAAGTGTTGTAAACTAAAAATAAAAAAAAATTAAAAAGAGGCACATTTAACTTTGGAATAAGGAAAAACTTCCTTTTCTCAGTTCTCTCCCATCTTAACCTCTCTGCAGTCTTTGATACTGCCAATTACCCTCTAGAGTTTTGTGACATTGTTCTTTCCCAGTTCTCTTCTTATTTTCTTGACTGTTTCTTCTCTCTTCTCATAGTACATAGTGGAGTATGGAGTTAGGAAGCCTTGAATTCAAATCTGGCCTCAGATGCTTACTACCTGTGCCACCCTGGGCAAGTCATTTAGCTTCTGTTTCCCAAAGTTTCCACTTCTAACACCTAACTTCTAGGGTCGTTTTGAGGATCAAATGAATAATAAATATAAAGTGCTTAGCACAGAGCATGGCACATAGTAAGTACTACATCATCATCATCATCATCATCATCATCATCATCAACAGTAGTATTACTATTAATTATATCGCTCCTAAAGTTGAATGAGCTACCTTAGGAGGTAGACCCTATTACTTGGGTCTTTAGACATCTATATTATGATTTCTTATCAGGTATGTTGTAGTGAGGCCTGGGGATTCTTTTGGGGATATAGATCAGCCTAGATAGACGCTGAGGCCCTTTCCAATTCAGAAATTCTGTGTTCTACTATTCTTTGACTGTCTAGGCATTTGGTGAGATGCAGCCTTTCCTCCTGACCTTCTCTCAAGAGCTTTCTTTGCATAACAAATAAGATTCTGAGCTGTTCTTGTATATATATATATATATATATATATATATATATATATATATATATATATCTGCTTGTTTCACTTTTATCATCTAAAACAAATGGTAAAAAAAGCATCAGCAGATTTGTTCCATTTCTATGTTTTTGTTATTCTTCCTTTCTCCTCAGATTTTTTTTTGAATTTTCACTGTTTTGTAAATTAGCATGCAGTTATCATCTGTATTGTGGATTTTCTATTTTAAAAAAGAGATGATTATGTAATCATAATTGATTGTTACTTCTATTTAGTAAGTAAATTATATGTTTTTGCTAGGAAAAATCAGCTATTTCATAATTTATAAGAATTAGTTGCTTTCTCCAAAATTTCATATTCCTTCTCCTTATCCACAACTTTATCAATAGAACAATTGGTTGCAAGAATTTTAAAAATCCTGTAAGTTATTTTTATTCTAGGATCAATAGGGTCTTTGAACTGACTTGGTCATACTGGTTTAATTTCTCCCCTTTTATATACTTTCTCTTTGCTTTGAGAATTATGACAAATCACTAAAATGAGAAGTGAAAAAAATTAACTTATTTTGAAGGACTGAACTTTTTTCCCAAAGAACATGGAGGATGAGAATGTTTTGAGTATACTGCTTAATGGGCAAGTTGTAACAAGAGGCCATGGGAATAAAGTAAGAAATTATCGTTTGTTTTCCATGACAATGGGTTCTGTTCATTCTCTTCCAAGTTCTCCCATTATCCTAGGGCAGACAATAAATTCATTAATTTCCCTTCTGAACCAGAGTAATTTTTCTGACTCCTCATCAAAACATACATGGACACATAAGATCTTTAGTCAAAAAGAAAAAGTGAGTGTACATAAAAGGAAGTCTAATTTTGAAATAAAGATTTATTTGAAAAATTCATTGTGCTCTTTGTGATTTATTATTCCTCTTAGGAAGAAAAAATCTCCATGAGTGTCAGACAGAACACCACAATATAAAGGCTCAATAATGTACCACCCTTCGCTCATGGCAGTTACATATTCCAAGAATGCACAGAGCATCCCTTTCTCCTGGGTAAGACAGTTTAAGTCAGTAAGATTAATGGAAAGAGGTTTCAGTGGGAAATAGATGGGGTCAGATATCAATATGATTGTGAAAGACTAATTTATTAAATGATCAGTAAGACAGACATGTCTTCCCTGAAAACTGCCCCTTATGCCTATTTTAACCTTCCTCTTCACATTCATATTAATAACAAGACATTGCATTGTTCTTTCCTGATGAACCATAGAAAGAAGAAAAATGTATATGGAAATTTCTCTGAGACTAAAGTAATGGAATAATAATGATAACAATGATAATTAATATTAATTACATTGATATTAATACAATATTGTACTCATATGTAATATAATTACATTAATAATATATAGTAGAATGTATTATAACAAAATATATGATATGATATGGTATGGTATGGTATGATATGATATGATATGATATGATATGATATGATATGATATGATACGATACAATGTGATGTGGTGTGGTATGGTATAGTATAGTATTGTATAGTATACTATTGTATAGTACAATATAATATAATATAAACCATAAGAAATTATTGTTAATAATAATGTCTTTTATTTATATAGTGCTTAACATGTTTCAATGTGTCTTCGCATGTACAATCTCATTTGATCTTTACAATAGTCCTGCAAGGGAAGTGAGGGTTATATTTTTTTCCCATTTTATATATGGATCTACTAATGTTCAGATTCATGATTCATCCACAGTCACTCAAAAAGAAAGATATTGAGCCAGGACTAGAATGCAGGGTTCCCAACTTCCAGCCTGTTCTTTCCATTACCTCATTGCTCTAAGGAATGAGGGGAAAAGAGAGAGAGAGGGAGATTAAATCGGAGGTGGATTGTCTTCTGAAACTGGGGATGAGCACTGTAATGAAAACACTAAACATTTAAGAAACGAAATCTTTGTTCTAAAACTGAGCAATATGAGAAAAGCTTTTCCAGGATATGCACATAGTGCCTACACATCCACAGAAAGAGAACTCATGAAACCAAAACATCTCTGTTACGTGAAAGTTTGGACAATAAAATTTCACTATTGCAGATGCTAAATACCTGCAATTAGTATTGGAGCACACACCCCTCCAAGTAATATCTCACATTTTAAATTTCTAATAGCACTTTATATGAATTGTTACATCTTACTTCATATTTGACTTACTCATAAAATTACTATATGACTGCCATTACAATGTAAACTAGCAGTGTCTGGAACATAGTAGGCATTTAATAAATGCTTGTTGAATGAATGAATGAATAAATGAATAAGCTAATGAATGGAAGGCAATGTGTTATTTTTCATCTTTTCCTTCTCAATGCTTAGCAAAATACCTTTTTGTACATATTAGTCACTTCACATATTGAAACTAAAAAATGTAAATTAATTTAAATGCACATCGTTGTTAATTTGTTCAGTGATACTTGACTCTTCATGATCCTGTGGACCATACTGTCCATGGATTTGTTTTGGCAAAGATACTGGAGTGGTTTGCCATTTCCTTCTCTGGTGGAATAAGGCAAATAGCAGTTAGTGACTTGACCAGGGTCATGCAACTAATACATGTCTGAGGCTGGATTTGAACTCAGGTCTCCCTGACTCTAAGCCCAACACTCTATCCATCGAGTGACCTAGCTGTCTCCTTGACTGTATAAGACCCTTTCAAAATGGTAAATGGAGGAAGATGGAATGCACAAGCAACATTCAACATACAAGTTATTTTTTTTAATGGCTTAACATAGTACTATTTCTATGACACTGTGAGGCAAGTGTCCCTGTAAAGGTGGCTCTAGGAATCTTAACTATCATCCAAAGCATATTCCTTTGGGGAATGAGTTCCAAGTACTAAATAAGCAACTTATATGCTTTTGAAAAATAATATGTTTGTAAGATGGAAATGACCTTTGACTGATAGCCCCATAGATACAAATAAAGGCTTTACATCAACAAGAATAAGAAAAAGCAACGCAGAATAGTTGTGATTTTGAAATACAATGACAGGAAAAATCTCAGCTTCAAAGGCTTAAAATAGAACCAGTGATAAGACACACATGATTCATGACCTTCCTCTATTTGTCATCTTTTGAAGTAGTTGGCCCAGTTAAGTTTACTCAGGTGTTAAGTATCTTCCATAGCAAAATTTTACCATGAAGCCTTTCACAAGAAAAGAGATAAATTTGCAAGGAGAGTCCTCTGTGAGCCATCGTATGGAAAATACTAGTATGGTCTGAAAGAATTGCTTTACTCTGTTCACTGATAGATGAGAAAAGTTGAATATGTTCATTACACTGCTTATCCACCATTTCAGAAGATAATTGCCATTGGATTGGCTTGTTCTTTCTTCCCGGTATCCAAGCAGATATTCCAAAAGAAGAAGAGGGCATTTTTAAACTTGACTGGCAGCATTTTTGAACACTGTATTCCTTTACAGAGCAGAAGTGCCTTTTCAAAATACATACTTTAGAGAAAAATGTCCCTTGGGATTTCAAAGCCTGTGAAAAAACCTTGTTTATTCACTGGGCAAGTTCAGTGTCAGAAGTCACAAAAAGATTACCTCTCTTCTTCCATCTCCCCACTTTGCCAGTAATAGTGCCTGACCACCCACGACATCCCATGGTGCACTTTCAAGATGGATGTAAGGCAATTACTCCTTTCACACTGCCAGTCCCAAGCCCCTTCTTAGACAAATCTCAAACTGAAGTCTGAGTTCTCACTGTAGTATCCTAGGGACTCAGCTGAATTTCCCTAGTTCACCATATGCAGGGCCCCAACGTGCATTTAAAATAAGAATTCCAGTGATACGAAGGGCAGAGACTCATTCATTGAAGTCACAGCTTTGGAAAAAAAAAAACATATTCAAGAAGGTATTCAGGGCACTGCTTTCAGAAATTGTTGAAAAGGCAAAACACGGAGGGAAAAGGGCAGGGTTAAGGTTTACAGCGCTATCTAAATAGAAGTTTGTATTGTATATAGATGCTTTTACTTGAAAGGAACTGATGGCTTGGAAATATGATCTCCATGAGGACTAAGTGACAAGTTAAACCAGGAAGGCTGCTGTGCTTAATTTGAATAGATTTCATAAATGTGTGTTGGTATTATGAAATTGTTTATAATAATAACACTAATGCATCTGCTCCATCACTGTGCAGTTACCTAGACTACATTGCTTGACACAGCCGTTCTATAATAGCCTCCATCTGCTGGGCTCTGTCTGTCACTTTCACTATAACATAATGTGACAGAGGCTTCATTTACCTAAACTTATCTTGGCAACTTGTACTTCATTACAGAGAATCCTGCAAGCATCAGTTAAAGCTTTCTTATCTAGCCATGCATAGCTAAGCTTCATAAATCATTCTTTCACTTTCTATTTTGCTGCTTCTGGAAAGGTAACATTATTGAATTTAGATCACTGGAATAAAGCAGTACTAAAATGTTTATTGACCAGCTTTTAGGGACCTTGCTCAGCTTTGAATGCAGACAGTAATATGGAGCTTTTGAATTTAAAAGGTTTGTCACTAATATGGTTTATACAGCGCCATGAATACACCTTGATGGCTGAACACTTTAGCACCCTAGTCTTAATCTGGTGAAGAAAAATCTGTCACTAACTCATAGATTTCTCCTTCTTCCCTTCATTGCATAGTTCTGGTTATTGTCAAAAGAAGCATACTTCAGTACCTCAAACAATTCCCCAATCTTAAAAAGTGTATTGAACTGTCTCAAAATACCATATATTGATATCCCTTCTAACTAACTCCATTTTACTCTTCCCCTTATATTCTTATTAATTTTCAATATAATATTATTACTGATCCTAAAAATCAAATATGAAAGAACAATATTAAGATTGTGACTTGTCCTAGAATTCTTTCTATCTGAACTTCTTCAAAGTCAAAAAAGAAGAATGAAACAATGATAACAGAAATGGTAGGATGGAAAACTACATAAAGATTTATCCTCAGAATCAAGAAAATCTGCCTTCAAATTCTGTCTCTGATACACATGGTTGCGTGGCCCCTGGGAACTGAGCCTACCAGTGCCATAGGCATCTGTGGAGCAGGATCAATATACATTGGCAAAGGAAGGTTTGTATGACAATAAATTCAAAGGTCCATGCCCCCTCCCAAAATGATGATGGTGATGACAATTCTCTCATTATATTTCATGATCTAAAATTCAACAGCTGGAAATTACTCTATAAAATACTGTGGATCAAGTTGGCCTTTTACTAAATGGCACCAAGGATGAATATTCCATCTCACAGGTTTGCATACATATTTGTATAAGAATTTCAATATTTATACTTGCAAATGTGTAGTTACTTCAGAGAGATAACAAATACTTCACACCATAAAAAAGAATGAAAATTGAATCAGAACATTTATGAAACCATTTCTTTTTGAGAAGAAATATTTATTTTCCAAAAGGCTCAATAGAATCATGAGAGCAAAGATTGTCAGACACTTTATGTCCTCATGGAAACTGTTAATGGCATTTTTTTTACAGGTGACAGCATGGTTAGAAATCATAGGTTATTTATAGTGGGTCATTAGAGTGAAATTGCATTTTCCATTCTGTGTATAAGACAACTGTTGTGTCAACCTGAAATCAAAAATTACAGAACACCTGAAGACAAAGCCATTATTAGCATAGTCTATTAACACACAGTGAACCTTTCTTGGCATCTGAGTTTAAAGAAGTTTTCCAAAGCAATAAGTTGGAATTACTTTATATTTTTATCAATGACTTCAAAATTATTTTCCAATTAAGAACTTTGCAATCTATCTAGAAAACGATGTGATATCTTTAAAATGGAAAAAAATGATATCTATCAGTATTCATTTAAGCTGGAATATTTTCTCCCCTGGATCAGAGTTTAATGATAAGAAAATGGAGCCATTCTTGTGACCAAGAAAATTCTATTTTCCAGTGAGTTTTATCAATGAATATTTAATGCTGATCATAATATGAAATGGAATATGTCATATGAGAAGCATTAGGTCGTAGGGATCTAATCTTGGAGTAAGAAAGAGCTTAGTTCAAATACTGTATTTCCCCATGTATAAGACATACCCCTTTTTGAAAAATTTGTGGTCTAAAAACTGGGTGTATACAGTGGTTATAATTTTTTTTACTTGAATTTCCTGCTTTTTCACACTTCTTGTCTTTGCACTCATTGTATTAGGTTACATTTTGCCAGGTTCTGCCCAGAAATGGCTCAGAAAAGATTTTTGTACAGTGCTGAATTCAAGTTAAAAGTGATCCAGTTTGCAAAAGCAAATGGAAATCATACTGTTGAATATAAGTTTTGTCCTCCTCCAACTGAGAAAACAATCCAAGACTGGCTATGGGAAGAGGAAATCCTACTGAAAATGCCACAGCAGAAGGCCATGAGAGGCAAGAGTGAAGAAACCAGCTATAAGGGAAGCTTGTACCTGGGTGAAAAGATCCTGGGATAATATCAAGATTGAGATCATTGTCAAGTCATTTAAGAAGTGTAGCATTTCAAATGCCATAGATGGAGCTGAAGATGAGGCAATATATGAAGACAGTGATTCGTCATCAAACACAGATGAGGACAAGCTAATGGATGGGAGTTTTGACAGTGATGAGGCATTGTATGAATTTTATGATGAATAAAACTTGAGTTCAATAACTTTATGTAATACATTTTTTTTTCAAATTTCAAGCCCCAAAATTAAGGTGTGTCTTATACATGGGAGCGTCTTATTCCTGGCACAGTGGGTAGAATACTGGCCCTAGCATTAGGAAGACTTGAGTTCAACTTCTTCCTCATTGCTGTATGACATTGAGTAGATCACTTAATTTCTCTGATTCTTAGTTTCACCTTCTGTGAAATGAGGGAGTTACTTGTCTGCCAAAGTCCCACACATGCTGGCTTTGTGACACTGGGAAAGTCATTTAATCTTTTAGTGTCCCCAGGCATCTCGTCTTTTACAGTTATGATTTCCCTGTGTATTTTCCTCTATCCTATTCTCTCCTGTTTGCAATTTTTTATCTGCCTTCCCTCTTATCATATCCCTTTCTCTTAGTCCCTTCCCTCCTACTTCCCTGTTGCATAAGATAAATTTAATACCCAACTCTTTATGTGTGTATAGAGATAGATATTTATCTACATGTATATATAGGGAGATTATCTCTCCATATACATATACATCTTCGCTGTCAGTATATGTATAGACATAGAGATAGATAGGTGATAGATTCATAGATAGATCTTCCCTTTTTGAACCAGTGAAGATGAGAGTTTCGAGTGTTGCCCTCCCATTCCCCCTTCCACTATAAAAACTCTTTTTTCAGTACCTCTTTTATCTGAGATAATTTTCTCCATTCTCCCTCTCCCTTCCTCCTTCTCCCAGTACATCCCTATTTCTCATGCTTCTATTTTTATTTTGAGATCATCTCAACACAATGTACTCATATCCATGTCCTCAGTCCATTTAGATTCCTTGTAATTGCCCTAATGATGATAAGTTCTTTGGGGTTGCATGAATCAACTTCCCATTTGGGAATAGAGTTTAAACTTAATAATACCTTATAGTTTTATCTTTTAATGCTTCTCTTGAGTTTTTTTTAATGTCAAATTTTCTATTCAATTCTGGAGTTTTTACCAGGAATTCTTGCAAGTAATCAAACAGATTAAATGCCTGCTTTTTCCATCTTGTAGGATTATGCTCAGTTTTGCTGGGTAGGATATTCTTAGTTGTAATCCTAGCTCCTTTGACTTCTAGCATATCATATTCCAAGCCATTTCTCTTTGATTGTGATAGCTGCTAAATCTTGTGTGCTTCTGAATGTGACTTCATGGTTTTGTAATTGATTCTTTCTAAATGCATGCAATATTTTTTCCTTGACTTGTGAGCTCTGGAATTTGACTCTAATATTCCTGTGAATTTTTATTTGGAGATGCATTTCAGTAGGTGACTGTTTGATTCTTTCAATTCCTATTGTGACCTCTGCTTCTGAGATACATGAACAGTTTTCCTGATCTCTAAGGCCTCTTTTTTTTATCATGGTCTTCAATTATTCCAATAATTTTTAAATTGTCTCTCTTTGAACTATTTTCCTGATTCCTTTGATTTTCTTATGAGATATTTCACTTTTCCTCTACTTTTATTTTCATTCTTTCAATTTTGTTTTCATATTTCTTAATTTCTTATAAAGTCATTATCTTCTACTTCACCAATTCTTATTTTTAAGGAATTATTTTCTACAGTGAGGTTTTATACATCTTTTTCCATTTTCCCAATTCCGCTTTTTAAGGAATTTTTTTTCAGTGACATTTACCATTCAGCCAGTTCTTGTTTTTAAGGAATCATTTTCTTCATTATTTTCGTGCCTTCTTTGCTAAGCTGCTATTTTTTTCATAATTTTCTCTCATTGCTCTCATGTCTTTTCCCAATTTTTGCTCTAGTGCTCTTATTTGATATTTTTTGCTCTTTTTTGTCTCTAATTTTCTTTTAGCTTTTCTAGGAATTCTTGTTGGTCTTTTGTCTGACATGTATTTTCTTTTAAGGCTTTGCTTGTAAATGTTTTCACATTTTTGTCTTCTAAGTTTGTTTCTTGCATTTCCCTGTCAACATAGTACATTTTTATGCTCACATTCTTTATTGTTATTGTTGCTTGCTCATTTTTTCAAACCTACTTATTAACTTTTGACTTGATGTTTGAGTTGGGCTCTGCTTACCCCTGGGGTAGGAAGGGGTGATCATTTTCCCAAGCTTCAGGTTTTTTCATCTTGTTGTTTCACAGCTAGTTCTGGAGGAATGAAGGTGTAAGTTGCTTCCCTGACAGCATTATCCAGGGAGAAGTATAGCACCTGCTCTCCTGGTCTGTATTCTGGTCATTACTCAGGTAAGGTCCCTATTCCCTCATGATCACAACATCCCTCCTTCCTGGAACTGTGATCCCTATTCAGGAAGGACCTCTACTCCCTTAGGACCACCAGCACTCCTCTCTGCTCTGTAACTGGGACTCAGAACTGAGTAATGGATGATGAAGATGCCAAATGACACCTAATCATGAACTCAATGCTAGCCCAGGGGTGCACTCTACACCTCAAGGTTTTTCTGCATTGCCACCATCACTGCCATTCCCTCTTTCTGTGATTTGGTATCTAAAAAAATTTTTCTTTCCAAGGACAAGTTCTTCATCATATCCTTTCTATTTTCCTCTGGGTCCTCTTAATTATTTTCCCCATTTTACTTGTCTTCAATCTCTCCTACCCTTTATCTCCTTCCTTTCTGTCTATAAACATGGTATCCTCTGTGTATGTATCTACATCTTTATTTCACTATGCCATACCCTTGAATTACTGTTCTATATTTCTTCTTCTACTCTCAGACAAGCTCCTGGAAAGCTTTGTTTGTTTTTCCTTTTCCTTTCTTTTCTTTTCTTTTTAAAGAGGGAAGGCAGAGAAATTGGGGTTAAGTGACTTGGCCAAGGTCACGCACCTAGTAAGTGTGTCAGGTGTCCGAGACCAGATTGAACTCAGGTCCTTCTGACTCCAGGGCCAGTGATCTACTCACTACACCACCTAGCTGCCCCATTTGTTTGTTTTTCCATGCTTGTTGCCTCCATCTCTCAGATGTTTGTTATAATTTGATTTTCAACCCCATCTCTAGAATAAAATCTCTCTCTCTCTCTCTCTCTCTCTCTCTCTCTCTCTCTCTCTCTCTCTCTCTCTCTCTCTGTCTTTCTCCTTGACTATAAGATCCTTGAAGACAAGGACTATCATTTTACTATTTTACTTTTTGCCTTTTATGCCCACTGCCTCACATTTTATGTGGCACATAATAGGTGATTTATTTATGTTTATTGATCTATTGTTGTTGTGTTGATTCAAAGACTGGCAAAAAGATGGCACAAAGATTCTGTAGCTATGCAAATTTAAAACCTCACTGTCTTCCTTGACTATTCCATTTCCCTCACTCTCATATAAAACTAGTGCCAAGTGCTATCGGTCCTCTTCCAGTAACTCCTTTTCTCCACTCTGATGGCCATTACACTTGTGAAGCCTTCATCACTAGGAATATTACATAGTTTCCTGATTGTCTTCCCTTCTTCCAGCCTCTCCCATTTGCAATCTGTCCTCTATACAGCCAAAATGATTTTATTTAGACAGAGCAATGATCATGTCACTCAAATATGTGTGGTAGCTCCCTCTTCGCTCAAGAATAAAATATAAATTTCTCATCCTGACATTCCATTACCTGGCCTTCATTCACCTTTGGGGCTCTTTTCATGTTACTACCCTTCATGAATCCCCAACCCCAAACAAAGATGTTTACTGGTTGTTGGCTTTACTTAGAATTATGTTTCCCAATTCCGGGCATTTCCACAGATTATATGCCATACCTGGAATTCAATATTTCCTCACCACTTCCTCTCATAAGTCCTATTCTACCCCTGGCATAGTGTTGTTGTTGTTGAGTCTTTCAGTCATGTCCCATTCTTCATGGCTCCATGAAGCATAGCATGCCAATGTGGTCCATGTAGTTTTCTTGGCAAAGATACTAGAGTGGTTTGCCATTTCCTTCTCCAGCGGATTATGGCAAAGTTAAGTTACTTTCCTGGGTCACACAGCAAATTAATGTCCGAGGCTAGATTTGAACTCAGGTCTTCCTGACTCCACACCCAGCACTATATCCACTGAGCCATCTAGCTGCCCTGACTGGAACATAGCCGTTGCTTAAAAAATGTTAACTATTGATTGATCGATCTCCTTTAAAGGTTCATTTCACATCTATTTTCCCATATGAAACCTTTACTAACTTCTGTAATTAGTGCTCCAATCCATGAGATGAATTTTTATTTACTTAGTTGTGTTTGTTTTTATCTCCCCTAGTAGAACACAAGTTCCATGAGGACAGGGATTACTTCATTTTTGTCTTTGCATTCTCAGTGCCAATCACAGAACTTCACATATTGTAGATGCTTAATCAACATTTGATGCAATGTTTGTTACTATTAGAATATTTTTGGCATAAAGTAGATATGTAATCAATTAATATTTGGCAGGTGTGTTGGATGCTTAAATCAAAACTTTCAGGTAAATACAACATACCTCAGAATCAGAATCCCAACTAGTATTTGGAACTTAAAGCTTTTCTATTCTAACCTCCATATTTTATAAATGAGAAAAAGTAGTTTCACTATTTTATCCAATTATGATATTGCAATCATTACTAATATTGTTTCTAATTATAGTTGTCAGCATCCAAATTATAAGAATTCTAAAATGCAAATAATTTCTTAGTATTTTCATAGCCCAAAGATGATTTGCGCTGGGGAAATTTCCCAAAGGGAGGTGTATATAATGCTTAAAATTACTATTGACCTAAGTTACAAAGCAATTCACAGAGAAACCTCATTGCATTTTCCTATGAGCTGCCCCAAATCCTTAACAGCAAACTCAATATAGGTTTTAATGTATTCAGAAAAATGAAGCCTTCCCTGCACTATACGGATAGTCTTTTCCAGTCAAAAGAGTGAGTGCCGTAGAAAGCCTAGTTTCTTGGCACATTCTCTATGCTGACATGCCCCACCCTAACTTTGAGAACTTAATGTCAAAATGCATATTTTCATCAATTCAAACTTTGTTCAGTTTGAGGTACTCTGCTTAATAGAAGTGAATAAACCTGTATCTTTATTTTCCTAGGATTATAATAGTTGAGAAAAAATATTTAACAAAGAGTCCATTCATTTATCTAAATTTCTGATTCTCAGTGTTAAGGGAACATGCATTAATTTCTCCCTTAAATTAGAATTCACCTTCCAAGTCAGAAGGGCCCTTTGTTGAAGAGTTTTTTTTAAAGATGCTTACTTTCCAAGGAGCTAAAGAAATTCTATACCATTAATGTGGATTATTTTATCAGGCAGGTTTGCAGATCATCTAGAGATGGTTTTTCACTGATGCCCTGAAGAAAATTTTGAACTTCTGTGGGACAGAATGTTGAATTCTGGCTCTGCAACTTATTACCTCTGTGATTATGAGCAATACCCTTATACAACCTGGGCCTCCAATTCCTCATCTTTAAAATGGCAGCATTGGACAAGATGCTTTGTAAACTCCCTTCTAATTCCTAATCTTATTAATAAAAAATGAGAAAATTACTATGTTTTTCTAATTTATTTTGGTTGCAAAAAAAAACCACAAACACAAAAAACACCCACACCAAAAGAGGTTTTCTTGATTTTTTCTAAAGTAACTGCGTAATGTGCCCCCATTAATTTTATTAAAGATGTGCCTTAGGTGGACAGAAGGAAGAAAAAATTATTTTATGGGATTCAAGCCTGATTGTCTCACTTCATATTTATGTTATCTAATGTCAACTCTGCCCCCCAACTTCACGAAAATCCTTTTAATCTTTCTCATTGACTATCACATTAGCAAGAATAGTTTTTCCATTCTCTTTTCTAATTAAGCCATAACACTTTCCCGTCTCCCAAGTATTGTAAAATCACAAGACTCATAGATGAAAGAGACCTCGGAAACCATCTCATCCAATCTCTCCATCTTTCATATGAGGAAATTAAGGCACAGGTGAGTTAAGTGACTTACCTAATACTATATAGTTAGAAAGTTTCAGAATTGGGTTTGGAACCTAGGTCCTCAGAATTCAAACTGATGTTCTTTCCACAACTTTTGGCAAATGACTTCCTATTTCACTGAGCAAGTCAAGGTTGCCTTGTTTGAGGAACTTCTTCTTACCTTACTTACTACACACCTCACAACTCTACATTTTCACCAATCATCCTCTCTTCCTTTATTCTAGTCTCAGAGAAAGTGCTGCTATCTCTACTGATATCCTTGGTACCATTTCTTCCTTTTTCCTTTGGGAGCTTGGACATTGATTACTTTCTCTCTCTCTCTCTCTCTCTCTCTTTCTCTCTCTCTCTCTCTCTTTCTCTCTCTCTCCATTTTTTCATCTCAACACCTAGCCCAGTGGCAACTGGTAAATATTTGTCAAATTGAATTGAAAGTGTGATCATTCTCTTTCAGATCTTTGATTTCTCTTTATATACTTGTTTATTTCCTATACCCTACGTCCCACCCACCCCCAAAACACACATACACACACACATATACACACGCACATGCAGACACACAAACACATCATCATCATCATTATTAAATCTTTTCTATCTATATTCTGTCCCTTGCTCATCTCATCTAGTCATATGAGAATATATAGTTATTAATCTATTTCTCTATCTATCATATGTCTCCTGAATTCCAACCCTGTATCATCAACTGACTGCTCAACAATATATCTAAAATTAAATTCATTACCTTTCTTCCCAAATCTCTGTCTTTAAATTTTCTTATTTTGGAAGTTATCACTTTACTTTCATTTACCTAAGACCATCATTGACTTTTCTCTTTCTCTTTAATCCCTCATATTCTATCAGTTGCAAAGTTAATTTGATTCAAGACACTATAATAGCCTGTACAATGAAAATGAGAAGAACAAAGCAGTTCTGGCACTTACAGAGCTTACCTTCTAGTTGGAGGGAACATCACATATATGCATACAAATTTAATATAATTTAATTTTATTTCATATGAAGATGGTACAATATGGAATATGATAAAATATCACTTCTAATAAAAGTATTCTGAATCATTACTAAATAAAAAAAACAGCAGCTCAAAGAGTACAAACACCAGAAACAGTTTCCAAAAATCTATATGACCCACCAGATGTCTCTATCACCTTTAGCTTTCTCTCCCAGGTCAGTTTTTGTCATTTCTATTTCCTCTAGAATTGTCTCTATCCTGCATCTGTGAGGTTGAGTTTTTTTGAAACAAAACATAAGATTTCACATTTCTCTCCATTAAATTTCACATTTTTATATTCAATGTTCTACCTTGTCTTCAAGCTCTCTTTGGGTGCTTATTCTCATTTGATGTTTCATCTTTGTGTTGTCTTCAAATCGTATAGGCATGCCATTGTGCCTTTATCCCAGTCATTGCTAAAACTATGAAATGGCCTCCACTAGATTACTTGGCATCCTGCCCCTTTCATTTTACTGAGCCTCAAACTAAATTGATGTTCAGAGTGGATAGGCAACTTACTGAACCTCATATATTGAGTTAGAGGCAGAGTTGAGACCAGCAATCATCAAGAATTTGTTATGCGTCTACTATGTGCCTTTCACTATTTTAGGAGCTAGGAATATAAAGATGCAAATTAAACATTTCCTGCTCTCAAGGAGCTTGCTTTCTGGTTCCTAGCTCTCAAGGGGAGACAGCTTGTATATTTGTGCATACATGCATTGATGCACACATACCTACATTGCATACAGGATAAATTTGTGAGTCTGGGAAGGTAGGTTGGAACCAGATTGTAAAGAGCTTAAAAAACCAATGGTGGAGTTCTCATTTCATTCAAAATGCAACACTGGAGTTTAGTGAATAGGGGAATGAAATAGACCTATGCTCAAATAAAATCAAACAGGTCAGTGGAGGATGAATTGGAGATGGAGAAGACTTTTAGTAAGGAAACCAATGAGGAGACTATTTTAATAATCTAGTTTAAACATGTTCTAGTTTAGATATATTCAGAGACTTAATTAGGATAATCACCATGGGCGTGGAGGAAAGGGGTTTAATGTAATAAATATGTATTTTATATACAGAAATATTTAAAGTAGTTCTTTTTATCATGTCAAAAAAATCCTGGAAGCCAAGAAGATAGATGTTCAGTAATTGAGGAAGGCTGAATAAGTTGTGGTATATGAATGTGATGGAATAGTATTATACTGTAAAAAATGAGGAAATCGATAATTTCAAAAAGTATAGAAAGACATATGAACTGATGCAAAGTAAAGTGACCAAAATGATAAGAGCAATTTGTTTGATAACATCAATATTATAAAAATGAGTAATTTTGAGAATTCTTATCAACTGATGAAGAAAGGAACATAATTAGTGGAATAATTTATAGGTGAACAAAACTGCAGAAACAATTTTGAAAGCTGTAAGAACTATGGTCAGTTCAAGGAACAGTCATGATTTTAAATCACTGATGGTGAAACACACTATCCATTGAAGAAAACTGAAAATTGTAGAATGAGACACATATATGTATGTATATATAGATGTAAACATATGTATGTGTCATGTATATTTATATGTATATGTACATGCATTTAAATATAAATGTATATGTGACATATATATTTATATGTATATGTACATGCATTTAAATATAAATATATATATATATATATATACATAGATATATATATGCAGCCATTGCAGGAATTTGTTTTGCTGGAATATGCGTATTTGCTACAAGAACTCTTCTTTTCCAATGGGGTAGAGTGGGAGGGAGAGAAAATACATGTCTGCTTGTTTTGTTTTCTTTTTTTTAATAGAGAGGTAGGAGGGTGGTGCAAAAGATGTGAAATGTTTCATAAACTTTCTGATGAGGCAAGCATGTTACTAGTTTTATTTAACTGTCTGACTTTGATATAGGAGGCATCTCAAAAAACAAGTAATTTGTAAATGTTTTCAGTATAGTGAGAAAGCACTTCATTAAAACTAAAAATGGTGAGAGATAAACATAGAGACAGAGAGACGGGGACAGAGGGAGGGAAGGAGGGAGGGAGGGAGGGAGAGAGAGAGAGAGAGAGAGAGAGAGAGAGAGAGAGAGAGAGAGAGAGATTTGGTAACTGACTGAATATGCAAAATGAGGTAGAATTAGCAGTTAAGGACACCAATAAAGTCATGAACCTGGGAGACTGTAAGAATGGAAGGTATTAAGGAATTCAGAAGAAGAGTGATTTGGGGAAGAAAGATGAGTTCAATTTCAAACAGGTTGAACCTAAGAAGTATTTCCAGTTTGTAATATCCAAGTTGGTTATATGGGACTTGAGCACAAGATGAAGAACAGAGCTGGATATATAGATGTGTGAGTGATAATAATGATGAATGTGACAATGATGACAATGACAATGATGATGATGGTGATGGTGATAATGATAAATAAATGATTAAGAGTTTCCATTAAAAATGTCCATTTTGAAATGTTCAACATGCAGTTGTTAATGTGGAGCCAGAGCTCAGAAGAGGGACTAGAGCTGGAGATATATATATATATATATATATATATATATATATATATATATATATATATATATATATATATATATATATACACATAGATAGATAGATAGATAGATATAGATATAGATATAGATATATGAGATATCTGAACAGGGATGAATATGTGAGTTTACCAAGTGAGAAACCACACAGAGAGAACATAAGAGGGCTTGTAACAGGGCTGTGAGCTTTACCCAAAGGACACTGAGAAAGCACAGTCAGGCAGCTAGGAGGAGAACTGGAAGAGAAGAGAAAACATCCAGGAGGAGAGGATATCCAACAGCTTCAAATGCTTGAGAGAACCCAAAAATGTGGACAGAGAAGAGATGATCACACCTGTCAGTCATCAGATCCCTAGTCACTTTGAAGAGATCAATTTCAGTCTAGAGATGTGGTTGAAAACCAGACTGAAAATGACTGAGATGTAAGTGAAAGGAGAGCAATGGTGACAGGAGCAGACAGCTTTTCCAAGGAGTTTTTGTTGAGAAGAAATGGATGATACGAGCTGATATCTTGAGAGGATGGTAGGATCTAATGCATTTTCCCCCACCATTTTATTTTCTTCAGTAGCCAGGTCTCCTTATTTTCTGTTCAAAATGCTTTCCTCTGTGTTGCTATATGTTGAGCTGCTGCATTAATTTCAATTTATAATACTTCCGTCATACCAGCTCTTTCTTATATTTAAAAGCCAGCAATCAGATTTTGGTTTTGTTTTTAAGCTAGGGGGAAAACAAAACAAAGCTTATGTACCTGGAAATAGGCCTTTACCTTGCAAGTGGTAACATAAGAAACATTTGATAATAAAAAAAAAAAGACAGAATACAAACATGAGACTAAAATTGCTTTTAGCAGGTGGCTGCATCCCTAGCCATGACCTCAAACACTGCATGAACCAAGTAATTTTGGAGTCATTTATTTCCTCCTCAGCTGGGGCTTCCTTGCTCTGTTAATTTTTGTCCTGAGCTTTATTTATTCAACTTCTCAGTTTTTTTAGGGCATCACTGAATTCTGACGCTCTGAATATAGCACAAAGAGGAAAATGGAACATTCAGGACCTTAATCCAGGCCACCATCTATGCTAAGGAATGATGCTCACGTAAGAAAATAACATTTTCAATTTGCTCAGGATACCGACTGAAGTTTTCATAAGTTAGCCAAAACCTTAAAGCCTTTCAGGACCAAGACCTATTGAAAAATCCATTTTGCTAGCTACGTAAATGCACTTAAAAGCATCAGGAATCTTTGTGCCAAGTGAAAGAAACCTGAAGAAAGGTAGAAATGCATTATTGTGGAATATAGCATTTTTCTTTGCCATACTTTTCTCTGCTATTATTAAAACTATACACACACATACACACATATATGTGAAAAACCACTGACCCCTTCATTTTGCATTAAAACCCTGCTACGTTTATAAATAAATACACATATATACATATATATATTCATGTACATGCATGTAAACATGTTTGTCCTGAGACTTATTTGTTCAACTTTTTAGTTTATGTATATTTGAATATACATTTATGTGTTACTCACATTTAAAAAGAAACTAATATATGTATATATGTATATATATATAAAGAAACTATATTTATTCTCCCACTCACTCACTGAATTGTAAATATATTATTATTATTTTTAAATGCAAACAAGATCAACGCTAGGAAGAGCATGCTATCTATGATAATGCTTCAAAATATTTTTAAACCTCTACTTCCTTTCATAAATATGAAGAAGGAAGATGTCAATTTGCAAGATACTGCAAAAATGCTAACCCTAGCATATTAGTTCCCATTTCTTTCAAATTCTGCTCATCTGTGAAATGACCTCTTTCCTCATCCTCCCTAGATTCCAGGGCCTTCTCCCTCCAAATTACCTGGTATTATTTATTTCAGGTATTATTATCACATCACACACATAGATGCACATATATACATGTATGTATACACACAAACATATTATATACGTATAACATACATGCATGTATTCAATATTCTATGTATATATCTATATGGAATACACACGTGTGTATTCCATACAGATGCATGTGTATATAGTTTTTGTATATAAGGTATATGCAAATACGCACATATCTGTGTACATGTATGTACACCATATATATAATACACATATAGCATTGCAGATATATCGATTTGAATGTATGTACACACAAATGTATATTTTCTGTATATGTTCTCTGCCTTTATCAGATGTAACCCCCTTCAGAGCAAGTACTATTTCTTTTGGTCCCAGTTTTTAGGAGAATACATATTTGTTGTAGCCATTGTTCAGCATTACAGTTGTGTTCAACTATTTGTAAACTCATTTGCGGTTTTCTAGGCAATGATACTGGAGTGGTTTGTCATTTCCTTCTCCAGCTCATTTTATAGATGAGCAAACTGAGGCAAACAGCATTAAGGGACTTGTCCAGGGTCACACAGTGTCTGAGGCCAAATTTGAACTCAGGATGGTAAGTCTTCTGGACTCCAGGCCTTGTGCTCTGTGCACTATGGTGCCATCTAGCGGCCTACCTCTCATATGATAGGTGCTTAATAAATGCTTTCTGATTGATTGATCTCAGGTTTGAAAATGGAATGATAGGGCTATCCGTAATATAAATATTTTGTAACATCCAACCCCATCATATAATTTTGAATTTATTGAATGAGCATATGTTCATTGTGGGAAGTAAACTTAATATATGTTTTATATCTTTTTTTTTATTTTATACACACGTATGTCCATTCTATGAGTGATATTTAATAGGCCTTTGAAAGAAGTGTTTTGTTTGTGCATGTGTGTGTTGTTATTGTTACTGCTTTCTATGATCTAGCATTATTTCAACATTCTTATACTATATCAGACAAGACAACTCTAACAAAAGTATTGACAATTCCAGATCTAAGTAAGCATTAGAAAACATCAACATTATAATTAGGATAGGATGGTTTTAGCAACATCAAAGATTATCATAGATCCCCACAATTGGCACAAAAGACATCTTTTGCTCTGTCTGTTTGCTTGGTAGTAAAGACAGGTGGGTATTTCGAGCTCTGTTAAGCAGTAAAGTTTTTATGTGTCTCTCTGGAAATGAATTTGGATTGACGACTGATCTGTCATCAGCTGCTTGAAAATACTGAAGCATTTGGTAAATAATGTGGACAGATTCTCATCATCCTTCTTTCTCCTTGGTGTTGATGCCTTTGTTGCTTCGCTAACACAAAAAGTGCTTTTTTTTCCTTCTCCCTAATTAAACTGAAATATAGAGTGAAAAGAATTCATTAGTTAATTGGATCATAGCACACAAGGACCAGGCCCATAGAAAACCAACTCAGATGTCAGGAGATACTGTGAGGTATTACTAGGGCATATACTGCTACGAGTAGTGGCAGAATTGAAGTATCAAGTAAAGACAAAGAGACAGAGAGACAGAGGCAGAGAGACAGAGATAAAGAGACAGTGGCAGAGAGAGAGAGGGTGGCAGAGACTGAGTCAAAGGTGGAGAGAGAGGCAGAGGCTGACCAAAATACAATATAACCCAATTTTAACAATGCACTTCACTTTCTGGAGACTGATTTTGGAGAAACCAGATGGTGTCTTTTAAACTGAACTTGCCAAATAATTACAGCTAATTCAGGAATGGCTTATAGCAATAATTTCACTGTTACAAACTAGCTGGCTCAACAAGAGAATCTATCTTTGTAATACTCTGACCTTGTGAGTTTGACACTATGGAGTTCTCTGATGCAGGAAACAGATGGACTTCTATGCATATGGGTTTAGCTATAATTTCAGTGGTCAGTGGTATAACATAGAGCAAGAAAATATCACCAGGTGAAATTGTGGGATAACATTTTTATAGCTACAAATATCAGAGGATGTTCCACTAAATAACACAAGATCCTATGACCAATGCTTCAAGAAAATATTTACAATAAAGGAGTTGATTTTGCTCAGGAAATTTAATAAACTCAAGTCAATGAGCATGCAAGTTTTTTTAAAAAAATTTGTCACATAGAAAAATTAATGGAGCTTGTTCAATGCTATTTAAAATCAGACTTCAAATTGCCTTTCAGCAATTTGGAAAGTAATAAATAGAGTATCGCTTAAAAAATAAAAAAAAAACTTTCTTCTGAAGTGCCCAGAAGAAAATTACAAAAGAGTTTTTAGAAGAGTGACTTTGAAAGCTTTTGGTTTTCCATGTAAAAAAAGGATGCTTTTTAAACCCTAGAATTATTTCTTTATCTTTTTACAGTGTAATTAAATATTATAAAAAGGGATGGGAAATGAAAAACTATAAACTCAAAATAAACTGATTACATTCTGTCAGGGAGGCTGTGAGGGCTTTCAAAAAACTTTTAATATTACTTCTACAGTCAAATTCTGATGTAATAAAAATTCATTGTATCACCTGAGGATCAGGCTTAGGGCTGCTACCTTCCCTGTCTCCTCCCTGTCTCCTTAACATACACAAAATAGAAAAAGAAGGTCTAATTTGGACATGGAAAGAGGGACAGACCATGCATCTTTTTGTTGTTCTTCCTTCTTATCCATCATCTTCCTAATGACTATCATTTCCTTTCTAAAAAGAGGAAAAAGGTGAAAATGAAACCTACGAGGGCCAGCCGAAGTCAAAAGTACATTGTATTTATTCTGTCTTTCCTGTATCAGTTTCCCAATTGTCCCTCTTTGTTCTTCTCCAAATTCCTTCCATCCTTCACTTCCCACTTCCTTTGTTAATGTTTTCCAGACCGACTACCAAATCCCACATTGATATTTTCCTGACTCATTAACTTTGGTACTTAAGGACTTAATAGTCTTATGTGGTATGTGTGTTTGTGTATGTGAATGTGCAGTTGTGTGCTGGTAAATGTTTAACAACCAGCTCTCTGGGGACAAATGTAGGCATAACAAACATTTAAGTTTAATCTGTATTAACATTTTATTAATTGTTATCTTTATTAACTAGGCAATCAGCAAAATAATAAATCAAGCCCTGATTCATATTATTTGCCAGTATCCAAGATGTAAGTATTCACACTGAAAATTAAACAATTGGCTTGCTTTCTGAGTTTATTCAGCCGACTCCAACACACTACAATGAGTGTCTTCTCTCCCTAGAGCAACCTAAGATTCCTATGGGTTTAGATCTCATTTTTTATTTTATCTTCCACAATGCTAACACAAAGATAAACACACAGTAGAGTCTTGATAATAAAGTTTTAAATCAAATGGAAGTTTTCCACCCTAACCTCATTCTATCATTGCTTTAGCCCAGGTAGAAGGCATGGTTAAATAAAATATAGAAAAAACCAGACAGCATTATCAATTGTAGACAGTGTCCTACAAAGCTAAGGGGAGTCTAAGGGAAAAAAAGGATGTGAATATGTGGTGTGGTACGTGTGTAGCAGAGGAGGGTGAGTGCTGTAGGTGCAATGTGATATGTGTGTGTGCTCTATGTATGTGAGGAGCAGGTATTTGTGTATGTAGTGTGGTGTGTGGTATGTGTATATGTGGGGCATGTGGTATATGTGTGTGTGTGTGTGTGTTTGCTGTGGTGTGTGTGTGGTATGGTGTTTCTGTGTGTGGATATGTGTGGTGTTTCTGTGGGCATGTTTATGTCTGGTGTGGCATGTGTGTGTGTGTGTGTGTGTGTGTGTATTTGAGAGAGACAGAGAATGAGATTATATGTGTGTAGGAAATAGAAACCAGAAAGGGAAATTGGGGGAAAGAAATGAAGATCTTGAGAAAAGATAAGAGAATTTTCAATCTGGATTCTTACTGACTCATTAAACTTCTCTTGCAAAATTTCCATTTAGCCACATCTCAGAAAGTATATAATTTTGATTATTAATTTTCCCATTCCAGGGCCTGCCACATAGCAGGTATCTAGTAGTTTTTTGTTTGTTTATTTTTTGATTGATCATAACCGTAGCCCTGATTACCTTTTCATGGCTTTCTCTTTTCTTTCTCCTAAGTTCAAAATTCCCAAACTTGGGGAATACATCCAGCCTGTCAGAAAGCCCTTTGTACCTTTTAAAAAAAGTGTAACAGGCCACACACAGTTCAAGTCACTCTAATACTGTTAGTAACAATGATTTTAAAACCATTTAGTTTCCCTCATTTCACTTTCCAACCTATTTTGGAGGGGTGCCCCAAGGTCGTCAAAGACTGTAATGTGCCGATAATTATGTCATTGCTCATTAGGAGGTCCTTCTCTAAGAAGTCCACTGTCTCTCTAGCCCCGTTTCCTTCATGACATGACAGCCCTCTGGCTATATTGGCAGCTGCCTTCTGCCATGGAGCTCTGTGTGTTCTGGCCCATATAACTACAGCTTTCCCCACAGCTGTTTCTAGAAAAGAGCTTAGGAGTTCCCTCCTTAACTAGCTGTTAATACTACCTTGGCTGGATTGACCATGGGCCACTTCCTTAAGCCCACAGGAGACCTTTGGGCTCTTTCTGGTTCTTATCTGGCATCTGTCACATTTCAGAAACTGCGTGATATATAAGAAAAAGAACACAAACTAAAAGTGAGAGGAGCTGGGTTCTGTCCCCAGGTATTGATTATATGACTTGTAACAACCTTCTTAGATTCTCTGCGCCTCAGTTTTATAATATGTAATAATAATGGGTTGGATTAAGTGATTCCTGTTGGGTATTTTTAATTTCAGCCCAAGCATTCTATGATTCTTTAGGGATAAAGCCATCATGTTCCAAGGAAAAATGGTCAATGGAAGGAGTAGGAATGTAGAATGATACCCACAGAATGACCTACCTCTCTCATTTACTGTCCAACTTTCTTCTTGTCTTGTCTGAGGTCCTGGACTCAGGAATTTTACTTGAGTCAAGTGACCAATGCCTCACTCCAGTCTAATTGTCCTTCAAACTCCACTTGGGAAAAAGTAAGGTTTTTCACCTGGGGGCACCACACACTAGCTCTACAGGGCCTCAGTTCATTCCCATGAAGCACAAGTGAACATATTAGAAATGGAAAACAAAAATACCCAATAACAACAAGGAACTGGCCAGACTATATTCAGAACCAATAACCTGTTCTGAAATTTAATTTTAGAGAATTGTCTAGAATACTCAGAGATTAAATGACAGAGACATATAGCCACTAGGTACAAGGGGAAGGAAGTGGACTCAAGTCTTGACTCAAAGATGTTTTTCTTTGTTTCTGTTTTCACATGATCACCTCCTTTGAGTGAAAATAAGCACCACCTCCTTCTCTAATCCAATTGCGTCTTCACAATACAGTATACATTTCCTTGGGCATCTACTTTGTTTCTAATCTTTAGTTTTTTCATCATTTCCCTTGATATTCTGCACCTTTTATTTCAACAAAAGAATTTTGTCATTATTTTATCAATCTCTGTAAAGTATTCTCTTGGAAATTTGAGTGGTACAGCATTAAAATGTAAATTAATTTGGGTAGAATTGTTATTTTTGTTATGTTGGAATGACCTAGTCACAAGCACTGAAAATTTGTGTAGTAATCTAGGTTGATTTTTTTAATTGAATTGAAACTATACAAGTATTTGCATGCTTTGGGAGGTTAATCTGCAAATATTTTGTGCATTTTGTAGTTACTTGAAATGGGATATCCATTTGTATGATTACTTTTTGAGTTTTATTATATGGAAATGCTATCAATTTTTAAGGATTCATTTTGTAGCCTGAAAGCTTTCTCAGGCTGATAATTGTCTCAGTTGATATCTTTGGTGATTCCCTGGAGTTTTCCAAGTAAACCATTATATCACCAGATATGTCTTTTTTTCTTGTCTTATTGCTATTACTGACATTTTCAGTATTATATCTAACAAGAGTGGGGAGGATAAGCATCTTTGCTTCACTCCTATATTTACTGGAAAACTTCTCATGTATCTCAATATCATATGATGCTTGCATTTCCTATAGAGAGATGCTTTTATGATATAAAAAGTCCCTCTATGTCTATCTTTGTAGAGTTTTTTAGCTTAAAAGACTTTTGTACTTTGTCAAAGACTTTTTCTGCATCTATTGAGACATTCATGTTGTTTTGGATATTCGAATTTTTAATATGATTAATTAATTATATTATTTTCCTCATCATGAACCATCCCTGGTATGAATCTCACTTCATGATAATGAGCGATTTCTTCAGTAAATTTTTACAATCTGCTAGGTAGAATTTGATTTTAAAAATTAGTCAACATTCATTAATGATATTGGCTTATAGTTTTCTTTCAATGTTTTATCTTTCCTAGTTTTAGATATTAAGACTATGTTTATCTCATCTCATATCTACATATTATCTCCCTAATTTTTAATATCACCTCCTTATGCTTACATTAAATTTATTTGTTGATTATCTAATTTTTAAATACATTTTCATTTCCTTAATTTCCCTTATTTGTATTTTGTTAATGTATTCTATGATTTTTCCCCTTGAAGACTCCTTTAGCTGCATTCCAGAAGTTTTGGTATGTTGTTTCATCATTATCATTTTCTTTTACATGGTTATTAACTATTTTTATGATTTATTCTTTAGCTCACTAATCATTTAATTTTATCATTAAGTTTCCATTTGGGTTTGTACTCTTTTGCTTGTGGTTCCTGAAACAATTTCTATTCTTATTCTTATTGTACTGTGGTCTATAAAGGATGCAACATATATGCATGTGTGTGTGTATGTGTAGAGAGATGATAGATAGATAGATAGATAGATAGATAGATAGATAGATAGATAGATAGATAGATAGATAGATAGATACATAGATACATAGATACATAGATAGATACATAGATAGATACATAGATAGATAGATAGATAGATAGATAGATAGATAGATAGATAGATAGATAGATAGATAGATAGATAGATAATATAGAAAAATCAATGTGTCCTACATAGTCAAATTTCATATAAGTTTGATATGGTACAAAGAAATATATATTTTTTTGTTGTCCCATTTAGAAGATGCCATAAGCCTTTTAACTCTAATTTCTCCAGAAAACTTTTTCAGTTCCATACTTTTCCTTTTGTTTATCTTTATTAGACTTATTACAAACTGACAGATGGATATTGAAGTTTCTTTGTACTGCTATATTATTCACTATGTCTTCTTGAATCTCACATAATCTTTCATTGATGAGTTTGGATGCTAAGGCATTTTAAGCACATATTTATTACTGATACTTGTTTGTTGTCCAGGGTTCCTTTTAGTATAATATAATTTCCTTATTTATCTCTTTTTATTTTTTAATTTGCTTCATCTGAAAGCATGATGGCAACTCCTTTTGGGGATTCACCCAACACAGAAATTTTTCAATCCACTCAGTTTTATCTTGTGTACAAGATAAAGGGCTGTGACCAAGTTGACTGTCAAGTTCCAAAAAACAAAACAAAACAAAACCCAAAACTTCAAAACATGAATCTGAGGTATTACATTCTTGGAATGGAGGAGGGGAGAATAGAATATAGGGATAGGTTTTGATGTAGGTTTATGTTGTGATCTTGGGTGTACTAGTGTAGCCTCACTGCTGGTAGTATGGGAGGTAGGACAGGGATGCTGAGTGAGCTCTGGGCATGTCAACATAGATTCCTGGGATTGGGTTAATTTGTTAAACCTTATTTTAGATTCTTGGTGTCTAGACCATGGAAACAACTGAAGCTGCCTTATCTTTAGTGCATAATTTCTATTTGAGAGAAGTTTGAGAAGTCATAGAAATTGGAGAAAACATATAGTCCACTATTTTGTTACTCATGTGACCTAGAAGTCCCAATATTCTTTTACATGACACTTTATTTCCTTAGCACTGTGACAATTTACAATCATGTTGTTGTTTTTTTCCCTCTGACCTCATTGTCTAATCTTTCTCTGAACCATCAATTGGCTTCTATTTTGACTCTCACCTTCTAAATGTAGGCACTTGATTTATTTTGTGTTGACTTTCTCTACCTTTCTTTGAATTGCTTATCCACTCCCACAACTTCATCTACAGTTATGTTTAGTTAATAGTTTGGGCCACAAAAGCACACAACAGAACCTTAACCAAGGTAAAGAAAGGCTGTGATCTGCATCAATAGAGGGGATATCTATATTTTATGTTCATCGTATCTCAAATCAGTATCATCGCTGAACCAAAATCAGATTCTCCTTCATCTTCACTGCTTTTACTGGCACCAACATCATTACAGACATCCTGACTTAAAGCCTCAGAATCATGTATCTCCTCTCTCTTTCTTATACCTGATATTCATTTGGTTACAAAATCCAATTTACTCCATACATATAATATTCCTGACATCTACCCCTCTTTGTATTCCTACTGCCACCTCCCTCCAGTTGAGCTCCTTCGTGCTTCTCACCTAGATTACTGAAATAGGCTCTAAACGTCTTCCTGACTTTAGTATCTCACCTTTTTATTCCTACACCCTGCTGCAAGTTTTGCCTTCCTAAAGCACAAATCTCACTTATCTGCTTAAAAAAAAAGAAAGAAAATATTTCCCATTCCCCATAGAACAAAGTACAAATCCTTAACCAGATATTTAAGATTCTCTATGATCTAGCTCCAGATTATTTTTACAGCTAATATTTTTCACTTATTGTATTCTTGAGTCAAGAGTTTAACAAATGATTGCCCAAAGGCCAAATTCAAAGGTAGTCATGGTTTTGTATTACATGTGACCTAAGAATTTTTAAAAATATTTTAAAGGAAACTGATAATGTAATTAAAAGTGTAAAAACAATCTTAGCCCAGGACATAAAACAAAACAAAACAAAAAAGGTATCACTAGACTTGGCCTTTGAGCTTGTAGTTTGCTAACCTCTGCACTAGTCATCCAGAATAGTCTCCTAACTTGTCTTTGGCCACTTCCATGTTTTTATTCACACTTTATCATAGAATCCTGATATTAACACCCTCATTTTTACCTTTTAAATTTTTTCCTATTCCCTTTAGCCATTTAGTCCTCATAAAGACTTCCTTGATGTTGGGCTACAGATATAGTCTCTGCCTCTTTTGAACATTTCATAGTTCTTTGTACCACTCTAATGACAATTACTATACACTGCCTTGCATTTATTTGTGTACATATCCTATTTTTCTATACTTCAATTTTCAACTATACTAGTCTATTCCCATTTATGGTGGGTAATACCTTCCATGTTCCATCAATGAAGATTGCAACCAAATCATGGCTTTCTATTTTGTGTATTCCTTGCCCATGTTCTTCCATTCAATATACTCTTCAATTACTTCTATATTCCCAGGACATTAGTGGAATATTTTTGCTATGATTTGCCTTCCATTATTCTCACTGTAAGACTGCCCACCTCCTTTTGTGAATACGTATTTCCTTAATCCTAACCATAATAGAATTTCTTGACACTAGGTCTTCATTGGAAATACACTGTGCCAACTCTGGACTGACTCATCCAACTACACATCTGGACAATCGATATTTTTCATCCACCATTTGATTAGGTAATTAAGATTCATAGTGGATGGAGTGCTGGACTTGAAGCTAAGAAGACCAAACTACAAATATAGAAACTTATGTGTGATATGACCACAAGCAAATTATTTGACTTTTTGTCAGCCTCAATTTTTTTGATCTGCAAAATGGAGGTAATAATGGCACCCGTCAAATGAGATAATATATCTGAAGCACTTTACATACTATCAAGTACTACATAAATGTTTGTCATTTTATTGTTATTGACAGGAGCAGCAGCAGCAGTAGCATCCATTTAATTGTACTCATATTAGGCTGCATTCTTTGTGAGTAGCCATGAGTCTCATTGAGATGTGATAATATGAATGATGTTAATATAAAGGGCTTTAAAGTTGGCAAAGCATTGTATACATGGTTCCATGTTTGATACAATGAGCCAAATATTATCCTACAGAGGAGCATCTGGAAGACCTTATCATCTTATGGGGAATCCCTTCTCCTTTTGGATCCTGTGTAGTACATCTTCCCTGTCCCTGGCAAACACCTTTGGCAAGGCCTTATCTTGTTCTATGCCTCACCCTAAGTTAAAAATGAGAAGAAAGGTGAATAAAGCTTCCTCTCCATTCCCAACCCACAACGATCCACGGTGGCATGCATCAAGAAAAGCTGTATGAGTTTAGGATATGCATTTTTGCAAGTGAGCCTATATTTTTTTCTGCTCAGTCAAAATCTTCCTCGTAATTGATACAAAATAAATATGATACCCTTTATAACATGCATGTTTCAGTCAATTGGGTGCCAGTAAAGATGTGTTCAGCTGGAGAAATTCATTTACCAATGCCTTTCTGTTCCTTTCACATATTTTCATAGATGATACCCTTGGTACAAATGTAGAACATTTTCATAATGGATTTTAAAATGAGAAAATAGGTATTACAAATGGATCAGTGATTATCAGTATTCTCTTGGTGGTATTTTTTTAGGTATTAATCTTCTCTGTAGTTTTATTTTCCCCTTTTGGTGTTATATCATCTCCCTAAGATCCCTTGCAAAATGATCCCTCAAGGCTTTCAAGATTTCTTCATATACAGCATGGATTTTCTCAGTGTGAATTTGATTTAATCCAGCATCTTTACCTAACTTTGTCCCTTTTGTTGTGATTTTTACATCTTTATGTATCACAAGGCCTGATGTTTGCAAATGGAGTAATTCTGTCACTGATGATAGACCAGATTGTTCTTGAAATGTTGAAAAATTAGTTCTCATTTATTTTTATTTGTTTTATCCATGAAAGCTTTTGGTATATGATGTTGCTTATTTTGGTTTCCTACCGACCTTCTATTTGCTTCCACTATTTCTCATGGTCTTAAGAAGAAATAAGAGTAAAAATAAAGAGTAAAAAGGTTGTATGGTGGATAGAGCACCGGACATGGAATCAGGAAGACTCATCTTCTTGTGTTCAAATCTGGCCTAAGACACGTAGTAGCTGTGTGACCCTGGGCAAGTCACCCAACCCTATTTATCTTAGTTCCTCAAATGTAAAAAGAGCTGGAGAAGAAAATGGCCAACCATTTGAGTATCTTTGCCTAGAAAACCTCAAATAGGATCACAAAGAGTCAGATACAACCTAAAAAAAACAACAAATAAGAAGAAATAATCTTCTGTCATCCTCCTCTAGAGTACTTTGTAGATGAGTATATATTATAACCCACTGTTGTCCTTAGCTACTATCTCTCTCCACTTGGCAAGGAAATTCTGTTTACTGGCTAAAGCAGGTTTTCAGAACTTCTACACTACTTGTTTGGATAGCTGCTATACAGTGGTTTAAATTCTTCAGAAAGTAATTATCTTTACTCTTTCAGTTTCCTAATTATTGACATGGGGCAGGTAGGTGGCACAGTGGATAAAGCACTGGGCTTGGAACCAGAAAGCCTCATCTTCATGAGTTCAAATCTGACTTCAGTTACTTAGCAGCTGTGTGATCCTGGGCAAGTCACTTAACCCTATTGGCTCAGTTTCTTCATCTGTAAAATGTGTTAGAGAAGGAAATGGCAAACCATTCCAGTGTCTTTGCCAAGAAAACCCTACATGGGGTCATAGAGAGTTGAACATCACAGAAATGACTTAACAACAAACAACATTATTGATGTGGCTAATAGAGATAGCTCTAGGTGAAGTGTTATGTTTGTATATACTTTCATCTCATTTTCAGCTTTTCTACTTTAATGAAATTTTGCTGATATTATACCTAGTTAATTACAACAGTCATATCAATGAGCCAATGTCTTCTGTGACCTTGAGCTTGACCACTTGCCCTATTAAGCTTGTTTTCTCATCTATATAGTGAGGAAGCTGAAGTAGATGTCTTCTGAGACATGGAAATAATCTCTAAGAGCTTAGCATTATTGCTACAGTATGATGAGGCATTAAAGGAAGACTGTGTGGTAGATATCTTACTAACATATTAAATTCTAAACCCCCAGAGGATTCACTATTTATCTTCAATCTAACTCAGAACATTGGACAGTGCCATGAACAATGCTGTCATTAAATAAATTGCATTGAATTGAATTGATTTGGAGAACTTATAGTTAAATACATGGATGATCCAGGGACTATATAATTAGTTCTTAATAATTAAATGTTGATGCTGTTATTGATTTTCATTCAGCCTTCACAAGGGAGAAAATGGGGGAAAAGAATGAAATCACCTGTTCTGTATGCTTCCAGATTTAACACTAATAGTACTTTGAAAATCAGGATGGAAGTGATTTTGCTTCATAAGATATATCTTTTGCTATTTATTCGAAAATCACCTCATGAATTTAAAAAAAAAAGAAGCAACCATTTTTTCAATATTCAATTTTCCATGAAGATATAGTTTTTTTTTATTTCAATATTCAGGACAAAGAATCACATAGCTATCTGTGGTCACAAGATTGGGACATTGGGGCTAAGAAAGAAAAGAAATTGTGCACCATTTTAGGAAATCTACTCCTCTTGCCTGTGACCACTGCAGGCGCAATGAAAGGGAAAAGGGAAAACAGCTATTTCAATTTTGTTGTGGAATTTAATAGTGTCAAGGACTAGGTGCTATATGTGAGCTGGTCATTTGAAACATGGGCCAGGGAGCTAAGAGTACAGGAGGAGAGGAAGTAGCTTCAGGTGCAGGATCCTTAGGACAGGAGGTCCTGTAATATTGTGGGTGTCTGCAATATATTTCATTTCTGGAAGAGTGGAAGGTTCTCCTAGCATGCCCACAGGGAAAAGCTATGTCAATGAAACTTTGAAATAAGGAGTGCCCTAACCTAACTCATGACAGGGCTGAAGTCAAGCGAGAAGGTAAGCATAAGACAAAACAAGTAAGACATTTATTCTTTTTTAGCTCTATAAAATAATTGTTTGTTAGTTTGATTGGTGTGGTACTGAATAAGTAAATTCACTTAGGTAAAACTGTTATTTTTATTATATTGGTTCAGCCTACACTGAATAATTAATATTCCTCCAATTGTTTAGATCTCTCTTTGTTTGAAAAGTGTTTTGTAATTGTGGTTATGCAATCTCTGGCTTTGTCTTGGCAAGTAGACTCTCAAGTACTTTATATTATCTGCAGCTATTTTAAATGGAATTTATCTTTTTATCTCTTATTGCTGGGTTTTGTTGATAGTTTATAGAAATGCTGAGGATTTATGTGATTTTATTTTAGTTCCTGCACCTCTGTTGAAGCTTTTAATTGTTTCAACTAGTTTTTTAGTTCATTATCTAGGGTTCTTTATGCATACCATCATATAATCTACAAAGTGTGTTTTGTTTTCCCATTGTTAATTTTTATTCCTTCAATTTCTTTTTCCTGTCTTATTTGTCTTTTGCCTTTTTTTTTACCATGAGGCATTTTACACCAGACCATCAGGGATGAAAGCAATGGAAGAGAAATTGAGGCATCCTTGCTGGTGGTATAGCCAATCTTTAGTCTTCAGTGACAGAGCAGTGCATGTATGGAGGAAGTGGGTTCTAAAACTGGTGAAGAGAGAAATTCCTAACTGAGACTGTGAGATATCTAAGCTGTTTAAGTGACTCCCTGTTGCTAGGGACCATCAGTATTATATCATGGATTATTGTCAGCATTACTGTCAGTAGTCAGGCAGTCAATTAATAAGCATTATGAAGTACTTAGTTTGTAACAGGCACTGTGGTAAGCACTAAGAATACAAGAAAGATGAAAACAGTCCCTGCCTTTGAGGAGTTCATATTTTCATGGTGGGAAATGACATATAAATAACTATGTAGATGCAATATATTTGGAAATGTCCATGTAAAATGGAAATGGAAAGTAATTTAAGTGGGGGAAGGCATTAGCATCTGAGGGAATGGGAAAATCCTCCTACCATAGGTGGGATTTCAGGTGATTCTTGAAGGAAGCAAGGAAAGCTAAGAGAGAGAGATGAGAAAGAAGAGTGGTCAAGGAATGGAGGACAGTGGATGCAAAGACAGAGATGGGAAATGGGATGTCATGTTCAAGCACTAGCAAGTAGGTCAGTCTAGCTACATCCTAGACTACCTAAAAATCAGTGAAGTAGAAGAGGACTAAAAAGGGAGGAAAGGACCAGTGTGTGAAGGGCTTTATGGCTTCTTCAATGCTATGTAAGATAATATCTTTTATTATTTTAAAGAAACATATTTTAAACCACTTTAATGTTTACAATATAAATATTATCTTATTTCCTTACCTTATATCATCAAAACATCCCTTTAATGTGTTATTATCCCCACTCTATATATGAGGAAACTTAGGACCAGACAGATGTAGTGATTTTCTCAGGTAATATAACTACTTAATATCTCAGGTGATATTTGAGTCTTTCTGACTCCAAAATCATACTTTAAATGGCAAATATGACACTATATCTAATAATCTGAAAATAATGTTTAAATATTCCCCCCCAACAATTCTATAAATGTACATTAATCAACCCACTTGACTGAAATATAATTACCTAGTGAACTAAGTACATTCTAGGATTTTTAGGGAAAAGGCTAGGTAAGATGTCTGCTGCATTCCTCAGCCCACTGCCCACCTTGAAGAATGACAAGATATGTGTCCATATCTACATACAGATAGATATAGATAGATCGATGGATTTATCTTTCTATCTGAAAGAGAGAAAAGACAAATCAAAAAATAGGACTACAACTCACCACAAAGTGAATACTGAACAAAAATAGAGAGTCTCCTAACACTGAAGTATTAACCACTCATTGAATATGGTCTAAGCCATTACTCTAAGCTACAAATCAAGATGTATGTGACTAGAGGGCATCTCTCTGTCTGGCATGTCCTTTCAGAACCTACCAGATGTTCCACCCTGGTGGCCTTAAGAAAGCAGGCAGCCAAGGGGGTGGGGGTGGGGAGCAGTGTGAAGAAATTCACAATACCATCAGAAAAAAGAAGGAAGAAACCCCTGGCTGGAAGGGAAAGTGATATCCTATTCCCATTTAACAGCTTTTCTTCTAATTCAAGTTTTATTAGTTCTATTTAATTGAAAGGGTTTTTTTTTTAATTATGTGGTCAAAGCTATCCATTTTTGCTTTCTTATAACCTCTATTCCTTATTTGTTTATGAGTTATTCCTTTAATGATAATTGTGAAAGTTACCTCCTATTCTCAACTACTATATACCTATCTTCCAGCCTATATATGTAGATATTTAAATGATGTGACCTTTCACATATTGATAACTTATCAATTTGGAGCTCATAGTAGAGTAATGTGCTATATAATATGATGGTCTAAATTTATTTTCTTCCAAACTACTTTTTTATCATTTCCCTGAAGTTCTATTCACCTAGGCAGTCTTTCCACAAGTATTTTTGTGTGGTCAGGGAGGTAATCAAACTCTAGGATATTCTTTTAGTTTGTCTATGATTCTGGCTTTCCTAGTATATTTAAATGAGCTATTTTCTATTGTTTTATTCAATACTATACAGTATTAATAGTAAGTGACATAGTTTGAGATTTGATAATGCTGTTCTCCTTCATTGCTACTTTTTAAAATTATTTCTCTTGAAATTATTGGCTTCCAAATGAATTTGGCTATATTGTGCAGTTACAAAAATAAATTTTTTAGGAGTTTGATTTGTATAGCACTAAATTTACAAATTAATTTAATCAAGTTCATTTTATTACATTGATATGGCTAACATAATGAACAATGTAAAGCTGTCTAATTGTTTATGTCTTACTTTAGTCCTCTAAAGAATGTTTTGAGGTTTTATTTAAGTCTTAAGTATATCATGGTAGGTTGGCTCCCAAATACTTCATGCATTTTCACTTGTATTGAATGCAGTTTATCTTGCTAATTCTTTTTCTTGGTATTTGTTACAAAGATTCAAAAAGACTGATGAATTTGTGCATATATTAATAATTATCAGGGGTAGCCAGGTGGCACAGTGAGTAGGGCACTGGCCCTGGAGTCAGGAGGACTTGAGTTCAAATCTGCCCTCAGGCACTTGACACACTTACTAGCTGTATGACCTTGGGCAAGTCACTTAACCCCAATTGCCCTGCCTTCCCCCCTGCAAAAAGAAGTAATAATCTTGGTGATTGTTTTATTAAATCTCTGGGGTTTTTAAAGCAAAGTGCCATAATTTGCAAACAAACCAAATAAGCAAACCATTGCTGTGCTGGTTTCATTGTCTATAATGAAATTTTTAAAGATTTTTGTCTTTGCTTATTGCATCATTTTTTCTTGTCATATTGCTAACATTTATGGGACTGCAGTATATTAAATAACAAGGAAAGTAAAGGTCATATTTGCTTTACATTAGAAAAGCTTCAAGTGTTTCAAAATTATAAATAAGCATCTGTTTTATAAGAGTTTAATAAGGAGCCTTTCCCTAATTTTGTGTCCAGTGTATATAGTGCAGAGGTTATTTATTTTTAAATGTTAAATTTTGCTTATAAATAGATCTGTATTGAGATTTTTTCTTTCGGACAGCATTTATAGCTATGTATGTGGGTGTATGTGTGTGTATATATATATATATATATATATATATATATATATACACAATGTGTGTAAGTATGTATATACATAAATGTATATATATATATATATTTGAGATTGAAGATAATGTGAGTAGAAAGAAATAGGCTAATTTTAAAGATTCTGTGGAGGCAAAAATTAATAAGATTTGATGATTGATTTGGATAACAGAGAGAGTGAGGAAATGAAGATGCTAACAAGGTCACAAATTAGTGTGACTAGAAGGATGGATGGTGGTACTGCTAATTAAAATATTAAAGTTTGAAAAAGAGATGGGTTTGGGAGAATATATTATGAGTTCTAGTTCTAACATTGAGTTAGAAATGCCTAAGATATGTCTCAGTAAAAAAAAAAAAAACATAGGCAAAGAAGAAATAAAACTATCATTTTTTTGCAGATGATATAATGTGTTGTTAAATATTGTATTTAAAATTTAATTTAAAAGTTACTTCAACAAAATAGCAAGATAAAAAATAAACTCACATAAATAATTAGGGTTTTTTCTATATATAAGCAACAAAACTCAGGAAGTAAAAAAGAGAAAGAAAAATCCCCTTTAAAATAATTATAGAATATCTAAAATATTTGGGAGTCTACCTACCAGGACACATATAAAAATTATACAAATACAAGAAAAGATGACAATACTCCCCTAATCAATCAATGTACTTACAGCCATACCAATTAAATTACCAAAAGATTACTATATGTTGGCTTTAAAAAACAGTGATCTAGAAGAACAAAAAATCATCTACTACGAAGGAAATAATGGGGGAAAAACTTTAAAAAATTAGTATTAGATCTCAAAATAACTACAAAGTAATAGTCACCAAAGAAATTTGGTACTATTTTTTAAAAGTAGAAAATTTGGGGGCAGTAGGTGGCACAGTCAGTAGAGCACTGGCCCTGGAATCAGGAGGACCTGAGTTCAAATGCCGCCTCAGACACTTGATACATTTACTAGCTGTGTGACCTTGGGCAAGTCACTTATCACCAATTGCCCTGCCTTCCCCTCTCAAAAAAGAAAAGATTCAAAAAAATAGAAAATTGATCAATAGGACAGATAAAGTAAGTTATAGAATACCGAAAAAAATAGAGTCCAATATGACAGAAGACCCCAGTTAGTGGGGTAAGGATTATTATTCATTTTTTGTTTTTCAAAAAATGGTGAGAAAATTGGAAGGAGTCAGGCAGAAAATGAGTTTAGAACAAAAGCTCAAACCATTTACCACAAGCTTCAAATTGATAACTGAACTAGAGAGAAATGAATTAAAAGACAAGGGAAGGAGATAATTTTCACAAATGTAGATAAGGAAAAGGTCTTAATCAGACAAGGGATTGAAAAAATCAAATGAGACAATATTATGGCTAGCATTCATATAACTTATAATAGCTTGTATTTGTATGATGCTTTAAAAAGTAAAGCTTTTTATAAATGTTATCTCATTTGATCCTCTAAACAACCCTGAAAAGTATTATCTTCATTTTACAGAGGAAGAAACTGAGGCACAAAGCAGTTAAGTGAGTTGCACAGGGTCATAAAACTACTAAGCATCTGAGACAGAGACAGTATTTTGAACTCAGAACTTCCTGATTTCAAGTCCAACACTTTACCCATTGGGTGATCCACCTGCATCTAATATGGAAAACTTTGATTAAATTAAATTGGAAAAAAATCTTCACACATGCAAATAAATACAATTAAAATTATAAACCAAACAGTTAACTGGGAGAACACCTTTGCAGCACATTTCTCTGATAAAATCTGATATCCTCCAGTAAAGTGTAGGAAGAGACAGAAGCTCTTTCTTCTTCCCTCATCCAACTCAGAGATTTCCTTTCAGGGATTTGGCTAGACAGCCCTCTTCTGTAATTGGCTAGATGCTTAAATGTTGGCCTTCAAGTAATTTTGCTATTTTACACATAGGGTGTGACTGAGTTTCCCTAGTTAATACAAGCATAGTTCTTTTTGCACCCAAGTCAAAATGCTCAAGTTTTCTTGATTCAATGGAGTTATATAGACCTTGTTCACATCTAATTTATACATTTGATTGGTTGATTCAGTAGAGATGTTATCACCAGTAAGGTTTTGGGGCTAGAGATTTAGGGTAATTAATTTAAGTTGGATGGGGTGATTGATTTGTTAATTTAATTGGCCTTCTCTCTTTCACATTTCATACCCATTAGATTGACAAAAATGACCAAAAAAGGCAAAGGCGGATAGGTATTATGATGTACTATTTGTGTAGAAGTGCATTGGTTCCACCATTCTGGAAAGCAGCTTGGAATTGTACCCAAAATGTATCTCTCGACTCTAAAATAATACTACTTTGGAGTATATGCTACAAAAAAAGACAAGCAGGAGGACTCAGATGTACAAAAATATTAATAGTATGACTTTGTTACATCCAAGAACTAAAACTGTATGTTGGGAAGTGGCTTAACAAAGTATAGTTAAGGGCAGATGCCAATTGAATTAGTCAATCTCTTCACCATACCTGAAGAAAGACATTTATCAGGTCATAATACATCTTAATTGAATCAATAAATCCAAGGCTTAGACAAGAGTTGTAAACAAGGCTTATACATTTCTATTGAGTCAGTCAGTCAAATACACTTCAAGGAGTCTGGTTGGAAGGACTTGTTGAAGTGCTTGATGTTCTGTGGGGTTTATATGGAGTCATAAAGCTAGTTTGGAATTGGGTATTTTAGTATCTATAAGCTTAATAGTAAAGCCTTCCAAACAAGGCCTCCAGAAATGATCAATCACTTGGAGGTAGGGAGAGAAGAGGACCTTTCTCTTCCAACCCTCTCCCCAAACCTTCCTCACCTTCCAAAAGTCTGGAGGATATATTTTTCCTAGTGTCTGCATGTCTGAAATAGCATTGATTATCAGTACGGTGTGCACAAAGAGGAGAGGACAAACTAGATAAATTGAAAAACAGCCGTTTCAAGATTCTACAAAGATCTTATTAGACAGACTACATAATACTAAAGGGAATACTCGGGGACTACACAAGAACCTCTTTCCCCCATGCTCTCTAAAACTAAAGCCCACTTTCCTCTGAATGTCCTATGTTCTTATAAGAGTGTCATAGACTTTTGGAGGGACTTTCTATACCAGCTGTTGTTACTACTCTACCTTAACAAATATGTCTTTCCAAAAGGTAATTAAGTCTGACCCATTAATAGATATAAACCAATAATCATGGGGTTGGCACACTATCACCAGATCAATTATAATAGAATATTATTTCACCATAAGTAATGAAAAACATGGATAGGTTAAAGAAACTTGGAAAGACTTGTATGAACTGACACAGAGTTAAGGCAACAGAATTTGGAGAAAGGTTTATACAATCACTGCAACATTGTTAAGTGAAGCAGCTTTGGAAGAAAAGGGAACTCTGACCTCTATATTAACCAACAATGACTCCAGGGGGAAAAAGATGAAACATGCTTTCCATCTTTTGCCAGAGAAATGATAGACTAGAGGTGCAAGAGAAAATGCACATTTTCAGACATGGCTAATATGTGATTTTTTTCTTGATTGTGCTTATTTGTTAAAAGGGAAATTATTGAGGGGGAGCTGAGACTTGAAGTAGAGTGATATGGGTAGATAATGTTGCCAAAAATAGAGGAAATGAAAGGAAAATAACCATTTGTTTAATGTTAGGTACTATATTATATTTCTATTCTTATATGTGTGGCTTTTTATGTTTGTTGGTATTTGTAAAGCTTAAAGAAAAAGAAAATTGTCCATACCCATTGAACACTTTTCTACTCTGCAATGATTCTTTATCATACATGTTTATAACACTTCCCTCCTTATTCAAGACTTCAGATCTTTATCTTAAATATTTGCTGCAAAGCTCTTTCCCAGTTGAGAACTCCTCCTTTCATTCTAGCTGCACTGTTCTTATGTCACACATTTTTTTCAATTTCATGTAATTAAATTTGCCCTTTTATCTTTTATATTCATCTCTGTTTCTTGTTTAGTTAAGAATTCTTCTCTTAGTCATAGCTTTTCATGGTAGCTCCTTTTCTATTAAAAATAAATTAATAATACAATCTTTTATATTTTGGTTGAGTTTCTATTTATAGCTTATTATTATGTCTAGTATAAAATACTTGTCTAAATCTGATTTCCCCTAATATGCTTTTTGGTTTTCCCAGAAGTTCTTTTCAAATAAATAATCTTTACCTCAATAGTTGGTCTTCCTGGATTTATCAAACACCAAGCTACTATGTTCAATGTCACCCATGTCTTGTTTATCTAGTCTGTCCTAGGGATTTGATTAGCAGTGATTTTTTAAGATTGCTGCTTTATAATATAATACAGGGTGTTCTAAAGTCTGTACACATAGGAAATGTTGCATCAAGCTTGAGTGAATCTTGCAAAGCACATCAACCTTTGCATCACAAATGAGGGAAATCATTTTTAAGATGGCATTTGTTAATATTCCAATTAAATAAAATGTTGAAAATTTCATTCATTTCATTTGTTGAAAATAAGCATTTTTGCCTATGAGTCCAGACTTTAGGAACACTCTGCATAATATAATAGTATGATATTAGTATATATACTACATATAGTATAATAGTTTAATATGATAAGTAATAATATAATGGTATGATAGATCTAGAACTCCAAGGGAATTCAAAGTCCATCCAGGGGTAGGGAACTGGCGGCCTCGAGGCCACATGTGGTCCTCTAGGTCCTCAAGTGCAATTCAGTCAAATGGCCACACTTGCAGACCTAGAAGGCTAGGCTACAGGTTCTCTACCTTTGCTCTAAACCAACCCACTCATAAACATAAAGAAAGTGAAATTTAAAAAGGTGAAGTGACCTGTCTGATGCTAGGCTCCTTTCACTCCTACTTCTTTCATATACTAAAATTTCCAAATTCATTTCCTTAAGACATCTCTTATCTGTTTAATTAAAAACATTGATTTTATTCCTTATTTCTTCATTTAACTTTTTTATTGTGCTCCAACAATTCTGAAGGTTATTTTGGCCATTCTATTTTCTGGAGTTCTAGTTGCAATTAAAACAAAATTATTTTCTTCTACAGTTTTGTCCTGGGCTACTATTATTTCATACTATTTATTCATTGTATTAGATTTTTTTCTCTGCTTACTCATTTTCTCTACTTTCTGTCCTCCTCTCCCTCTCCAGAAGAAACTGTTGAGAGGAGGAATTGCTTACTCATTTTCTCTACTTTCTGTCCTCCTCTTCCTCTCCAGAAGAAATCGTTGAGAGGAGGGATTTCTTTGACATTCTTCTGAAGGGAGGTTCTAAGTTATGATTAAAATTGGGATTACTGGGGAAGTAATCTGAGGGTCCATACCAGCTGCAGGTCCCAGAATTGTTCTATCTTCATAGCCAGTGCCTAGAGAGTATAGTCCATAGTGCAGAGGCCTAGAGAAGAGATACAGATTCCCTGAAGTTAAAATAAAGTAGAGAACCAATGGTAAGGCTGGAAAGTCCTTGTTGGAGGTCAACCTCAGATTCTCTTAGTGTAAGTCTTATTTCGTTTCTGGAACTGCTGTCATTTGGTGACAAATTTGGAGCAGGGGTCAAAAGGAAGGAAGCAAAGTAAACCAAATCTAGTCATCTGGGGTTTTTGCTGTCCCATTAATTCCCTCCCTTTCAACAAAGCGCAGACCTTGTGGGCATTTATTTCTTCTCTCTGTCTCTGTCTCTCTATTTATATGTGTGTGTGTGCATATATACATACATATCTGTGTATATATTCCCTGGTATGCAAATCTTCCAAAATCTTTCTCTGATACATCTTTTCTTTCCATTATTCTTCATGATATTCTTCCAAACTCTATGCCTTAATTTCTCTATGACTCAAGCCGGTTACCAAGTCCAAAAATTTAGCTTCCATATAATGACTCCTACCTATCCAAATTCTGTCTCCAGAGCAAAAGTCCCAGGTATGAGACAGCCAGGAAGCCAAAGGGAATATGGTAATAAAGAGTTCTCTCCACCCTTGTCTTTGCTGATATCCCATGACTAACAGCAGTTGACTTTCAGCTATGTGGTACAATGAATACAGTGCTTGACCAAGAGTCTGGAAGACCTGTGTGCAAATCTGGTTTCAGACTAGCTGTGGTACCCTGAACAAATTACTTAATTTCAATCTCCTCATCTATAAAATGGAAGTAATAATTGCACCTAATAGCCAGGTTTGTTATGAGAATGAAATAAGATGACATTTGCAAACTTTAGAGCAGTTGTTAATTACCACTAGAATTTCTGTGGGGATATTTAGGGATGCCAGGAAGTAAGAAGGCAGCAATTATAACTGATCTCTAAGTCACAAATGTCCAGTGCAGACAATGCCACAATAAATACCTTGCTCTAAGTGACAGGAACTTGTAGAAAGCTTTGCTGATAGAATTCAGGGATAGAAGTATACTGAATCACTTATCACAGCTTCATTATCACTTGATTTGCCCTAAACCTGCAGGTTCTAGGAGAGAGGATATGGTAAGAACTGAAGCAAACAGCTGAGACAAACATTGGATTTGCCACAAATGTCCCAGGACTTTCTTCTCTTAGGCTTTTTCCTAGAACTCCTTCCTCCTCTGACTAAATCAGTGTTCTCTCTCCCTGAAAAAGCTATCCTACCATTCACTAAGTAAGTTCCTGTTTCTGCACCAGCCAGTGGTCATGCATCAGCAATCTCACTGGCATGTTTATATATCCCTACTCACATGTAGCTACTGTTGGCCACTCTCCAGTGCATTCAGTCACCTCACAGCCACAACCAGGAGAGTGGAAGGGAATTCATTCAACCAAGGGTAATGTCAAAGCTCACTTCTGCTTTTCAACCTAACCTCCTGAAAAAATTCCTCCTCTAAGGTCTATCCTCCTTCAGCTAGGGAAGTAATGATCAGAATAAACTCTCTGCAGACCACTTTGGGGTGGGTGTAGAGGTCAACTTTGACCTTCCTAAAGGCCTTCCTTGTCTGAGGACCTTACCACTGGCTACTGCTAGGCTGGCAGCTTGTCTGGTTGTATGCCTGCCCAGAATTCTCTAAAATTTGTTTCTATAGATCTTCCTCTCCAACTTATTCCCTGCTGTCTCCTGTGTCATCATCCTTGTTAGAGTATCTCAAGATACATGGCCCAAAACTGAGGAGTCTTATCTATCAGGGATTCCTTCTCATTCCCAAACACATGCCCTCTCATCATCATCACTATAATCAGGGTGGGACAAAAGCTAATCCACTCTTTCTTTCCCCCTGTACCTCACTCCAACTTATGTCCAGCAGGGGTGGGGAACCTGAGGTCTTGAGGCCACATGTGGCCTTCTAGGTCATCAGGTGTGGCCTTTTGACTGAATTCAGACTTCACGGAACAAATCCCCTTAATAAAAGGATTTATTCTGTGAAATTTGGATCCAGTCAAAGGGACACACTTGAGGACCTAGAGGGCCACATGTACCCTCAAGTCAGCAGGTTCCCTACCCTTGGTCTAAAGCATTAAGGCCCTCCCTTCAGGTAACTCTAGAATTGAGGTCTTGTTCCTAGGGCAGCTAAGATAGTGTTGCAGTATATAGAGCAATGGACTTTTAACCAAGAAAACTTCAATTCAATTTGGCCTTGGATAGGAACTAGTTGTGTGACCATGGGCAAGTCATATAATGTATATTTGCCTCAATTATTTCATCTGTAAAATGTGGATATTAATAGAATTTTCATCCCAGGGTGATGGATTTCACATTGTAAATAGTAAAAATTCCCACATATACGGGCCAGAATGTGTGTTTCTTAAGCACCTGCTAGTTAGGTGCTAGGTATGCACAGACAAAATGAAGTCCCTCCTCTCAAGGTGCTTACTTTATAATAGAGGTATACAATATGTAAATAGGTAAATAAATATAAGATCATTTGAGGTAGGAGAAACTCTACCAATTAGTGAGATCAATTAAGGATTCTCACAAGAAATGGCCACTGTCTTGAGGCTTGGAGGGAATTGAGGCTTCTAAGAGACAGAAGCAAGAGGAAAGTACTCATCTCTTAATGGAAGATTCTGAACTAGATGACCTCTGAAATTCACTCCAACTGTATGAATGCATTTGCTTATGTGTGTACATTTTCGTAGATTTGTATTCCAAGCATGGGGACCACCCTGTTGAAAAGGCATAAGTGAAATGATAAATTGAGGAACCTGCAAGTAAACTTATCTGAATAAAACAAAGAGTACATGAAGGAAAGTAATAAGAAGTAAATTCGGATTGTTAGCTTGGAGACATATTATATGGGGCTTTGAATGCCAACCTGAGGAGCCTGTAGAGAGAATGCCAGAAATGCATTAGTTACTGTAGAAACTGTAAAGTTTGTGTAACTCAATCATCAGATGACCCAAAGGCCATCTTGAAGAATTATTTTTATTCTGTGCCTTCCAAAATTGTCTGTGTAAGCTAATTTGAAGACATTACACCAGAGACAATATTTGATTATTGGAAGCTACAGCGGAAAATAAAAGTCCAAATAATTCAGAATTTGTAAGGTAATTCCAAAAATATTGGTCATTGGCCATTTTAACTCTGACATTCATGTATTGAGTGTGGACATTTTATTATTTCACTGCCATCCAATTATAAAGAAACATTGTGAAAATGCAACCTTGCAGGAGGTGGATAGTATGTCAGTTTTCTCATCCTGGTCTCCAATCACTTCCTCCTTGTTCCTCACCCTGTGTCTTCCAGAATAGGAATAAGCAGGCTGTATTTTGTTCAAACGTAGTCCTTCTAACACTACTATTTGTTTTAAATAATCTATCACAATTGATGGGAATCATAATTGCATGGAAGATTTTAGCTTAAAAGGAGTTTAAAACCCTTTGAAACCTGACTTAAACCTATCTTTCCAGGCTTATTGCACATTACTCCCCTCTTCCTCTACAGGCAAACTGGCTTTCTTACCACCCTTTGCAGCAAACTTTCCATTTCCCATTTATTTTCGGTTACACAGGTTCGTGTTTGTAACACTCTTGGTTCAGTTCTCCCTCCTAGGATCCCCAGATTCCTTCAAAGCTCAAATCACCTCTTATAGGAAGCCTTACTTCCACCCACAGAAATCCTAAACCTGGGTACTCTAGGTTCTCATTGAAACTACCTTCTATTTATTTCCTATGTGTACTGTATGCACATGTTATTTCCTCCCACAGAATTCTAACTCTTGATACACAGGAACCATTTTGGTTTTCATACACCCAGGGCCAGCCACAGAGACCATGCACAGACTAAGCAATTAACAAATATCTGTTCATTGATTGATTGAATCTTTAGTGTGATTCAGAGCAAAAGAACAGCAATCTCCTCTATGCTCTCAAACCAATAAAATGATCATAAAATGCCTTAAAATGTTATATGACATATACATGTAAGCACAGAAGTATAGTAATCATAATAAAAGGTATCTTCAGGAATGGCTAAAATACTTCAGAGTATTAGAAGTAAATGAACACCAGATTTTTTTTCCTTTCCTTTAAGATATTAAAAAAGGTTGTATTTATTTTAATAAAGATTTGAAAGGTAATCAGGAAAATGTCAGACATAGGGAAAAGATCTTAGGATGTCTCATGGTAATTTCAGTCTTAAGTACTTTGGGTAGAGTTATATATTCTTTTTCATCAATATCTTGCAATTTCTGACAATGCAGTGTCAGGCCAGATGTTCTTCACTTCTCCTGTTCATATTTACATAAGGTTCAGTGCATTGACTGCCATGTTCATACTATTTTTTAAAAGGTATTCTGACATGAATGAAGTACCACCTTTAGAGATGAAATTTTACAAGATCCCAAAAAGTAAATGGCATATAGTATCAAGACTTTTAGACTTGAGAGTAGGAAAAATGTGATAATATAGCAAGAATACACTGCTACTTCTTTCTGCTAAGATATAAAATCATTTTTTTCATCTTCATGAGTCTAAGATCTAGAATTATGGATTCAATTTAAAACCTGACAATTTCTTCCTTTTCCTTGTCCTTCTCTTCTATTTCTGAACTCCTTTTCTTCCTCCTTTTCTTCTTTCCTTCTTCCTCTTCCAACTCTCCCTATTAACTCATTAATTTTGTTCCCACTTCCTACATTATTTGCTCTTTCCCTTCCACCTCAACTGAGAATCTTCCCTGGACATGTGGGCCCATGTCATCGTTGTAATATACCTCAAGTTATAAGGCTATTGCAAGGTCAACATTAATATTAAATTCTTTTTTCCCAATGGTTCATATTCTATTGCCACATTAGTAATGACGATGATTATGAGGCACTATTTTTAATAGCTACCACTTACATAGCACATTAAGATTTGCAAAGGACCTTATATGTTAATTGGTTTGATCTTCAAGACATCCCTGTGAGGTAGATGCCATTATTACCCTCACTTTATAGTTAAAGAAACTGAGGCCAAGAAAGGTTAAATAACTTGTACACTTAAGTTATACAACAAGAAAGTGTCTTAGGTATGATTTGAACTTGTGTCTTCCTGACTTGAACTTCAACATATGACTCACTGGGCATCCTAGTTATGCCATAGACACATGCACACATGTACACATATACACATGTACACTGCATGTGCATATATATGTGTGCACATACACTGTGCACATATGTGCCTATCATGCAATGGATATGTACGTGCACATATATAAGCATATGTGTGCATGCATATATGTACACATGAATAGAGAGAGCAAATGAAAGGTATTTATGAATAAAAAAATACCTGGAAGATGAGTAAAAAACTAAAGGTAGCTTCAAACTTCTTGAGGCATTGTAATGTGAAAAGTGCAAACAACTTAGAGTTATAACATCTGAGTCCAAATTCAGCCCCTTGTTTCTTGTGTGATTTAAAGGAATGAATTCCTTTCTTTGATTATCAGTTTCTTCAAATATGAACTGAGGATATTAATACCTGCTATGATTGCCTACAATCAAGAGAATCCCATGAGAAACACTACAAAAGCAATATAGAAAATCAGAATATAAGCACAATCTGTGACCTGTAGGATGCTCCATAAACATAAGTTTTCTGCCAACTATTGGCAGAAAATACCATTTTATAAGTCAAATTCAACATCCAATACAACAACATTCTAGTGCAGTTGCAAAACGCTGTCCTATACCTTTAAGGATTGATGGACGGGTCAAATGAAATGTACCATTTCGTTTGTGCGAAGCAGCCTTAGAGAGGATAAAATCCACTTATTGAGTAGGACAGCTCTATCACTGCGCCATGGTAAGAGGCAGGATTAAGTCAATGTTTATAATAAGTAGTGTGAGGGCTATTTAGATATTCTTAATGCGCTAAAGCACAGCCTTGCATGGCCCATCTTCCATTTATGTCAAAAGTGGGTCACATACACTTTTGAAATCCTTCTTCAGCAAATCAATTATGATGAAGTTTTATTCTAATGTGCCATTTTAACAGCTTATTCATCATTTGTGCCCGCCAGAAGTGAGGGAAGATGATCCATCAGTGACCGCATGCACACAAAGCTTTTGGCCACCCTGCTTTCCAGAGCTGCTGTTCTTTGGAGCAGAGGTCTCTTCACTTGCTGAAATATAAAGCCCTAATCAACGAGAGTATATTGTCAGGGGCTCTCCTAAGGAAAAGAAAGGCTTTTAGAATTGGAAAGGTTTTCAGCCACGATGCCTCAGGCCTTCTCTGAGTGCTTAAACATGCCCAAAGGTCTTGTCACAGTTTTTCTTTTATTATATTATTAAACCAGCTTGTCTACAGAAGACTCGGGGAATGGGTGTTTATAAAAGCTGCCCTCTCGAAAAAGTCACAAATGATGACATTATCCAGTACAAAAAAGAAAAGGCCAGATAGAGCTCCAGAGTCATTGGCAACTTGGGAATCACTCATTTGTGCTAAAATAAGACTGCAGTAATAATTGGACATAGTATTTCCTGCCTCTCAGGGCTTTAAGGCTTTACCTTGTCCTACTGCTAGCCTTTTATTTATGACCACAATGTCTGCTACAGAATCAGTGAATATAATGTTATCCAAAGAAGGAATAGGTTGCTTTCAGAAATAGGGAGGTTCTCCCTGCTTGGATGTCTTCAAGCAGAGAGTGAATGACCACTGTTCAATTGAATTTTAATTTTAGTGGCAATTCATCTTTAGGCTACGGTGGCCTAATTGGGTGCCTGATGAGATCTCTTTATATTCAGAAATTTCATAATTACCTAATTATTTTTTTTCCATTTAGATGGAGCTCTATTAAGTAAATATATTTTCATTTCCTATTTTCTCTTTTCTTATCTATACCACAATTTTTTTCAGATCTCTCTCTCTCAGTCTCTCTCCTTTCTCTTTCTTTCCCTCCCTTCCCCCCCATCGCTCCTTCCTCCCTCACACCCTCCCCCTATATTAGTATTGCTTTCCTAGCATTCTTTCCTCCAGTTTTTTCACTCTCCAATCTGCCCTTCACTCTCCTGTTGCTATTGTGTTTAATTAATGTTGTTTTTTAACCAGAATTGCGATTTCTTTAGTGAATGAGACTCCTGATGAGGAAACTGTCTTTACCAAATAATCAATAAGCAATTATTAAGTGCCTACTGTGTTCTAGATGCTGAAGGAATACAAATACAATAAATAAAACAACCCAAAGAGCAGCTGAAGCAAATGAAGAGAAGTTGTCAAAAGAAGGACCAACTGAAGCTGACTGGCCTCTTCAAAAGCCGCCACAACCATTCTCCTCTTTAGGAGCTAATCAGTTTGCAAGAGCCAAGTTCCGAATCCCTATTCATGATTCAAGCACTCCAAGACACTCTCCCCACATGACTCTACTAGAAACAGCTTCCTAGCATCCTCCATGTAGAGAAGCATCATCTGCCCCCTATTGTCCTCCATGTGGAAACGCCATCTGAGACTCTGCCAGTATGCCAACCCCGTATCTCCCAATTTGCTTACTTTCTAACGGGTAAAACAACAAGGACATTATTTGTGTATATACATACACATACATATATACATAAACATATACATATACACATACATACTTACACATATATTCTGAATAAATATATATGAAGAAAATAAATACAAAGTATTTAAATACAGAGCAGCTAGGTGGCACAGTGGATAGAGTGCCAGGCCTGAGGTCAGGAAGATTTTAGTTCAAATCTGGTCCCAGATACTTCCTAGCTATGTGACTCTGGGCAAGTCACTTAACCCTATTTGCCTCAGTTTCCTCATCTGTAAAATGAGTTGGAAAAGGAAATGGCCAACCACTCCAATATCTTTGCCAAGAAATTATATCAGGAAGAGTCAAACACAACTTAAAAAGACTGAACAACAACAAAAGTTAAATTCAAAGTAGTTTGACAGGGAAGGAACTTGCAGTTGCACAAAATTAGGAAAAAGAGAGATAGTGATGAGATTTGAGATGTAGATAAATGCAGATTGATGCATGATGTGCAAGTTATTGTCTTAGGAAATTTTCTGGGGCCCTCAGGGCTTGAGTGACTAGTCTAGGCTCAAATGGTTAATATGAGTGAGAAACAGTCATGAATCCAAGCCTTTCCAAATCTGAGGCCAATCTGAAGCCAGTACATTACTTTCCAAAGAATGGTAGGTTTCAATGAAAAAGTGCATAGCATTGAAGGCCAATTAAAAAAAGAAAAAGCTTTATTTGGTTAATATTCAGTAGCCACTGAAGGTTCTCTAGGAAAGGAATAACATAATAAGACCTGTACACTGGAGATAGAATGCACAAAAGTCAACTAAATTGAATGAATGGATGAATGAAAATGCATTTATGAATCACTTATTATACTCTAGACATTGGACTAAGCATGGGAATGGAAGAATGAAAAAAGCATTTAGAAAGCACTTACTATACTCCAGATGCTGGGCTAAGCATGGAAGATGCAAATAACAAAGCACGACAGTCTCTCTACTAATAACTCCACCAGTGAATTTCAGTGGATGTATAACAGTGAAACTAGTGTTATATATCATGGCCAGGGAGTTTGTTCCATTGGGCAGGGACCAGGTGTCAATTAGAGCTAGATGGAATGAGAAGGAAAAGAAAAGTAATTAAAATGAAAGCAAGTTTCTTTTTACTGAATTGGATAAAGTGATAACTCATTGGTTTCCTTATACCTTAAAAACTCCAAGCTGAGCAATGCAGAATTTAGATTGAATTGTCTTAGTCTCAATAAATATAAACGGAAAGGTAATCTGAAAGGTAGAAATGATGGTATCAACATTCATATGGACAGCTTGAAGATGGTGAAGATGAGAACATGTCATGGAAAGTCAACAAGACATTAATAAAAGCAATATTTTGAGGCCATCATGGCCACGCTAATGTCAATTCGCAATTTTTCCTTTATTTGTGGATGAGGAGAAAGTCCCTTGCCCCAGATCTTGCACTCTGAGGATAAATCAACCAATCAATAAACATTATTAAGTGTTTACTATGTGTCAGGCACTGTACTAAGCATAAAATGAGAGGTTCTGCCAGCATCTCTGCCCTCCTTCAGGGCAGGGGTCACTGCAAGTCCGTCCTGTCACCCCACCCAATCATACAGATGAAAACAGATAGACAGTCACACAAATATATGGATAGAGAATCCCCACAGCTGCTGGTAAGGGCCCCCAGGGGAACTGAGCACATCTTACTAAGGCATTCAACATCCCACAGATATGATTGTACAAGTATTATCAGGACCTACCTGCCCAGAGGATTAACCAGGTGTCTCCCCCTTTTCAGACACCATTTGTATGTTGTTGTCTCTTCTTATTAGAATGTAAGTTTTTTGAGGTCAAAGAATGTCATTCTGTTTGCTTCCCAAGTCCCCAGGGCTTAATACAATACCTGACACATGGTAGACAATAAATGCTTGTTACCTGTCTACCTAGCTATGAAAATTTAGAAGCCATTTCTGCTTTCTAACTTGGGGCATTTAAGGCATCAGAACATGTTTTTAAAACAACAATTTTGGTGAGTGTTCCAGTGAGCACTATACCTGTTCTCTCAAGGAGTGTAATAAAATGCTTTACTCTGCAAAAAAAAAAAAAAACAAAACAAAACAAAAAACAATTTCCCTCCAAACCAATGTACCTCCTCACTTTATAGACAAAGAGTTCTGTGATAATGAAGTCACTTTATTTGGAACATCAAAATGGTGGTCAGCCAAAGGGTTATGGAAAGGTCAGTGCTAGTTGATGAATCCAAGATCCGTCCAAGGGAAACTATATAAAATATAACCTCAAAGAGTTGTAAAACTGAGAAGAGAACTGACTCTGGAGTCCCAGAGCCTGAGATCAAGTGCTGACTTTGTCACTTGGGTCAAGTCGCATCCCTCCCTGGAGCCTCAGTTTCTTCAAATGTAAAATGAGAGGTTTGAATTAGGTTTCCTTCCAGCTCTATATCTAGGATCCTAATCTTAAATCACTCTGTGAGACATCCTCCCCTGCAGGAGACGAAAAACCACGGACAAGCAAATGTTGAGAGGCAAAGTCACTTGTTCTTTTATTCAGGAAAGCTAGCCAAGGGACTCAAGTCATCTCCAGTGACATTTGTGCAGGGCAGTGATGATTCCTTCTGCCAGAATAGAGAGCTCTGTCCTGAAGTCATTGGGCTTCCCTGACTTGAGCCCATACACAGGCACTGAGAATTATAGACAGCATCACCCCCATGAGTATATCATTTGTACTAATCTTAGTAACATATGTGGGGGGAGGGAAAGCCATACTGCTAGAGAAAATTATGTGTGATATGACAGGACGACATGCTGGTTACCCCCCTAGGCTTGAAACATCCTGGGGCTCCTAGGTACTGGAGGTGGGGGGTAAAGCAGGGAATGTTTGAGTCAAAGCTTCCATTCTGTTCAGCAATTGCCAGAATCATGAAAACAGAGCTGGTGCTGAACTCTCTCATCTTCCTCTACCAGGTGTGAGGAACTTTTGTCCTTGATGCAACATGTGGCCCTCTAGGTCCTCAAGTGCAGCCCTTTGACTGAAGCCAAACTTTTTTTGGATTCCATTTTTTTTTCTATTCAGTCAAAGGACCTCACTTGAGGACCCAGAGGGCTACATGTGGCCTAGAGGCCCTGGTCTAGACCAAGGGAGAGACAGCTGAGAATAGGCACCAGAAACTTTCCACCCATAGTTGTACTTGTTCTGAACTCCATGACAGGACACCCCAGAGCCAGGTAGCCTCTGATATCCTACCCCCTTTCACCTCCACTTTCCAGCTTCCTTTTGTGTGTCTAACCCCCACTTGACTGTAATCCCTTTGAGGACAGGCACTGTCTTTTTAAAATTTATATCTTCAGTGCTTAGCATAGTATTTGGCACTTAATAGAGTAGTGTTTAATAAATGTCTATTGAATTGAATTGATCCATCTACAGCTGCATGGATGTCTACATTAAACTCATTGATTTGTTCAATGATCCACTGAATAATCCTTTATTAAACGGCTACTCTTTTTTTTCATCTATAACCTAGATTTCTGAAAAACAAATAGGAAGTAGAAGGCATTGTTTCTGGCCCTCAGAGAGCTTAAAAACCACTTGTAGAAGCTAGAAGATAATACTAAGGTGGCCGGGTGATGCTGTGGAGAAACTGCTGAACTTGAGATGAGGAAGATCCAAATTCAAATTTAGCCTTACACAGACTAGCTGTATGAGCCAGAGTAAGTTATTTGGACTCTGCCTGCCTTCCTTTCCTCATCATTAAAATGGGAATGATAATAGCATCTACCTCCCAGGGTGGTTATGAGGATAGAATCAGATAAATATTATATACACAATCTAATATTTATATCATAGTATGTATAATCTAATAATATTTATGTACATAAATATTACATACGAATCTATACTTTTGTAGTATAGACAGTATACATTATTTATATCATTATTATTTAATAATATACTTGATATATATGTGTGTGGATATATATATATATATATATATATATATATATATATATATATATATATATATATGTATAAACCCTAAGCGAAGTCATAGGAAGGAGAGTGTTTAAAAAACTCAGGAAAGGCCTTTAAGAGGATGGGTCATTTAATATGGGTTCAGAAGGATATTTAGCATTTGGCACAGAAGATAGACAAGGGTAAGAATAGGATTAAAGAAGTCAAGGAAATGGGAACGAGTTGGCCACATGATGGAGATGGCTAATGAGATTCACCTGGCTGCAGTAGAGGACCCTTCCCAACAAGTACTTAAAAATCAATTATTCTTCTTTCCCCCTAGAACTAGCTTTGTGCTTATTCTAGGAGACAATTATTGTTTAAGGGGCAAGATTTTTATTTTGTTTTCTTTTATTTTTCCCCTTCCATGACATGGTATGTTTCCCTATAGGGTCAGAAGGAGGGAAATTGGAAGAATCATGTAAAATCAGAGTGCCGTATTCATAGACTCCTGGAGATTTTGTGAGGTTGCATTAAATATAATGCAGCAGCATCACTCAATAGAAAAAGAGTTCGGTTTGGAGTCAGAACAACTAGGCTTAAAGGCCTTCCTCTAACATATGCCAGCTGTGGGATCCTGGGCAAATGACTTAGGCTTTCTGAACTAGAAGGCATTCTCTAAGACTTGAAGTTTCAGATGAGTCACCAATCTGTATTTATGGGCAAAACTATGAACACTATCCATTCCTTCTGAATGGGTAATAATAGAATAATAAAAAATCACAGTAGAAATGCCTTTCATTTTAGTGAAAGGACACATATGCATTTTAAGGCATTTCTACATTATGCAAAATGAAGGCTTTACCCATAATAGGAATCTTTTAAAGTTATATTGTTTCCAAATAAATTTGAATAATCAGGGTGGGAGGGGGAGAGAAAAGCACTGTGCTAAGAAACAAAAGCCCCCTCCCCGCCTTCTACTCCTCCTGCACCATTTAGGAATTAACTTGTAACTTTGGGCAAATCACAGCCTTTGTGGGCCTCAATTCCTGAATCCATAAAATCAATGTGTTGAACTATATATCTACGTGATCAAGAAGGCATTTTCCAATACTAAATCCTCTGTTTCTGCACCATCTACACAATTCTATTTCTTCCACTTAGGAGAAGACACTGGAAAAGAGTTAAGTAAGAGTAAGAGGAAATTCATAGGAAACAACGCATTTAAAGGTTTCTTCCAGGTTCATTAGAGAGGCCATCTAGCTGATCACTGGCCTTCTGGGCAGATTATTCTTTTTTTTTTTTTCAGTAAATCAATAAACATTTGTTAAGCAACAGACACTGTTCTAAGCTCTAGTGATACAAAAGGAGACAAAAGATACTCCCTGCCCTCAAAGAACTTACAATCTAATGGGGGAGACAACATGAAAACAAATACACACAAAGCAAGCTCTGTGGCATTTAATGAGACAAGATGCCAAAACTTACTGAATGCAACTAAAGCAGTCTTCAGAGAAAAATACATTTCTCATAAAACTTGAATTTACAAAATGGAAAAAGAATAACAAACAGCATGCAATTAGAATATCTAGAAAATATACAAATTTGCAATCCTATAGCAAGAAAAAAAGAAGAAATCTTAAATTAGAGGAGAAATGGTGAAGCTTGAAATTGTTTAAACCTATAAAACTGATTTTAAAAAAAACTAAGCACGGCGATTTAAAATGACTAATTAAATTGATAAACAATTAACAAAGTAAAAGAAGAAAATCATCAAAAAATGAACAAGGCAAATTTACAACAACTGGAGAAGAAGTTAGAAGAACCATCAGGTTAAAGATAAAGAATCTACATAATTATATGCTAGCAAAACTGAGAATTCAAAGGAATCTGACGACTATTTATAAAAATATAAAACACCTAAACCAATAAAACAATATGACAAATAACCAAATCTCAGAAAATAGAAATTGAACAAGACATAAATGAATAGCCCAGAATAACCCTCCTTTTTTTTAAAAAAAATTTATTTAATTTATTTAATATATTTAGTTTTCAGCACTGATTTTCACAAGAGTTTGAATTACGAATTTTCTCCCCATTTCTACTCTCCCCCCCACTCCAAGATGGCATATATTCTGATTGCCCCATTCCCCAGGCAGCCCTCCCTTCTGTCACTCCACTCCCCTCCCATCCCCCTTTCCCTTCTTCTCTTGTAGGGCAAGATAAATTTCTACGCCCCATTGCCTAGTTGCATGCAAAAACTTTTTTTTTTGTTTCTTTTTGAACATCTGTTTTTAAAACTTTGAGTTCCAAATTCTCCCCTTTACTCAGTTTTCTCCCTTGACCCTGCCCCTTTTCGAAAGTGTTAGTTTTTGATTACCTCCTCCTCCTGTCTACCCTCCTGTCTATTGTCCCCCCTTTTTTATCTTCTTGTCCTTCTTTCCTGTGGGTAAGATACCCAATTGAGTGTGTATAGTATTCCTTCCTCAGGTCAAATCTGATGAGAGCAAGGTTTACTCATTCTTCCTCACTTGCCGTCTCTACCCTTCCTACAGAACTGCTTTTTCTTGTCACTTTTATGAGAGATAATTTATCCCATTCTATCTCTCCCTTTTTCCCTCTCTCAATATATTCCTCTCTCATCTCTTAATTTGATTTTATTTTTTTAGATATAACCCTTTCATATTCAACTCACCCTGTGCTCTCTGTCTATATATATATATGTATATATATATATATATATATATATATACACACACATATACATATATATACATATATACACCTACATATATACATACATAAACACACATATGTGTATATATATATATATACACATATACATACACACATATATAAACATATTCCTTTCAGCTACTATGATACTGAGGTCTCATAAATCATACACATCATCTTTCCATGTAGGAATGTAAACAAAGCAGTTCTGAGGTCTCATGAATCATATACATCATCTTTCCATGTAGGAATGTAAACAAAACAGTTCAACTTTAGTAAGTCCCTTATGATTTTTCTTTCTTGTTTACCTTTTCATGCTTCTCTTGATTCTTGTGTTTGAAAGTCAAATTTTCTATTCAGCTCTGGCCTTTTCACTGAGAAAGCTTGAAAGTCCACTATTTTATTGAAAGTTTATATTTTGCCTTTGAGCATTATACTCAGTTTTGCTGGGTAGGTGATTCTTGGTTTTAATCCTAGC
>CM053623.1:292160264-292264519 GCA_028646595.1 Phalanger gymnotis | reverse complement strand
TATATATATATATATATATATATATATATATATATATATATATATATATATATATATATATATATATATCCATGTATATATATATATGGATATATATATGTATCTAGAATGTAGTTCATATGTTTAGCATATGTGTATACTTATATATACATGTTTATATTGTATATGTGTATATGTATATATATGATAGAACTTTTGTATGTGTATACCACTCCTTTCCTTTTCTGAATAACTAACAATTCCTGCCTAACCACATACCTGGAACTAATCAGTCTGGTTCGCTACATTTTTCAGTTTCAGCATTTAGCACGGTGTCTAGCACTAAGTTGTTGTTATTGTTTGGCCTTCATTCTCAAGGAAGACCATGGCATCAGGAAGGTGATGCCATGACATGCAAATGGATTGGATTTAAGTGAGAGAGGACTGTGGAAAGTCACCAGCCTCACTCTCTCTTCTGGAGCCATCTGGGCCTGGTGGCAAGATATAGATCAGAATGACTAGAGATGCCCTGGATTCAGTGGGAGACCTTGGCCTTTTTAAACTAAGGTCTTTCCCAGGTCTCAGTTTGACTGAGGCAATGCCTATTCAGTGAATAAGGCTAAGTAAGAAATGAGGCAAAAAATGGTCTCTTCTAGCTAGCTAAAAAAATCAGTTTGAGAGAGGATGACTCGCAGGGTTTCTGGCCAAAAACAGCACAAAGTAGGAACTTAGTAAATGCTTGTTCAACCATTCCCCATGGTATATGATTGTGATGGAATCCAACTGTGCTGGAAGAAAAGATAAGCTCAATGATCTTAGAAAAACATGGGTAGACTTGCACGAAATAACAAAGGTTAAGATGAGCAGAACAAAAAGTACGTTGTATATAGTAACAGCAATATCGTTTTAAGAATGACTTTGAGCAAATAAGTCATTTATTATGAATACCCAGATTAACTATAAAGGACATATGAAGAAAGATGCTATCTGTATCCAGAGAAAGAATTGATAAATAGAAGTGTATATATAGAATAAGTTTACAGTACTCCCATTACAGACACAGACACATACACACACACACACACACACACACACTGCAGTGTGTGTGTGTATGTGTATGTCTGTGTGTCTGTGTGTATGTCCAATGGTAGTCATTTCTAGGTCAGGAGAGAAGGGAAGAAAAAAAGGGGAAAGAGCAAAAAGAAATATACATGATAACTTTATTATATATTTAAAAGGGATAACAAGCTGTACATAATAGATTTGAAGTTTCATGTGCAACTATCTTTTCTTGTATTATACTATACTATGGAGTTGCTTGCCTTATTTCAAAAATTACAAATTAAATAAATTTAAAAATTTTAAAAATGCTTGTTGACTGACTGACCTTAGTCCTTAGACCTCTAAAACAACATATTAAAAAATGTCTGCATGTACATGTGGTATTCCATATTTATGGTCCTCCATGTCTATAAAGAAGGTACGGAAAATGGATACAGGCAGTGGCTTATCTTTGGGATGAAATTTGGTTTGTAATCTGCATTTCATGATGGGACAGTGAGGTTGCACAGAGGGTAGTGCTCAGGGCCTAGAATCAGAAAGACCTGAGGTCAAATACAGCCTGGACACATACTGACGTGACCTTTTGGAAGTCATTTAATCTCTATTTGCCTTGCTTTCTCAACTCAAAAACAGTGATAATAATTGTGCCTAATAATAGTACCTAACTCCCAATGTTGTTGTGAAGATCAAATGAGATAATTATAAAGTGTTTAACACAGTGCCTAGTAAACAGTAAGCACTACATAAATGTTAGCTCTTATTAGGTATTATCGTTAATTAGGATATGTTTTGTCATTCTTTTACACAGTTGTAATCATTAGTTATATTACTTTCTTGTTTTTCCTTGTTTTGTTTCACACCATATCTTTTCATTTTCTGTGACATTCAATGTTTCTTTTTTGTTTATTATTTTTAAAGTAACAAGATTTTTTTTAAATTTGTCCCTCCCACTACCCCCATTGAACAAATTGAAAACAATAAAAGAAAATAAAAATAAAACCCTCAATACATGTCACATAGCATGTTCTGAGGACGTTCTTCCATTACAGATTGGTCCATGATTGTATGGGCTGATATCACTCCCTCAACTAGCCTAACCAGAGAACAGCCGTCTACCTCTCTATGTATGGGCTGCTATTCCCATGCTTGCCTGCTGAGACTGAGTTGAACATCCTACCCTCTTGAATTGTGAGAAACATGTGTTTCTTTCCAACCATCCCTCCCCACCACATTCAGTATTTCATTCCATTCCAAACTTAGACCTAATATCTCTATAATTGTATTTTTTATTATTATTGTATAAACTATTCTCTAGTTCTGCTTCTCTATACATTAGTATATTATAAACATCTTCCAAGATTCCTCTGAAATCATGCATTTCATTATTAAGGTATAATAATATTTCTTTTCTTTCCACAATTTATTACTTTCCACAATTTATTTACCACAATGTATTTAGACTTTTTCCAATAGAGAATTCCCTTAGTTACCAATTTTTGGCTAATATGAAAAGACTTGCTATGAATATCTTTTTTTTTGTGTGTATATATATATATATATACATATATGTATATATGTATGTATGTATGTATGTATATGTATTCTTCTGTCTTTTTTTTGGGGGGTGGCAGGGCATAGAGCTAGAAATGGTATGCCTGGGTCATAGGGTATACATGGTTATGTTAATTTCTAGCTATAGTTCCAAATTGCTCTCCATAATGGCTCAACCATTTCATGGTTCCACCAAACCTGTAGGGACCAGTTCTAAGGCTTCATCCCCGCCTCCCCTCCCCAGATATCTGTCCCACATCCCAATTGACTGAGTTGCCTTGCCTAGGAATAAGCAATGTAGGCAGTCACCCAGGGTAGAATCTGCCAGAAATTGTACAAACAAGGAATATTTTCCATGATTAATTTTTTAAAGAAGTGTCTGGAAAATCCCATCATTAAAGTAAATAGCTATTTATTTTGGAACAATTCAAGGGAAAGCTCAAAATTTTAGGTAGAAAAAACACTTAGAAGAAACACTCTTGAAATTAGGTATAGAGGACAATACCATATTTCAAAGCTCATCTAATGAGCAGAAAAGCTTTGTCCTTTTTCTGGTAGCTTATCTAAAATTCCTTCCTCTAGATTTTGTCTAACATTTGGGTTAGATACTAGAGGTACAATATTGTCTCCAGAAGACTATGATTAATATTCATGTATTTTAATTGAGAGTCGAAGAGAGGCTTTAGGCTCTCATTTAGCTTTTTGCCGTTCATTATGATTACTTTATCAAATTAGTTAATTGTCACTAAGCAATGTATGGAAAAGAGCCTAGCTCTAAAGGTCTGTGAGTCAGGATGGATGAGACAGCATTCAGCCAATTAATTCAACAGTATTCATCAAATGCCAACTACACACATATCACTGTGCTAGGAACGAGTCACAGAGACAATGTGAAATAAGTCTCTAACAAGAATTCTGACTTCGAGTACCTTACAATCAAGTTGGAGAGAGAAAACAGGTACATATTTAACATTTAAATAAAATATAAGAAGGCAGCTAGGTGGTAGAATGGATAGAGCACTGGCCATGGAGTCAGGAGGACCTGAGTTCACATCTAGTATCACAGACATTTACTAGCTGTGCAACCCTGGGCAAGTCACAACCCCAATTGCCTAAATAATAATAAAATAAATAAAATATAAGGTAATATATAATTTTATAGACATACACATGTGTGTATATATACATACAATATATACAAAATATGCAATATAGTATACAATATTGCATAAATATACAATATTGTATATAATATATTGTATATGATTATGTAATATATACAATGAATAATAATACAATACAATATATACACAAGACTTATGTGTATGTATATATATATGACTGAATGCCAAGTGAATTGCAAAATAATGAAAAGCATCATGACACAGTTGATAGAGTGCTGCCCTCCATGTCAGAAAGGAACGAGTTCTAGTCCTGATTCTGATACAAACTGGCCACGTGACCCTGGATAAGTCACTCTAGTGCCCCCAAGACAAATGTCTAAGCCTAAATTTCAGATCAAGTGCTGTTCTATCCACCAGAAATAACAGGTCTGATTTTCCTTCCCTCCATCCCTCAAAGATGATTAGGGGACAAATAAATAGCAATGGGAAATGATCAATGAAATTTAAAAAGTGACTTACCTATATGACCTTTAGTAGGTCACATAACATCTCTAGTCTTAGTTTCTTCATCTGTAAAGTGGGAAAGATAATTTCTAATGTCTTTCCTATCCTTAGATCTAAGATCCTGAAAAATTGAAATGGAAGGAAAGGGAGGAGGAAGCGATTGCATCATCATTCGAGTTAGCCAGAGGACAGGCCTTATCTTACCTTCTTCACAACTTTGCCCTCTCACTGCCTGTATCTGTGCTCAAACTTTGTCCATATATTTAGTAAAGGCCAATGGTCAAGTGTGTGTGTGTGGGACAGAAGTGATGGCATATCCAAGGATTGATCACAAAAATCTCCTTCGAAGAGATGAACCTACATTTTTGTGACTGTCTTCTCTTTTCTTTTTGTGGTCCAATTTCCAGTTGTTGCATCTTAGAAGCAAGCTCTCAAGAGGGCTTTCTCGAAAACAGAAAGACTGCTTTTGTTCCACAAAGAGACCATTACAATAGCAGTTGCAAATAGGGGAAGTTCTTTTTCAACAAAGGTGTTAGAAAGGTTGGGAATCTAAAAGACAGAGAGACAAATTATGCCTGAAGGACAGTGTTTCCATTAATGAAAGGTAGAGAGGGCCACTAGCCTAACACACATCTTTTCAATTCCACAGAGGAAAATCCCTATGGCCAACACCATTTTTGAATAATAAGGACAAATATTTGTATGGCCTTGGGAGTTCAATAAAAATTGAACATATTATTCAAAAATGGTGTTGCCTATAGTGCATAAAGACTAAGACATTTACTCTAGTGACAAGTGAGACACTTGGGAAAGTGAATTAACTCTTTCATCACATATACTATGTACTGGATGACTTTTGCACCTCAAAATCACTGCCCTTAGACATAACCTAGTGGCTATAATAACCCTATAAGCACTAGGATTTATATTTCAAAGTGTCATATATATGACATTAAGAAAAATATGTGTATACATACACATATATATATATATATATGTATGTATACATATGTATGGCATTGCAAATGAAACAAACTGATTTTTCCCCAAGCCTGATTCTGCTCTCATTATATAGTAATAGCAAATTAGAATTTCAGTATCAAAAGGCTAAAGAATGGAATAAGTGAATAAATACTCCATTTTTAATGCTTTTTAAAATTTACATCATTTAAAATTTATGTGAGGGCTTTAATGCAATCTCATGCGTTCATTTCCATATGCTATTAAAAACATGTGCATGCTCATTTTACACTGTGTTTCCACTCTTGAAAAGTTGCATATAAATTAAGTTTTATTAAATGGAATTATTTTCCCTTTGAGTCATATTAAAAATGTAGAAATGTTATATTTTCATTTCTGATGGAACTTCAACAGGGTCTTAATTCTATAAGTTTGAGCTGATTTTTATTCCCTCCCAGCCAATTACTCAATGATCTAAATATCAGTACTGGAAAATATATTAAAAGAAAGTAAGGTGCTACAGTGATGAGAGCCTGTATTAGGAGTTAGAGGACTTGAGTTCAAATGTGTACACTGCTTACTACCTAAGTGACCTCAGGAAAGCTGCTTCAATTTGGGGGGAACCAGGGTCCTCTTCTATTTCCTACCTCTTTTATAGAGAGAAAAAAGACAATGGCCAGGTTTGAATTATGATCATGATTTCAATGATGAGAATGATAACTGGCATTTATGTAGAACTTTAAATTTTATAAAACACTTTACATATGTTTATATCATATGGTCTTATTAATTAAATTCACATAATTGTAGATCTCACATAATCATAAATAGACAGCATTTAATACAATTTCAGTACAGAATTTGCTGATGCTTTATGGGTATTGAGATCGAAATGAATTTAGCACAAAAACTAAATATTTGGAAAATGTATTTACCATGCTTACAATTCCACTAAATTGAGAATATTTCCTTAAATGAAGATACACAGAAAGATAGATAGACAGATAGATGGATAGGTAAATAGATAGATAGATAAAAAGATAGAAAGTTAGATAGATAGATGGATAGACACATAATAGAAAGATAGAAAGATGATAGAAAATAGATAAAAAGATAGGTAAATAGAAAAAAGACAGAAAGACAGAGAGATAGGGATAGAAAGATAGATGACAGATAGAAATAAAGACAGATAGAAAGATAGAGTTATATTAATTCACAAATCAGGGGAGGGCTTCCACTGTGAGTTTCTTTGACATCACAAGGTTAAGACTGTTTTCAGAGAAGTGTTTCTAGATTCAAGACCTGGCATGGCCATAGCAGCTGTGGAACTATGAAAAAAATCAATTCATCCCTTGCACTCTCAGTTTGCTTCTTTATAAAATGGAGATAAGAATCATGATGTAAATCAGGAGTTATTAATCTGGGGTTTCTGAAATTGTTGGAAAAAAACCTTGATAACTGCAATTCGATATAATTGATTTCCTTTGTAATCCTATATATTTCACATTATGCATTTAAGAACATTATTCTGAAAAGGGGTCAATCCCCAGATTGCCTGAGGGGTCCATGAAAAAAAAAGTTAAGAACCCATGTGGTATGGAAAGAACACAGGACTAGAATCAGAAGACTTAAATGTGGTGGTGATGATGAGGATAAGGAGGAGGAGGAAGAGGAGAAGGATGATTATGGTGATGATGATAGCTACTATTATTTTTATAGTCATTTAAGGACTTCAAAATTCTTTATGGCTCAAAAATGGTAGAGAAAAGGCAGTAACTGACCTGAGCTCTTCCCTGATCCCCTCCAAAAACCTTTAAATAACACCATAAAATAATTTATAGGGGCAGAAACCACAAAAGGACAGGATGAAATAATTATCTAGCCAAAGACAACTTAGAAGTTTTGCAGGAAAGGTCTATCACACCTGGGTGAGAGTAGAGTGCTGTTCAGAACAGGATGCGCCAGCACAGACTGAGCCACAGCAAACCAGGATCAGGCCTTGGGAGCCACTGAATCAGCAGCTACAGTAGCTACTTCCAAAGCTCTCAGCCCACAGATGGTAAGGGGATTGAACAATTGGTCATAAGAGAATTCAGGGGTCTAGGGGTCTCTTTGCTGCCTCTGGGCATAGGACTCTGCTGCTTTGCCCATACTCTGATCTAGGTTAGTTCTAGGTGGGAGTCTCAGGGCAAGGAGGAACACTAGCACACTAGAGCTTGTAGCCACAGTGGAGCAGGGACCCACCTCAGTTCTAGGGCAGAAAAGAGGACTTGTGGTCACTCACAGATTAGAGCACATGCCAGGAGAGTACTAAACACACCTCTCCTTAGATCGTCATACCACCTTGGAAGAACTGAAAACTTACAGATCCCTGGTAGCATCTCTGATAGCAGCTGCATAAAAACCCTGAAGCTTGGGACAGTGTACCCTCCACACTGGATGCAGAGCCCCTTTTTAACAAAGTGTTAAAAATCAGGAAATGGGCTGAGAAAGTGAACAAATAAAAGAAAAAAATAATTTCTGACCATAGAAACTTACTATGGTAACAAGAAAATACAAAGTTCACTCAGAAGAAGATAATAAAGTCAAACCACCTACATCGAAAACATCCAAGAAAAAAGAATATGAATTGGTCTTAGGCCATAAAAGAGCACAAAAAGGATTTTGAAAATCAAGTAAGAGAAGACAGTGGCTGGAAAGCAGGGACTTGCCTAGGGCTCTCCCTCAGGACCCTCCAAACATCCATAAAAAATGGCTCCGAATAAATTCTAGAATGGAAGAACCCATGGAAAATCAGAGAGAAGCAGGGCTCCAGCCCAGGAAAGCCTGGATGGTGGCTGGGTAAGGTCTAACACATGGAGCTGGGAGCTGAGTGGAGCAGAGACCAGCATGGGCTGCACCCAGACCAATCAGACCAGGAGCCATGTGGAACAGGCCCTACCACCCTGAATCAGTGAGATGTAGCAGTTACCAGAGTTCTCAACCCACAAACACCAAAGACAACAGAGAAGGTTAGTGGGGAAAAAAAAACTGTGGGGACAGAGTGAAAGAGTTTGTGTTCGGCCACCTCCCCAGGGGCAGCAGAGGTGATGCAGGTACAGAACTACAGCTGCAGTTGCTTCCGGACCCAGGCCCACCTGGTGGGAGGAAAAAAGTGGTGGATCCAAGCAGGAGTGCAGAGCCTGCTCAGATCTGTGTCGCAGGTCTGGGTTGGTGGTTCTTGGGGCAGGGGAAGCATTGGTGTGGCAGAGCTGGCTGTGTTGAAATACCTCTGAAAACAACAGCACAACCCCTCAAGCTTGGGCCAAAGCACTCTCTGCTCTACAAACAGTCATACCCCAACAAAACCTCAAGGGTCAACTAGCTGGCCAGGAACATGGCCAGGCAGCAAAAATGGACTCAGATTTAGACTCAGACTTTGGAATCTTTCTTTGGTGACAAAGAAGACCAAAACAAACACCCAGAAGAAGTCAACAAAGACAAAGAGCCTACATCAAAAGCCTCCAAGAAAAACATGAACTGGTCTCTGGCCATGGAAGAGCTCAAAAAGGATTTGGAAAAGCAAGTTAGAGAAGTAGAGGAAAAACTGAGAAGAGAAATAAGAGTGATGGAGAAAACCATGAAAAACAAGTGAACGACTGGCTAAAGGAGACCCAAAAAAATACTGAAGAAAATAACACCTTAAAAATAGATTAACTCAAATGGCAAAAGGGCTCCAAAAAGCCAATGAGGAGAAGAATGCCTTGAAAGGCAGAATTAGCCCAATGGAAAGGGAGGTCCAAAAGACCACTGAAGAAAATACTACCTTAAAAATTAGATTGCAGCAAGTGGAAGTTAGTGACTTTAGGAGAAATCAAGATATTATCAAACAGAAGCAAAGAAACAAAAAAATGGAAGACAATGTGAAATATCTCATTGGAAAAACCACTGACCTGGAAAATAGATACAGGAGAGATAATTTAAAAATTACTGGGCTACCTGAAAGCCATGATCAAAAAAAGAGCCTAGATGTCATCTTTCAAGAAATTATCAAGGAGAACTGCCCTGATTTTCTAGAGCCAGAGGGCAAAATAGAAATTGAAAGAATCCACAGATCACCTCCTGAAAAAGATCCCAAAAAGAAAACTCCTAGGAATATTGTCACCAAATTCCAGAGTTCCCAGATCAAGGAGAAAATACTGCAAGCAGCCAGCAAGAAACAATTTGAGTATTGTGGACAAACAATCAGGATAATACAAGATCTACCAGCTTGTACATTAAGGGATCAAAGGGCTTAGCATATGATATTCCAGAGGTCAATGGAGCTAGGTTTAAAACCAACAATCACCTACCCAGCAAAACTAAGTATAATGCTCCAAGGCAAAATATGGATTTTCAATAAAATAGAGGAATTTCAAGGTTTCTTGGTGAAAAGACCAGAGCTAAATAGAAAATTTGACTTTCAAAGACAAGAATCAAGAGAAGCATGAAAAGGTAAACAAGAAAGAGAAATCATAAAGGACTTACTAAAGTTGAACTGTTTTGTTTACATTCCTACATGGAAAGATGATGTGTATAATTCATGAGACCTCAGTATTAGGGTAGCTGAAAGGAATACACACACACACACACACACACACACGTATGTATATATGTATATAGACATACATACATATATATACACACAATACATATATGTATGTATGTATATATACATATGTATGTATATATATATACATACATATGGGGGGGCACAGGGTGAGTTGAATCTGAAGGGGTGATATCTAAAAAAATAAAATCAAATTAAGGGATGAAAGAGGAATATATTGAGAGAGGGAGAAAGAGAGAGATAGAATGAGGTAAATTATCTCACATAAAAGTGGCAAGAAAAAGCAGTTCTTTTGGAAGGGAAGTGGGGAAATGTGAGGGGGAATGAGTAAATCTTGCTCTCATCAGATTTGACCTGAGGAGAGAATAACATACACATTCAATCTGGCATCTTACCCCACGGGAAGCAAGGAGGAAGGAGATAAAAAAGGGGGAACGATCCAAGGGAGGACAGGTAGGGGGAAGACGTACTCAAAAGCAAATACTTTCAAAAAGAGACAAGGTCAAGGAAGAAAATTGAATAAAGGGGATAGTATAGGAAGGAGCAAAATATAGTTAGTGTTTCATAACATGAATATTGTGGAAGGGTTTTACATAATGATATACTTGTGGCCACTGTTGAATTGCTTGCCTTCTTAGGGAGGGTGGGTGGGGAGTGAAGAGGGGAGAGAATTTGGAACTCAAAATTTTAAAGCAGATGTTAAAAAAATCTTTTGCATGCAACTAGGAAATAAGATATACAGGCAATGGAGCATAGAAATCTAACTTGCCCTAAAAGAAAGCAACAGAAAGTGGGATGGGGGGGGAGTGAGGTGACAGAAGGGAGGGCTGACTGGGGAATGGAGCAATCAGAATATATGCCATGTTGGCGTGGGAGGATGGTAGAAATGGGGAGAAAATTTGTAAGTAAAATTCTTGTGAAAATCAATGCTGAAAACTAAAAATATTAAATAAATAAAAAAAGAAAAAAAATTAAAAAGAAAGAAAATCAAGTAAGAGAGGCAGAGAAAATTTGGGAAATGAGTGATGCAAGAAAAATTATGAAAAAAGAGTCAACATTTTGGTAAAGGAGACACAAGAAATACTGAATAAAATAACACCTTAAAAACAGAATAGGCCAAATGGTAAAAAGAGCTGCAAGAAATCTAGTGTGGAGAAGAATGCCTTGAAAAATAGAATCAACCAAATGGAAAAAGAGGAACAAAGATTCACTGAAGAAAAAAACTTAAAAATTACAATTGGACAAATGGAAAAGGAGATACGGCAGCTCTACGAAGAAAATAATTGCTTAAAAATTAGAAGTGAGCAAATGGAAGCTAATGACTTTATGAGAAATCAAAAAAAAACAATAAAACAAAACCAAAGAAAGAAAAATAGAAAACAGTGTGAAACAGCTCATTGGAAAAAAAAATAAACTAACCTGGAAAATAGATCCAAGAGAAATGTTTTTAAAATTATTGGATTACCTGAAAGCCATGACCAAAAAGAAAGCCTAGACATCATCTTTTAAGAAATTATTAAGGAAATCTACCCTGATATTCTAGAACCAGAGGGTAAAATAGAAATGGAAGGAATCCACTGATCACCTCCTGAAAATGATCCCCAAATGAAAACTTCCAGTAATATTTTAGGCAAATTCCAGAGCTTCCTACTCAAGGAGAAAATAATGGAAGCAGACAGAAATAATCCAGGTATCCTGGAGTTACATTCGGGATAATGCAAGCTTTAGCAGATTCTACCTTAAAGGATTGGAGGGCTTGGAATTTGAAATTCCAGAGGACAAAGGAGCTAGGATTACAACCAAGAATCACCTACCCCACAAACCTGAGTGTAGTCCTTCCAGGGAAAAAAAATGAACAGTCAATGAAATAGAGGACTTTCAAAAATTCTTGATGAAAAGATCAGAGCTGAATAGAATATCTGACTTTCAAATACAAGACTCAAGAGAAGCATAAAAATAAACAGTTAACAGAAATCATAAGGGATTTAATAAGGGTAACTTGTTTACATTCCTACATAGGAAGATGATACCTGTAACTAATAAGAAATTTCTCATTATTAGGGCAGTTAAGAGTATATATAGACAGAGGACACATGTGTGAGTTGAATATAAAGGGATGATATCCAAATAAATAAAATTAAGGGGAGACAGAGGAATGCACTGGTAGAAAGGGAAAGGGAGAGCTAGCAAGTGGTAAACTATCTCACATAAAAGAGGCAAGAAAATGTTTTTACAGTAGAGGGGAAGTGAGGAGAAGAGCGAAAGAGTGAACCTTACTCTCATCAGAATTGGCTCAAAGAGGGAATAAGATAGACACTCAATTGAGTATAGAAATCTACAGGAAAGTAGGAGGGGAAGGGAATAAGAGAAAAGAGGGTGATAGAAAGGCACATAGATAGGGGGTTAGTCAGAAACAATACCTTTTTGAGGAGGTACGTGGTGAAAGGAGAGAGAATAGAATAAACAAGGTTGTGGGGGAATAGAAATACAGTTAGAAACAGTGACTGTGAAAAAAATTTTGAAGCAACTTTTTCCAATAAAGGCCTCGTTTCTCAAACATATAGAGAACTGAGTCAAATTTTATAAAAATAGGAACCATTCCCCAACTGATAAATGAACAAAAGATATAAAGATTTTTAAGATGAAGTAATCAAAGCTATCCACAGCCATATGAAAAAAAAATAGACTAACTCACTATTGATTGGAGAAATGCAAATTAAAACAATTCTGAGGTACTAGATCATACCTATTTGATTGGCTAATAGTTCATAAAAGGAAAATGACAAATATTGGAGGACATTGGGAGGAGGGATGAGAAATTATTGCATTGTTGTTGGACTTGTGAACTGATTCAACCATTCTTCAGAGCAATTTGGAACTATGCCCAAAAGGCTATAAAACCGTGAATACTCTTTGACCTGGCAATACCACTACTAGGTCTGTATGCAAAAAAGTGATTAAGAATAAAAAAGCAAAATGACCTATGTGTACAAAAAATATTTATATCAGTTCTTTTCTGGTGGCAAAATTTGGAAATTGAGGGGATGTCTATCATTGGGGAATGACTGAACAAGTTGTGGTACATGATTTTGATGGAATACTCTTTTGCTATAAGAAATGATGAGCAGAATGCTCTCAGAAAAACCTGGAAAGACTTTCATGAGCTGATGCAAAGTATACAAAGTAACAGCAATGTTGTAAGATGATCAGCTGTTAATGCTTTAGGTATTCTCAGCAATGCAATGATCCAAGAGAACTCTGAAGGACTTAGAATGAAAAATGCTATCCATCCCCAGAGAAAAAACTGATGGTGTCTGAATATAGATTGAAGTATACATTTTTACTGTCATTATTTTTCTTTAGTTTTTTTGTCTATGTTTTCTTTCACAAGATGATTAATATGTCAATGTTTTGCTCTACTATACATGTATAACTTATATAAAATTTGCTTTCTTTCTCAGTGAGGGAGAGTGGGGAGGAAGGAAGGAAGAGAATTTGCAACTCAAGGCTTTAAAATGAGTTTTAAAATGTTTTTACGTGTAATTGTGGAATAATAAAACACTAAATAAGTTTTTAAATATTCTTTATGCCTCTTTAGTTAAGGTATTATTTTCTCCTCTTTAAAATGCAAATTTTAATATTTATGTTGCTTCCCTATAGAGATTCTTGCAAGAAATGCACTGTAAAAGTATAGTTTATGGTTCATGTTATTGTTATTATTATTATAATTATTATAATTATTATTATTATTATTATTTTAATGTTTCACTGAATATGTGATTTCATTTCCAAGTGAGGAAGTTCTCTTCCAAAGCAGATCATTTCTTTCATCCTATGTTAGAGTTGTAGAATTCTGCCTAAGCTTCTGAAAGTCTACTTGCTTCGTAGTCAATCTGTTTCAGAGGCAGAGTTTGAAACAAGTTTCTCCTGACTTCAAGGCCACCTTTTTAGCCACTAAGCCATACTGCCTCTTCAGCATTTAATTAAAATTTGTTTATTATTTATAATTTTATACTTATATAGCATTATTTATGGATCATAGAGCCAGTACCCAGCCAAGACCTAAGTGACTGGTGACCTGGATCATTCTTTGTCTTTTACTCAACCATTATATTTTGAGCTAAGTTTAGCTCTAGGCAAACTTGACCCTTTTGAGATTGGGCTCCCTATTTTTATACTCGTCAAGTCATCACCTTCAATTTATCATATAGGGTAAACTTTCCATTTGTAGTCATGCATATGGCTAAAAAGTGTAAAAGATTTTCAAAAAAAGTAAATAGAGATACTCATTGTATGTGTCAGGCATGAGACAGATCGTTTATTCACAAAAAGAAAGCAATGCCTGAGCCAGAAGAGTGTACATTAACAGAATGATTTAAATAGGATTCAGGAGCTTGATTCATTGCTACAGCTATTTGGACCAATGGCCAATAGTTGGGCCTTATCAGAGCACAAAGCAGTTTGTGAAACACTCCTAACTGGACATTTCCTATCATACCATGGGCCTATCATACCATGGTCTATTCAAACAGCACCTTTCAAACAGCACCTTTCCCACAACATCTCTTAGAGATGTTGATTTCCCTTGCTGCCAGCCCATTCCCAGGCCTGCTTCAACCACAACCAGTCTCATATCCAGATATTTCAAGATTACAAGGTTATTTCTTCAAAGGAAGGAAAGAAAAAAATGGGGCAAAGCAAGGCTGCTGAGAGTCCCTGGTACTAGCTAGGCTAGTTAAGTCCTCCAACGTTAGCTGCCATAATGGTAAGATTGCCCTGACACCAGGGAAGAAAAAGAAATCTGTCATTTTCTCCACCCTTCACTGGTGTCACACTTTGCTGCCTGGAGAGACACAGCTGGAATAATGTCAGCTAGAAACTGACTTTGAAAACGTCCTGAATACAAGTACACAAACCTTTCTGCCCAGCAACCAATCGGGAGAATCTCAGCAATGAATCATAGAAAACACAACCCAAAGTTTCCATATGGTTGCTGGGAGTAGTAAGAAAATATCTGCACACATTCCAAGTAATGCACCTGAGCATGCAATGGAGGGGGTGGGGTGGGGAGTCGGGGCACAAGGTGTTTGGGAGGAGGGGTATTATACTAATTACAATACTATTATACTCTCTTCAGAGGGATAAAATGAGGATCAAATAAGATTATACACAAAGTACTTGGTAAACCATAAGGTCCTATCTAAATATTAGCTATTATTAATTTTTTTTTCTCATTGGCAACTTTAATAGCATACCATTGTCAGAGTTGACATGAGAAAAAAATGAAATTTTAAAGTCCAACAGCTATATATGTAAGTAAAGATTTGCTTTCAATGTAAAAAGTAAAAACAAACAAACAATAACAAAAAACATGGTTTGTTGAGGGCACCTGAAGAGGGAATTAGGCCTTAAAATGGCATCATAGGCTTCCATGTTTCTTTTAAAAATTGTTACTATCCAGGTAGCAAATGACACTTTAATAGCAGAGGAGCAACCCTAAGACACAGCTGTACGTAATCTCGGAAGTTTTTGTTTTTGCTGAATAGATTGCAGGGCATAGTTTGCTGGGAATGCAATTATTGTAGGTACCAGAAGGAAGCAAGCAATTACCAATACCAGCCCCTAGCTTCAGTAATGTCAGTGGCTTTAAGAGAACAAATAAATTTTCATGTTACACCTACCTTAATTAAAGAATCTAAGATTTTAGTGCTCACTCTTTCCCTATGATGTGTTTCTAAAATAATAGACTCCCTTTTGATTAACAGTTTGTAAAGCAGAGAATCTAATTATTTTTTTATTTGGTCAAAGTTGGTCAACCATATACGACTTTCCAGTAACATGTTATAGATTTGTCTATATTGCCATTCTGACTATAAAGAGATTCACCGAAATCAGTTGTAAAAATATTCCATCAAAAGAGGCTGTAAAGTAAACAATATCTGTGTGCCTATAACAAAAAAAGAAAGAAAGAAAAAGTGGGGGGGGGGAAGGAACTAAACCACAAATAACCACAAGGTAATTTAAATTGCTTAATGTTCTGGCTAGCAGCCACAGAAATATTCATTATTTTTGATCAATTTGTCTATGAAATCTAATTAATGATAATATTCTTAATTTTTTAACTCATATATTACCAACCCTCTTCTATGGATTTCATGTTTGTATAATAGGTAATACAGGGGTTATTATTTGAACTTCTCCTTCTTAGGTGGTAAAGTGGATAGAATGTAGGATCTGGATTCAGAAAGATGAATTCAAACCCTAACTCAGATGCTTACTGCATGACAATGGGCAGGTCACTTAATCTCTGCCTCATTTTTCTTATCTGTAAGGTGGAGATAATGATATATTATGTATATATATATATGTATCTACATAAATAGATACATATATAAATATATAAACTGCAATATAATTTTCTGTATATATGTAAACATATAATATTTATCATTATTAAACACCTACCTCCCAGGAGTACAAAGGATAAAATGAGGATAAAATAAGAATATTTATATCATGATTATGAACATTAAAATTCTATCTAAATGCCAGCCATTAGTAGGTTTCATTATTGTTGTTGGTGGTGGTGAAAAATCCCACTCCTAGTTTCCCTCCAACTTTCTGAAAACTGTTCTTTCTCCTTAGCTAGCTCACCTTTCTCCTGCTTCCATGGAACAATGGAATGAGTATTCAATATTAAATAAGAGGACCTCTGCTATTTTAATAATAATAATAATAGTAACATGTATATAGTGCCAACAATATACCAGGCACTGTGCTGAGCCCTTTGCAAATGCTATCTCACTCCATCCTCACAACAAGCCTGAGAAGTAGGTAATACAATTATCTTCCACATTGTAAGGGTTAAGGGACTGGTGCCCCCTTGATCTGGAAAATTCTAGTAAAATTTTTTGGCCTTCTCTTTGTATCAGAGAATTCTGAATTATGGTATTAAAATACAACATGCAATGATATCATACAATACTCTGCATACATTTTATGCATTTCTGAGTTTGTAATTTTTTTCTGTGTTGTCTGCTGGCCTTTGCCTGTCATCTGAGGTTTCTGCAAAACTCCCCAAAAATTCCCATTCAATTTCTTATGCTTATGATATACAGAAAATAAGGTCATAATATGGAAGGGATAACTATATTATTATTCCCATTTTATAGTTGATGAAGCTGAGGCAAACATGCTATGTTTGCTGTGGGTCACATAGTTAGTGAATATCTAATGCTTCATTTGAACTCAGATCTTTCTGACTCTAGGACCTTAGCTGACTAGGGACTACTTTCTCTGTTACCTTAGACAAATTGTTGACCCTTGTCTGAACTCCAGTTCCATATTTCTATCATCAGCAGGGCTGGGGAAGTTCATAATATTAGAGACAGAGCCAGAAGGAAACTTTTTCTTATGAGGCACTGAATCTAAGCCCCCAACCCCCCTTTTTTATAACAGATGAAGAAACCAAGGCAAAGAGAAGTTAAGTGATTTGTTCAGGGTCACACAGGAAGTAAGTATCTGAAGTAGTACTGTGATCTTGGCTCCAACTCCAGTGACATATTTCTATATCATGCTGCCTCTACAAGGATTTTTTAAATGTCCCCTTTTGCTCTAAATTACTGGTAAATGTTTGTGGTTTCAACTGTCACATCTGTTTAGGCAGCTTCCAAATCCGTATCTCTTGAGTTTCAGTTTTGCACATATGCTAGCCTTCTGGCCAACCTAATGACACCTTAAATTAAATATGTCCAAGACTGAATTGACCATCTCTCCCCCAAAACATGCACTTCTTCCTAATCTCTTTTCTCTCCTCTTCTCTTTCTGTCCCTTTCCCTTTTGTCTTATCTCTTGGCAGAAGTGAATTGAAAATGTTTGAGAAATAGGGTTGCATATTCTTTAATTAAAAAAAACTTCCCAACATTCTTAGTGATGTGACCCAAAGTCACATCACCTCAACAGGAAAGCAACTTCTTGAACTTATCATCACTTCCTGATGTCCTGTTCTTTTTCCTCCCATTTTCAGTAGAATGAGCTAGAGCTGCCTGTAGTCTCATATATATTACTTTTACATACACTTGAAAAGTCTTATTTTATAAACTCTTTTTCTAGTCTTCCTAGGGATTAATAGATAGGTCACTATAGCTTTTCCTCATCAGGTCTGTTCTCTGAATTTTCAATCATATTTAATTGTTCTTCTCTGGATGCTGTACCAATTTTAAATGAAATGGGAACTTATTTGAATAGATTTTTTCTTTACATGGATTCAGTTATCGTATGGGTAAATTAATAATAATAATAGTAATAATAATAACTAATATTTCTATAGCACTTTAAAGTTCTCCTTATATATTTTAAACTAGAAGTGAACTCAGAGTCTATCTAGTCTAAACTCTTATTTCACAAAGAAAAAAACCTAAGGCCCAGGGAGTTTAAGTGATTTTACCATAAGTAATAAACATCAGAGATGGCATGATAACAATCGTGCTGGACTTGGCTTTACCATTTATTATCTGTGTGACATTGGGCAGGTCATTTAACTTCTCTGAGTCTCAGTTATCGTATCTATAAAACTAGGGGATTGACCTCTAAGATTTCTTCCATCGCTACATATCTTATTCTCTGTGAAATTAGAACCTAACTCTAGATCCTCTCTGAACCTCTGACTCCAGAGTCTGCACTCTTTCCACTGTAACCAAAAGTACATTCCTCTCACTAACCAGGCCATGAAAATTTATGTCTCCAGAGATCCAAGAACTCCCTGAATTAAAGAGATATCACAAGGTTAGGAGCCCAGCACAAAATGAACTATTAATACAAGAGACTCGGCATGAAACCTAATTGTGTTAATATACTGTCTCTTCTTATCTAAGGTCATTCAGTTATTACCTATAGGAGTATAGACACAAGACAAAAAAAGGCATTTTTTTGGTGCCCAATTAGTGGTTAGTTCTATCCTGTCCTGGGATTCCGTCATAATAACTAGGTTTTTTCTAGGTTTTGCTGTAACTAAACCCTATCTCATTAACATTAGTCTCTAAGTTTCACTCATTCCTACCCTCATTTTCTCCCAGTACCAGGTCTTGCTCTAGACTTCTTGATTTCTGAATTCTAATTATCCCCAAATCAGCAAGACTTCTGGATGCCAACTAGATCATCACATCACATCTCCTTATTGGAGGGAACAATGTTGGATTTTATCAAGTTCTTGGATGAGTCAATGGAATGGTATCTTGCCATAAGAAATTCTAAAATAGAAAAGTGATTTTCAATAACCTAGAACTGGGAATTTAAGTAAAAAGCTCCATTTTTATTTTTTTTTTGAAATACTCCTGGGTAATTGAACAAAGGATAATATCACTTGTTTCAAGCCTGTCTACCTGATTGGTAAAAAGAAACTTTTTAATGCAATATCTATCCAATTACAGTGATGCGCCTGCTGCTAAAACCATTGAATTGTGACCTTCTAATTGATTTTTTAATAAAGATAATTTTTCAGCTAAAACAGAAGGAACAATTCCAAAACACTGCTCTTCTGAATTGGAGAGATTTTCATCCTTTGCTAGGAGATGGGAAAGATGTGTTTTTGTTGTTTTGGTTTGCTTTTTTCAATGCTTGTATGCCTTGCTCCCCCAAAACAGAATCTTAAAAGATTCCACAAAGAAGCCTGAAATCTAATTATTTATTAGGGTAGAATCGCCCAAAGAGGATGTGCTTCACTTATAAAATTTCACGATAAAGGATTTAATTTTTCTTAAATGATCACAGGCTTTAAAAAAAATCCTTTTCTGCATTGGTCATTTCCACTGCTTGATTGGTTAGGATTGATGATGTAATTTATCATCTTCACTTCAGCTGTTAGGGTTAAACCTTTTTGAGATGCTGACAGGCTCAGGAGGGCAGCTTTTTCCCCCCATTCTCCTCTCTAGCTCAGTCATTGTTAATCTAATCATTTTTGTTAGAAGACTTTGAACTGATAAAGCTGTTAGGTTTCAAATCATGTATTGTATTTCTCTCCTAGATGCCTTGAAGGAATACACAAATTATCTTTCAACATTATGATGATTTCAACAGTAATATAACCAGGGGACTACATAGATCCATGCTTCCTTAAAAATATAAATTCTTCCATCAGGATTCTCCCAGCTGCATAAACATGAAGCAAACTATATCAAGACTGTTATTCCAGAGTTTCCATTTGACTTTGCTCTTTGTGTGTAGGAGGCATGAATACACAAGGTCAGTGTCATAATGCCAATTTGGATTCCTTGACATGCATATATTAACACTGTTTAAATGTGTTGTTATTGTAGGTTCTTAATAAATGCTTGTTGGTTGATTGTTATAAGCTTGACTTCATAGTAGAGGCAGTATGTAAAATTTGGAAACTCAAGCTATTGCTAGAGATAACCCTTGTAAAAAGAAAAAGTAACAAAACCTCAGGTCTACAAAAGACTTTCAAGATCAAGGCTCACCACCTACATTTTACTAACAGAAACGGGAGAACCAAAGAGGAAGACTTCTTCAAAGTCATATCAATGTAAATTTACATTTCAATGAACCCACCATGATAGCTGTAAAAAGTTAATTTGGGGGCCTCTTGGTACGCACATATGTATATTGCCTAGCAGGATATTTGAGTATGTTTCCTTTTCCTTAAGAGCAGAGTGAAAAGTCATTTCAATTTGATAAAGAAGGGAAAAATGAGTTATGAGTGATTCTCTGTGTCTTTAGCATTTTTGTGGCTTTCTGCAAGCCTTGTGTATCTTTCTTCCTGTCTGTCTCTTTTCTTCCTCTCTCTCTTCCTCTCCCCTTCTTCTCCTCTCCCTCTCCTCTCATCTCTTTCCCCCTCTATCATTCTGACTGAATCTCCCTCTGTCTTTCTGTATCTGTGTCTCTATCTCCTATCTCTCGGTCTCTCTGTTTCTGTGTCTGTGTCTATCTGTCTCTATCTGTCTCTGTCATTGTCTGTGTCTGTCTCTCTTTCTCTCCCCTTCTCTTCCCCTGTGAAAAAAAGAGAAAATCTAACAAGAAATAAAGGCTATAGGGAAAGGAAATAATGTCACTATTAGGTTATAGAAGAAAATAGTCCCAGGAATAGTGCATATAGAAGGAAGTCAACATAAGTAACAATTATAAGAAACTTCACAGAATGTGGAACTCAAGGCTTTAAAAATGAATGTTAAAAATTGTTTTTGCATGCAACTGGGAAATGAAATAAACAGGCAATGGGGTATAAAAATCTATCTTACCCTACAGGAAAATAGAAGGGAAGGGGATAAGAGAAGGGGGTGAGGGTAATAGAAGGTAGGGCAGATTGGAGGAAGAGGTAATCAAAATTCATGCTGTCCCGGGTTGGAGGTGGGGGAGAGATGGGGAGAAAATCTGGAATTCAGAATCTTGTGGAAATGAATGTTGAAAACTGAATTTAAAAAAAAAAAAGAAACTTCAAGGACTTTTTAATGTGAAATTGGTAGGGGACCTTACTCACTGGAGAGCTATGATGAAGCATGATAATTAGTATCCCAGGTAGGAAAAAGACTAATCAATAAGCAGGCATTTATTTAATGCCTACTTGTGTCAGACACTGGTGATAAGAATGTTTTTTTTCAATGAAATAGTTTACATTCTGAAAGTACTTTTTCCATTGGAGGGGATGCCATAAATATGCATTAATATATAGAAAATAAATATGCAGAAGTTTGGGCACCAACATTTTGGGGGATCAGAGAAAGCCACCTATAGTACAGGACTTCATAATCTGGGATTGATGGGAACCAAGGGATCTGTGAACTTGGATGGGAGAAAACATCTTTATTTTCACTAAGCTTCAGTTTCCTTCCTTTATGCATTTAAAATATTCTGAGTTGGACACACAGGCTTCAAACAAAATTAAGAACTACTGTAAAAGGTGGTGCTTAAGGTGCATGTTGTGGGATGAAATAGATTCTATGAGGCTGAGGGGAAACGGGAACCCATTCCAGGCATGAAAGAAGACCACTGCAAAAGCATGGAGATAGTAAAGAAAAGAGAGAGTCTGTGGAACGAAGTTAGTTTGATTGGAGTATGGTGTCCCAGAAGAGGAGTAAAGTACTATGAGGCTAGGAAAAATACTTTGGGACCAAGTTGTAAAGGGCTTTACAAACAAAAAGAAGAGTTTCTATTTTATCCTGGAGGCTAAGGAACCCTGGAGGTTACTGAGAAGGGACATGGTTAGACTTGCCTTAGCTAAATCCCTTTGGCAGTCAGGTGGAGCATGGGCTAGAGAAAGCAATCAGGAGCTCATCTCCCTACTCACCGCAAGAAGTGATGGGGGCTCTGAATGAGGGCAGTGGGTATGAAAAGTGGAGATTAGGAGTTAAACATGAGAAAAGTTGTGGTGAAAGGTAAAAAGAATGTGGTAAATGGCTGGATATGTAGAGTGATGGATAATGAGAAGTCAAGAATGATGTGTAAATAATAAAGACTGAAGAATGGTGATAACTTCAACATATATATGGAAGTATTGTTTAGTTGTTTCAGTTATGCCCTACTTTTTGTGACTCTATTTGGGGTTTTCTTGGCAAGTATACTGGATTAATTTGAGATCTCCTTCTTCAGCTCATTTTACAGATAAGGAAACTGAGGCACATAGGGTCACACAACTTAAGTGTCTGAGGCTGAATTTGAACTCAGTAAGAGGAGTGAGTCTTCCTGACTCCAGGTTCTATGCTCCATTCACTGCAACACCTAGCTGCCCAAATAGGAAAGTACAGGTAGGATTTGCGGCAAAAGATTATGGTCTCTTTAGATATGTTGAGTTTGAGATTTCTCCAAGGATGTCCAGTTTGAAATGAAACTAAGCAATTGGAGTTAGAAGAGATAAGCCCAAGAGAGATGGAGATGGGGAAGGGAGGATCTAGATATATAAATCTTGGCGTCATATGCACTGCGATGGAAATTGTTAAGAGAAAACTCTGTGGCAAAGAGTTGGAAATTGAGGAGATGCCCATCAATTGGGGAATGGCTGAGCAAGCTGTGGAATATGCATATAATGGAATACTACTATTCCATAAGAAATGAGGAGCAGACGGATTTCAGAAAAGACTAGAAAGACTTACATGAACTGATGCTGTCAAGTGAACAGACCCAGGAGAACATCATACACAGTAACAGCAACATTGTGTGATGGAAACTTAGATAGACTTAGCTCTGCTCAGCAATGCAATGATCTAAGACTCATGATGGACTAATGATGAAAAATGCTATCCACATCCAGAGAAAGAACTATGGAGACTAGTAGATTGAAACATACTGTTTTCTCTTTTTTTTTTTCCATTCTCATGCCTTTTCCCTTTTGTTCTGATTCTTCTTTCACAACATGACTAATGTAGAAATATGTTTAATAAGATTGTACATGTATACCCTATATTAGACTGCATGCTGTATTGAGGAGGGGTAAGCAGAGGGAGAAGGAAATATTTAGAACACATTTGTAATACTCAAGCCCTTAGGGCATGTACATCTGCACTGAGTTCTTCCATGGCTCCCAAAGTTTCATTGACAAAAGTCTATGGAAATATATTCATAGATTTAGCCTGGAAAGATAATGGATGGAACTGCACCAAGGGAAGATAACAGCCCAGAGAATTTTGCCCAGTTGCATTGCCTAGTGCTTATCATGTGGATGAGTCCCCATGGGGAGAGATGGCAGAGCTCAGAGATCAGATACACCTTCACCTTATCATCTTAATTGGAAGAAAGCCAATAATCAGGTTTGTGGCCACAGAAAATGTATAACCCTTATGGGCCTGGTCAGAAGAAGCCAGTGATCTTCAGTCTCGTGCTATTTAATCCCACCCTCACATGCTCTCACCATAGAGATGATCACATTAGATCTTCCAGACAACATATAGTTCCAACCACCTTGTATGCCCAAGAACTGTCCTCTACTGTTTTGCTCATAACAGAGGAGGCAGGTAGAAGAGGCAAGAAGTGGGGGACAAGGGGAGGCTAGGATGTATCCTTAATGAATTTCCATTATAAGGCAAAAGATTTAGAGGACTCATTTGTCCAGCCTATGACCATGCAGTTGTTTACCATGCTTTCCGAGGTGGTCCTGTTTCCCTATCTATAACTCTGGATGTCATAATCACAAAGGTCCTGGATTTCTGCTCACAGGCCTACTAAGGGGATAACTTCTTCTAATATCCAGGGTTCCTTGGTATAGATCCAATAATTAATCCAGTTAAAAGCATACATTGCATTTTGGTGAAGACACACATGAGTGTTGGATTCTTACACACACACACACACACACACACACACACACACACACACACGTGCATGCATGCATGCATGCACACACACACCCTCTACCTAAGGCAAAGCAGGGCACACAGTGCAAAAAAAAACCAAATGCATGGTAGATTGATAGTGAGAGATTAGGTCCTAATTATCAGAGGGAAAAAAAGCAAGTATCCAAGAACCACTGAGATTAGGTCCTAATTATCAGAGGGAAAAAGAACAAGTATCTAAGAACCACATGAACTTTCTCAGCCTAACTGAGTCCAGGAGCAGATATGGAGTGGCTTCGCCTGCTCAGCTGAGGTCAATCACATAAGGCTTCACATAAGAGTGATGCATCCAGGTTGTCCATTTGGACACCTTGATGGCAGTGTGACTGGTCAGCAGGATCTGGAAAGATCAATCCCAGGAGGGCTGGAGACAGCTAACAAATAAAATAAGCTAACAAATGAGAATAAGGAATGACAAGTTAGATAGAAGAACCAGGAAGGAGAGAATAGTGTCATGAAAATGGGAAAGAGAAAGTACTCAGGAGGAAAGGGTGATGAAAAAATTAAATGCAAGACCATGAGATTTGGCTGATAAGAAATAATTGGTAACTTTGGAGATTAGTCTGTGATTCATAACAATAAACGATTAATCCAGGCTATTAAGGAACTTTTGCATACAATAATAAATGTTCAGTAAATACTGATTAATAAATAGATTAGTACCATATTTCACATAGGCAATCTGGCTCTATAACAGTTTCTATTTTATTATTTAATGTCATGTTTAGGTTTTAAAATAAAATATTTGTTTGATTTGCTTAAAAAGAAAAAAAAGTAGAAACTTTATGGTTGAGATTTAGTTTGAAATAAAATATATAGCTATAAGAGACCATAAAACCACACAAATGAGGATGTGATCATACCTGGGACTGTCATCAGTGAGCTAATGCAGCCCTATGGAGCTAAAATCACAAACCTTGGAGATGGCAACTCTATAGTTACAAAGTGGTAAAATGGAAAACAGGATGAAGAGATCAAGAAATCTGTTAAATCCTGACTTTGAACCTTACTGCTTGCAGAGAATTAGTTATTTAATATTTAGACCTTCAGTCTCTTTATGGTAAAATACATATAGTCATTTCTTCACATGGGGTATTGTAAGGCATGAGCTTTTTAAACCTTAACACAAGTCAAGCTAAAAAGCATAGATTAAACATTTATAGGCAATCAGGCATTGTGCTATGTATTAGGGGAATAAAGATAAAAACATGGCCCTTGCTCTCTTTGAGAGCATATTTTGATGGGAAAGATGATGTGAAATTAACTATATACACACATGTATACACACACAAGTATATATACGCATGTATACACACACACATATATATATACAAAAACATCATATATATGTGTATGCATATATATGTATGTGTATATATAAAGACATACAGATGGAGAGAGACAGAAAGAGAGAGAGAGTGAGAGGCCAAGAGGTTGAAAATTGAAGAGATAGTGGGGATGATAATGGCAATAATCTGCTGGAGACATCTAGACAGAATGTGTTCAAAAGTGTATGTAGAGAGGTTTGACTTGGCAAGAGGACGAGCCACTTCACGGGGTTAAGGAGAAGAAAGCTGGGGAAGATATCTGAATAATGAGAGGGAAGGGACTTTTCAGGGAATGGCCCAATTTTTTTTTCAGTGAAGTATGAGGCAAAGTTCTTAGGTGGAGGGGGGAGAGGAGAGAGGAGACACTTGAGGTGCCTTTTGGTGAAAACTATTTTATTTGGTTGAGACCTAATCTTTTTAAGTCATGAGTGGTAAATGATAGGGTCTAATGCTGTCTCTCTACCAGACCAATAGTGGATCTTTCTCCTCCTACATACCACACCTCTATAGCAAGATCCCAAAAGTCTTTTGGAACAGTGGTGTCAAACTCAAGTAGAAGCAGGAACCACTAAACCATACATAATTTTCAACATGTTTATGTATTTCTTTTTTATTAATACAGGAAAACATCAAAATCAAATAGGAATTACATTTTAATCTAGTTCTGAATGAAGACTGGACCACTTGTTTAACACTTCTGTTCTAAAGGACTTTGTACCACTTAAATACTTTTAGGACCGTCGATCATCCATAATTGATAGCCGTGACCTCAAGAGTTTGAAAAGCCCCAGAAATTTCACATTTAATTTGGAAGGCTTTGGAAGAACATCCCAGTTCTTAATGATCTGGTCCAATTTGAGTGATGATGTCAGGAGTAGTTCTCAATTTCTCTTGAAATGAAGTGTTGAGAATGAGTAAGAACTGCCCCAGTAACATCAAGGCCATAAGGCAGACGGGGAGACTTCTGGTGCAGTCAACATTAATCATTGGTCTGAATCATCTGTAGTAAGTCAGCTAAGAGGTTATTACCCTCTAGCATGCAAGCTGTCCCATGGCATGAGTTGATACCGAGGCTCACCTCACTATACCACCCACTGAAGGATACCATCAGGAGATAATAAAAACATATTTGCCCTTTCAGAGGTCTCTCCTGAGAACCTACCCTTTTCTAACCAAGGACCTGGGTGAAAATTCTCTCTCACCTTTATCCAGGGACTTAGTATTCCTACAAAGTCATCTAAGGGATTCCCATTCTGCCCAATAAATTCACACTAACATCTCTAGGACAATGGGTGGGGGGAGGAACAAAAAAAAAGAAATTTACATGACATTTTTGTTGTATATTTGAAAGGAATAGCAAGTTGTGCATAGTGGATTTGTGGTTTTGTGTGCAATCATCTCTTTTGTACGTTATGGAAATGCTTGTTTTATTCCATAAATTAAAAATTTAAAAATATATAACTTTGAAAAAACCACAACAATGTGTGCTGATGGACTCTGTTCTGAGTCAGGCTTGCCTCATGAAGGTCTAGTGACTCAGGCTCGTGATTGGAACAGAATGAAATACTCAAAGGCTATGTAACATTTAACGAAAGGAAGTTAATGACATAAAAAGATACAAAGGACATTACATAGGGATGCTACTTTGGATCAGGTCCATGTTCAGTTCAACCTCCCCTTATCTCAGCATTCTCCATAATGGCATGTCCAGTCAAAAGAATTTGTGGTCTCACATGGCAGCAGAGAGCCTTTTGAGCTTAATGAGGCCTCACTTTTGTATACTGGACTCTTCATATCTGAGGGGACTGTGTTAATAGTCACCTGGAACATTTAAGTCTGAAGGGTGGTTTTACAGTCTTTTTAAGGGAGAAAAATATAGCTCCTACCACAAATGCATTAGCAATCCACTGGCATGATCAACAACCTCTCCAAACCTGCAGAATGTTATCTGTACCATGGCCTGGGCCATACTCCTTCATTTCTAATGCCCGCATCTGTTTTTACTGTTGTCTTGTCTAAGATTGTGATTTCTTCCCATATCTTTTCTTTTTCAATTCACACAAAACAGCATGTTATTCTTGATTTAAAATCCACACAACATTTTATACTTCAGATGCGCTTCTTATTAAGGTATTGTTTGCTTTTATTTCCTAAACTATTCTTCTTTCAAGAAGAATCTGGCCCACTCATTTCAACATAATTATTTTTACTTGTGCATTTTCCCCCATCATAATCATTTTCTAATCTCTTTCTCTTCTGTTATCCCCCCATTTGAAAAAAAAAAGTAAAAGAAAAGCAGTATAAGGATGTAATCAATTATACGTGTGTGCCTATGTTTCTAGGTTCTCTATAACCTGCATCTCCAGGAATCCTGATGAATATCTGGCCACTGGACCCAGATGGCTCTGGAGGAGAAAGTGAGGCTGCTGACTTTGTGCAACCCTCACTCACTCAAAACAAAGACAACTACAAGTCAACCTCGAGTAGACCAATCATAATTTCCCTGATGTCATGGTCCTCTTCGTAAATGAAGGACTAACACACAACAGCTTCTACTCATCTGTCCCTTCTCTCTTTAACCTCCCAACTTGGATCATCACTTCTTACTCTTATGTCCCTCCTTTAGTTCACATTTTATGATCCATACTTTGAAACTGGTTTGTTTTGCTTATTGTATTTGCTTAAAGAGTTTCCTCTTTATCGATGTCTCCCATTCCTCATCCCTGATTGTTTTCTTTTTGAGTTTAATGAATTACTATACAAAGTTCTCTGTGTATGTATATGTATGTTTAAGTGAGTTCATCTCCACCTTTGTCAGGTTCAGGGATGCTTACTCATCTAATACCTTCTTCCCAGCTTGTACATTCTTCTTCTTATCTGCACTGATTTTAAGACAGAGTAAGTTTTTATTCCTCGTTCTACCTTTTGTATATCTCTTTCTTCCTTTTTCTTTCCTCTTATATAATTTTCATTGAACAATACTATACTTCTATGTGTTTCTTTTAATTTCCTCTGTGACCATGGAAGATATTAGGGTTTTTAGAGGATCACTTGTCTCCTCACACCCTTTTCTAATGTAAGCATTTTATTATCCATTAGCTTCCTTCCTATGCCACATGGTCTAGGTTCTCTACGGTTCTGTGAGAACTGTACATTCTTTCCTTTTTTATTGCTTTATGAAGGTGAAATTTCCTTATAGTATCAAAGCTTCCTTATATTCCTAGAGGGCAAATAGCTATTCTATATTCCATATAAATGTATGTATAGATGTAGATATATAGATACAGATATATGTATATACATATATATGCAGAGAGACAGAGATAAATAGACTGAGAGACAAAGAGATACAGAGACAGAGAGAAACACACACACTGAAACAGAGAGAGAAAGAGAGAGAGAGAGAGAGAGAGAGAGAGAGAGAGAGAGAGAGAGAGAGAGGAACCTAGATGTTTACTTCTAGACCAGTAAGTATCTTCTCTTGTTTTCTTGTCACTATTTTCATGAAAGGGATTTCATTCCTCCCTTCCTTATTTAATTCATTCTTTCTTTTTGTTAACTTTCTAGACTAAAGGTTATATGAATCATTTTTTGCCCTTTCTGAGAGGTAAAAATCTACTTTCTCTATTATATTGAATTAATTTTCTCTAGTGTATGAAAGAAATAAATTCCATATGAACCCAGTCTCAGGTGGCATTTAGTAGATTGGATGGCATAAGTAATTTTTCACTACCAGTGATATTTACTATATAAACCATGTAAAGTATAGCATGGGACATGAGACAGTGGCCATTCAGAATGCTGCCTCAAGATGTGAGAGTTCTTGTTTGCATTCTGCAGATGTTTGTGTGACCTTGAATGATTACCTAACTTGTTTAGGGCTTCAGCTCCATCATTCTTACACCTTCCAGAGTTGTTATATGGAATAGCTAGTAAAAATGACTGTTCAGCACTTAACAGATATAAAGTGCTACCTAAAAGCATAATAATCATGGAGAGCATGAGAGAAACTCTGGTTCCATTTACATATAATCTATCAAGACATTTTAAGATATAGATAATACTTCTACTTACAGCAGCAGCAGCGAATGAAGATATTTATAAGATCTGTGGCAACCTTTTATAAATCTATATGTAGCTATCAAATTCTCCCCAATTGTTGTAACTATATATGTATGCTTACATTTGCTTATGACTTTTGTCAAATAAAAAGAATACAAGCTCTAGCCATGATGTCCATATCGTGGTCTTCTCAATGTCATAAATTAATGCAAATAAAGAGAACTAAGAAAAGCAATTACAGGAGAAATACTACTTGGCAAAAACAAAATAATGTAAGAGTTTGTCACATGGCACCTTTCAGTGGTTAGATATTTATCTGCTCCTATCATTTAGGTTTGTTGATATCATATACATCTTGTATATTCCCCATTCTACCTCATCTTTTTAACTTTCACCATTCCTATTTCCAGAGTCCCTGACTCTTGTCTAGCATGATTGTCTCTGGTTTGAAATTGGGTGACAGGCCTAATAATGTGGACTACAGTTTTGCTCAGACCAATACCAACTTGGAATGCTCTACCACAGGGCAGGCACAAATAGGCCATATGGATCATGGTGAACTTGGAGAGAGTCTCTCATCCTATATAAGGATCGTTATCCCTATATCTACAGGAAGAGTAGCTGAGGCATGTTTGTGCAAGGAATAGTAATAATTACATTAATTTTATCAATTTAAAAATATGGATTGAATGACTATTGTGTGCTGAGCACATTCGCATGATGGTCTAGAGAAAGGAAAAATATTGGAAAGATGAACATAGTGAAAACATAATTTTAAAGGAAAGCCCTCCCTAGATTTGCTTTTGTAGAATAAATTGGGGAGAGGACCTCTGATAAATGTTCAGGGGTGAGTTAGTTACACACATATATGGATGGAGTTTACTGGAAGAAGTTTATGGTTTGGATAGGCAAGAATTTAAATCTTGTAAAGAGGAGGCTCTGAGCCTCTGTAGCTTGTGGGGGTAATGGGAAAGGGGGCTAATAAGCATTGATGATTAGGGAAATTAACAGAATCAGAAGGAACAATTTCTCTTAGGGAAAAAAAAAGAAATGGCCCAAGTTATCATCCCAAAAAGTCAATAGAGAACCTCTCTAGAGTCCACAGAATAATGACATATGAGGATAAAGACAGGAGGCAGAAAAGAGGTTGCCCAGTATTACAAATCCAGGGAGTCAATATAGAGCAAGTTCAAGAGATGCACTGTGAAGTGGAGTAATACTAAACCTTCCCTCAATATCCATATTTTAATCTTTCACCAAGTTTTGATGATTCTGCCTCTAAAATCCCATCCCTTCTCTTTGCTTAAAGTAGAGTAAAAGAAATGGGAGACATGCAAATTTAGAGAATCCACTCCAAATGTTCACATGGACTATTTGTGTATTTCCCATGGTAGGACATTCCAAATTGGGATTGGTCTGATCAGCCACAGTCAGACCGCACTGTAACTCGACTCTAACATAGCAATGTCATTTTGGTCCTCTTCAGGAATAAAGGACAACAACAAACTTCAGCCTCTCAGCCCATTGTGCGGTCCCTTAACCAGGCCTACTTTGCCTTCAAAATTATCCTGACTTCCACAAGGTAGAAAAGAAGTATAGAAATGAAAGTAAGATAGTATCAATGCCAAACTGACAGTTTTGAAATGTTGCCTAGACACTACCAACTCTGTTCTAGGATAAAGGTAAAAACTCAGAAGGTAAACTCCCATATGTGGTATGGTAGAAAGGTACTGAATTTTATGTCAGAAAACCTAAATTAAAATCTTGACTCTTTCACTTATTACCTGCCTAGCCTTGGTGAAGGCAACATCTTTGGAACTAATTTTTGTCATCTATCAATTTAAGGATTTGAAGATGTCCTCTGAAGTTCCCTCCAACTCTAGAGATATGGACTCTCTCCCTTTCCTGTACCACATTGTCCTCTTTGACTGATGCTTATCCTTGGGTCCCTTTTCCCAGCCCCAGAACTCATGCTTTGTTCATCTCCCTTATGGATTAAGTGACCACCATTTACAACCCTGTTAAAATGATTCATCCAAAGTCACATATGGAGCAATCATCAGAGGTGAGATGTGAGCACTACTCCTCTGATTTCAGTCAGTGGTATTTCTACCAGATTACAAAAGAATTCTTTTGATATATGAAACACTGATTATGCCTTCATTGCCCAGAAGGGGAGGTATGTTAAATTTCACGCCACCTACAGGATTCCCCAGTACACTTAAGGACTCTCTGCTAATGGCTCTAGTGCCCACTAACAGTCTTCCCTCAAGTATAGATGATGAGACTCCTGTACCATGGTTCCTTTTAGCCACTTAACAATCAGATTAGTTTTTGCAAAGGGGTATTTGTGGTTGTGTGGTTTGTCCTTTGTTCTTGAAGAGAACCATTACATTAGGGAGATGATGACATGACTTGCAATTGACTTTGATTTGAGTGAGGCAGGGCCGTCTAATTCACCAGCCTCACTCTCTCTTCCAGAGCCATCTGGGTCCAGTCACCAGATATCTATCAGGATGACTGGAAATGGCCCATGATGCAGTGGGAAACTTTGCCCCTTTTAAGCTAAGGTCTTTTCAGGTTCTCACTTTGAGTAAAGCAACTCCCATTCAGTGAATAGGCCTCTTTAAGAAATGAGTCAAGGGATAGCCCCTTTCATAAAAAGAAAAATCAAACTGGAAGAGGAAGACCCTTATATAATTACAAACATACAAACTTACTGTCCAACACATGGAGCTTAATCCTTCCTTCTTTTACCTCTCAGTTTTTGGAAAGGAGAAGGAGATTAGTTTCACAGTTTAGCTCAGTTGTTATACAGCAAAATCCAGAGTTCCAAGTCCCAAATTCACCTTGGTCTGGAGTTGCAGACACTCTGTCTTTTTCTGGCTTCCCTGATGGGCTGGTTGGCTACAACATCCCTCCTTAATTCCTATCACCAAGGTCACTATCAGCACCAGAACTTAGAAATGAGATTGACTGACAGAACAAAAACAAAAACTCCAGGACAAGAGAAAACTTGGAGCCAAAGAGTAGGAGGGAGAATTAGGGAAGGAAGTCCTTCCCCTCTCATTGGTTCAATTGATGGCACCTACACTGTGACTTACACTGTGCCTGGAAGCAGCAAGAAAGTCCACACAGGAATGAGAGTCTGGTCAGTTTTAAAGTAACAGCCAAATTCCATGGTAAATCTGAACATGCACAAGTGAACCCCCTAACATTCTACTGATCTTTACGTTTCTGTCTCTCCTTTCATTTATATGGGGTTACTTATTTGCTGAATTACATTAAGCTGCAAACTCAATTGGCCCCTTCATCATTAGAATTTCAGGTAGTGTTACTGTAAATACAATGTACACTTATAGTAGGTTATATATGTTGACTAGCGCAACAGAAACACTAAGATGTACATTTCTCAATGCATGCAACTAAACTTCAGTAATCAAAGCTTGCAAACAATACCATTCTCTAAGAATAAACTACCAATCTGAGTCTTGGCAATTGCAGTAAGTTTCATTCATTCTTGAATCACAAGCTTTCCTTTCTATTGGAGGCCATGTCTCAGAGGGTCATCTGGCAAGCAAGTCAGTCAGTCCATCAGCACTGCCCTCGAATAAATACAGGGCCGCTCACATCCCATTAGTAATGGACTAATGGCTGGTGGTTCTGGTGGTGGTTTTTGTTTTTTGAACTTCTAGCTATAGCATTTCTAAGTTATTTTCTTCATAATTTAGTAGGTAATTTGCCCCACAAATTACTGATAAAGTTGTTTATACTAATTTTCATTGGTGATCTGTCTTATCAAATGGTCCACATATGTTTATCAGTTGTTTAAGAAAATACATACATTGCTTCCTACATCATATGAAACAAGCACTCATTTTATTTTTATTGAAAAACAACTTCCTCAAAACAGCTCAGTTACAAATTGGAGGTTGAAAACAAAATGGCGTCAGTTATGCTAAGTTGACAAGCTTTTATGTACTAATTATTAAGATACTAAGATTTTTTTTCTCACCACACTGACAGAACTACAACCTTTAGGCCTTTTCTCCTTGTGAGAAAAAGCTCTTAGGAGTAAGAAAACCTTCTAAAAGTTCTTTAAAACACACCCTAAAGTATGATAGCTTCCTGGATTTATGCATATGAAATAGGCCTTGGCATCAAGAGGACCTGGGTTTAAATCCCATCTCTGATATATATTGGATATATGATCCTAAGGAAGTCACTTAATCTCTCAATGCACAAGACAACTAGAAAGTTGCAGAGAATGTACGAAATTGCTTAGTAGAGGATGCTATTCAGTGGGAGCTTTCTACATTGATGAAATCAGAGACCTGGTGGGAAATATAGAATTTAATTCTGGAAGGGTCCATAGAGAATAGCTAGTCTAACACTTTCATTCTTTTGGCCAGTACTGTAGTGCTAAGAAATCATAGTACTCTAGCTACATCATGTAGCCCACTCTTCTGAAAGTAGAGAATACAAATGTAGAGGGTACAAGGGATAGGCAACACTAGCTAGTAGAATTCTACATAGATCTTACTTGGTGGCTATAAAAGCTGTGGTCCTGGACAAGCAGGCTTACTGTTCATTCCTGTGGGGATGCTAGCCAGACAGTTACTTAAAAAGGAAAACGAGGCCATGTTCAGGGCTTGATCTAAGTCCAAAGATGTATTAAAAAAGTTTGAATACAATTATGAAATCTCACCACGAGAAAAGAATTTTTAAAGTGATGTTGTGCTATTTATGTTCAAATGTGATGATTTAAAAGAGAATGACCCTTAATAAGAAATACACAGTGAGTGAGAAGCAGTGTGACTAAGAAACAGTCTGAAAATTTGCAGTTAGATTGTCAAGTCCTTCAACTGACTTGAGTTGTAGATTTAGAAAGGGGAGGGAGAGAGATAGAGGAGAAAGCAGAGTAAATTTGTAACCACAAGCAAATTCATCAGGGAAACATCCACAGAACAGAAAAGCATCACAGTCTGCCATGATTAAAAATCAGTCACAGGTGGAAAGCTTGACTATACAGCCATCATTTTCTTTCTTTAGGAAGTTTATTTCTTAGAAACTGAGAGGGATAGAGAGAGAGCAGGGACAGCTGGCAGGTACTTCAGGCTTCCTTAGAAGGAGTGAGACCTATAACATTAGCTCTGCTACAGTGGAGGGTTAGAGACAAGGCCCCAACCCTACTATAATTGCAATAGGGTCATTGCTACCAGATGCAGCATTCTTACTTAGTAGAGCTTGCTTATTCTTTTGTGATGAAGCCCAATGGTAACCAAAAAAATCATATCAAGAGGGAAAAATCATAAATAACACAAAGCAGTGTGGGTGTGCTTCATAGAACTCACTGATATTTCTGCTAAGCTATTCAAGATAAAAGTAGATTCACATACAACTCTATTTATCCCCATCCAGTTGAAAGAAACAGGCCCAGTCCCAGAAAACCTTGTAAAATCAGAGACTTTTTTCTGCCTCTAACTTCTCTTTCTTTTTCTTCCATTTTCCCTCCTTAGTGGCAATCCTTCACCACTCCAACCCCTTTCAGACTGCTATAACCTTCCTCTTCCTAGTATCCTCTTCCCTGTCAAAATTTAAATCAACAAACATTTACAAGAGAAGCTGAACAGTGAAGTCGATAAGCTTATGCAGAGATGAGCCTTTGTTTGCATCATTTTGATTATCCTTTACTCTCTGCCTGTATAGTACAGCCATATTTTTGACACCTTGTGACTCCTGATTAAGTTTTGGTAACAGAAACTACTCCAGGCTGCTTTCTTGTCCTAAACATTTAGGACAGATTCTTATTTGGAGATCACTCCCTCTGCAAGCATCTATTCAAGAGAGCTGACACACCACTCTGGACTTTCTCCTTTTTTGTTGCACTTTCAACACTCCTGTCCACTGTAAAACAAAGGCATGTGTTAGGAGATATTTCCTGCTGTCCTGAAGGCAGAAGTACATGAGAGCCACAACTCATGCTCACTTATAGCTTTCTGAACATAGACCAGAGACAAGAGAGAGAAAAGAGGACTTTCCCAACCCAAGAGATATCAGCATCCTGGGAACTAGAGGAATATTGAGTTTCTCCAATAGCACAATGTGAAGACATACATATGCTTTTTCATATGGTCTAACTTCATGAATGATGCTCCTGAACCCTAATAGGTTAAAGTATAGAAAAGCAGCCCAATACCAGAATCAAACAATAAAAGAGAGACTTCTTGGGCAGTATTGCCAATGCAGGTTACCTTATGTATAAACTTTTATTTGAGAGTTCAGAGATATGGCTTTAAGAGACAAAAGTGAATTCCTGAAGAGTGTGCCTTTCAAAAAGAGAGGGGTCATACATGTGTCCCCTAAACTGGAAGAAGAGTAAAGAACTTCAGTCCATGGGGGAAGCAGAATGGATGAATGAATGAAGAAGTATTTAACGCATCATGCTTCAAATCCTGTGTTAAAAATAGGGTTATAAATAAAGCCAAAACCACCTTTGCCCTCAAGGAGCTTACATTCTAATGGAGGTCCCAACGAGTAAAGGGAAGAACACAGATAAGCAAGTTGTAGCCATGGGGAAGGATTTGGATTTGAAAAGTTACAGGGATGATAAATGGAGCCTCATGAGAGTAGATTGTATGTTTATTTTTCCTAGGAGAAATGGCAAAGTTGATTTGATTATGGTCTCAGAACTGAAAAGCATAGGGAGGGGAGAACATTAGGTAACATGATGGCTGGTGAAAAGTACAGGTAATAAAATCCTATATTTCACTTGCACTTTAACCAGGTGAAATTTAGACAGTGAAGGTTAGGAAGTGGTTTGCCTGGCCAGCAGCGGCATACTATGTTTGTCTTCTAAGGGGAGTCTACAGTGGTAGGTTTACCATGTAATAACTCATTTGGTGAAACATTTACCACCAATTACAGGAATTGAAATGGTTAGGAAATTTGTTTTAGTCTTCTCATTTTAAAACTCCTCACACTTACACAAAGAGCTCTCATTCCAATTATGATAATATGGCAAGTGTGGAGGTTTCCTCCTTCCTGTAGGAAGGAGGGATTCTTCCAGAATGACAAGCTGTTGACCTGCTATTTCAAAATTTCTTTGTGTTTCATATTTAGCTATCTATGTATATGTTGTCTCTCCCCCACACCCCATCCCCAACACACCTTCTATAGAATTAAGGTCTTTGTTACTATGAGCACTAGTCCAGGAACTGGAGTTTTATTGGCCACATTTATGGATACCTGGAAAGATGGCAGGCTGTCATATTCAGAAATTTTGCAGAGTAAACTCGGGGTGATGACAACACCTTCCAGAGTTGAATCTGGTCTCTGGAGAGCAGCGAGTCCTGAGCCATGAGTTATATATTTATTAATGATGTACTGTGTGCATCAAGGCAATAGGATAGGTTCTGTGAATACAAACCCAGAAAAGAAATAGTGTCTACAGCCAAAAAACTCACAGTCTGTGGGGATAGGAGCCATTTACCCAGCTAAGTAAACATAAGACAGTTTTAAAAAAAATACATACTAACAACTGCAGAAATCAGGAAAGAATTCAAAAAGGAAGTCCCATCTAAAGTGAGCCATGGAAAACTTTATAGATTCTAAAGGTGGAGGACATCTCATGCTCAGAGGAGACCATATATTAAGGCATATAGATGAGAGGTGAATTAGCCAGTATGGGAAATAGCACACAAACAGGAAGGCTCGCTCTGTTATTAAACCTAATTGAGTTCTTTCAGAAGGAGTGATAGAGTGGGAAGGAAAAGGAAATAAACATTTTAAAGCACCAACTGTGTTCTAGGTACCTGTGCTAAGCACTTTACAAATGTCATTTCATCTGATCTTCACAACCCTATAAGGTATGTGTAATGATTATCCTCATTTTCTTGTTGAGGAAGCTGAGGCATGCAAAGATTAAGTAATTTGCTCAAGGTTATACAGCTAGTAAGTATTTGAAGCTAGATTATCAACCCAGGTCTTCCAGACTCTAGGCCCAGAGTTCTTACTACTACATCACTTATCTGAACTAAATTTGTGAGATGAGGCTACTTCAACTGGAGTGTAAGCATATGAACTTCTGAGTTTGCAGAGGTGTGAGTACGTGTCCTATCATCACTAGCTTCAAGGATCTGGAGGTAAAAATCTAACCATCAGGACTCCTCCCTCCACAACCTACCAGTTGTGCTTGATCCCTCACTTTCCTGATCACACACCACCAACACCCACACCCGCACACTACAGAGAAAGATATAAGGTAAGACAGATACAGAGAGAGAAAGACAGAGGAATAGATAGAATGACAGAGAAAAGAGACAGAGAGAGAGTAGCAGGAGAAGAACAGAAGAAGGGGGAGGATGACAAAAAGACGTGGCCCTAAGACAGAGCCCTGAGGTATATCCATACATCGAGGACGAATGATAATCAGAAGAGAAGACTAAGGAATAGCCAGCCAGGAGAGAGTTATATCAGAAAATAACAGGGACAAGATGGTAACCAAAAAGAGGGATTGGTTAACAATGTCGACTCCTGAAGAAAAGTAAAAGAGAAGACCTGAGAGTCCACAGAAATTGTCAATCAAATATTGGATACATTGCAGAAAGTAATCTCATTTAAACTGATGAAGACATTAGCAAGATGGAACTTACAAGTGAATGGGAGGTGAGGAAGGGGCTGTCTCAATTACAGAGAACTTTTCCTCAGAATCTGAAAGGGAGAAGACATATAGTATATAGCTTGGGGAGAAATAATAAATTCAAATGAAGGATTTTAAGAAATATTTTAAGTATTAGGTAGTTCTAGAAGAGTTTATAAGCAACTGGAAAGGAACCAGTAGATAAAGGGGATGGTAATCACAGGGGCAAAATCAAAGAGGGACAAAACCTCTTTTCAGATATCTTAAGACACATTCTCAAGCCTCCAATATTATTTATATGGTTTCTAATAGGGAAATATCTCAAAATTAATGCAGTATGAAAATAATGCTTCATTGCATCTCTTGTAATGGGGAGGCAATCTCAGAGTCAGGAAAGCAAAGATTTCAAGCCCTGACTTTTGCAGACACTACTTGTGTAACCCAAAGCAAATATCTTAGCCCCTAAATATCCTAAGCAACTCTTAAACACTATCAATTGCAGGCAAAGTGCTAACCCCAATTGTTATAGGGAGTTTTTCACCTTATAACAAGGGATGTGCTGGTAAATGTTCAACAACTGGCTTTCTGGAGGAGTATGCAGAATGTACACAAGATGTACTTTTAAATTTAATCTAAATTACTATCAATTTTTTAAGTCTAGAAAGTCAAATAAAACTCAAATTTGTATCACTTACTGATTTCTAAGATGTAAATGTTCAGACTGAAAATTTAACAATTAGCTCTTCATTCTGGGTCCATTCTGTATCCATGTAATAACAATAGGAGGTCTTATCCCTATATCTTGCTTGGCAAATGAAAACTTTTGAAGCTGATGACCCATCCTTTCAGGTGTTGAAAGAAGCAAAGTTTCCCACCATCCCTTACCTTTTGTACTTCAGCAGAAGAGCAATAGATTTTGCTCTGACCCCTTTTAAAATTTTGATATGAATGTTTATGTTTCAAGTGTGTTTCTTGTAAACTACATATTGTTGGATTCTGATTTCTAATCCATTCTGCTATCCTATTCCATTTTGAGTGGGTTCGTCTAATTAACTTGTGTATGTTAGTTAATTATTTCTTCCCAACCTCTTTTCTTAGGCTTTTTCCCTATTTTTGCTTCCCTCCTTTTTACAAAGAAGAAAAGGGTCATGGGTGAGCAATATTAGCACTCTAAATTTGACACGATTAGCTGCTACTCTCCCTTATCGTCCCTTTACCTAGACCCCTATCACACCTCTTCTTTCTTTTAATCCCTTCTTCTTAATCTATCTTCCACAGCTAAAGTTCATTTTGCTTATGACCAATAGTTTCCTGAGTCTACTCTTTCTCTTATCTGTCCTTCCTTCTCCCTCTACTTTCTGATTTCTTGTTCCATTGAATGTATTTCTGCACAAACTATATATGTATGTGGGTGTTTTTAGTCTTTTTACTCTCCTCTGACAAGTTCAGATGAAAGCGACAGTCTCTTACTTGATAGGTATAGGATACTTATATCCCACACCCCTTACTCATGTGAACAGACATAGTTGTGGGGAGAGCTGGACTATACTACTTCCTCTTTCTCAGCCATCTGTGTTTCTCTCTACAGTTTTAATTGCCTATTACTTTCTTTTGCTGTTACCTTAAAACCAGCTAGTCTCTCATGTTTCACCAATAGTATCACAAATTAGCCATCTTATTAAGCAATCTTGAGTAAACTGAGAAACCTATCTCATTCAAACAATGATTTCAAAGCATCATTGTAACAGTAGTGGCGGCACATAATACCTTGCTCCTCACAAATCACCGTCCTGCAGCTCCCTGAAAAACTGGAACATCTTCAACACATACTACAGGTATAACCTTCCCAATACAAAAAGGGAAGATGTTGCAATGCAAATCTGAGAAGCCTTGCTGGAGGAGATACCACATCAACACAACACATCCCTCCAGTGTATGAAAAAGGTAGATGCACATTTTGAGGACTGTAATGTACCCTTGACATTCCAGGCAAGCTAGAAAGAATATCTATCAATAAATATCTTTTAGACACACAAGTCTTGAAATGGGTAGTCCTTTTCCTCGTTCTCTGGTGGAGATGCTGGTTTACCACATAATCACTCATTTGGTGAAACATTTACCACCAATTGTAAGAATTGAAATGGTTAGGAAGTTTGTTTAAGTCTCCTCATTTTAAAACACTTATGCAAAGAGTTCTTATTCCAATTATGATAGTATGTAGCCCTAATTTAAGGTGCTATTTTTACTGTTAGTGCTATCTGTTCACTGAGGAGTCAGTTCAAGGTGAGGAAGTCACAGTTACAAAGGAAAGTCACACATAAAAGCAATTCATGTTTCTGTGGTTACTTTTACATACATTAGGGCATGTTGGTTTTCTAACCCACATCATTCCAAAATATTGATAAAAAGAATTCCCCATTTACAATTTATTGATCCAGTTTATAATGATAATGCTATTTATGAATTTTTAAAAGAAATTCCTGATTATTATATAGAATAGAATATTCTGATAGAAATACTACATAAATTTAAGCCACATTCTATATGAATTCATATCCTGTGGATAAAAAAATATTTTTTTAAGAAAATAGTATCCAGTCTGCCAGCCCAAACCAGGCTACAACAATTATTGCAGGTGACTACAAGCAAAAATATAAAGTTCTGACTATTGTAAAATAGAGAAAAGAAGATGGACTTTGTACATTGCCATTGCACAGACTGACTGCACCTTAGATCAGACAGCAAATTAGATATTGATAGAGCTATTTTGAACAGTCAATAAGCTTTCTGATGACTGATATCTTTAAGTTGCCTGGTAATATCAATGTCGGCATTTAGAAACTAGAGAAAGACGCTGTAATATAATATTCTCTTTGTGGGATCCTTAAGTGTAACCGAAGCACACAAGCCTAGTCAATTACCTAGCAGGATTTACACTGAGTTAACTTTCCCAGGAAGGAGAGAGGGAGAGAAAAATTAATTATAAAGCCCCACCCTTTCCTTTGTGTAGGAAACCTATCCTTCCATCCACCTTTCACTCCAAATCAGACAGCAGAGCAGCCACATGTTTTAAAGGTCTTTAGATGGAAGGAACAAAGGAATCCATGCACAAAGTCAAAAGGAAGATGTATCATTGGAGAAAATTCATGTAATGGCTTGAATGCAGAGGAAACCACACATTCTGTTAACTGAATTTTTCTATTTGATAGGGCACTCAGCTGAAATTCAGGAATTCAAAAACCACAGAATGCATCACTGCTGACTTTTAAGAAGTGTTTTCTGAAGTTTAATCAGGAAAATGGAAGATTATAAAAAGAAAGCAGTGTGTTTTTGTAAAATATCATTTTTAACCTTCTGTCAGCTACTCCTCTCATTTTGAATTTCAATTTCCCTGAATTCTTTAAAAAATAAATCTCCTTTCCATAAAATACTTAGATTTGTGGGCATGCCTGATTTTGAGAAGAATGCCAGTGGAAAATATTTTAGCTTACATCTTTCTCAAGGAGGAGTAGTAATTAAGCCAGTGGCCAAAGGAAAGATGCCTTGGGCACATGCAAACTGTAGGATTTTTAACAATAATGACTTATACTCAGGAAATAGAGTTAAAGACACCACTGGCATTGAGGGGAAGGAACATAGAAGAGAAAACAACCATTGGATAGATTGAAAATCATATTACTACCTGAATATATTAAGGGAATAAGATAAAAGCCAACAGTGCATTTGATAGATCTTTAATTATGAAACCTATCTAAGGGAGATTTGGCACATTGGCAAATAGTTATTGTCTAAGCATTATTCCTTTGAAAGGGGTAAGAAATTAGCTGAACAGAATAAAAGAGCAACAGAAAAGGAACAAAGAAATTTCTGAAAGGTAAGCCCCACTTGGGATGGGGTGGCAGACATGAGAAAGCTAGGACTAACAGTAGACAGGGTAGTCCCCTATTATCTTCTTTCCTAGCTCTCTGCTTCCATTTATTTCTGCAACCAGAATAGCTGGCCCCCTCTTCCCTAAATTCTTATGCTACTGGCTCCTTGTGGTATGGGTTACGGCAAATATAGAGATAGAAGCCTGCTCAGACTAAGAGCAGATGGGATGGACCCTCGCCAAGGGTCTTGAGCAGCCATCTTAACATCTACATTAACCTGGTTTCTATAGCAGTGGTGGTAGTATGAAAAGAAGGGAAGGGAAAAGAAAATAAGTTTTTACATAATGCTTAATATGTGCCAGGTATTGTAACAAGTCCTTTTTGCAAATATTTTCTACTTATTCCTCACAAAAATCTTATGAAGTAACTGTTGTTATTTTCTGCATTTTACAGTTGAGGAAACAGAAGTTATGTAACATGTACAGGGTCAACCATTCAGTAACTGAGACCAGATTTGATTTCAGGTCTTCCTGACTCTAGACCCAGCACTATTGACATGGGAGCAGATAGCTACCTAAAATGATAGGGAAAAAACAAACAGAAGTAAAACATTTACTAAGAGCTACTATGGGGAAAGTGGATGTTATCTAATTAGACTGTCTGATGTGGGATGACTTCAGGGTCCTGAGACAGGTTAAAATGGGCATGAAGAACCAGGAGCAGCTTGATATCTACCACAGCTATACTTCAACATGGTGGTTGTAATAAAGTTTAGAAAAAAACTGATGAAACAAACACTCAGCTTACAAACGAACTTAAAAATATGTATTCTGTAGTTTATAAACACATATATAACACTGAGATAATTTCCTGGATTCATGAAGAATCTAAGGAACTGTGATGTTTAGCAGCTCCCTCCATGGATGCAGGAACAACCCCCACCTATGTCTTTGTGGGTATGTCCAAGGCCTTTCATTGGGAGATGATGTATATCAGGCTGTATTTCTAACTCAAAGGTCTTTGCTGCCATTATTCATCTGCCTTTCCCCCTCTAATTTCCCTCAGTGTGTTGGCAAGCAAAATGGGCTCCTTGACACTTAGTTCAACAAGTGCCCTTGAAGAGTTTGGCTTTTGTTTGCTTTGAGTAATTCAGCATATTTCATTGAATCATACTAAGTGCTAAGCCCCAGGCCCAAACCCCTATTAGGTGTAAAACCTATGTGGGGGTGGATTGGCAACTAAGGTGGGGCTAACTCCAGGGAGAGCCTAGTTTATATGTCTGGTTCAGCAGAGGCTCTTAGACCATGTGGGTTTAAGTGGCCACTTTGTGACGATTCTAGGTCACGTGGGTGAGTCACATGTGTGACTCACCTCTGAAGCTGAAAAAGATATAAAACTAGGGATTGGCCTCCTCTTCCTTGGACCTCATTCCCGCAGCAGTGGTGGTGCCAGTGACTCTGGGCCAGACCTTGTTCTGAGCTCCTGGGCTAGATGTTGGTAACTATGAATCTGTATTGGGTCTGTCTGTTGATGTTTGTTCTTTGTTTGTAATTTCCTCTGAAGTTCAGAGTGCTGGCTTTTTTCCTTGAACCAAGTGAATGATATTTGTATGCCGAATTTGTATGCTGAAAAAGCTTGTCAAACCCCTTCACTTTGCTTTCCTTAGTTGAGCAGATCAAAAGAACCTGTGCTGTTGGCAGCTTTCTAGGTGCTGGCTGTGGGTAGATCTTTCACCGCCACAGAAGCTGCTAGCCAGATTGTTGAAACACTCAGCTACCATTCTTTCAACTTGTGATATTCCTCCACCATCTCAGCTACTTCCTCACATCTGTGTGTTCCTTTTTGGGTATCTATTTTGGGGACAGGGCTTGGCCAGGTTTCATTCCTTCTCTCAGCTTTGCTTTTGGCCCTTTCCACTATTGTATTCTCTGATTAGAATGTATTTTCCCTGAGGACAGGGATTGTCTTTCCTTTTGCTTTTATTTATGTCCTCAGTGGTTACCAAAGTGCTTGCCACATAGTAAGTGCTTAATAAATATTTATTACCTATTTTTTTAAACCATTGGATATTTCAAAAGGGATGTCACTTAGATACTTCAAACTCAACGTGTCTAAAACAAAAGTTAGTGTTTTTCCTCCCACATCTGCTACAGTTCCAAATTTCCCTATTACTGTCAAGGATGGCATCATCCTTTTGGTCAAACAGGCTCTTTCTTGAGATTAACTGTAAATCTATATTCTCCCTTACTCCATTCAACCATTCAGTTACAAAATTTCGTTTATCTTTCTACAACATCTTACACAGGTATCCATCACTTTCCCACTACTGACAGCTTTCTTCTGGGTACATGTACCCCTCACCTCTTTGGTAGACCATTGCAATAACCTACTAAATGGTCCCTGTACTAGGAGTCTCTCCTCTTAAAATCCCTTCCTTTTTGCAAAATACAAATCTGATCCTGTCAGTTTCCTACTCAATAATATCCATTGGTTTCCTATTGCCTGAAGGATCAAACATAAATTCCTCTCTTACTCTTTAGTATTTTCCACAGCATGGAAACCTGCCTCTTGAACCTTATTATACACTACTTCTCTGCTCTCTCTCTCAATCTCTCTCTCTGTCTCTCTGTCTCTGTCTCTCTCCCTCTCTCTCCCCAGAGGAGGAGGGGGGAGAGGAGGAGAAGGAGGAAGTGAAGGAGGAGAAAGTATGGGAAGGGTAAGAAGAGGAGAAAATTGAAAAGGAGAGAGAGAGAGGCAAAAGACAGAGGGGAGACAAACATGGAGAAAGAGAAACTTGGACTTGTAGACTACTTGGAAAAAATCATGCTTCTGGGAAAGATATGTGGAGAAAGATATTCAACTTTTTATTGGGTTTGACCTAGCAATCTCTCTATAACCTAAGAAAGTTATAAAGACAGAAAAACTGTCCTAAAAATACAAAAGATTTCATGGTAGCCAGTTTTTCATAAATTTATTTTTTTATTTTTAGTTTATAACAGTCAGTTCCACAAGTTTTGGGGTTCCAATTTTTCTCTCCCTCCCACTCCTCTTCAAACCCCCGAAGATGGCATGTAATCCAATGTAGGTCCTACATGTACCTTCACATTGAACTTATTTACATAATATTCCAGTTGCAATGAAGAATTATAACCAATGGAATGAATCGTGAGGAAGGAGAGATGAAACCAAAAAATAAGGAAAAAGAAAAAAAAAGAGATCAAAATTTTGCCTCAATCTGCATTCAGTGGTAGCTATTTTTGTGACAATGAATACCAGGATATAAAATGGGTGCCAATAGAGGGATGGCTGACTGGATAAAGTGTAATAAGTTAATATTATGTGTGTTTGTAACATAGTAATAATAATGCACATAAGAGAGTTAAAGAAAAACATTTAAAGACATTGCAACTAGTTACTCTGAGTCAAATAAGGAGAACCAGAAGACTAATATACAGAATAACTATAATTATTCAAGTAAAATCAACACTGAAACAAAACTGAAAGGCTTTGGGACCCAGTTTAAATTACTGTTCTTGGTTCTAAAGGACAGGTGATGAAACAGCCTCTCTACTCTAGTTAGAGAGGTAGGAGAATAAAGATATAGAACAGGGAAGCGTGTGATGGAAGACAAGTTCAAATCCAGCCTCAGACACTTAAACGAGCTATGTGACCTTGGGGCAGTCATTTAGCCTCTGTTTCCCTCAGTTTCTTCAAATATAAGATGTGGATAATACCTCCCATGGTTGTTGTGAAGATCAACGAGATAATAATTGTAAAGCACTTCACACAATGCCAGCCATATACTAAGTGCCATGTAAATGCTAACTATTATTAAATGTTGTCATGTTAACTGATTTGGCTTAACTGTTTTTTTTTTTTATATAAGGATTCTTTAGATACTTGATTTATTGGGAAATTACTAGAATGTAAAGAGAAACATAGATAAAACATCAAGATAAAAAGAATAAAATATGTAGAAATGTAGAAAAGATAGAGAAATGAGGGGAGAAAATATATGATAAAGTGAACTTTACATTTTCTCTGTTAAATTTTTCGCTAATAGAAGAGAGATATGAACAACTCCAGAGAAAGAAATTTATATGTCAGAAGGTCCAAAAGTTCTTATGCAATTTCCAAGCTCAAAATTTTGTCAAACAGAACTGCACATATTTATATCCAAATCCTCCCAAGATTTCAGTTAGCCTCCAGCTACACGTAACCACTTCTCAAGTTGATTTCAATACTTCCATTTCTTGGAGGCCAAAAATATGAATCTGTCTCATTTCAAAGAAACACAAAACCTTGTGGACAAGAACAGTTCAAGGAACTTTTAGGAACATCAAAAAAGATTGACATCGTGTTCAGACCTAGAGACTTCATTTGAAATATTTTCCTCTTATTCTATGTCAGTTTTTTTTCCTACTTTGAGAAAGGCCATATAGGAAGATGCAAGCTGGTGTTTACGTACAAAATTAAATTTAAATTAAATGTCAGTGTTTAAGGATGAGCATACTTGTGGCTCTTTTAATAACTATTTCTATATAACATAAAAAAGAAGGCCTAATCTCCTAATGTTGTGATAATTTACAGCAAAAAAATTATCTAGTATGTGGAAAATTTTTTGGAGAATATGGCAAGTTAGCATAATGAAAAGTGCATTAGAATTAATGTCAGAAAACCCAAGTTCAAATTTGAGTTCACCAGGTAATAGCCATATCACCTTGAATGTATCACTTAACAGTTTTACTTTCCATATTTAAAAAAAAAATGAGAAAAATAAAATGATTCAGTGTCTTTCTCATTAAACCATGCAACATTACTATGTTGTCCTCCCCACCTCCAATGCCAATAGAGTATAATCTCCTTGAAGACATGAAATGTTTTAATTTTGCATTTGTATTTATAGGATTTAGCACAATGCCTGGTATAGTGTAGGTGCCTAAGAAATATTTGTTGAATGAATGAATGAATGTCAGTGGAAAAGAACAAAGCCATGTTTTCTACTATATTTGTGACTAATTTCTCTATAGATGGTGCCAGAGTAAGGTTTTATAGAAGATTCAAAAATATAACTGACTCTCTACTTACCCACGTTAGCATAATTTCCACATATTCAACATAATTTCAGAAACTGTGGCTCAGACATTGAAACGATCTTCAGCTTGTCTTTTAGTTCGCTCAGTCTGCGTGTTTGAGGAAATGTGGGAAGATATATCTGAGACCGATTAGTTTTAGTAGCAGTAGTTAATATATAGTTATGGCTGTCATTGGTTGATACATAGTCTCTCACAACTGAATAAACAAATGGTACCTGTCACGCACTGTTATTCATTCTATGTCTTTATAAGAAGACTTATTCTCATGGTGCTATTACCTCCAAGATCTGTTTAGCTTTTGTTGTCTCCAATTGATTTTAGTTTTTCTTAATGTATTGCTTGTTTTACTCCCTTATGTAGGTGGTGTGTTTTTTTAAGAGAATCGATAATGAGGTAGTTCAGATCACATGCCTTATCACCCTCTGAACACTATTAGCATTAGAATCCCAAGGGCTGACTGTGCAGTGAACCACAGTAATGAGGTTGATAGTTCATAAAGGGACTGAAGTGACAAATTACCAACCTGCTGCAAAGACAGCCACCCTAACCCTCTCAAAGTCCAATGGGATTCCAATTTTCATCCAGCATTGCTCTCATCCTAAATGTACTACAGCAAACAATGCCTTTAAAGGGACTCACCTACCCAGCTTAGGGGGAGATAGGCTCAGTGGGGTGTACATTTATAATTCCTTTTCTAAATTGACATGCCCTTAGGGTGAATTTAGTCAGTATTTGTCATACATTTGAAACGACATTTCATTTTTCATGAGTTATTTTAGGAGTGCTTGTGGAAATAAGCCTCTATATTTATTTCAATAATGTGTCGACATACAAGGTCTTTCAACTGAATGATTATTGGCTCTCTTGATAACCATCCCACCGTGATTTCTTTATACTCTCATATATTTGGATGAATCACATATAACATTCATCTTTCTAGTCCTTCCTTTCCCTGCTTGTATTCTCTGTGTAAGTATAATGAAAGCAAAACTTTCATCTTCCTTCAAAGATGTTCAAATATTTTTAAATTGGAGGACATTCATTTGTGGATTTCTTTTTTTTTTCTTTTAAGATACCTTATATTTAATTCACTATTTCCTCCCCTCCTTTTTGAAAATACTTTGAATGAAGAATTTTACTGATAGTGAGTGGACAGTAAAAATGAGTCATTCCTAGCCTTTACAAAGTATTTCTTATTATGAGAAATATGTAGCCTTTTTTTGAGAAACTAAATACTTCAAGTAGAGGTTTTCAAATTACTCCTGAATGGTCCTGCCAGGAGGAGGCTGGCCACCATGGTGCCATGTATTTAGTCTCTAATGGTAGGTGTCAATGGTTGTAAATCTTTTCATTTTCAGGAAGCTCCACAATTGCCATTTTAGAGTGCTGCTCTCATAGCTTGCCAGAAGATTACTTATGTTTTGAAACATGAAATGAAAACTTTTGATTTCCCCATTAAGTATGTCATGTCATCCAAGCCATGATTAACCCATTATATTCTCATCACTCCCTGTGTCCCTTTAGTACATATGTACTTTATCGTACTCTAGCAGTATACAATCATTGATTCTACATTGCTTTGTGTGTGTGTGTGTGTGTAATCATGTGTTACATGAGTTTATATTTTGTCTTATCAATTTTCTTTCTTTAACCTAGAGTCAGTGACTTCTTTTTGCATTATCTCTTTGCCTAATATAAAGCTTCATAGTCTTTTTTTCCAAAAAAAAATGGTTTTGAACTTGAAGGAAGATTTTTCCTCTAATAAAAGCCTATTTGAACCTGGCATCAAAGTGAGTACTAATCCTGAGTTAATGAAGACTATGTCAAGCTCAATTTGTGTCCTAAATCAAGTTAGAAAGTTGTCATGGATGGACTTTTAACAAACTACATGTTTCTCTTTTAAGAACCAGTTTATTTTGTTAAAAATCACTTATCATCAACAGGTTGTATGGAGGATATTGAATTTTTTAGCCAAAACAATTCCTTATTTTTTCTATTAACAAGTATTTATTTTCTCTCCCTTCTACCTCTTGACAGTAAAAAAGAAAGTTCAAAATAATTATAACAGCTCTTTTTGTGGTGGCAAAGAATTGGAAATCAAGGGGATGCCCATCAATTGGGGAATGGCTAAGCAAATTGTGGTATATGAATGTAATGGAATACTATTGTGCATAAGAAAGGAGGAGCAGACACACTTTGTAACAACCTGGAAAGACTTATGTGATCTGATGCTGAGTGAGAGAAGCAGAACCAGGAGTACTTTATATATGATTACAGACCATCACAGATATGGTATCTGTCATGACTAACTTTGATAGACTTGGCTCTTCTCAGCAATACAAGGTTTAAAGACAGTTCCAAAAGACTCATGATGGAAAAAACTATCCATATCCAGAGAAAGAATTACTGAGCCAGAATGCAGATTGAGGCAAAGTATTTGATCTCTTTTTTCCCTTCATTTTTGGTTTTGTTTCTACTTTCTCACGATTCATTCCATTGGTTATAATTCTTTACAATTTGACTATTGTGTAAATAAGTTTAATGCAAAGGTACATGTTGAACCAGATTATACTCCATCTTGGGGGTAGGCAGGGGGAGAAAATTTAGAAATCAAAAACTTGTGGAAGTGAATGTTGTACACTAAAAACAAAAAAAAATTTAAAATTTTAAAAAGGAAAGTTCATGTATCAAATATGTATAATTAAGCAATGCAAATTTTTACATTGACCTTGTCTGAAAAATGTCTCATTCCATCTATTAAGTCCCTGACTTCTCTGTCAGAAGGTGGGAAGCATTCTTCAGCACTGGTCCTCTGAAATAATGGGTGATCATTGTTAATTACAAATTAGATGTCTTAAGGGTTTCAAAGATGTTCATTTTTTAAAAATGTTTTATAATGGTGTTGTATTAATCTTCTGGTTCTGCTCAGTTTTCACTGTGTCTTCACTTGAGTCTTCTGATGCTTAAATAATTTCTATTAAACATAGAGGTATTTCTTTCTGCATTAGTGGAGGAATTACCAACATAGAACAGAAAAATTACCCATTTTGAAATAGCAAGTTGTAGATTTAGTTTTATACAGCACTGACAGTATAGGCCACTTCTCATTGCTAATTCCCTTCAAAGACTCAAAAAAGTATCCCTGCACCTTAATTTTGTGTTCGATGATGCTTCAACCTCCTCAGAGACAAGGGCTATGAGTCCTTCATCTTTATCTCTCTCTCTTTTCCTTGCAGGTGTAATAAACACAGAAAGTGTTTAACAGATATTTGAGAAAGGTAGATAAGCAGAGTGGAAGGAGGAACAGAAGGAAAAGAGGAAGAAAGAAAGGAAGAGAGGAAGAAAGGAAGGAAGGAAGGAAGGAAGGAAGGAAGGAAGGAAGGAAGGAAGGAAGGAAGGAAGGAAGGAAGGAAGGAAGGAAGGAAGGAAGGGAGAGAGGGAGGGAGGGAGGAAGGGAAGAAAAGCAGAGATCAATTTGGTCAATGAAAGCATAGGGATGAAATAGTCAAGACAATGATCAATAAAGTTATGTTTCTAAAACTAACATTTTTTTTTACTTGAAAATACCTTGACTATATTACACAAATCTAAAGAGGCATATACAAATTTTAGCTTTTTAAAATGCAGTTATATATTTAATGTAGCTAAATATGGTACTTATGAAGATGATAGTGGAAAATGTGATGAAAGTATGTGATCACCTTCTCTGCTCCCACTTTGGCATTAAAATTGTCAGTATTTCGCTCCCAGTGCTAGTGAGCTCTGGGAAAACAACTCCCAGAGGAAAGGTTGCTGTCAAGATACAATTCCTGAAATCATGAACATCAATGGAATGGACTCTTGAAGTTAAGGAAATAAAATTATACAACAGAATATCCTAGATGGCACAACCACAGCATATCTGTTTAAATTGCTCTGAGAATTAGAAAGATAAATTCTTAAGTAGATTTTCTTATTTATATTATAATAAAACATTTTCATCATTTAAATTTTTATAATGGAGATCTTTTGCCTTAAGGTGATTTATTTAACAGAAAGATAGGGGAGGGGAAGAAAAACCAAATGATCTAATAGAATAACCCCCAAGGGGAGCTGTTAGACTCCTTAGCACAGTACCTGCTGCTTCCATTGGACTTGAACTTGTCTTTCCAGAACAAAGGGTTAAGAAGAAACAGCATGCTTTCCTCTAAAGACTGTGACCTTGGGTTCAAGTCATTTCCCAGTACTTTTTTCTTCTCTGATGAACCCCTTCCCTTATCCTGTTCACTGTGATACATCATACATAGTTCATTCAAGTGTATCGTGTATTGCAATGTGGAAGAATGCCCGCAGACCAGTTATTTCCAATGGCTTTACAGTGACTCTCACAGCACTCATCTAATTTCAAGCATGTAATTGTCCTTCCGGGCCACCATTGTTATCAGCTCCCTTCTGAGCCTCTCCTCTCAGTAGGTACTGACCTTTGAGCTTCCATTTTTCATTTTATATTTGTTTTCTCCATTCCTGGCACACACTAACCCCTAGACAGATGTTTCGTGATTGCTTGATTGGTTGATACAAGAGTCTACCCTCCTTCCACTCAACTCCTAGGGTAAAGTTGAACCTCCTTTTTCAGGAAAATTTAATTCAACTAGCAGTTATTAAATGGATACAGTATGATAGGCACCAGAGAGACAAATACGAAATGATAAAAGTAGCCACAAAGGTCAGCACCTAGTTAGAGGGAAGTCATAGAGACTCTAAAGAGGAGTGATAACAAGAATGACCTGGAAGGAATGTGAAAGACTTTAAAGCAGTGCCAAGCTAACTGAGTGTCCTAACCTGCCACTTACTGTAATTCACTGCAACTCCCCCAAGTCTGTCCTCTTCCATCTCTCTCCTTTCACATCTATATACATGCATATACATATATATACTTATAAGTGTACATACATTCCACATGTACGTATTCAAACACAACCATACTCAAGACCATATATGTATAGGTATGTATGGGCCTTTGTATGTATATGTATTATACATATCTGTATATATATATAATGTGTGTGGTTTTCATATATGTAGATATGTGTGTTTTCATATATGTATATATGTAAGTATATACACAGATAAATACAAGGTATCCAGCAAGATTTACTGCAGTTTTAAATTATCATAAAGCCTAAAACTTAAGCTTTTAAACTGTACTATAATTCACACTTTTACCTTAAAACTGTGCTTGAAACTGGGTCATCTCATCTCATCTAGGCGAAACTGTTACATGCACATACACGTATTTTCAGTGAATAATATACAAATGTGTGTGAATGCATGTACACATGTGCATAATTATATTTATTGTATTGCCTCATTGTATTGGGCACATGTTGTGTATGCATATGTACATATACATATGGACTGCATAAAACATATTTATACTAACAATATACTACAAATAGTATAGATATTTAGTATATGTAGAGTATATGTACTGTGTATATAGTATATATAAAACAATATATTATATGTTTATATATGTATATATGCATGTGAATATATACACAGGCTTTATGTGTGTGCATATGTGTATATATAGGTATGTTATGTGTGTGCATATATATGTATGTTTTTTTGAAGTTATAATCAGTTTTATATTATATCACAATATAATAGGACTCCAATATGGAGTCACACAGGCTAAGTAAGTGGTCCTAATGCCCACAGAAACATATACAAAACAGACATTTGGACTTTTCCCAGTGTCTGGCAGATTTTGATTCGATGACCACTTGACCTGCTGCAGAAGCCAAGAGACCTTGAGCAGAGTCTTCCTTCTGCCTACTAAGTTAATGAATGATCCTTCCACCAGTTTGTGGGCTCAATGGGAAAAAAAAACCTGAAAACAAATCTTCCCCTGTCTGAGCTTCATCTAAACCTAGTACTGATAAGAGACTCACAACTTTTTCATCACTTTGTGATTAGCAATGCCCCCACCTACATCTAGCACTGAATATCTGTTCTCAACCAAGCCCATTTTAGGGTATATAATCTAGCCACTTGAATTCCAACTTTGAGGGTATTTCCTCCCTAGCACATTTCCCTCATCCTCAGGTTAGGGTAAATTTCTTCTATAGTGCACTGAACTTCTATCTGTTTATGTTGACATAATGTGTATCTGCTTGGTTTACCTGCTTGCCATATCATGTAACAATAAAGCTTGTGATTGTATCATTTCATTGAATAACAATTTTCTGGAAATCTTGATCTCAGGTATTACTTTAACCCAAGCTGCAAGGCTGAATAAAGCATATACATGTATGAATGAACCCATATTTGCATTTATAATACAGACAAGTATATGGTTGACATGCAAGTAATCTAAAAACTGTCCGTAAGGCACTCTTCTCATTGTTACTCAAGGCTCTGTTTCTCTGTGAGTGAAAGAGTTGGTGAGAGCTTGAGATAAGAGAGATCTTGGTCTTTTGGCTTCCAACTTCAAGAGAGCAATCATACTGTTCCAGAATCTCTCCAGGTCACTGAAGGATGACAAAAATTCTGAAAAGGAGCTAATATGCAGAAAAGTCAGCAACTCAATCATGCCCTTATTACCAACTTGTTGTATTACAGACTTTGGGCAATTTTCCTTGGGAAAAATGTGGGACTCTCTCTCTCAGGGTTAAACTGAGATCTCACTCCCAATGAAAGAGTTCCTATATTCTGTGTATTATATGACATTTTCATATCTATACTTTCTCTGATTTGTGTTTGCCATCTGTTTAGATATGTGGGTTTCTTTGCTATTTGCCATATATGTTCATCCTAGAATGGGTATCTGGTAGGAATGGAGTTGAGCCTTGGATATATAGTCCAAGTCTTGCATATATAGTCAGGGACACACCTTCCATGGTAAGAGAGAGCAGTCAGGAGTGTGACTTGAATTTAAAATTATTTCTCCTACCACAGGTGGGGAACCTGTAGCCTCAAGACCATACATAGCCCTGTAGGTCCTCAAGTATGGCCCTTTGAGTGAATCTAAACTTCACAGAACAAATCCCATTAATAAAAGAATTTGTTCTGTAAAACTTGGATTCAGTCTAAAGGCCACACCCAAGGACCTAGAAGGCCACATTATTCAAGGACCTAGACTAATAATATTTAAGGGAACAGGCAAATGTGATTCTCACCCAGTATTCCCTTTCTCAGAGAAGAGCACAGTGGCCAGCTTTTGGCCCTTATCTCTTGCTTCCCCTCTTATCAGGAATCAAAATGTCCTTGGAGAAGAGCTGAGGAAAAAGAATCTAGAGATATCTATTCTTGCCTCCCTTCAAGACACACATAACTTACATGAGCAAAATACAGCACACCAATATACACACACACAAGACAAACATACATCTATGTATTGTGTATGTATATGTATGTATGTGTGTCCGTCTGTATGTATACATGATATTTGTTTCTGGATTGATTGATTGATTATACATTTCTTTTAACCTCAGTACTTCCATTTTCAAACAGCTCAGTGGGAAGTGTTTTCACTAAAAGCGCCCTTACTTTTTCACTTGACCCTTAAGTGTGTCAATATGCTTGGATCATCTCAGAGGTCCCATTTGCTACTCTTCCCCATCCCAACTATATCTTCTCAGGGAATCACCAAACTCAAATGAAAATCTTTCAAACAGCCATCTTCATGACCTGGAGAGCTCCTGATTTCCCAAGTGATAAATACTTAAAATCCTTAAGACCATGTATTTACATTTCATTGCATAATACTCCTGGCTGCCTTCCAGGCAGAGTATTTCTTCTTTCCATAATCACATTTTGGGGGAGAAGGATATTTTTCACACAAGGGAATATGGTAACTAAAGAATAATAGTAAAATCAATTGACTCCTTTTTTCAATTTAGAATTTTAGGTATATATACATATGTATATGTGTATATAAATGTATATATGTTATATATATATAATAGTTATATGCCTTATAGTTAGTGTTTGATTGTGCATACACACACAACTTATTGCTTTTATGATTATAGGAAATTGTATAAAAAAGTACACATATAGTGAAAAGAAGGAAAATGGAAATGGAACTTACAATCCAAACACCCTCTTTCACATCCTTTCTCTGTTACATATAAGTAATGTTACCTGGAGCATGAAAGGTGTGAACTTGGCTCCCAATTTGTACTTCAGTTCAAAATGAGAGAGATGAATCAGACAGGATTTAAGACCTTCCTACCTCCTAATACTATGATCTGTGCATACACACATAATTGAGATATTTCCTTTGGTAGGAAGTTGCCTATTTTGCCCTTGGCTGCTTCTAGCTTCTACAAATCACTAAAATGTTAAATAAAAGAGCAAGGAGGATAAAATTCAGATGCTGGACCATGTGTTTCTCTTGAAGGATTTTGATAATGGCATGTAGAAACAGTTAACTTCTACATGGATTCTCTCTCCATAAAGCAAATTTAGTGTAGTAGATTGGACATTCAACTGTAGAAGAGTCAATCAAGCTGTCAGTCAACAGTACTGATTAAGACTTGTGCAAGGAAAATTGTGGATGTTCCAGCAGCAGTAGTTGACCTTGAGAAGTTTATAATCCCAAAGAAATGAGACATACACAAATGAAGCAACCTCCCGATACAAGAGAATACAGACATGTGATAGCCCTCTCAGATCATATATTTCCAATAAAAATTACATCAAATATATTACAAAATATAATTATCAGTGCCCAAGATATTAAACTATTGCTTAATTTAAAAGGAGAGAGAGATAAAACCTTTTTTTCCCCTCCACTACCACACCCATCCCCAGGATAACATTTTTTGAAACAAATATATTTATATAGTGATGAAAGGGAACATAAAGTTGTTTCAGAGTAAATTAAAAGGGGGCAGGGCCAGGAAGTTGCCTGAGCTCTCCCTAGTTTCACCCAGAAACAACATTAAATCAAGCCTTGAAATGGATTCTGGAGTGACAAAACCCACAAAAAGACAGAGTGGAACAATTTTCCAGATTAAAACTTAGAAAGACTTCAGGAAAGGTATGCCTCACTTGGGTAAAAGGGGAGCACAGTCCAGAGCAGGCAACATCTGGGCAAATCAGTGGGACGTATTTAGCAGCAGTATAGATCAGCAACCAAAGCCCCACAGTCCTGGATCAGCAGGTAAGCTGTGAGGCTTCCAGCCTCAGCTCAGAAGTCAAACAGCCAGCCCCAGAACACCAGCACAGCAGGTATGACTAGCCCATGCCTCCCCAGTGCAGTGGGCAAGTCACCAGCATCTCAGGTCCTGGCACAGAAAGCCAGTGACCAGACCCCTGGCCCCCAGTGCAAGAAGCTTGGGACAGTTGTGCCCTAGAAGCAAGGTTTGACTTTAAAACCCATGAAATAGGCCAAAAATTGAGTAAAGAACAGAAAAGAGCCCCGACCATAAAACCTGCTATGGTGATGGAGAAGATCAAAACACAAACTCAGAAGAGGAAAATAATGTCAAAATGCTGAAATGTGAAGCCTCAAAAAGGAATATGAATTGGTCACAAGCCCAAAAAGCCTTCTTGGAAGAGCTCAGAAAAAGATTTTGAAAATCAAAGAAGAGAGGTAGAAGAAAATAAATGAGTTATGAGATAGTTAACAGCCTGAAGAGGAAGGACAAAAATTGACAAGAAAATAATTCCTTAAAAAATAAAATTGGGCAAAAGAAAAAAAATCCACTGAAGGAAACAACTCTAAAAATAGAATTGGCCAAATGGAAAAAGAGGTATAAATGGTAACTGAAGAAAATAATTCCTTAAAAATTAGAATTGGGCAAGTGCAAGCTAATGACTTTATGAGACGTCAAGAATCAGTCCAACAAAATCAAAACAATGAAAAAATAGAAGAAAATGTAAGATACTTCATTGGAAAAACAACTGACCTGGAAAACAGATCCAAGAGAGACAACTTAAAAATTACTGGACTGCCTGAAAGCCATGATCAAAACAAAAAAAGGAGGAGGAGGAGGAAGAGGAGGAGAAGGAAAAGGAGCCTCTTTAAAGAAATTATCAAGGAAAATTGCCCTGACACTCTATAACAGAGACTAAAAGAGTCATTGAAAGAACCTACCAAATGTGAAAACTCCAAGGAATATTGTACCTAAATTCCAGAATCAGTTTAAGTAGAAAATATTGCAAGCAGCCAGAAAGAAACAATTTGAATATTGAGGAGACACAGTAAGGATTACACAGAATTTAACAGCTTCTACATCAAAGGATCAGAGGGCTTGGAATATGATATTCTAGAAGGCACAGGAGCTTGGATTATAACCAAGAATCAACTACCCAGCAAAACTGGGCATAATCTTTCATGGGAAAAGATGGAAATTCAGTGAAATACTGAACTTTCAAACTTTCCTAATGAAAAGATTAGAGCTGAACAGAAAATTATATTTTCAAAGCAAAATTCAAGAGAAGCATGAAAAAGAAACAGGAAAGGGGAGAAATCATGTAATCAATAAGGTTAAGCTTTTTACATCCCTACATGGGAAAACTATACTTGTAACTCTTGAGAACTGTAGGTCCATTAGGGCAGTTAGAAGGAGTATACACAGACAGAAGGTGTGGGTATAAGTTGACTTTGATGTAATAATATAAAAATAAAGGGATGAAAAAACTGTACTGCAAGAAGAGTAAAGGCGGAGGCAGAATAGGGTAAATTATATCATATGAAGGAGTCCAAAAGACCTATAACAGTAGAAGGAAGGGGTGATGAGCATTGTCTGAAGCTAACTCTCATCAGATTTGGCTCAAAGAGAGAATAACATACACATTCAGATGGGTAGAAGGGAAAAGAAGAAAGAAAGGGGGGGTGCTGATAGAAGGAAGGACAGAAGTAGGGGGGAAAGGGGAAAGAAAAGAAATAAGGAAGGGATGTGGGGCTGATAGACAGGAGAGCAGACTGAGAGGGGCTATGGTCAGAAGCAAAACATTGGCAAGGAAGGACAGGGTGAAAAGAGAGAAGTATAAACAGGGGAGGAAATAGGATAGAGGAAAACACACCCTTTGATACAGTGATACCACTACTAGGTCTGAATCCAAAGAGAGCATTAAAAAAGAAGAAAGTATCTACATGTGCAAAAATATTTATAGCAGCCCTTTTTGTGGTGGCAAAATATTGGAAACTAAGGGGATGCCTATGAATTGGAAAACTGCTGAACAATCTGTGTTATATGACGTTTCAGCAATCTGGCTAGCAGCTGTTGTGGGGGTGAAGTCCCAACAATAAAACACTACCAGCATGCTGCAAAAGCACAGCTTCTTTTGATCTGCTTAACTAAGGAAAGCTATGTGAAGGGGTTGACAGGCTTACTTTTAATTCAGCATACAAATATCATTCACTTAGTTCAGGGGGAGAAAGCCAGCACCCTGAACTTCAGAACAAAATACAAAAAAATTACAAACATCAACAGACAGACCTTGTCTGATTCAAATCCTAATACATAGTTACCAGAGTTCAACAAAGTCTCAGCATCCGGGTTTACGAGCTGGAGGGCTCCTTAGCTACAGCTGCCCAGAGTCTCCTCATCAGCACCATCACGAGTGGGAGACTTGCACAAATGGCCCTGTCCTCTCTTCTTATATGGCTTCAGACATCATCAAACATCATCTAAATGACCAGAACTTAGGCTGCTACAATTGGCTCTTGAGTTAGCACTACCCCTTGGTATCCTGGGAGCTTCACACCCACATAGGCTTAGCACCTAATAGGGGTTTGGGCCTGGGGCTTAGCACCTAATAAGACTCAAGAAGGCCATGGCTCTGGAGTTAGCACCTCCCCTTAGCCAGCCCCACTTTGGGCCCCACCCTAGTCACCAATCCACACCCACATAGGTTCTACATCTAATAGGGGTTTGAGCCTGGGGCTTAGCACCTAGTAAGGCTCAATGAAATACACTGAATTACTCAAAGGAAACAAAGGCCAACTAAGTGCTGAGAGCCCATTTTGCTTACCAACACATATGAATGTAATGAAATATTATTATGGAATAAGAAATAATGACCAAGCAGATTTCAGAAAAACTCACATGAACTGATACTGCGTGAACTGAGCAGAACCAGGAAAACATTGTACATTGTACATAGTATCAGCAATACTATTTGATGATCAACCATGAACAACTCAGTTCTTCTCAGAAACACAATGATCCGAGACAAGTACAAAAGATTCACAAAGGAAAATGCTATCCATATCCAGATTAACTGATGGACTTTGAATGCAGGTCACAGCATTTTTTAAACTTACTTTGTATTCCTTGTGTTTCTTTCCCTTTGATATTTTTTCTTCTTGCACAACTGTAATTCATATCAAAATATTTTTACATGATAGCACATGAATAAACTGTATCAAACTGCCTACCATTTTTAGAAGAAGGGAAGGGAAAAGGAAGAAAAATTTGAAACTCAAAATGTTATAAAAATGAAAACTAAAAATTTTCTTGACATGTAACTGGGGAAAATGAAATACTATTCTAAAAAGTAAAACACTAGAGAGCATAGGAATACATAGAATTTTCCTTAAAATAAGTAGTATCTATCTAAAACCATCAAATATGTCATGGGGATAAGCCAGAATTTTTCCCGATAACATCAGGGATGAAACAAGGATGCCCATTATCATCACCAATATTCAATATTGTATTAGAAATGTTAGCTTTAGCAATGAGAAGAGAAAAAAGAAATTGAGGGAATTAGACTAAGCAATGAGCAAACAAAACTATCACTCTTTGAAGATGATATGATGGCACAGTTAGAGAATCCTACAGAATCAACTGAAAAGCTCCTTGAAACAATTAACAACTTTAGCAAAGTTGCAGGACATAAAATAAACCTACAGAAATCATCAGCATTTCTATATCTTACCAACAAAGCCCAGAAGTAAGAGATAGAAAGTGAAATTCCCTTTAAAATAATTCTAGACCACATACAGTATTTGGGAGTCTACCTGCCTAGACAAACCCAGAAACTATAAGAACACAATTACAGAACAAATTAAATCATAAAATAATATAAAGATCTTTGAAACATACAGCTTGGCAGGTTGGGAAAAGAAAAAACATAAGAGGGACCCCAGTGTTAAGGAGCACCCAGGAAAGCAAGACAGGGAGAAAAAAGAAAAAGTGGGAAAAAAGACAAGAAATAAATTTTGGTGGGAGGCAAGAATTAATCTGCAATAGGTTCTTTAGTAATAGAATAAAGAAGAAATTGTTCTTCCATCTGAAGCAGTAGTTCAGTGATATCCATTCCCAAATCTACTCCTAAGAGCCAGGCCAACTTATTATTTACAGAGAGAGGTGTCTGGCTCCTCCTGTTCTCCCAGGCACAGGCACCACCCAAGAAAAATGGTACAAAGAGCAGAGCAGTACTCCACTGCCCTCCAGGATGATCCAACCTGATCATTAGATTTGTGAAGCAGCCTTCAAAGCACTAGAAATTGTTTTTCATTGCACTTAAGAATTCCTCAAATCAATTCCTCCAGTTCATTAAGACTCAACAATCAAGTCAATTAAATGATGCTTAATAATTATCCATCCATATCATGTTTTAAAACACCAGTTAGAATGATAATATTTTATTTTACCAAGGAATTACGAATATAAGCTCCTTATTTCTGATACTGTTATGAGAGTATCCCTACATGGAGCTCCAGGTGAATATTTGTTCCTTGAAGAAAGAAGCTGTTTTGCTTTTGGGAACTCAATATTTAGTGCAGTGACTTCCACACAGCAGGCATTTAAAACCCATGGGGTGATTTTCTTCATTCATGTGCCAAAAAAAGAGTACCATGTACTCTCTGTATCAGGGTAATAAGCAAAGGATCATTTTAACATAGCCAGAGCACTGAAGCCATTGTTTCTGGCACCAAGCCATGCTACTTGATCACAAGATCAAACAGGCAGGTCAACCATATATCACCACTGCTTCTCTGGTATATTTTGTGGCTCTGAAATGAGAAAAAAGATAGGAAATGGACATGTGATTTCATCGTTATAGGGAACTCCCAAATGAAGAAACTCCCTGTACCAATGTAGGTCAGTACCTTCTCAGCAATTTATAGTCTTAAAAGTTGTTTAGAGCACTGAAAAGTTAAGTGATTTGCTCAGGGTCACAGAGCCAATAGCACTTGAACTTAGGTCTTCCTGTCTGAGAGGGCAGAGCTCCCACCACAACACTAAAAAATGAGGCAGTGTGCATAAAAAAGAGCTTTAAAACTCTATGGTGCTATAGAAGAGACAGGTAGAATGATTCAACATTATTACATAGACCTCTCCATACAAAGTGATTCGCAGTGTGTGGTGTTAATTCTCTAAATTGTATTTTATTGTAATGAATAGTCAGCTAAGTCACATCGAGAAGACTGAGAAATTCTTGTAGCAACATAGTTCTCTAAAGATGAATAGAGTGGCTTTCCTGGGAGTGACAACTTCATGTGTGTGGTGACCTCCAATTCCCAAATAGATCTCTGATCTCATCAGTACAGATGTTTCCACCAATGGTGCAGATTACAGCCCTTCCATTTCTGTATGTTTATTATAGATCTTGTCCATGTTTTTCTATATATACACCCTAGGGGGTCCACCCAACATTTTGGAGGCCATCATTGATTTCTCCCATCATAGGTTATCCATGCGGTACTTCTTATTATACATCTCTTTTGAATTTCTTTCTTGGTTTACTGTGTGTGGTAGCCTCTTTATACCCTCCATGAACATTTCTATTACCCTCTAAGTAATTGATACTCACTATGAATTCTTTGTAGACTATTTGGTTGTATTCTCAAAGCCATACAACAAAATCATAGACTATTGGTATTAAAAAGTTGGGCTTTGATAATATTTCAAGAAAGAATGAGAGGTGAATGATAGGTTGGAGCTTTATTGAGAGTTCTCATTCATGTCAGTGGTTTCTCTTAAGTTGATATAACTGCTTTTACTAATGGTAACACAAGGTTGATGTGGAACTGACACTGCCTTTAGACATCCACTACAAAGTTATTCATGCTTTGCAATACTGGTCCTGGATTCCTTTAGGCATCCTAAAAGGCCTAACATGGACCAGAAACAAGGAAATAGATAGTAAATGAAGCAAGAAGACTCAATTAGCAGTTCAAATTAATGGAATATGAGTGACCCACTTTCATTTCATTGATTTTTGCTGCTCATTGAGTCTTGTTCATCTATACAGGAGTTTTTGCTTCATTTATCTTCCACCCTATTTTTTTGTCTTCTTCAGTGTTTCTTTATGCTAGCAGCATCCTTCTTTTGCTAATCACAGTTACCACTATTGAGTGAGCCTAAAGCAGCTAGAATTTGGGGTTTTATCTCCAGTTCTTTCTTTCTGCTGAGCCCAGAATCAAGCTGAGCTGTCCAATACCTACACTGATTTATATTTTGGCATTTGGTCCCTTGACTAGATCAAAAGATAAATGGCAGGGCTCAAAATATGGCTTCTCTTTGAAGAAATTCAATGCTTAAATATGTCAATGCTTTAAAAATAAATGGTGACATACCATGGTGAACGAGGAGGGTAATCAAATCACATAATGTTGCTCTTGAAAAATTGACTTTCTGTATAAATGTTTAGGCAACAGGTTAATAGAATTTTACATGCTTATTACCTTTAGCCTATATGATAGGGGTTCAGAGGGTTGGTGATGGCCACTGGGCCAACTATTATAGACAATGCATACAATAGTGTAAAATATTATTGTGTATCCCAAGTTCATCTTTATAAAGATTATTTCTAAATAAGTAAAATGAAATGTAGAACTTGTAATCCTAATATAGAAATAGCCAATATATAGAAATATAGAAAAAGTCAATAAATTTTCCTCTGAACTATATGTACAATTACTTTAATTTCCAGTTTTATTCACCAAATGTACTATCTATTGCAGAGGATGCATTGCATAGCTCACACGGTACCCAGGAGAATCTGATTTAAAATCTGACATTTTGACACTTATTGGTTGGGCAAGCCACTCAAACTCTTAATTTTTCAAGCAAGTTTCTGTAATTCCCTACCAAATCATGAGTAGTTTGGAATTTGTATCAGAAGAGAGAGTTCCTTTATCAGATGGTTCCTAAGCTTAAAAAATGGCTTGTGTCTCCATGCCTTTCCCCAGGCTGTTGTCCATTCCTGGTATGCTTTTCTTCCTTATTTTGACCTCTTAAAATTTCTGCGTTCTTTCAAAGCTCAGTTCAGATGCTGTCTCATAAAAGACACCTGCCTTAATTGACTCATGTCTTAGTGACTCCCATCATAAAAACAAAATAAACAGATGGATATGTAATGTCTCTGTACATGTGCATGTATACATTTGTAGTATTTGCTTACTATATAAGTTATAAACACTTGTATATATACATATTCTTTCCTCCAGACCATGAGTAAGAGCCTTGGTAGCAGACTACTTCATTTTTGTCTTCATATTCTCATTGTTAAGCACAGTGCTTTACACATTAGTAAGTGCCAAGCACTTTTTGTTCATTGATTTTTCATATATTTGCACATGATTTGGTATCTCAAAACATATATTTATCTAGTTCTGTCTGTTTCAGAAAAAAAGACTCCTGTTCCAAATTTGCTCTCCTTCTAAAAATGGAAAAGGACTGAATTAAAAAAAAAACAACTCTATGACAATAAGCCTCATACAAATGGCAAAATTCTAGAACACATTACTAAACTGATGCCTAGTGAAGTCAGCTAAAAAAGAAAGCAGTGATAAAAAAGTCCCAGTTATTCATCAAGAACAGGTCAGACTAATCTCCAAGCTACCAACGTAGTAGATCTGGCAAATTCTATAGAAATCTTTTACCTATATTTTAGCAAAGGATTTCATAAGGGTTATTGCTTATGGAAAAATTGGAAGGATGAGTGCTAAATTATAGCACAAATAGACCCATTCAGAACTAATTGAATAATTAGAACCAAAGAGTAGTCATTAATGGTGATCACAAGAATGGTCTCTCTTCATCTGATTTTACAAGGAAACCATCTCAGTCTACATACACCAGATGATTTGTCCAGTGTCTCGTATGGATGGGTCCATCTTTTCTTAATCTGGGCTAAGCAGGTAACTTGGTTATAGAGCTGACTTCTCCCTGGGCTAGACTTTTGCTAGGATGGAGTGGTCAGGTAGTATGGCTTCTAGATTAGGATAGTCAGGCTATCTTTGGGTTGCCTCTACACAAGGTTATACGCAAGGCTAGACATGTCACTCTGCTGCAGGGGAGCTGCTGTTGGACTGATCCAGGCACATCTCTCTCTGGCTCAGCTGCTGCTGCTTAGGCTGGACAAGACTGTTTAACTGATGGACTTACATAGTGCATCTCCCCAAGACACCTTAATACACTTGACTCCCTGGGATCAATTGTTAATAGCTGTGTTATTCATCACCTTCATCATGTGTGTATATACATATGCATAAATATGTATATATATATATATGTGTGTGTGTGTGTGTGTGTGTGTGGAAGTATGTATGTATGTATGTATGTATGTATGTATGTATGTATACACCCTGAGAGGCTTCTAGGTATTATAGGAAATAGAGTGCTACACCCAGAGTCTGTAAGATCTGAGTTTAAATTTAGCCTTAAATACTTACTAGCTATATGACCCTGGACAAAGCAATTAACCTCTATCTGCCTTTGTTATCTCGTCTTTAAATAGCAGCATCCTTCCAGGTTGTTATGAAGACAAAATGAGATAAAATTTGTAGTGCATTGTAGACCTTAGAGTGCTATATAAATCCTCATCAGTAACAGTAGCACTAGTAGTAGTAGTAGTAATACTAATTGTAATAGTAGTAATGATAGTGGTAGTAGTAGTTGTAGCAGCAGCAGCTGTAGTAGTAGTAGTAGTAGTGGCAGCAGCAGTGGTGGTGGTATTGGTGGTGGTGGTACTGGTGGTGGTAGTAGTAGGAGGAGTACTAATAGTAGTATCTAGATGCTAAATTTTTTCAACTTCATGTGACATATTGCAATTTCTACTACTTTATTACATAATCTGAATGACAAATAAATCAGATGTAAGTAAAGATAACTTTTCTCTGATTTCTGGTAGTAATGATGTGATACTAAACTGCTACAATAAACTCCATCTTTAATAAATCTGCCTGACTCAGCCATTTATCTGAAGCTCTTTTGTTGGATGAGTTCCAATGGATGTCACCCACAGATTGCCTTTTGATTTTATTTCTTGGATTTCAGTCACTCTGTAGGTTTCATCCAAAGATAAATCATTTTTGGTTACATTCAAAATAATCCAGTGGCATATATGTGTTGTCAGTCCTTAACATAGAAGTATAAAGTGAAATCTATTCCAAAAATACTTATGTAAAATTTTAACCTGTTCTTTGTGTGCTCCAAGAACATTTAACCCTCCTCTTAATTTTTTAAACAAAAAATGTACTCATCATAGCTGCCTTAGGGTAATGTACCCTGTGTTTCATTCTATGCCCATTGCCATCCATTACAGCATGTCAAATTTCTTTCTAGTTTTAGTCACCTCCACTGACATATCCATTTTTGCAACCTGTTTTTCATTCTACTAATGGCATATAAAATGTCTGCTTCACATTTGGTCCAAATTATACTATGATTATGCTGGACCTCATTTAGTCATATATAAAACCAGAGATTTTCTACATCTTCTTTCTTCAGGGATTTTTTTATCCCCCTAACTTCTTTACTTCTTAAGCCTCTAGAGTAGTTTTTGGCTGTTATTAACTCGTTTATTAGTTATTTGTGCTTTTTGTTCTTTATATCACCTTATCTTTTGTGCTTTACCATTGATTCTTGGATAATGGTATCCAGGATTTATGATATAATGTTGTTTTCCAGATTCCATTTCATATTTCTTTTTTATTTCTTTCTTTGAGCAATATGATGTTTTAGATTTATTCTGCATGCTCTGTTTTGATATTGATGTAATCTTTTAATGTCTTTTCATATTTCTAATTTTTCTTGTGTCCTTTCTGCCATGGAGGTATTTGATGCCTGTTCCTAGGTACATTACTAGATAACTCCATCTTTCATTTTGTTGTAAACAGGCTTTGGAATGATTTTACATACTCTGTCACACATCCTGGCATGATACAATTGATAATTATGGTTACAGCAGATACCTGCTTTTAATTTTTTTTATTTTAAACTTAAATACAAAATGAGAAGAGGAAAAAAACAGTCCTTTGCCATGTACACAGTAGACCATAAGAAAGGATGCAATATAAAACAATAAACTTCCATTTCAAGAAAATCAATATAATAAATACTATATATTGTTTTCAAAGATTCCCAGCTTTTCATTCCTTCCTTGTTGGTTTTCTTCTGTTTTCTGCTGTGCCCTTTTTACTTTTTTCCCCTCCCCCACCCTGAAGAAGGCTACAATTAAGTGTGGATATCTATATATGTATACACATACACACACACATATATACACATGTATGTAAGACTGTACTATGCTTATTTCCACCTGTCACATTTCTCTGAATGTAGATAACACCTTCCTTCCTTCCAAATCTTTCCATGTTTTTTTTCTAAATCAACTAGCTCATCATTCCCTATACCACAACACTATACCAACCCAATCACATCCTGAGAGATTGTCTATGAAAGTGTTTTTTTTCCTAATTTTCTGCATTCCTTCTATGCTTGTCTACATAGATTTTATTTATACAAGAAAAATTTAATTTTAAGACAATTGAAGTTATCCTTTTTACACTTCAACAATTCTCTCCCTCATAATATAGTTTAAGGTCTGATACTGCTGAACCTACTCTCTTTGCATCTTTTCCTGCTGGTTTCTTTGAAGTTTCTGAATTTTTGCTCTTCCAAATGATAGATTAATTAGGCAAAATTGTCATTTTAAAAATTATATTGGCTTTCTACCCATGAACAATAAATATTACTTCATTTTTTTAGAGCTGACTTTATTTGTATAAAAAGTATTTTCTGTTTATGTTCATATAGTTCCTGTGTCTGTTTTGGCAGACATACACTCAGGTATTTTATGCTGTCTAGGTATTTTAAATGGTCTAAAATAACATTGAAACATACTACTGACAGTGTAGCTTCTCTGTTTTCATTTTTGATCAAATCTATTTTGTACACATCTCTCATTTTTATGTTTACTAAAAGCAATATATTTTTGATTTCAAATTTTGAATCTGCTATCTATTTCCATTTTACAGGTAAATTCATCCCATTCACATTCTAAGCTACAATTAGTGTTGTATATTTTCCTCCTTCACATTTTTCCTCACTATCCTTTTAACCCTATTCACCCTTTCTCTCCTCATTCCTCTGCTTTACTTCTAGCAACTACTCTGCCCTCCTATTTGTTAACCTACCTACCTTTCTAAAAGTCCTTCCCCCATCCTCTCCTCCAACCCTATCCCATTGCCCTTTTATTTCTTTCTAAATTTAGAAGACTTTTAGATCTATCTATCTATCATTTATCTATCTGTCTACCTATCTATCTATTTCCCTCTTTAACTCATTCCCAGTGAAAGTAAGGTTCCAGCACTACCCGCACTCCTCCTACCAACTTCTTCTGTATCAATTTATTCTTTTATGCCTGATTTATATGAAGTAATTACTCCTTTTTGTCTTTCCCTGCACAGTTTTATTTTTTTAGAATCATCCCATTACACTCAGTTCAGCCCAAGCTTTTCTTTCAAACTATGCAAATAATGATAACAATCATAAGAGTTATGTTAATATTTTTACTATACAAAGCTAAACAAATTGACCTTATTGAGTCCCTTGTAAATGATTTTTAATGTTTACCTTGTATTTCTCTTGAATGTTATATGTCAAATTTTCCCTTAATTTCTGGGTCTTTTTGGCACAAAAACCTGAGTCTTTCAGTTTGTTAAATGCTCATTTTACCTTCATTTAGGATTATACTTCATTTTACTGGGTAAGTTACCCTTGGCTGTAACCTCAGCTCTTTTGCTCTATGGAATATAGTGTTCAAAAGCCTATAGTCCTTCAATGTAGTAGCTGCTATGTCTTGTGTTATCCTTAATAAAAGCTCCATTATATATTTAAATTGATTTTTCATGTTGCTTCCAATATTTTCTCCTTAACCTTGGAGCTTTGAAATTTGCCTATGATATTTCTGTAGGTTTTCCTCCTGGGATCTCTTTTAGGTGGTGATTGGTGGGTTTTTTTGTCTATTTCTGGTGTGCCTTTTTGTTCTAGAACTTCAGGAAAATTTTCCTTAATAATTTCTTATAATATTGTATCAGGATTCTTTTCTTATTGTATTTTTCAGGTAGTCCAACTTTATTTATATCATTTCTCATCCATCTATTCTCCAGAAAATGTGTTTTTCTAATGAGATGTTTCACTTTCTCTTCTGTTTTTTATTCTCTTAATTTTGTTTTATCGTTTCTTGGTGTGTTAGAATTTCACTGGCTTTCTCTCACACAATTCTAGTTTTCAAAGAATTATTTTCTTCCTTAAGTTTTTGATTCTTGTTTCAGGTTGGTTGACTTTCTTTTCATAGTTTTCTTGATTTTCTTGGAGTGGTCTTATTTTTTTATTTTTTCTTCCATCCATCTTATTCGATTTTTAACGTTCTTTTTGAATTCTTCCAAGAACTCTTTTTGTGCTTGGGACCATTTGATGATTCTTATCGGAAAGCAAAGATATGAATATCTTCTCTATCCCCACACTAACTATCTATGGCTAGGTTCTCTCTCTTTTGCTTACATTTATTTATTAATTTATTTATTGTCTTATTTTGATTTTTAGCAGTTATTAGTGTAATCAAGTTGTAGCCCTGAGGTATTGGGAATGATGCTCCAAGCCTCATGTAGCACTTACTGTTATTTTCTGAGGTCTGTCTCAGGGCACAACCTTGAGCTCTCCTCTTCACTCCTAAGATATGGCCAGGGTCCTGAGCCACACTGTCTCACAAATGATCTTGCTCTCTCCACATCATGGCTGCAAACCACAGCTGACCTCTCTGACCTGAAACTGAAACCAGGAACTTTGCTCTCCTGTAAGTGTGACAACCAACAGAGTCTCCACATCTGGCTATTACACTCACTAGGTGAGTATTAGCTCCTCACTGTAGCCACAGCCTAGGATGTATCTCATCAGAACAGCTGTGCTTGGCATCCGTTGACAGAGGAAGGTCATTTGATCTTCTCCTACTCAGCTGTCAGACCCTCATACTGTCTGCCAGATGAAAGTTTCTAAGGCTGAGGCTGTCTCTCAACCCACCTGCCTCTACTGCTTTTTGAGTATGCACAGTTGGCCTAGAAGTGTTTGCATTTCACTCAGGCAGAACTTCCATCCCAGGAGGTCAGGTCTTTCCTGGAATCTTCTCAAATTGTCTTAGGAAGACAACTGCTTCTCCTTGTGTTTATTTTTACGGCTCTGAGTCAATTTTCTGTCTTTTTGTGGAAGAAATTTGGAGAGCCAAAAGTTTTCTGACCTACTCAGACACCTTCCTGGAATCATCCCATACTTGCTTTTTAACATTACTTGTATTTGTTTTTTAGCTAAATTTGTGCTGCCAAATTTTAAAATGACTTTTGGAATTTCAATTTAAGCATGCACATCTTCTTTTCAAATTTATCTGATGCATTCCGTTATTTTTGCCATCTGTTTTGTTATTTGGAAGGACTTCTAGATTTAGTGTTGAATGTTGATTTTAAAGTGCCTTTGGTTTCAGCTTTTCCTTCTTTACATTCAAATAATCTCTTTAGTTTCTATTTGTTTAATGTAATCTAGATTTGGGAATAACATTTTTTCTTATGATCATCCTGATTTTTCTATAATTCATTATGAGTCAGTCAATTAATAAACATCTATTAAAAATCAATTAGGCCTCAGGCACTGTGCCAAGCACTGGCAAAAGACACTGTCTAACCTTAAGGAGATCACAATATAATTGGACTACTTGGAGTTCTAGGTATTGTCAAAAACAATCTTCACTTATCACTGGGTATATATTACAATAGTCTTATGATGTGAGGCTGGCACATACAACAAATCACATCTTTAGGCCACTTTTTTGTACCCTCATAGTTAACATTCTTTAGTTGTCAGTGTCATCTGCATTTTAGAATTTCCAAAAGGTGGAAGATTGATGTTTCTGGTTTACCCTTATACATTTTTCTTTCTTGGAGCACCAAAACATGAAGGAACACCATTTGCAATAACAGCAACAACGACAATAAAAAAAATATGATAGCAACAATTATTATTGACAAGTAGTTTGAAGTATTGCAAACAGAGATTAAATGATGTACCCAGGGTCACACTGGATAACATATTGAACCTGGACTCTGGAATGCCTGAGTTCAAATCTAGCCTCAGACAATTACTAGGTATAGAACCCCAGGCAGGTGACTCCATTACTCTGTTTTCTCATCTATAAAATGAGCATAATAAGAGCACCTACCTCTCATGATCATTTTTTAGATAACATGAGATATTTGTAAAGAGATTTGTGAAATTATAAAGTATTAAATAAATACTAAGTGTTGTTGTCATTATTATTATTATTATTATTATTATTATTATTCTCCCTGTCAAGCTGATCACCCTGAGGTTTCTGGGTAAGACCTGCCTACAACCTGTGACCCACAGACTATTTCTCAGATTAGTAGTTACGTTATACTGTCTGGGATCCTGATCCAATCAGTAGAACCAACAGGTTCTAATAGACAACATTTCAGAATTTCTGCCAACCCTTGTTCATAGCTATGCTAGCAGTATAAGGACACAGAGAATCCCTACTGTTTATAAGCCTGGCTGAAACTCAAGTCTTTTTTCATGATGTCAGCCCCACAACACAAATGGATTGGACTTTGAGGAGATTGTTACTAGAAGTAGTGGTCACATAGCAATCATAATATAGAAACAGCACTTAAAGGCTTATAAACATTTGATGTAGATTTTCTCATTTAAGATAAGAACTTCCTTAATGTATTGCCTAGATGGATGTAATTCAGTTCTACAAAGCAATATGTCCGCTTAGTAGTCAGTGGACAAATATCTCACTTTCAACAACAGTCAAATTGAAGTTTGTGGACAATACAAAAATTATTTCTTTCATAATGCCACCTGCTACCTTTCCTACAACCCTTCCACCATTACTCCAGAAGTGAAAAGAGGCTATACAAGACTGAGGGACATTTTTTAAAAAAAATTCTCTTTCTTGAATTGCCATTACCAAAGAAAGTTTTTCCACCAGATGGCCAGTCTACTGGTGATGTTCCTCTTTGTAATTATCTAGGCTAGTCCTTGGAAGTAGGCCTGTCCAGCATGAGGTCTTGCCCTCCAGTGGCATAGCAAGGTCACCTCTATTCTACAATGAGACATCCATTTAGGTCTCTTTGTGGAAGAAAGTGTAATAAAAAAAGAGAGACTATGAATTACACACACACACACAAGTGTATGTATGCATATATGTATGTATTTACATACATATGGCATATAAGGAGATTTAATCATGGCTTATTAAAACAAATTATTGAAAATAAAGTGTGAGAAATGGACAATAGAAATGACATTATCACTAACTAGAATAACTTCACCCAGAAGTTAATCCGAAGTAAATCAATTGCTAAAAGAAGGAGGCCAAAAATGCTCCCAAAAGACCTTAATCAGCAAATATTCAACTTACTTGCCAAACTGTAAGTGGTAGCTTTTAAAGGCAACACACAGATAGATTATAAACTCATCTGTAAAATCTAGCAAAGATATATGTTGAATGATTTTCAAAAGTATTGTTTCATAACATAGAGCAAAACTGTGCAACGTAAACCAATCCAAAGAAAGCATGACAAGATATCCAATTAAACAAAGTCATCTTAGGAGCATTCAAGGATCAAAATGGAAAGAAAATCAAAAATGGAAAAAAAAAAGAATTGTAGAAAATATTTTAATATTTTTTCAGCCAAGGATGGTGGAATCTCTATACTAGAACCTTAACATTACAATCCCTGAGGTGTTTACAAAGGTAGTAAAATTACAATAAAGAAAACAAAGACAGAAAAAGCTGTCAAATTGAATGTGCATGCATGCATGTATACATGCGTGTGTGTGTGTGTCTGTGTCTGTGTGTATGTATGCATGCAAAGAGTATCTGTACCAGAGAGGATAAAAACTAAAAGTGTATTGAGGGACTGATTTACAAGATATCAAAAGAAGGGGGCAGAAGCCAAAACCATGGGAATAACTTCAATTGTTTATCTTTAAAAAAAAAAAGTGAACAAGATATATCAACTCCTGCCCTCTGCTCCCAATCTCCCATGTTTATAAAATCTTTCTGAGAATCATAAGTAAAAAAAAATGCAGGAATATTCAACTAGGGTATTTATAGGGAATAAAAGAGCTTTCCCAAATGATAATCAGCAATGGACCTCATCTTTGCCATCTAACAATTGAGTAAAAGTTGTAGAGAATATAAGATCCCATCATGTTTGTTGTTTGGTGATTTTGAAAAGGCATTTGATTCAGTGGAATAAAAGACCATATGTCTCACACTCATATGTTAAGATCATTGAAGGTTCCTCAGAAGATATAAAACCTGAAATTACCATGTTCAATGATGCTGTGATAATAAAAATCAAGTGATGTATAAAATAAAGATATACTCTCATCCAAACTAGTTGAAATTGTAATGGAGCATATCCACCACAGATTTCAGGTCAGAGGGATTCCTTAAGGATAGTGAGATCTTCCTGTCTGTGAATGACAATATGTTGACTGCGTCAAGACCCGATATACTACGAAGCTTCCTGGAAAAGACCTGCAGGCATTCAAAGAAGTCTGGCCTGTCCATCTATACAAGAAATAGGAAATACATGAAGAATGTCTATTGTTCAAATTTGAATGTGCATCTGGATACATACCCAATAGAGCTTGTCAACCATTTTTGTATCTGGGACAGAAAACATAGTTGGACAACTCGGCCAGAGTTTCTTTTTCAAAGGGGATGGGAGCAGACTGAATTGCTTTCTGCAAATTGTATAGCACATTTGTAGACACCAAGCTTCCCATAACAACAAAGGTCTATGTATTTGACATAGAAAATTTCCCTGGCACTACATGGCATTGAAACCTGGAATACCACTCTCACTAAAGAACTAAAGATAAGCATCAAATCAAGGAAAATGAAGAGACATTTGAGGTGCAAAGAGGCTATCACATATGACCAATGAGGAAATCCTTAAAAGAACAAGAATAAAGTATGTCATCAAAGAATTGTATGATTGAAAGAATTACTAGACTGGCTACATGGCAACACGAACAAGGAATAAGAATGGGAATTGCCATAATGCTAGTCACTTTTGTCACCTGGCCATGTCAGGTGAAAGAATGGCCTCTTTAAGTCTGTTACAGGACTCCCCTATGGCAAATTCTTGAAAAGGCTTGGACAAGAGTCACGTAAAAGCAACAGGGATGAATTTACTACAAAGTGTATTGTTGAAGGGAAATGTTGAATTGACGACATCATGTCCACTCGATTGCTAGTAGATCGCTAATATGTTCAAGGAGAAAGGAGGTTTGTGGTGATAGCCAAAAATTTTCCTCAAGGGAAATATGTTTTTAATCTTTTCTTAAAATCCAACTTTGTCAAAGAATGGTCTTAACTGTTGTTGATGACTAACTATGGGTCCTTTTCATTTCTCTATGCCTTAGAATCTCCCTTTGCAAAGTGAAGGAATTAATCTTGATCATATCTAAGATGTCTTCCAAGAACCTGTAATTTTCTAAAAAGTTATCTTCCTTTCCCCTCTTTCTATTTTTCCCCTTACTGCTGACAGTTTTATTATTTGTTATTCAAAGAGGCAGCACGGCATGCTAGCTGACCAGCTAGCTGCCTTTTAGTCAGGACCACCTACAGTCAAGTCCTATCTCTGACACATATTGGTTTTGAGAGCTTAAGCAATTCATTCAAGCAGTTAAGGTATGTCTCTAGGATTGTGACTTATATGACAGGCACCAATCAGAATTGGCAGAATATTTTGCTGACTCAGAGTTCCCTGTGCCACTGAAACAACAATTCCAGTCAAAAAAAATACCAAAATCAAAACCAAACATATGTACTCTAATACAACTCTTCAATCATTTTCCAAAGAAGGTTCTAGGAATTTTCTGATTATTTTTATTTATTTTGTTAAATATTTCTGAATTACATACAAAAAGAACTTTAGCAAACTTTTTTTTAAAATTTTGAGTTCCAAATTCTCTCCTTTCCTCTCATCCCTCCCCTGTTATTAAGAAGGCAAGCAATTTTATACTAATTGTACATGTGAATTCATGCAAAATGTTTACATATTAACCATGTTGCAAAAGAAAATACCAACATAACAAAATAATAAAAACAAAGAAAGTTTAAAAAAGAATACTTCAATATACAATCAGAATTCAGCAGTTCTCTCTCTAAAGATGTATGAGTTTTTTCATCATGAGTCCTTTGGAGTTATCTTGGATCATTGTTTTAATCAAAGTAGCTATATCTTTCACAGTTTATCTTCCTTACAATATTGCTGTTACTAAGTACTATGTTACTAAGTTACTGAGTACAATGTTCTCCTAGTTCTCACTTCATTTTCTATGAGTTCATAGTCTTCCCAGATTTTTCTGAAACCATCCTGATCCTAATTTCTCATAGCACAATAATATTCCCTCATAATCCTATACCACAACTTGTTCAGCCATTCCCCAGTTGATGAGAACCCCCTCAATTTCCAATTCCACCACCACAAAAAGAGCTGCTATTAATATTTTTATACAAAAAGATAATTTTCTCTTTTCTTTGATCTCTTTGGGATAAAAACTTAGTAATGGTATCTCTTTTTCAAAGGGTATGCACAGTTTTATAGCCTTTTGTGCATAGTTCCAAATTGCCTCTCAGTATTCAAATTTTTCTACATCTCCTCCAGCATCTGTCATTGTTTTTTCTGTCATGTTATCCATTCTGTTAGGTGTGAGGTGGTGTTTCAGAGTTGCTTTAATTTGCATTTCTCTATTCAGTAGTGATTTAAATAATTTTTATGTGATTATTGATAGCTTTTATTTCTTTTTCTGAAAACTACTTGTTCATGTCCTTTGACCATTTATCAACTGGGCACTTGCTCTTATTTTTATAAATTTGGCTCAGTTCCCCACAAATTTAAGAAATGAGACCTTTATCAAAGAAACATGTTGTAAATTTTCCCCAGTTTCCTCTTTTCCTTCTAATTTTAGCCTCATTGGCTTTGTTTATGCAAAAGATTTATAGTTTCATGAAATCAAAACTACTTTATTTCCCATAATTTTCTCTATTTCTCATTTGGTCAGAAACCCTTCCCTTATCCATGGATTTGACAAATATGTTTTTTCTGTGATTCCATAAGATACTTAGGAGATCAACATTTAGGTGTAAATCATTTCTTCATTTTAATTCTTAGGTTGGTGTATAGTGTGAGAAGATGGTCTACGCCTAGCTTCTACAACACTGGTTGTAGTCTTGGTCTTGGTAATTTTTTTTTCAAATGCTGAATTCTTACTTTAAAAGCTTGTATCTAAAGGGTTTATCAAACACTAGATTACTAGGGCAAGTTTTGTCATAAAAGGATTGATATAAATATTTATTTACCTATTTTTTAAAAAATAGTTTCTATGGTACTGGGATTAATTGTTCATAAACATTTGGTAGAATTTGCTAGTAAATCTATCTGGTCCTGGTTAATTTTTTTATGTAGAAGGTGGGATATTATTTTCTTTATTTTTAATTAATTAATTAATTTTTAGTTTTACTTTACAACATTCAGTTGCTCGGTTTTTGAGTTTCAAATTTTCTCCCTCTCCTTCTCCTCCCCACTCTCCACCCAAGACAGCATACAAACTGATATAGGTTCTACATATACCTTCACAATAAACATATTTTCACACTAGTCAAGTTGTAAAGAAGAGCTATAATCAGCGGAATGAACCATGAGGAAGAAGAAACAAAAGAAAAACAAACAAAAAAAGAAAGCAAATAGTTTGCTTCAATCTGCATTCAGACTCCATAATTCTTTTTCTGGATGTGAATTGCTTTTTCTATCAGGAATTTTTGGAGTTGCCTTAGAACCTTGCATTGCTGAGAGGAGCCAAGTCTATCAAAGTTAATCATCACAGATACCATGTGTCTGTAGTTATGCATAATATTCTCCTGGTTCTGCACCCCTTACTCAGCATCAGATCATATATGTCTTTCCAGATTATTATGAAGTCTATATGTTCCTCAGTTCTTATAGAATAATAGTACCCAATTACTTTCATATACCATACCTCATTCAGCCATTCCCCAATTGATGGCCATCCTCTGGATTTCCAGTGTTTTGCCACTACAAAAAGAGCTGCTATACATATTTTTGATCATATGGGTTCTTTTCCCACTTGTATGATTTCTTTGGGATACACCCATAGAGGGGTATTGCTCTGTCAAAAGGTTTGAACATTTTATAGCCTTTTGGGCAAAGTTCCAAATTGGTCTTCAGAATGGCTGGATTAGTTCACAACTCCACCAACAATGTATTAGTGTTTCAATTTTCCCACATCCTCTCCAGCATTTATGATTTTCCTGTTTTGTCATGTTACCCAATCTAACAGGTGAGATGCAGTACCTAAGAGTTGTTTTGATTTGTATTTCTTTAATCAGTAGTGATTTAGAACATTTTTTCATATGACTATAGGTAGCTTTAATTTCTTCCTCTGAAAACTGCGTATTCATATCCTTTGGTCATTTATCAGTTGAGGAATGACCAGTATTCTTATAAATTTGACTTCTCTGTATATTTTAGAAATGGGTCTTTCATCAGAAACACTGGTTGTAAAAATTCTTTTCCAATTTTTTGCTTCCCTCTTAATCTTTGTTGCACTGGCTTTGTTTGTATAAGAACTTTTCAATTGAATGTAATCAAAATTATCTATTTTGTATTTCATAACACTGTACATATCTTGTTTGGTCATATGGTTAATTTTTTTCTTAAGGAGTTCATAGTTAACATATTCAATTACTTTTTCTAAGATAGGGTTATTTAAGTATTCAATTTATTCCTCTGTTAATTTGGGCAGCTTATTATTTTAACTAATTTTGCTGGCATAAAATTCAGCAAAATAATGCCTAATAATTGCTTTTCATGGGTGTTGCAGTCACCCTTTTCAATTTTGATGCTATTTTTTCCTTTTTATTTAGATTAAATTAGCCAAGGGTTTGCCTATTGTGTTTTTTGCATAAAACCAAATATAATTTTATTAGTTTAATTTTTTATTTCAATGTTATTAATTTCTCCTTTGATTTTTCAGGATTTCTGTTTTGATTTTTAATTGTGTATTTTTAATTTGTTCTTTTTTTACCTTTTTTTTAAGTCGAATGCCCAATTCATTGATTTGTTCTTCCCTTTTTATGGATGTATGCACTTAGAGATAAAAAATTTCCCCCTAAGACCTGCTTTGACTGTACCCCACAAATTTTGGAATGCAGTCTCATTGTTTAAAGAAATTATTGATTGTTTCTGATTTTTTCTTTGACCCACTCATTCTTTAGAATTACATTATTTAATCTATGCTTCCAAGGTCCTTTATTAAATGTAATTTTTATTGCATCATGGTCTGAATTTGGTATATTTAATATCTCTGCTTTGCTGTATTTGTTTGTGAGGTCAATTTTTGTGAAGATGTCTCTCAATTTCCTCCAGACATCTATTATATGTAACTTTTCTATGATTTTATCCATCTCCTTCCCCTCTTTCTTATTTATTTTATGATTAGGTTTATCTAGATCTGAGTGGGGAAAGTTGAAGTTCCCTACAAGTTTAACTTTACTGTCTATTTCCTCCTATAACTTAACTTTTCCTTTAAGAATTTGGATGTTATGCCATTTGGGGCATATATATTTAGTACTGATATTACTTACTTGTTTATGTTTCCTTTTAGCAGGATATAGTTTCCCTGATTATTCCTTTTAACTAGGTCTATTTTTGCTTTTGCTTTGTCTGAGATCATGATTACTACCCTTGTCTTTTTTTTAATTTCAGCTAAAGCGTAATAGATTCTCTCCCAGCCCCTTATTTTAACTCTATGTACATGCACACATGTGTGTACACATGTGTGCTTACACACAGAGAGAGAATCTATTTATCTATCCATCCATCTATACTTCTTAAAGCATTGTCTGCCCACCATGACCACTATTTCTCCCTTCACAGTAAAATCTTTTCATTGTGGGCCACTTTTTTGATAAAATAATTTCCCCCATTTTTCCTCTCTCTTCCCCACTTTCCCATGGCATCCAACTTTCTTGCCTATCCATTTTTTTAACATAATCCCAACATAACTGACTCACTCCAACACCCTCTTTCTGTGTAGAATCCTTCTAGTTTCCCTTTAACAACAATTTTCTTTAAAGATGTGCTTATAACCTTCCCATATAGATTGAGTCCCATATTATTCCTCTTTCGTGTTTACTTTTCTATGCTTCTCTTGAAACTTGTATTTATAAGTCATATTTTCCATTCAGCTCTTATCTTTGCATCAGGAATGCTTGAAAGTTCTCTAATTAAATATTTGTTTTTTCTTTGAAAGATTATACTTATTTTTGCTGTTTAGATTATTCTTTGTTGTAATCCTAGCCTTTTCATCTTCCTGATTATCACATTCCAAGCCCTCCACTCCTTACCATGGTAGATGCTAAATCTTGTATAATCTGGATTGTGACTTGACAACATTGGAATGCTTTCTTTCTGGTTGCTTGAAGTATTTTCTCTTTCACCTGGAAGTTTTAGAATTTTGCTATAATATTCCTGGGAATTTTCATTTTGAAATCTTTCAGGAGGTGATTGGTGGCTTCTTTCAATTTCTATTTTACTCTTCGTTTCTAAAATATTGAGGCAATTTTTCTTTAAAATTTCTTGAAATACAATGTCTAGACTCTTTTTCTGATTATGGTTTTCATGTAGTCTAATAATTCTTAAATTATTTTTCCTCAATTTCTTTTCCAAATCAATTGTATTTCCAATGAAATAGTTCAATTTCTTCTACTCTTTCATTCATTTGATTTTGTTGTCGCTTATTGTCCCATGGAATCATTAATTTCAACTTGCCCAATTCTAACAAGAGCTATTTTCATCAGTGAAGTTTTTACTTCTTTTTCCTTTTGACTACTTTTTTAAAGGTGCTCCTTTCTTCAGTACCTTTCATTTCCAAGATGATAATTTTCTTTTCTTAATTTTCTTTACTTTTCTTCTTTAACTTATTTTTTTCCTCTACCACTATTATTTGATTGTTAAAATCATTTTAGCTCTTCCAGGAATTCTTTTTGGGAACATTTCCAACTGACATGTTTTCTTTGAGGCTTTGCTTATACGTATATTGACTTCATTGTCTTCTAAGTTTGTGTCTTGATATCCTTGTTACAAGAGTAGCTTTTTGTGGTCACATTATCTTGTTGTTCTTTGCTTATTGCCACTCCATTTCCTGATATGGAACTTTAAGTCAATGGTCTCTGTTCTCCACATTGGTCATGGGTGAGGCACTGTCTCAAGTTGCAGATGTTTTTACACTATTGTTTTCAAACCTAGTTCTAGGGGTTTGGTAGTTTTCATTTCTTCCTAGGTGGTGTGATTTGGGGGAGATATAGTCATTGTTCTCTTGGTCTGCACTCTGGTCCTTACAGAAGAAGGGCCACTGATCTTTTAGTATTGTAAATGATACTGTGACTCAGCACCTTTCCTCCCTTTAGACCAGAATTGATATTGTTCCTCAGTGTCACTGATGCCTTGGGGCTGGAATTGATACTGCCACTCAGGGTCTCCCCTCCTTCTTGTCCAAAAGTGCCCCTCCTTGCCCTTTATATCCAACCAGTGGGTATACACAACGAAGTTGCCAAATGACTTCTGTTCCTTCATCCAATGCTAGCACAGAATTCCCCTATCATCTCTTTCTAACCACTTGCCAGATCCTTGATGGCTCCTGAAACTGCTGATGCTTCCGTCACTACGACCAAGTCCTATGACTGGGCTTCATCTATACTGCTTCTGTACTAGTCTCTTCTTCCATGTCACAGATCTCTCTTTCTGACCTCCTATACTGTCTTGGGCTGGAAATGTCTCTCTGACCTTTTGTTGGCTCTGCTACTCAAAAATTCCATTTGAGTCATTATTTTAAAGTTGTTTGGTGGGGAATGTTGGAAACTCAGCTGAGTGTTTTCTCTACTCTGCCAGTGCTGACCTATATTTTTTTTTCCTAGAAGAGGGATATGACAATATTTATCAATAGAAAATAGGGTGGCAAACAGAATGGGGAGCAGTCTAACCCCCTCCCTTGGGAATCTTTGAAAACACTGTTTAGCATCAAAGTTCTTAGAGTCAGCCACCTTGGAGAAAACACATTGGTCAATTTTAATGAGACAGAACACCTCTCAGGACCAAGGAGATGAGATGACAGTACCAATGATATCAATCAGAGTCTATTTGGAGGAATCTTATTCCAAAAAGACTGTAATGGCCATGATTTCAGCTTTAGCTCAGGTACTTGACACCTTCTTTTTAAACTCAATTCAATTCAACAAGGGTTTATTAAGTACTATGTTCTAGTTCCTGGAGATAAAAGGAAAAAAAACCCATCCCTCTTCTCAAGAGCTTACACAAGATCCAGTACTTGCAACATATACATATATATATACATAAATATATATATATATAATATGCATACACACACACATATATATGTGTGTATATATATATGTATATATATATATATATATATATATATGTATTTGTAGCATACCCAAGCAAATAAATTAAAGTCTATACAAACTAAAAAGAAATTAATTGGAGGGGAAGAGGAGAGTTCTATTAACTGAGTAGATCAGGAAAAGCCTCATGTTTGAAGTCATGGCTGACCTGAACCTCATAGGTAATTTGAGATTCTAAGACACAGAAATAAGAAGGAAGAACATTACAGGAATGGGGGATAGCCTGTGAAAAATAACAAAAGCAGGGAATGAAATGCTGCATATAGAAAATAGAAGGTAAACCAATGAGGTTGGAAATGAAGTTTGCAAGGCATGGCAATGTGAAATGATAAAAAGATAGGCTATAGCCATATTTTGACAGGTGGAAAATTCTTATGCTCTTAGAGACAATAGGGTGCCACTGAAACATTTGGAAACATAGAGTGCTAGAGTCAGATCTGTGTTTAAGAATATCAGTTTAGAAGTTATCTGACAAAGAAAAGAGTTAAGAAATAGGGAGATCAAATAGAAGGCAACTGAAAATACATTAGTCCATGAAAAGGACAAAAAGTCCATGATGAGGCTCTGAAGGAGGATACTTGTGCTATTTCACTGCTTTCATAATAAATATGAAAGAACTGATGGTTTAAAAAAAGAAACAGAACCTTGCCATTAATTGCATATGAAGAGAAGAGTGAGTAAGGGAGATAAAAAAGTCAACAATGATTCCATGATTATGAGTGTGGGTGAATGGAAGGCTGATTGTAAAAGAATCACCAAATTCAAAAGCTAGAAAGGACATCACTGGTCATCCCATGCAGCCTAGAGACAAAAAGGTATCTATTATAACATAGCAGAAAAATATTTGTCCAATCTCTGCTTAAAGAACTCAAAGGAGAGGGCACCTACTATGATCAGTAGATAGTAGCAAGTACTCTGCTATCCCGTTCTGCTTTTGGACTGTTCTCACTGTTAGTTGGTTCTTGACATTGAGTATAAATTCTCATTTTTGTAACTTCTACCCTTTGCTCCTTCTTTTGCCATCAGAAGACTTATCTTTTCTCTACATGAATGCCCTTCAAATGATTGAAAAAAAAAACTGGCATGTTCCATCTCCTATACACACACACGTGAAGACACACTAAACACACATACACGCGCGCACACACACACACACACACACACACACACACACACACTGAATTGCCTCTTCTCCAGGCTAAATATGCCAATTTCCTTCAAACAATCCTCATATGGCAGAGACTCAAGACAGACCACTCTCTATCCAAGTTGCCCTCTTTTGGACATTTTCCAGCTTATTAATATCCTTAAACCATGGTGACCAGAACTGCATGCCGTATTCCTGGTGAAGACTAATTAGGATAGATTATAGTGGGGCTATCTGGAAACTATGACACTCCATATAGGGAAAGATTGCATTAAGTTTTTGGCTGCCACATCTGAATGTTGACTCATACAAAATTTGCAGCTCATGTCTTTTTAAGAATGATTGCTCGCTAGCGATTCCTGCTCTACCTTACAAGGAAAAAGCAAGTTCAGACGGGTAGTTTTCGGCAGAAAAGACAATGAGTTTTGTTTTGGATGGGTCAAATTTGAGGTACCTCTGAGACATTCAAGTAGAGAGGGCTATTAAGTGTTGTAGCAGTTCACCTTCATAAGGTGAATTGGGGCTAGATATCTATAGATTTGGGAGTCTATATGTAATAGTATGGAGGAGGAGAAAGGAAAAGGGAGGGGAGAGAAATTAAACACCAATTTCCAGGTAATTAAATCTGGAATTGTCATTCACCAAGTGATTTTAAAGACTTTCACAAATCATTGAAATTGGATTCCCAATTTGACTCTTGTCATTTAGTCAATTTCCTCTGGAACTGAAAGTATCATTGTTGAGTGATATCGAAGAAAATGGGGTGGAGGAAGAATTTTAAGTTTAAAAAAGAAAAAAAAAATGATAGTTACCTGGTCTGCTAATCATTGAGGATTGTACTTTTTTCCATTATTGGTTCACTGGCTTTCATCATGTCTTATAAATTTCTAAATTATCTCCAATAAAACAAAAAGCATACATCCAAAAGGAGGACACAGTTGACTATAATCAGTCATTATGCTGTCAAACACAACAACAAGAAAAAAAATGCAGATCAAATAAAGAGGGGAATTTGTGTAATGTGACCTTAGATTTATGGCAGTTGAAGATTATTTAAGTTGGCTACAGATTTTTCATTTTGTTGAATTACCTCCCCCCTTAATGTTTACTGTAGACACCTATGCACATACGATAAAAACTTCTTTTTACCCATGGTATATGATTTCATTTCTTTTCCTCAATGTAGGAGGCTATTGAATTGGATTTTACTCACAACATCTGATGCAACACTATACAAAGCATATTTTTATGCCATTTAGAATGACAGTGATTTTAGACTCTCATTGTATGATGAGAATTGGTTGTGAATTACTTCACGATTTCAAAACATGCTTAAACAACCACAGGTCATAGCTGAAAATTCCCTGTTCCTTCTAGATAATTACCTTTGCCCTTAGCATAAGGCTTTTCTAAATTTACATAGCACCTTTCTCTGAGGGACTCAGAGTGATTTTCCACACTATACCTCATTAATTCTTTGAGTGTCACTGTTCAGTAGAAAGGCCGGAAGAAATGAGAAAAGAATTTTTCAACTTAAATGAAAAATCCTGTCCATATTTTATAGAGAAAATTAGTCTCTTGATGAATATAATCATGGTTTGCTTGGTTAAACAATCTAAGACTCCTCACAAGAGAATTCCTTAAAATAATTTTTGTTTGAAATGCAATTCCTCTAAGTACAATTTATTTATTTATTATGAATACTATATCACATCTTTAAGATATTACAAGAAATAATAAAATAATGGAAAAGACTTTTGTCTTTCAAAAAATTTTACTCAGTCTTGAAGTTGGCAGCAAATATTAGAGCCCATAATTTTAGTCTTTAATAAGTTTTATTTTGGAGGCAGCTAGATGATGCAGTGGAAAGAGTCCTGGGCCTGGAGTCAAGAAAAATCATCTTTCTGAGTTCAAAATTGGCCTCAGAAGCTTACTAGCTTTGTGACCCTGAACAAGTCACTTAACTCTGCTTCAGTTTCCTATATATATATATGTATATATGTGTGTGTGTGTGTGTGCGTGTGTGTATACATTTGTGTATATATACATATAAAGCCTACAAAATGCTTTGTATTTCTTAGAATTAATGGTTTCTAAAATCATTAAGATAAAATTAGACATTCTTAACCATAAAATCTGAAATATTCCCTCACTCTAAATCAAATATTTTTAGATTATTTTCCAGATAATTTTCAGTCCTATTTTCTTAAACTGTAGAAAGCACACAAGATTTGGAATTCGAGGACTTGAGTCAAGATCCTGGTTTTGCCATTTACTAACTTTTTGACATTGGGCAACACACCTCAACTCTTAGAGTCTCAGTTCCCCATATATAAGATTACATTATTGGGTTGAATTATCTCTCAGGTGTCTGTAACCTCTGAAACAGAAACCCTCTAACACCAGTTACCATTTTTTCAAATGGAATATCATAGTAGAAGAAGAGTGTTTCCAGTCTCAGGAAGAGAGAAATATGCTTGACAAAGCCATTTAATAATCTTGAGTTGATAGCTAGGAATGAAGAAATATAGATAAGGGTAGATCCAGGAGAGCTTGATAGTAATGATCCTGAGATTGAATCTCAGTTGGCACAGAGAAACAGGAAAAGAGGAAGAAAAGAGTTTCTCCCACCATGGCTACAGAGGAAGGACCTGTTAAGGATTTTAGGGGAATAATTAAACATTTCTGAAGTTGCAATGGAAATAAATGATGAATATCATCAGGGGAACCATCTTCACTATTTTCAAATAGTGTAGAACTGAAAAAATAATTACTGAAGAAATATTAAAACTAGAATAACACAACCAATTATTCTTATGTGGAAAGCTTTATTCTCATTACTCTTAACATGTCAAAAAATCAAAGAATTTCAGAGTTGGAAGGGACCTTATATGTAATGCAATTAATGCTTAAGTGGGGAGTACTCTCTAAACAAACCTGAATAATGGCCTGGTTGAAGATTCCCAAAGAGGTATAACTCATTCTAACTCAATGACTCATTATGCTTTTAGACAGCTGCAATTGTTAGGAAGGTGTCAGCTAGGTGGTTCATTGTTTTGAGTTCAGAGCCTGAAGTCAGGAAGACTCATCTTTCTGAGTTCAAATCTGACCACAGAGATTTACTATCTGTGTTATCCTGGGCACATCACTTAACTTTATTTGCCTCAGCTTCTCATCTGTAAAAAAAAATGAGTTGGAGGAGGAAATGATAAACTACTCCAGTATCTTTGCCAAGAAAACCCCACATGGTTTCACAAAATGTTGGATATGACTGAAATAACTGAACAACAACAGCAAAATGGTGGGATCATATACTTTTAGGAACTAAGTGGCTCACTGGATACAGTTCTAGGCCTGGACTCAGGAAGATGAATCTTTCAGAATTAAATTCTGGCCACACTTACTACTTGTGTGACCTAGGGAGAGTCACTAAACCTCAGTGCCTCATTTGCTTAAAAAAATAGGATCCTGAAGAATTAGACAAATTGAAAAAAAAAAGATTGCACAATAACAATTGTTAGGAAATCTACTGACATCAAACTTAATTTTTTTTTCATCTTTTAAACACCTACTCATCCATCCTAGTTATGACTTTGGTGTGGTGGTAGTTCTGCAGTTACATAAATAAATAGATAAAGTCTAACCTATATCATCTTTCACATGACAATTTTTTTAAATATTTGAAGATGTCTATCCTGTTCTTTCCGAAATTTCTCTTTCCAAGGATAAGCATCTCCAGTTCCTTATATGGCATAGAATCAGATATAATAATAGGCTGTATTTGGAGTCAAGAATATATTGGTACAAATATACTTTTAAACATTTACCAACTGTGTAATCTTCATTAAGCCACTTAAACCCTCTAGTTTTTTGTTTCCTCTCATATAAAATGAGGAAGATTGTAATACATTGAAATAATCATCATACTTTACTACAAATCCTTCATTACAAAAAATATGTACAAAATATTTATTTTGGCTTTTGTGATGGAAAATAATTAGAAGCTAAGAAGGTATTCATCAATAGGAGAATGGGTACACAAAATGTGGTATATTAATATAATGGAATATAAGGATATTCTAAGAAATTATGAAGAAGCTGGTTTCAGAGAAACCTAGGAAGACCTGTATGAATTGATCCCAAGTGAAGTGGGCAGAACAAAGAGAACAACTGTAACAGCCTTGTCAAAATGAACAACCCTGAAAGACTTGAAGATTCTTGTCAATGCAATAACCATCCATGATTATAGATGGCCAATGATGAAGAATGCTGGCCATCCTCTGTCAGAGAGGTCATGGATTTATGATACCGAACAAAGCAAATTTTGGGACATGGTTATTATGAACATTTTTTTTGCTTGACCAAATATTTGTTACAGGGAGTTTTCTTTTCTTCTTTCTTCATTTTTTTTCAGTTAGGCCAGTACGTGGAAGGAAGAAAAAAAAAGGTTAATTGAAAACAATTTTAAATTCATAAAAAAGGCTACAAAGTAAAATGAGAGCATTGGACTTCATGATCTCAGTAGTCCCTTCCAGCTTTAAATCTATGATTCAAATATCCTGTACTACCTTGGTTGTCCTTTTCTGGATATTCTCTGGTTTATCAATTAATTCCATTCCTTTGTTTTAAAATATGGTATCCAGAACTGAACTATTATAAAGCGGCTTGACCAAGACAGAGTGCAATGGAACTTTCATTTTCTTATTCTAAGAAATTAACTTAGAATAGCAGAGTGAAATAGTGACCTGGCTCTGAGTGAGAAAGTCATGTGTTCAATTATTCTTTTGACACATACTAGGCATACAATTCTGGCTGAATGATTTGACTTGTCAGTACCTAAGGAAGATTTTCTGAGACCACAAGCTGAAAAGCAACTACTGATCCATGATCTCTTTCTCAGATGAAATCACTGGTCCAGATGTAATGTCCTGAATTCATTCACAGAATTGAACTAGTCACTTTGGCTACCATTTCACTTTCTTGACTCTGAAATGCCCAGAATTTTTTTAGATATACTGGTATCATGCTATACATCCTCAATCTTTCCCAGTGCAAGGAATTTCTTGGAACCAAACTTAATCCTGTTAAATTTCATTTTATTAGGTTTAGCCCAGTTTTCTAGACTCCAGGAATTCTTCATATTCTGGTTTTATCTATTAGTCTTGTATGTCTCCAAGTTTTGTGTTATTAGTAATTTGATAATTATGCTATTTGTTCCTTTACCTAAATTATCCATAAACATGTTAAACAACATGGGGAAAAGCACAGATATCTGGGACACTCCACCACAAATCAAAGTTAAAACAGAACAATTAATGACTACTCTTTTTGTCTAGTCATTCACCATTTAGTTCCAATTCCAGTTAATTATGCTTCTCTCCAGCACTTATCTCTCCATATTTTCCACAAGAGCAAAAAGTACTCTATGAAATACTTTGTGAAAATCTAGGCACACTATTTATACCTTTTACACTATGAACAATTTCAGTGACCCTGTCAAAAAAGGGACTATAGTAAGTCTAAACATGATCTATTCTTTTTTAAAAAATATTTTACTATTTTCCTAAGTACATGTAAAATAATTTTAATGTACTTTTAAATATTTTACTTCTGAATTATCTCTCTCTCCCTAATCCCTTAAGTGGTAAGAGATTTGCTATAGGTTATAGATGCACAATCATGCAAAATATATGTCATGTTGTGGGGAAAAAAAAACACAGACCAAAAAAACCCATAAAAAAGTAGAAAATAGCAGACTTTGATCTGCATTCAGACTCCATCAGTTCTTTCTCTGGAAATGGATAGCAGTTTCATCACGAGTTTCTCAAGGTCTCTCTGAAAAACTGTGGAATCTATTGTGAAACATGGCAAATATCGGCAGGGGACTGTCCAACATGGTGTGCCCACATCAAAGAAGGTGCTGTACTCTACGAACAAAACAGAGTTACAGTAGCCCAAAAGAAACACAAGATGCACAAATTCAGATACATCTTCATTCCAAATGTTCATATGAACTATTTGTGGCTGACCTATGGTGGAACCTTCCGAGTTCATCTTGGTCTGATCAGCCATAGTTGGACATACACTATACCTTGACCCCAGCATAGGGTTACAATGAAGGACAACAAGTAACTGACTAACCAGATTGAGTTAAGAATTACTATTTAATAATATGATTTAAGGTCTGGTATGATTAGGCCATCTTCCATCACATTTTTTCATTAATTCCTTTGATTAATGATTGTTTTCCTCCAAATGAATTTTATTAATTTTTCTAGCTCTATAGAATATTTTTTGACAGTTTGATTAATATGGCACTGAGTAAGTAAATTAATTTAAATAGAAGTGTCATTTGTCATTTTTATTATATTGGCTCAGTCTATCCATGAGCAATTAATATTTCTCCAATTGTTCAGATCTGACTATTTGTGTGAAGTATTTTGTAATTGGGTTCATGTAGCTCCTGAGTTTGCCTTCACAGCTAGGTTCCCATGTATTTTATATTGTCTATGGGTTTTTAGAGGGCATTTCTCTTTCTATCTCTTGATGCTGGGCTTCATTGGCAATATCTAGAAATTCTGATGATTTATATGGATTTATTTTATATCCCGTAACTTTTCTATAATTATTATTTCAACTGTTTTGTTGATTCTTCAGCATATTTTAAGTATACCATCATATCATTTTGAATAGAGTGATAGTTTTGTTTGCTCATTGCCTATCCTAATTCCCTCAATTTATTTTTCTTCTCTTATTGCATATAGCTAGCATTTTTAGTCCAACTGTGAATAGTAGTTATGATAATGGACATCCTTGCTTCACCCCTGATCTTACTGAAAATTCTTCTATCTTATCCCCATTACAGATGATGCTTTCTGATGGTTTTAGATAGACTGCTTATTGTAAGGAAAACTCTTATCTATTCCTATATTCTCTTGTGTTTATAATAGGAATGGGTGTTTTATTTCATCAGACGTATTTTTTCCTTCTGTATCTAATGAAATAATCATACCACTTCTGTTAGTTTCATTATTGATATAGTCAGTTTACTGATAGCTTTCCTAATTTAAACCAGCCTGTATTCCTCGTACAAATTCTATCTAGTCATGGTGTGAGATCTTTGTGATATTTTGGCAAATTTTTTCACATCAATATTCTTTAGGAAAATTGGTCTCTAGGTTTCTTTTTCTGTTTTCACTTTTCATGTTTTAGGCATCAGTATCAAATTTGTCTCATAGAAGCAATTTGGTAGGACTCCCTCTTTGGTAGGATCCCATCTTTCCTTCCACTGTCATAGGTCTTTTGTACTTCTTCATGTGAGATAATTCATCCTACTCTACTTCTCCTTCCCCCCTCCCCTTCCAAAGCATTTCTCTTTCTCACTCCTTCATTGTTTTTGGAGATCATCCCATCATATTCAACTCACACCTGTGCCCCCTGTCTATGTATGCTTCTTTTAAGTGCTCTAATAATAAAAAAAGTTCTTAGAAGTTACAAGAATCCTTGTTTTCACTTTCTTATTTATCTTTTTATACTTCTCTTGAGTCTTGTACTTGAAAATTAAACTTTCTTTTTTGCTCTTGTCTTTTCATCAGGCATGCTTGAAAGTCCTCAAGTTCATTGAATATCCATTTTTTTTTCTCCTGAAGGATTATGCTCACTTTTGCTGAGTAGGTGATTCTTGGTTTTAATGCTAGCTCCTTTGCCTTCCAGAATATCATATTTTAAGCCATCCAGTCCTTTAAAATAGGAACTGTTAAATCCTTTGTAATCCTAACAGTGGTTCCATGATATTTCACTTTTTTTCTGGCTACTTGCAGTATTTTCTCTTTGAACTGAGAGTTCTAGAACTTGGCTATAATATTCTTGGGAAGTTTTTTTTTTTCATTTTGGAATCTCTTTCAGTAGATAATCAATGAATTATTTCTATTTTACCTTCTTGTTCTAAGATATAAGGACAATTTTCCTTGAAAATTTCTTGCAATATGATGTCCAGGTTCTTTTTTTTGTCATGGCTTTTAGGTAATTCAATAATTCTTAAATTATCTCTCTTGTGCCTCTTTTCCCAGTCATGTTATCTTTTTCAATAAGATATTTCATACTTTCTTCTATTTTTCCATTCTTTTGGTTTTTTTTTTATTTCTTGATCTTTCATGGAATCATTACTTCCTATTTCCCAATTCTATTTTTTTAGAAATTATTTTCTTCAGTGAACTTTTTAATCTCCCTTTTCACTTATGTAAATCTATTTTTTAAGAAGCTCTTTTCTTCAGTGAAATTTTATACATCCTTTTTTCATTTTTGTGCTTCCTTTATCAAGCTGTTGACTCTTTATGATTTTCTAGTATCTCATTTCTTTTCCCAATTTTTCTTATACTTAAATAATTTGATTTAAAAATCGTTTCTGAGCTCTTCCAAGAATTTTTTGAAATCATTTCACATTTTTCTTTGAGATTTCATATGTAGGTATTTTGACATTGTTGTCTGCCTTTGAGTTTGTGTTTTAATTTTCCATCACCATAGTAATTTTCTATGGCCAAGTTCATTTTTGTTCTTTTTTCTCATTTGCCAGCCTATTTCATGATCTGTCTTTTAGGGAGACCCTTTCCCAATCTTCTTACATGGGACTATAGGGCCTACCTGCTCAGCTGTGTCAGGGGCCATGGAGCTTCACTACCTTGTTCAGCCAGGGTCAGGGTCTAAGATGAATCTCCACTGGGCTAGCCAGGGTCCCAGGGGATACATAGACTTGTTACAGGGCTAGATCAACAGTCATGGGGCCTTACCGCTGGGATCTCTATGACTTAGAGTCTGGCTGCTATGCTACCCAGCCTGCGCTGGACTTCACTCCCCCTTTTCCTGAGCAAGACAGACTTTTCCTGATAACCTTCTAAGCTGTCTTGGGCTGGAAAATTGTTTTAATCTTTCCTCTTGTTGATTTTGCCACTCCAGCATTCATTCTGAGGCATTACTTTATACTTGTGTAGTGATGACTTTAAGAAAGTTCAGGTGAGTTCCTTCCTTATTCCACCATCTTGGCTTTGATGCCCATGATCTGTTCTTGAAAAAAGTCATGCTCACCTTTTGTGGACCTGGTTACCTTATCTAAATGACCAACCACCTTTTCAATAAAGAAAATCCATTCTAAAATTTCACCAAGAATCAAAGTCAAGCTCACTGGCCTAGCCTATTTTGTCCTCTGTTTTGGAAATTGGAAAAATGTATGTCTTTCTTCAGCCATGAAAAGCATCTTCTGTTGCCACAACATGTTTTTGTATTCATTCTTTATTACTTTACATTACTCCCATTTTTGTGTATGCCCCTTTTAAATCTAAGGAAGCTGATGAGTTTTCTATGTATCCACATTCTTCAGACAACTATCATTTTCCCTTCTCATTGGAATTGTTTTCTTTTAGGTCCTTTGTTAAGTCATTGTTAAGAGTGTCCCATACCTCCTCAGCTCACTATGGAATTTCAGCCGTTAGGACCCCTTAAAATAGGTCTCTAAAAAACCTAGAGCACGTGATAAACCATTGCCATCTTTCCTTCCTTCTATTACAAACACTAGAATGAAGTGGTTATATTCTCTCAATGCTCCAATTGTTTCCACCCCAGAAGCAAATTCCTTGTGTAGTTATGTGTGTGCATGAGAAAGGGAGACAGAGAGACAGTCACAGAAATAGAAATAGAAAGATGACAGAGAGAGACAGAGAATTCAATCTAGATTAGAATTCCTTCTTTGGTTTGATTTCTTTTTGAAAGTGGGAACTATCATTAAGACACAAATCCAGATGCAGTTTGCTGTTCTACTTTGGACATAGAAATGTATCCAGCATTGATCTGGATGATTGAAGACTCGAAACATTTTTCTATTATGCCTTTGTCCTAGATACAAATTTTACCCTCACACTTCATTTTCTCAACCAGGGGCTCAATTTCCAAATCATCTTTTTCAGCTGCATCACTTATTTTCAGCAGGCACCATTGATGAAGGTTCTACCTGTGTCTTAATTATATTCAATTTGCTGTCCAAGAAATTGACCCAAATTACTATGACTTTGAGCTGCTGCCATGTCTTTTTGTTTATCTGTTTAGTGAGAGAAATGCACCAAATCACTTCATAAATTTTCAACCTTGGTATTTGTGGGAAGAGCCTGAAGGTGTAATAAAAAGGTATCACTTACACATCAAACCTGAAAACTTCCTATAGATGTTTTTACTTAGTGACCTAAGAAATCAATAAAGGGAAGGCAATTTTTCTTAGAGCATTTCACCTCTGTTTCTTTAATTTTATTAGGAACTTTTCAATGAAATCACATTAAACAACAAGCAAATTGTATAAGGTACTTTTCAGTACCTAACAGAGGCCATATGATAGAGATGTCAATCTCTCTAGCATATCACTTCTCATTCTGTGTCTTTCTCTAAGTCTGGGCATACATCTGGGACTTTGGTCCAGGAATTCTTATCTGTCTACATGTCAGCTTCCTCTGTTATCAACATTAGTATCAGCTCCTCTCTTGGCGATGGCAAAGGTGGCTGGGGAAGGTATGCTAAGACCCTTTCTGCTCCTTCTAGCCTCCTCTTTCTTTTCTTTCTACAGTGTCTTATGTCCTTATCCTTAGGAAGAACTCTCCTCTCTGCATTTCTTTCTTCATCTCCCTTTGAAGTCATTGCCAGGGTACAGCTTCAAGACATGAACTCTTTCATTTCTGAGGAGTTAACTCGCATGCCCTCATTCTGAGGGGAAAAAACATATAACAAAAACCAAAAACCCTCTGATGGCAAGTTCAAGAATAAATGCTTCTTCAGGGCAACAACAGGGCCATACAACAAGAATTAAGAATTACTACATCATCTAATAAACAGGACAGAGAGAGAAGTTATGTACTATACACTATTTCCTATTTTTGTGTCTTTGCACAATCTGTCCCTAACATAGAAAGCTCACACTTTTCTCAACACTTCTGACAGTCTTGAGCTTCCTTCAAATCTCAGCTCAAATACCAACTCCTGCATGAGATCTTCCATGATCTCCTCTCCCCATTTACTGCTAATGCCCTTAAATCTTTCCCTTATTTTTTCATATATATTTATATTCTCATATGCTATCTACATATGCATGTGAATGTTTTCTTAACTGATTGAATGTCAGCTCCTTGTGGCAAAGCACAATTTCCTCTTGGTCTTTGTATCTCCCATGCCTAGCTCAGTGCCTGACACATAGTAGACATAATAAAGGCTTGATAATGGAGTGGCTGATTAACTCGTTGTTAGATACTTAGGTATATTCACTACATAGGTTTGAAAAGAGGCAGATGAAAACATTTTCCTCAAATTTAAATGTGCACAGTGAGCACTTATGGCAAGAAAGGTTACAATTATGAGAATAGACGACAGAGGCAGGAGGAAGCAAAGCATAGATTCTTGCCTTGGAGAGCATCCCACTTAGTAAATTGCAAGCAAATTGACAATAAGGATGCTAAGGATATGTACTACATTCATCTACTAGGTAGTGCTTTAGTGCCTTGGGGATGACAAAGTTAGAACTGGCTTCCAAGCTTCAGATGTGAGTGGAATTTCTAAGATGGATTTTTAATATTATTTTGTTTAAACAACCCTAAAAAACATAAACCAAGAACATTTTCCCCCTTCACTTCATTACTTATTGTTCTAGAGTTTTTCAAACTGCACTATTCTTTGACAAACACGACAGGAAGAAAGATAACACTAGGTATAAAATTTCCCTCAAGTGAAATCACATACTCAATCCTGGGAAGGAGTAGAGGATACAATGACACTCATCCATTAAAGAGTTGTTTTTCATATGCCCATGCCTCTCCCCATTGGCATCTGAGAGCAGTTTAAAGTTTCAAAGCAGAGAACTATTCATAATAAGAGCAGAATCCATTATTCAGTATCCAAACATTATGTAAAAATGATGCTAGTGCCTCCACAATGTATGTTATACAAAGATGATGGGGGTCAGGTATGAGACATGGAGTGGAAAAAAATAAGGAAGGTGTTAAGTAAACTTTGTGTAAGGGGATTTGAGAAGGACAGATTAAATGAATATTTCCTTCTCATTCTGCTTTTAATGCAGAAGAATTTCTGAAGTCCTTAAAAAACCAGCCATGAGAACAGGCACTGTTTCCTTTTGGTTTTTATATCCTCAGTAAGTAGTGCAGTATTTGGCATATTTGGTGATGACTGATTGATATGCATATTATTCACTTTTATCCTAACCCAATTTTAATGAGGGTTTTAAAGTTATAACCTTAATAATACATAGTCAGAACTTCTAATATGCAAAGAACAAGAACAAAGACTGGATTTGAAGCCATGAATTTCTCTTATATAATTTTTTAAAACTTTAGATTAAATTTAAGAAAGAGTGTAGTAATCAAATTGCATTGTGTAGGTTTGTGAACTTTATTTTGTTTCCTTGTATATTTTTATATTTTATTGTTATTCTTTTTTCTTTTCCTTTTTTTCTTTGTAAATCTATCATTTCGCACTGACTCATCACCTCCCTCAAACCACCAAACGAACCTTCTTTTAGAAGTGATAATAGTCAAGCACAACATATACATACATTTAACCTGGTACATTTGCATTGAGTGAAAAAACAAACAAAAAAAGCAATTCCAATCGTGTAGACAAGATATTTTTTTTTAAAAATTGGATTTATTCTTCATAGCATGAAAGCAGATGTTTTTTGTCATTTCACTAATTTCTCTAGTAAACTCTTTTTCCTCTAAGCAGAGCTATGTCAAGTTAGGGTTTTGAAATACATCTGGGACTTTTCTCCCTCTCTTTATTTTTCCTGTACTCCCCTAATGGGCAGTATTGCCAACAATACTATATTATTCTTTCTTGCCCTCCCTCCAATGACTTGGGGGTAGCATCAGTAAGTAATTTGAATAACTGCCCAGTTGTACCTGTGGACAATTGGAAGCAATATTGCTTTGTCAGGCTCCTGCACTGGTGAAGTGACAATCATAAGCATGACAGCAAGAAAACAGAGTTGCTTTGGAGTCACCATGTCTAAGTTTAGGGTAAGTGACTAAGCTTGGAGATTAGAGGGGCAATCAGTTGATAGAGATGTATTAAATATCTTACTGTGAGTTAGACCCTGTGCTAAGTCCTGGGAATACAAAGAAAGCAAAAGCAAAGTTCCTGCTTTAAAGGAGCTCACATTCCACTGGGGGAAACAACTATGTACATCCAAGTATAAATGGAAGGTTATCACAGAAGTGAGTTACCAACATCATGTAAGGATGAATCAGTCAACTAGCTTTTCTAAAGAACCTACTTTGTTCCAGATACTGGTAAAAGCACTGAGCATGAAAAGAAAGGCAAACAAACAACAAAAAACCTACTTGTTCTTAAGGAGTTCATAGAGTAGGCTTCTTGACGGTTTGGAGGAGGGGGATTGAGCTTTATCTTGAAGAAAATAAGGTAAATTTGGCCATGAAGGTGACAAAGAGTATCCAAGGCATGGAGATAGCCAGTGAACAGTACAAAATAGGTAGATTTGAGTGTCATGTGCAAGGAATCACAAGGAGGCCAATATCACTGAATCAAATCATACATGAGAGGAAAGAATAAAAAGAACGGAAAGTTATGATGGCATCAGATCATGAAGGGCTTAAAAACCCTTAAAAATTTATTTGATCCCAAAGGTAGTTTACTATACAGTGAGTCAGCCTGTCTGGACCTGAGCTGTAGGAAGATCCCTTTGGCAGTTGAATGGAGGGCATACTGTAGTGAAGTAAACCTTGAGGCAGGGAGACAAACAAGAGAGTTATTGCAATAGTCCAAGTATGAAGTTATGAGATTTGTACTAGGGCAGTAATGATATGGGTAGAAAGAAGTAGAAATAGACAAGAGATGTTGTGAAGGAAGAAACACTACTTTATAGCAGATCAATATTCAGGATGAATGCAAGTGAGGAATCATGGATGACACCTAGGTTGGGAGACAGCTAGGCTACACAGCAGATACAGTGCCAAGCCTTGAGTCAGGAAGATTTGAGTTTAAACTCAACCTCAGTTACTAACTGTATGATGCTGGGCAAGTCACTTAACCTCAGTTTGACTCACTTTCCTCATCTGCAAAATGGGAATAATAATAGCACCTGGAGGGAGCGGAGCCAAGATGGCAGCTGGAAAGTAGGGACTTGCTTAAGCTCTGCCCAGGTCCCTCCAAACACCTATAAAAATGTCTCTGAACAAATTCTACAGCTGCAGAACCCATGAAATAACGGTGGGAAGCAGGACAGCCTGGATGGTCACTGAGAAGGATCTATTGTATGAAGCTGGGAGCGTAGTGGAGCAAAGCCCAGCATGGGCCACGCCAAGACCAACTGGACCTGGTGGAACAGTCAGTAGGGCCCTGAATCATTGATATGTAGCAGTTTCCAGACTTCTCAACCCATAAATGCTCAAGACAACAGAGCAGGTTAGTAGGAAAAAAACTGCTGGGCAGAGTGAAAGGAGTTCATGGTCAGCCACCGCCTTCGGGGCAGCAGAGGTGGTACAGCTCTGAGGCTGCTTCCAGAGGCCCAGTTGCAGTTGCTTCAGGACTCAGGTCCACCCGGTGGGAGGAATTGAGCAGCAGATTAGAGCAAAAATGCAAAGCCTGCTTTGCCCTGCCTAGATCTGGGCCACAATCCTGGTTGGTGATTCTTGGGAGAGAAGGGACACTGGTGTGGCAGAGATTGCTGTGTAGAAGCCCCTAAAGCTGGGAGCAAAGCCAAGATGGCCACATGAAAACATCATACCTGAGCTCTCTCACAAGTTCTGTCAGATTCCTATAAAAAAGCGCATCTGAGCAGATTTGAGAGAGTTAGAAACCATGAGCAGTCTGAGTGATGCAAATTTCCAAGCCAGGAGAGTCGGGAAGGCCAAGGGGACAAATCTGTAGGCTGGGAGAGCATTCGGCCTGCAGAGCTGCTCCAGACAGCACCAAAGCAGAAGCAGCTGCAGAAACCAATGTGTGAGACTGGCTGGGAGAAAGCTGGGCTCCCAAAACTGGTGGAGATCCCCAGGCCCCCTAACATAGGACAGCAGTCTGTGGAAGTGAGGTGAGGCAGCAGTGCAAGACCACCAGCCGTGAGACATCAACTCCTGAGGCTTGCAGCCCAAAGATATGAAATGCATCTTCTTGAACTTCTGGGAGACATAATGGCCAGGTAAATGGCTCTAATCCTTCCTCTCCACCCCCCTCAACCCAGAGAATTCCTCTGGAAAAATTTTGGAATAAAGGAGACAGAAGCGGGGCTTCAGTGGCCAAACAGTGGGAGCTCATGAGTCCCAGAGGGGCAGAGCCAGCAGGGGTCAACACCAGGATCCCAGATGTACAGTTGCACCCCTAGGGGAAGTGGCAGACACCAGTACAAACAAAAAACAGCTGAGACCATTGCTAAAGAGCAACAGTGCTGGAGAGCTGCCCCAGGGGAAGAAAAGACCTCAGGCAGCCAGACCCCTCCTCCACACATCAGAAAACTGAAGGCTATAATACACAAAGCTAGTAACTACACTCACAATCCCCAGAATAAGAAACCTGGGACAGAGAGCTCTGAGCCCCAAAAGCAGAAATTCATTGTAAAGCCAGGAAAAGGCTAACCAACACAAGAAGAACACAAAAAAACAAGGACCACTGATGATTTTTATGGAGACAAGCATTATCAAAATACCAATCTGGAAGAGGATAGCAATGACACTATACCCACATCTGATACCTCAAAAGGGAATGTGACCTGGTCTCAAGCCCAAAAAGCATTTCTGGAAGAGCTAAAGGAGGATTTTAAAAACCAAATTAGGGAGGTAAAAGAAAAATGGAAAAAATGGAAAAAAATGAAAAAAAACACTGATGAAATCAAGTGCTTGAAAAATAAGTTTGGCAAAATGATTATGGAGATTCAGAATCTAAATAGAGAAAATGACAAACTGAGAGGTAAAATTAACCAATTAGAAAAGGAGATTCAAAGGCAAAATGAAGGCAGCAACTCATTAAAAATTAGAATTGAGCAAGTAGAAGCTAATGACTCTATGAGACATCAAGAAGTAGTTAAACAAAATGTAAAGAAACAAAAAAATAGAAAAAGTGTGAAATATCTGATTGGAAAAACAACTGACCTGGAAAATAGATCCAGGAGAGACAATTTAAGAATTATTGGTCTACAAGAAATCCACGATGAAAAAGTGCCTTGACAGTATCTTTGAAGAAATTATCAAAGATAACTACCCAGAGGTCCTAGAACCAGAGAGTAAAATAGTCATTGAAAGAATCCACTGATCACCCCCTGAAAGAGATCCTAAATTGAAAACACCAAGAAATATTATAGCCAAATTTCAGAATTACAAAGTCAAGGAGAAAATACTGCAAACAGCCAAAAAGAAACAATTCGAATATTGTGGAACTACAGTCAGGATCATGCAGGATCTCTCAGCTTCTACATTAAATGACAGGAGAAATTGGAATTTGATATTCTGAAGGGCAAAGGAGCTGGGACTATAATCAAGGATCAACTACCCAGCAAAATTAAGCATAATTTTTCAGGCAAGGAGATTGACATTCAACGAAATAAGGAAATTCCATACCTTCCTGATGAAAAGGCCAGAACTCAATGGAAAATTTGATCTTCAAATACAAAACTTAAGAGAGACGTAAAAAGGTAAACGGGGGGAAAATACCCCGACAAACCTTATTAATCAATAAGGGCAAATTAGTTTCTTTATATAGGATTATATCATCTTATGTATGTGATATATACATATATATGTATATAAATATGCATACATATACATATTAATGTCAATCTTAAGAACAGTACACGTATTATGACAATTGATAGGGATACACAAAGACTGTGAATGTCTGTATAAAATAACTGATCTAAGGATGAAAAACATAATTAAGAGATGTAAAGGGAGGGTTGTGGGAGAAGAGGTAAGGAGATAGTAGAATAGGGTAAATTACATCAAATTAAGAGAACAAAAACACATTACAGTAGAGGGAAAGAAGGGAGGGAAAAGAGCAGTATTTGAGTTTCACTGTCATTGGATCCGGTTGAAGAAGGGAATAACATACCCTGATAAGTATAGAAATCTAACTTGTCCTACAGGCACTAGGAGGGGAAAGAGGGAAAAAAGGGAGGGAAGTGATCAGAAGAGAGGGAAGAAGTAGCAAGTGGAAAATAGTAAGATGAGGGAGGGGAAGAAAGAGGGAGGGTAAACTGAGGAAGGTGATGGTCAAATCAAAACTTTGTTGAGGAGGGGAAGGGGAAAGGGAGAAATAAAAGCATAAACAGGGGGAAATAAGGTAGAGAAAAAGACACAAATAGAAATCATAACTGTGAATGTGAATGGAAGCAGATAGCAGAATGGATTAAAAAATCACAATCCTATAATATGCTGTTTACAAGAAACACATTTGAAACAGGGGGATACACACAGGGTAAAGGTAAAAGGCTCGAGTAAAATATATTGTGCTTCAGCTAAAGTGAAAAAAGCAGGTGTAGCAATCCTAAACTCAGATAAAGCAAAAGTAAAGATAGATTTAGTTAAAAGAGGTAAGGAAGGACAGTACATCCTGCTAAAAGGCACCACAATGAAGCAATATCATTGTTTAACATACATGCACCGAGTGGTATGGCATGAAGATTGTTAGAGATAAGTTAAAGGAGTCATAGGAAGAAATAGACAGCAAAAGTGTAATATTGGGAGACCTCAACCTTCCCCCCTCTGAACTTGATAAATCGGTCTTCAAAATAAATAAGAAAGAAGTTAAGGAGGTGAACAGAAGTTTAGAAAAAGCAGATATGATAGACCTCTGGAGAAAACTGAATAGGGATAAGAAGGAATATACTTTCTTCTCAGCAGTACATAGCACATACTCAAAAACTGACTAGGGCATAAAAACCTCACAATCCAATGCAGAAAGGCAGACATAGTCAAAGCATACTTTTCAGATCGTGATGCAATAAAAAGTATTTGTAATAAAGAACTATGGAAAAATAAGCTAAAAATTAATTGGAAACTAAATAATCCAATTTTAAAGAATGAGTGCACTAAAGAACAAACCAGAGAAACATTTAATAATTTCATTCAAGAGAATGATAATAATGAAGCAACATACCAAAACTTACAGGATGCAGAAAAAGCAGTTCTTGGAGCAAGTTTTATATCTCTAAATGTTTACATAAATAAAATAGGGGAAAAGGAGATCAATGAATTAGGTATGGAAGTGAAAAAGCTAGAAAAATAACAAATTGAAAATCTTCAATTAAATACCAAATTAGAAATACTGAAAATCAAAGTAGAGATTAATAAAATTGACACCAAGAAAACTATTGAATTAATAAATAAAACCAAGAGCTGGTTTTATGAAAAAACCAATAAAATTGATAAACTTTTGGTCAATTTGATTTAAAAAAAAGAAAGAAGAAAATCAAATTAGCACTATCAAAAATAAAAAGGGTGAGTTCACCTCTAATGGAGAGAAAATAAAAATAATAATTAGTAATTTTTTTGTGCAATTGTATGCCCATAAATTTGACAACCTTAGGGATATGGATGAATATCTACAAAAACATAAATTGCCCAGGTTAACAGAAGAGGAAATGAACCCATCTCAGAAAAAGAAATTGAGCGAGCCATCAATGAACTCCCTAGTTAAAAATCCCCAGGGCCAGATGTTTTACATGTGAATTCTATCAAACATTTAAAGAACAATTAATTCCTATACTTTGTAGACTATTTGGGAAAATAGGTGAAGAACGAGTCCTACCAAATTGTTTTTATGACACAAATGTGGTACTAGTACCCAAACCAGGTAGAGTCAAAACAAGAGAAATAAAATTATAGACCAATTTCCCTAATGAATATTGATGCAAAAATTTTCAATAAAATATTAGCAAAAAGACTGCAGCAACTTATCAGCAGAATAATACACTATGGCCAGGTGGGATTTATTCCAGGAATGCAAGGCTGGTTTCATATTAGGAAAACTATTAGCATAATTGACCATATCATAACTAAACTAGCAGAAACCATATGATCACCTCAATAGATGCAGAAAAAGCCTTTGACAAAATACAACACCCATTCCTAATAAAAAAAAAAAACACTAGAAAGCACAGGAATAAATGGAGTCTTCCTTAAAATTATAAATAGCATCTATCTAAAACCATCAACAAGCATTATTTTTAATGGGGATAAGCTAGATGCATTCCCAATAAGATCAGGGGTGAAACAAGGATGTCCATTATCACATCTACTATTCAGTTTGGTACTAGAAATGTTAGCTGTAGCAACAAGAGAAGAAAAAGAAATTGAAGGAATTAGAATAGGCAAAGAAGAAACTGAATTATCACTTTTTGCAGATGATATGATGATTTACTTAGAGAATCCTAGAGAATCAAGTAAAAAACTACTCGAAATAATAAACAACTTTAGCAAAGTTGCAGGATATAAAACAAACCCACATGAATCCTAGGCATTCCTATACGTTACTAACAAAGCCTAACAGCAAGAGACAGAAAGAGAAATTTCATTCAAAGTTACTGTAGACATTATAAAATATTTGGGAGTCTATCTGCCAAGACAAACCCAGGGACTATATGAACATAATTATGAAACAGTTTTCACACAAATAAAGTCAGATCTAAATAAATGGAAAAAATATCAGTTGCTCATGGTTAGGCTGTGCTAATATAATAAAAATGACAGTTTTACCTAAATTAATCTATCTATTCAGTGCCATACCAATCAAACTACCAAAAATTATTTTACAGATCTGAATAAACTAATAAAAAAATTCATCTGGAAGAACAAGAGATCTAGAATATCTAGAGTATTAATGAAAAGAAATGCAAGGGAAAGTAGCCTAGCCATAGCAAATATTAAACTGTACTGTAAAGCAGCAGTCATCAAAACTACTGGTATTGGCTAAGAAATAGAGTTGGGGATCAGTGGAATAGGATAGGAACACAAGATGGAGAAGTCAACAACTATAGAAATCTACTCTTTGATAAACCCAAAGAATCCAGCTTCTGGGCTAAGAATTAATTATTTCACAAAAACTGCTGGGAAAATTGGAAAATGGTATGGCAGAAATTGGGCATAGACCAATATCTTAAAACATATACCAAAATAAAGTCAAAATGGGTTGATGTTTTGGGGATAAAGGCTTATACTACAAGCAATTTGGGAGAGCAAGGAATAATTTACCTATCAGATTTATGGAAAAGAAAAGATTTCATGACACAACAAGAGATAGAGAGCATTGCAAAATGCAAAATGGATAATTTTGATTATATTAAGTTGATATGTTTTTGTCCAAAAAATCCAATGCAACAAAAATTAGGAGGGAAGCAGAAAATTGGGAGAAAATCTTTACATCTAGTGTCTCTGATAAAGGCCTCATCTCTAAAATATACAGGGAACTGAGCCAAATATGTAGGAATACAAGTCATTCCCCAACTGAGAAATGGTCAAAGGATATGAACAGGCAGTTTTGAGAGGAAGAAATTAAAGATATCTATAGGCATATGAAAAAAAATGTTTGAAATCACTACTGATGGAGAAATGCAAATCAAAACAGCCCTTAGGTACCACATTTCTCCTGTCAGATTGGCTAAAATGACAATCAAGGAAAATGATAAATGCTGGAGATGATGTGGGAAAATTGGAACATTGTTAGCTGGTGGAGTTGTGAACTGATCCAGCCATTCTGGAGGGCAATTTGGAACTATGCCCAAAGGGCTATAAAAATGTTTATACCCTTTGACCCAGAAATACCACTTCTAGGGTTGTATCCCAAAGAGATCACACGAGTGGGAGGGAAAAGGACCGACATGTACAAAAATATTTATAGTGGCTCTTTTTGTAGTAGCTAAGAATTGGAAATCAAGAAGATGCCCATCAATAGGGGAATGGTTGAATAAGTTGTGGTATACAAAGGTAATGGAATACTAATGTGCTATAAGAAATGGGGATGATATGGAGTTCATAACAACCTGGAGAAACCTACATGATATAATGCTGAGTGAGCAGAGCAGAACCAGCAGAACATTATACACAACCACAGTTATAGGGATTCTGTGAGGACTAATCCTGATAGACTTTGCTTTTCTCAGCAGCACAAGGTGCAAAGACAACTCTAAAGGACTCACTATGAAGAATGCTATCTTCATCCAGAGAAAGAACCTATGAAGTATGAATGCAGATTGAGGCACACTTTATGCTTGCCTTTTTTCTCTTTATTTCTCTCTTTTGTTTTTGTTTTTGGGGGTCTTTTTGGATCTGTTTCTTCTTTCTCATCATTCATTGAATTAGTCATAATTCTTCTTCACAACTTGACTAGTATGTAAATAAGTTCAATGCGAAGTTATACATAGAAGATATATCGGGTTCCATGCTGTCTTGCAGAGGAGTGGAGGAGGGAAGAAAATCTGGAACTCAAAATTGTATAGTGTTGTAAACTAAAAATAAAAATAAAGAAAACAAAAAATAAGCCCCTAAAGCTTGGGACAAAGTACTCTCTACTCTACAAGCAGTCATACCCCAACGAAAAGCTCAAAGGTCAAGTAGTTGGCTGGGAACACGAACAGGCAGCGAAAACACACCCAGATTCAGACTCAGACCCTGGAATCTTTTTTGGTGACAAAGAAGACCAAAACATAAAGCCAGAAGAAGTTAACAAAGTCAAAAAGCCTACATTGAAAGCCTCCAAGAAAAAATATGAATTGGTCTTGGGCCATGGGAGAGCTCAAAAAGGACTTTGAAAAGCAAGTAAGAGAAGTAGAGGAAAAATAGGAAGTGAAATGAGAGTGATGCAAGAAAACAATGAAAAACAAATCAATGACTTCTAAAAGGAGACCTCAAAAATACTAAAGATAATAACATCTTAAAAATAGACTAACTCAAATGGCAAAAGAGCTCCAATAAGCCAATGAGGAGAAGAACGCCATGAAAGGCAGAACTAGCCAAATGGAGAAGGAGGTCCAAAAAAACCACAGAGGAAAATGCTACCTTAAAAATTAGATTGGAGTGTTTCTGTACAAAAAAAGGCCAATGCAACAAAGACTAAGAGGGAGGCAGAAAATTGGGAGAAAATCTTTACAACTAGTGCCACTGATAAAGGCCTCATTTCCAAAATATACCGGGAACTGAACCAAATATATAGGAATATGTCATTCCCCAATTGAGAAGTGGTCAAAGGA